>CM065357.1:8245871-8845871 GCA_033032245.1 Poecilia picta | reverse complement strand
CAATTCATTTTCTGTTTGCACCTCAGAATCGTCCCAACATGGTCCTTCAACACAAACAAATCCAAGATGGCCACCATGAACAGCCTGTGTAACTATTTTGTAGTTGCTAGATGGCCTGTGTGCTGAGCTGGAATGGGCTTTCCTTTCACTCATCTGTCCATTAAAGTTATTGTATAGAAACAAAAAGAGCGTTTGAACCTACCGAGGGCAGCAGTGGCTACTTTGTAGTAGCTTACCACTGTCAGTGTGTGAATGAGTGACTAAGTGACTGAGTGCATGTAGTGTGAAGCGCCTTTTTGGTCCTCAGGACTTGATGAAGCACTATGCTGTTTTATCACTTTGAGCACAAGCACTGGACCCTGGTTGTAAATAGAAAGATTGTTTTCTTGACAGAACAGACGATCCTGTTTTGAACAAATGTGCATCTGCTTATTGGCAACAAGAAGTGAGTGTTCCTACTTTAACCGAAGCAAAAAAAAAAAAAAACAGAAAAAAGTGAATGAGAGATTTGAAAGAGTTGGAACAAGCTTCTCTCAGCCACTAATTCTGGACATGAAGCACATTTGACATAAATTCTCCCCAAAAAATATAATTAGTGACATAAATCTAAACAACTTGCTTTTTTAGGGGTCAGTTTTGTCCAATTCCTTCCTTATAAAAGAGTTAAATATGATTGGAATTGGAGATTTTCTGCACTTATTCAGTGATTTCCATAAACCTAAGCCAACTCCATGCAGCCCCTTGGGGGCAGAGAGGAGCTGACAGCCAGTACTGCAGTAAGTAACACATGCTATATTGATTAATTTCACCTGCATACAGATACGACAGGTCAGCATGTCACTGCTGCACAAACCACTCTCCACAGATCCACCGAGTAAATCTGATGGATCTGTTGCTAGGCTGGCTAAATTTAGGACTTTTTTGGGGGGTTGCGGGGACAATATTGTTTACCTATGGAAGCTTTTTGCAGAGTCTCGACACCTGCAAACGAGGAACTGAGAGCGACAGGCAGAGGAGCACAACACAAGAGGAGGACTGAAGGGTTGCACGTCCTGAGGCCAGCGGATGACTCGATGTGTTTTCTGTCTGCTTTCTGTTGCTTGTTATTGCCGTCTCTCCCACACTCTCTCAGGCCGTTATTAGCATGCATGAGTCTTCCACTCCACAGCGCTCTTGGGGGAGGCTTTCAAGCAGCCAGTTCATATTTAGTCTCTTGAATGAAACATTCATAACTCAGGTATGTGGTCTTAAAACAATGAGCGCCGCTGTTTGGCGAAGACCCGCATCAATCACCAGCTCGGAGGAAGTCAGCTTGAGATAAAAACGAGTGCCCTTGTCAGAGCAATTTGGGATCACCTCTGGGGAAAACGTGGGAGTCGTGGACACACAGATGCTCAGAGATATCCATGGGAAAAAAAACCAACAAAAAAAAACTATTCATAGAAGGCATGTGTTTCAGTGGGACTATTATTTTTAGTCTCTCGAGTTTTTCTTTTTTCTTTTTATTATCAATTGAAATGCCCAGCACCATGTTGTAATAATGCCTTATGCTAGCTCTGGTGTATTTTAAGACCTCAGCCTCTGTATGTTGTGTAACCTAACTCAACCCACGCTATTTTTCTAAACACATTAGTGCTGAATTATGGGTATGAATTGTGTAATTATTGAAGGAATGCCCACAGAAAAGGCTCTCCCAAGAGGCTAAGCTGTTATTGTTGTTATTATTAACATCATTAGTGCTATCAGCGCGTCTGCAGAATAAATATTCTGGCTCTCGATTGTAGGACAATTGCTTATTAATCCACTACAAACAAGGCTCCGCGATTTATGCCTCAACAACAAACACAAAGAGCCTCTCTGCTCAGTAACCACCCCGCGCCTCTCACCGCATCTCTTATGAAATCCGCTCTTTGCTTCCACTCTCTTACTCTTACCCAAAGTCTCTAATTAAATCTCAAACAGGAGAAGAGGGGACCACCGTGGGACGCTCCGAACGCGTGGAGACGAACCTCAGTGGGACACCAACGAGAACCCCCTGCTGTGCACAGCTTTAATGCATCTCTAGACTTTTTATTTTTTTTGCTTTGATTGTGTTGAGGGGGGGAAAATGGGCATTTTGGAAATTCACTCAAACAGAACAGCTACCATGTCCTCCGAATAAATGTTGAATTTAGTCATTTCCGCGTGCGTGCACGCCATGAGCGGCGACCAGATGCACAAATTCAAATGCAATTGCTTTAAAACCGCGGGGGATGTGCGTGTAGATACACCGACGGTTCTAGTAAGTCATCACTTAGCGAGTGACTTTCCTCCCTTCCTTGTGCCTCTCCTCTGCTGTTTCTGAAATGTCACAGACAGCTGCCGCGTGGTTTAGCATGCGGTCCAGGTGCTTCTCTGGCTGTCTAAAGGCTCCCCGGCGCCGCACGGGGAGAAGGCGCAGCCTCAAGGTCTCCTCTGCGATAAAGAAGTGGGGAGCAGATGAAGGGAGAAAATAAAATTAGCGACAGCCCCTGCAAGTGTCGCATGCGTGCAATGACAATTGCGATGCCCCAGAAGGCTACACGCATCCTTCAGATTCCACTGCTTGAAAACACAATTTCCAACAAAGTGGAGCAAAACAGCCTGTATATATTACCAGTTTGTTACAGTTTGAAGAAGCGCCAGCAGCTTTTGTGTTGCTGATGTGCTTTCTCCTCCTGGTGAAAATATGTTACACGTTAGAGCTTGTGAACAATTTCACTCAGTGTGAGGAAACGTTAAGCACAGTGGGAGAGGAGTGTGTTGCTGTTGTTTTTGTGGTTGATACGTCTGAAGAATGGCTCTATAACCTTGTTTGTGCACTACTCTCAACAGTAGAGATGTAATGACAAAGTCTCATAAAAAAAGAATAGAAAACTATTCTTTAGATATTGAACTGTTTATGAGACGATGTTGACAAAATACCAATCTTGTTAAATTTTTACATGAATAAATTGCAACTATTTGCAACAATGACATACATTTCAAATTATAAAAAATATTCAAGTATAAAAGAAACTTTAAATGTACTGCAGTAGACAAATCCAGTTTTTCTAGGTAGTTTTGCCTGAAGAAGGTAAATATAAGATTTAAAAAGTAGGATTTAGAAAATAATACTAACTCTTTCAGAGCGGTGGAAGGCTCTGAAAGAAGTGCATCAGAAATGACTGAAGTACTATAAATTAAAAAAATGTATCTCACAGATTGCTACTTAGAAATGTTTGAATACAAAATGTATCATCAGATATAGAGGTCTCATTTTTTCTCCTTTTATTTTGAAGTAAAGCAGGAAGTAGTTCTTGAGTTTCTGTCCAGTTGTATGACTAAGTAAGCTAATATGACTTCATGGTGGAAAGGTTAACACCAAAAAGCATAACATGAGCTCTCTCCCTTTTAAATTGTTTGTGTTGCAGCATTCTGGGTATTTGGTAAGAAATGAAAGGAAACCGTACGTAGGTGATAAAGTAAGAGCAATTTGTTAGCACTGTGAGAGAACCACATCTGGCTAACCATTAGCCGCTAACATCGTTCAAGCTAGCAGTTGCCATTGCAGCTTTTGTAGTTGCTAAACTAAAGGACAAACTCATTGTTTAGCCAACCTGCATTTGTGCAGATCTAAAATATTTAAACTGGTCTGTCTTGAATCTAGTAATTCTACGCCGGACAGAGATTCTCTAAAACACACTTTGTAAAACTTTCATTGTATTTGTGAAAACACAAAAAGCAGCAATGTCAAAGTTTTAAAACATTAATGTACTATGTATAATACAAAGTCTGAATTATTCACACATTTTATAAACTAAGAAATCATTATTAATCTGTAAAGCAAATAAGCAAAAGTAGATTGTTATTGTTATATATATACATATGTTTATTTCTGCAATCTCATGTGTTCTTATCCCTTTAAAACAGCAAATTCAACATATTGGAAAAAAAGGATTTCCCTATAAATCATATTACCTATATCATATGTTTTTATAGGAAACATTTGGAGATTTGACTGCATGTGAAATTAATGAATTATTGACTAAACCACCTTCCATCTGTAGCAGGTCTGATTTAAGCCACTGAAACTCATAAGTTGGAATCTGAAAAATGTATATATGAGGTGATTATTATGTTCTGCTTGATACATACTGTAGCCAGTGGCTGATGAGTAAGACTCAGACTGAACTTGTTAACGCTGTAGTCGGAGCTCAGTATCAATGACCATGGCCACTTTGCTTTTTGTGCGGAGGTTGCATTTGCAATGCAGACAGATGTCACCTTAGGACGAGTGTGGGTGTTGGTGTGTAGGTGTTAGGCAGGAAAACAGGAGAGTAAGAGGAGGACAGGGCTACAGAAAGTGAAGGTTGTGACAAAAGTGAGTCAGCCTGTGAAATGGACCTGGTTGCTGTCTTTTTTCCCTCCTTATCACCCTGTGCCAGCGCCATGAGTATTTATTAGCACAGCTTTTCTAGGTAGTTTTGCCTGATGTCTAAACAAGCTGCACAAAGGGAGTTAAATTTTGAAAATTGAGTTATAGTGCCTAGGACATGCTTTCATAAACCTTAAACGTTTTTCAGATTTCGTCACAAACTTTAACGTATTTTAGAGAAGGAAAATGACGCCAGGTTTTGACATTTTGTTTGATTAAAAGTAACCTTTTAATCTACCAATGCTAAACAAACATTTTGCAACCGGTTGCTTGCAAAAATAATTAAATAGATTTTTTTCCAATGTGTAGATTAATCTCTCCACAGTTCCTGTGGGAGTATCTGTCCATAAAGCTTAGTTTTGCATACAGAAAAAAAATATGGTCTCCATGGAGAAATTTCAAAGAAGAAAGGTGTAGAAAAGCCCCCATGGTGGTGACAGAATCTCTCTGTTGTTCTTCAGGGACTGGAAAGCCGTTTAGAGTTGATGGGAAGATTAATGGAGGTAAACACTGGGCAGTCCCACAAGAAAACTTGGCATATATTGACCTGCCAGCAGGACAAATACCCCAAAGAGGCACCAGCAACACAATGTACCTTCTTAGGTCAAAACAAATTGACATATTAGAATGACCTAGTCAAAGTTTAGACGAATCCAATCGAGATGCTGTTGCAAGATTGGAAATGTGCCGTCACAAGCACGCTCCTTTCACAGTGACCAACGTTGGATTTTATTCAAAAGAATGAACGAAAATGGAAAACCATGCAGAAATAGACACAAAGTGACTGCAGCTTTTATTACAGCAAAAATGTGGTTTCATAAACACTGTGTTCGTCTTTCTCACCAAGTCCAAATGAAATATGTTGAAGTTTATGGTTGATGTGTGACAAAATGTGATTTCCAAGGCACTGTCTGGACAAAATAGCTCATATTTTGCTGATTTTCTGGCTTCACTCCGTCTACGCTTTTCTCTTTTGGGGGTAAACGTCAGGCGGGAAAGGCAGCCGTAATCATGGTGCCGAGAGAGACTGTTGATTGGAGGGCATCTTTGTGTCTGGCTAAATGGGATTGCTGAGGGCTGGCACTCACATACTGTACCTGATTTCGGCAGAGGAAAGCTGTAAAAGACATATCCTCACCGATGCCAGAAACAGGCTCATTTTCTCACAGAGATGAAGAAGAAGAAGAAGAAGAAGAAGAAGAAGAAGAAGAAGAAAGAAGAAAAAAAAACTGAATTCCTTTCAACCTGCATCCGCTCCTCCATGCTGAGAACAAGGGAGCCTTTCACTTTGAGTGGAGCTTTCAAGCACAAGCAAGAGTGAAAGAGAAGCAGGCGAGCAAGAAGAGGAGAAGTGAACAACCCAGCGAGGTTGGTTTGGGAAGCGTTTCATCACTCGGTGTTTTGTGAAACTGTCCCACCGCTCGGGCACTGCGACGCCAACCTGCTCCGAGGAAAGTTTCCAGCAGATCACTGTCTCCTGTGCGACATTACACGGGAAGATGCGAGGAAGCTCAATTGGGCGGTTTTTGCATAACGCTAAAACACGTTCATGTCGGACAACTCTCAAAAGGTTCATGCTTCACGTCAAGGTTGAAATGGTTCGGATTGCGTCGTCTTCAAACTTCAGCTTTTATGCTGAAGCAAAGCTATCAAACCTGCTTTTGGATGCTGTTTCATGTCCAAACTCTGTTTTTCTTTTGAGCCCTAATGGGAAGCCTTCCTTCTCGCAGAAGACTTTCTTTTGCAAAAGCTATGTTTTGAGTAATGATTAATCTATTAACTGCTCAACTGACCCAGAGTGGTCTTCTTTATGTTTTCTTAGCTTTTCACCTCACTTCTCTGCTGGTGGGGATTGAATGTTGTCCGTCTGTTCATATAAAGTCTCAAACGTGTGTTTTGTACAGGTTTTTACTACGCATGAGTTGCAGTTTAAGAAAAAATACTTGACCCGTTGTTATGGTAATTAATTATCCGCACCTGGGTTGGCTCTCTCTGTCAGAGAATATGCTGGAGTTTCTATACTTGGGAGACACCCAGCGTCAGTCTCACGGACCCTGACAAAAAACCATAAGCCCTAGCAAATTTTTGAAAACATTTTACAGGAGCAGGCATGTGTATCTATGTCATGACCGACTTTGAGACCAATAGGGCAATATTTGTGCCCATGAGGGGGAGTTAAAAAGAGTATTGGAGTCAGAAATCCAAAGTGCTGTGTGTGTGTTTCTGTCATTGAGAAGAATGATATAATCTGCTGTCAGAAAATCTGTGCCTGACCAACACAAAAATGTATTGAAATATTTAACACATACAGTGTGTTATAATGTCATGTACATTTTAACACATTGTGTGTGAAAATTAACACAAAATTTGCTTTAAAGGTAATACATTTTTGTGTTATATTTTTTTAGCATATCTTTTTTAAGCGAGTTGGTCCTCGCACCCTGCTGTGCCAGGCCATTATCCTCAAGAGCCACTGACTCCCAAGCGCGGATTACAGCCTTGGTGATATTACCAGTTGAACTGTCTGAAATAGCCATCAGCTAAGCCAAGTTGCATTCAGCCTTAAAGTTTGTTTTAATACAAACTTCAGCAGTTTTCTAGTTTATGGCTTGCTGCTGCTGGAGTTTCGTCCGTCTTCCGTTAGGTCAGTTCATTGGTAATTTATTTTTGGAAAAATCTATCATTTGTGATGGCACAGCAGAGGAAACAACAATTTAGAGGCTTTGGAAGATGTTTTCTGTGGCACACAGCAGAAGAAACAACAATTTAGAGGCTTTGGAAGATGTTTTCTGGGGCACACAGAGGTTTTCTGATTGAAGCGCACAAAGCTGCACACGGGAGTTCCTGCGTTTTTGCTCTCTCAGGTTGTTTGGTAAGTTATTTTCTTTTACAACAGCTTTAGATAACATGACTGACTTAGTTATGTTTGTCTTATATTACATGGTATCAGCTGTTGAGATACAAGCGTAAAATAAGGCTTGATTCTTACAATGGTGGAACAATGGTGCTTTGTCCTATGGATAAAGCACAAAATTTTAATAAATACACAAAATATATTTTTTCAAATAACTGACTAAACTAAACTGTGATCTCTTGCAATCTCTTATTTTGTGTAGCCTTTTCTACCAGTTATATTTCTAATGGTTTACAAATTTATCCATGGTACCCAGAATACACCCTGGACATGTTGGGGCCTATCAATGTTTTAATAAAAAATCATAATATGCTTATTTAAAAATGTGCATTCCTAATAAAAAAATTAAAAGGTGAATTGTTCATCTTCTAATTGAGGTTTTTAAGGACGGTGACTTTATCTTGGTTGACAATCTGCAGAGGTTCTGCTGGGTTTTCAGTTCATTTTCTGTAATCTAGACAGAAAACGTCTTAGTTGAGAACGTTATATTCAGTCATTTGAGACGTGACCTCTCACCTCCAGCTTCCATCTCAGTTCTAAATGGATCCACTTTCATGCCAGGCTTAAGGCATTACAGACCCAACTTTAGGTCTATCTCCGACCGAAGTCATTAAACAATCACCACCGTTTCAAAAATAAGTAAATATTGTCCCGTAAAGGTTAGCTCAGGACCCGTCTGGCTGTCTCTTCCTCGTCCTTCTTCAAGGTGAGCTCCCTCGTGTGATTATAATTGAAAATTAAGTCTTTGCCGCAGTATAATTAAACTGTGACCTTTGAACCCAAATGAGCCCTCGGATGCATATTAAGAGATCTGGGGATCCGGACGCATTAACACACTCGCTCACACAGGAAAACGCGAGCGCGTGCCCGCCTCTCCCCCATATCCAGTCACAAGGTAACAAATAGCGACAGCTCCTTAATTATCACCTTGCCTCAGTCATTAAAGAAGACCGTCTTCTGCCTCCACCTTTTGATTTGCACAGTTTGCGAGTTTGGGGCAGCATCTCGTTTATTTTTAATCAACTATCAGGTGGCGCCATAAAAGGTGCAGGAATTGAGGAGGGGAAAAAAGGGACTACATGGCTTTTGCTGGGGCTAATTTGGGATGCTTGGTTAAGTCTGAGTTTAGGGAAATTCAGCAGGTCATGACTGAGTAATATGACGCCGCCTTCTTTTATCTAACAGGCGCATGCATTTCCTTTTCAGCAGCTTAACTGAAGCTGATTAGAAAATGTAAAACCAGCTAACCTTGTAATATCCCTTTCATGAACTGAATACTTACCACTAAATCTGACTCCTAACCGGCTCGCTCTGCAGAAAAAACTGAAACGCTCCTCTTTCTACTTACACTTTTATGATTCTTAATGACTCATGGATTAAAGTGGACAATATGTTGATATGTGGGGGAAAGAAGTGCCAGGAGGTTTTAACAAATGCAATCATCAATGGGGTTTGGTGAGAAATAAATCTTTTAGTACTGGTAATATAAATCTGATAAATGATTATGAATCTTGGAATTTTTTATTCATAAGGAATTATCCATTAGTATAATAAAGCACTCTTTAATTCACCATAATGCGTGTCATTTCCCTTCTGCAGCTCTCTGATTTAGAACAATATTTCTCAAAGCCGCAGCCAGGTATTGAACTGTGAGGGATGTGAGAAGGGAACAGGCTGCAAAGTGACGCGCGCTCCCTGCCCTGCACGATATTTGTTTCAAATACGCCTGAGTCGGTGTGAGATTGTCAGGATTTAATGAGATTCACACCAAAATAAATAACCGTGTCCAGCATGTGTTTAAATGAAGAATTGTAGAATTCATCTGAGCAAAACTTATACTGCCGGTAAAATTCTTAGATTATTTCATGAATGTTTCTGCATAATTATGTACCTTGAATCACTAAGCGGTGTTGAAGTGCTTCCTTTGCACAATATTATCCTTTTTTTAATTATTTTTCAATAAGTGCCATTTGCTACAGAATTAGCTCAGTTATAATTTTGGATAGCCAGTTTGGACTCGACTGCTGAAAAGAAATCTCATTAAATAAAAAAACATGCCTTAGTAAGATTCATGCTTGGTAGTCTATTAGTTTTTAGAAAACTAATAGAAAACATTGGTAACTTTCTCGAGATGCTCATAGAAAGGACTTTATGAACAGATTTGTTTTAAAAAGCCTTGGTGAATCGCTGGTGTTGTAACAATCTTGGGATATTAAATTATTACAGTATTTCACCTCCAAGTAAAATCTGTAAAATCTAATGATAAAGAGCAAAGGTTAGGACTAATTAAACTTGACACCCTGTTAGATCCTTGAGACTTGTTTTAAAGTAAGAAAGGAGATAATTATTGATTTGTTTTGTTTTAAGAGTTGATTAATAAAACCTGTTCATTCATTGAGCTGTTGATACCTTGTTACAAACATCTAATAAATTATTTGATATTGTTTTGGAACATACTGTATTCCTCCATGCTAAAAAAGAAACGAGAGTGGGAGACGAGAGACAAATGTGGACTCAGAGGGTTGGCTAGCTGTTAGCGTTTCCGTCAACGCCAATTTAAAAGGGTTAATTTATTTTTTGCTTTCGTTAAAGAATACAAGATGTGTGAAACCATAAAATGTTGTGTCTTCTCTTCCTCATGTTTCAGTCCACCCTACTTGATAGGTAACCATTGTTGTTGTTGTCTACCTTCATAACCAGGCTATTGCTTCTCCTTGGTTGATTATATTGCATTTAATTTATCATAATGTTTTGGGAAAGTTATCATAATTTAGGTTGACGCTAGCTATCTTTTTAGTCTCCATCAAAGGCACAAAGCCAGGTTCACAGCTCAACTGTTTCGCAGCAAGTTGCCCAAATCCCCTATATTTATGATTGTTTCAGTCTTAAATTTCATTCAAAGTGGCATTAAAAAAAGGTCTTAAATAGTCTTGAATGTGAGTTCCTGAAACCTGCAGATTCCCCGTCATTTCATTCCAGGATGAATGTCAGCTTTGTCCATCCTTATAAACGAACCGGACAAGAACAGTCATAAACTTGCAACGTCTTAAGCTTTGAGGTCAGCAACATCTTAAGTTGAATAGAACAGAATCCCCCACTTAGGCAGAGAGGTGGTCTGTGTTTAAACGAACATCACAACAGCTCTTAATCTCCGCTGTGAACAAAGGCAGAGCCAACAGAAATCGATAGCATTAGAATGTAGTATTTTACTCCCACTTATCTATGTCTCGTGAAATATAAGGCAAAGAGAATTGGAGCTCTTAAAAGATGAATGCAGATTGAAAGTCAAATGGGAGCAAGCTGTATTTTGCTGTGTGTGTGTGTGTGTGTGCGTGGTGGTGTGTGTGTGTGTGTGTGTGTGTGTGTGTGTGTGTGGAAGGAGCTCTGTCTTTGGTCCACAGGAGCTCTGGGAGCCTTTAGTGCAGCTCAAGCCCAGCCATGCAACCTAATGTCCCAATTGGCCGTCTCAACCAGTCAACCATTCCACCACTGAGCGAAATCTCCTATCGATTGGATTTTGCGCCGAAGTGATTTTCCTGCAGCTCAGCCTTATTCACCGACTGTATGCGAAATATTTCAATGACATATTACACTTCATTTTGTATCCCTCGCCTCTGTCCACTGCTGCACACACAGCCGCCCGCGCAACAGGAATAAATCACTTCCCGGCTAGCTTATTACATGAAATGAAGGAATTCATCATGGTGACAGTCGGCCGTTGCGAGGCATTCGCTGTGATTTATCTGGTCGAACTTGATTGATTCATTAACACTGAGTGAACAATGCTATACTGCGGGGACACTGAGGTGCGCCTTGCTGTGAGCCGCTGCACATCCTGGAAGAGTCCTGTGTCCAATGTGAAGGTCTAGGCTCTTCCTCCTCTTTATTAATAACCCATCGCATCACCTTTCCTTGGATGCGAAGCGCTAAGACTGTATTCTGGCAAATAAGATCAGGTTCCATAATTATTATATCTATGTATGGTGGTGAATTTAATAGTTTTTGCTGAAGGATTCTGCAGAGTAAAGTGCTACACAGGACTAAATTATCTTCTATTCTTTTATAAAGTTGTACCATGCTGCCTGGAGTTTAAAGACTCTTCCTTGACAGTACTGGAGTTTACAGTAAAGCACATTTTTTCTGCATTGGTCAATGGTTTTTTGATTTTGCCTGACCTAGTTCCTGTATGACAAGTTATGCCCATCAAGATTTAAGTATATGAAATGGTTGGTTTAAATTCCACGTCTTCCAGTGAACTGTGCTGCAGGCTGAAAATATTTCATTTTCAATCCATGACAGCTTTTGGAAAGGAGTTTTCAAACCGTAGGACACAGATGTTCTAATCTAATTATCTTGTATTTTTTTGTAAAAATCCAGATATTCACAAACATTGCATAAACAGACAACTATCTTCTTAGTTTGAGGATTAAGGTATGAAAGACTGGAGAGTGTTATAAAGATGAAATCTTAGACCAGGTTTTTCACTGCTTATCCACCCAGTATGTGCACATCACATATCATGTCTGCAAACGAGTGTCATTTGACCTTGAGATGTAAAAGGACATGGAACAATTGTACCAAACTTTGGTGAGAACCTTGAGGAAGCAAAGTCAAAACCCACAAATCATCCAGTTTATACAAGCATCATATCAAACTACGAAGAATTATATACTCTACTTGAAAAAAAATATTTAATTTATTGTATTCCTGTCCAAAAACTAAATCCCATTCTTTTTTACTTTTTATCATTTTCATAAAAAAGGCATGAATTGGAGCCTAAAGTTATTTTATATTTCTTCCATTTTTTTTACGATTAACATTGATTCTTCAAATTTCTAAACACAAAGGTAATTTTTTTTTCTGCTTCTATTCAAATTATTATTATTTTTTACTCTGTCATAATTGTTCCTGCAGGATGTTCAGGGCACCATCATTCAGAAGTAAAACCGTTCCTGCTTAAGATAACAGGATTTTGTCTTCTCTTACAGGACCTGCTTGTTAGAAAGCGAGGATCTTCTAGAGCACTCAGGTTTAGAAGTAAAAGTTATTCACACAGCTTTCTTTGCTTAGATTTGCACTCCCAGTTCACAGCTTAGCTGCGCCGTCGCTAAAAACACAAAACACAACTTAACAGCTGATATGACTGCAGGGGGTGTTCATGAGATTTGCACAATTCTTTTGGTGAACTGACAATGTTAAGTAGGAGATCCTTCATTAATGCTGATTTACTGTGAATGCCATAAGAGTTCGTCAGAAACACTGTCAACCCCCAAATGAAATGTGACAACCTGGAATCTGTTGCTTGGGGCAAAGAAACACACTTGTTAAGTCAAAACAGAAAAACAAGCATGTTCAACTTGTTAGATGTTTTTTCTTGTCTTTAATGTGTCCTTTTTTGTTGTAGCTTTGCTAAGCATATAATTACTAGAATAATATGTTATTAGGAAGTTATTATTACATTTTTTATCTGCAGTTTTGTATCTAGAGTCATGTCACCCAATGGCACTAATGCATAAAACTGAGCCTGTAGAATAAACTATTGTGAGGATATTTCTGTACTAGCTAGATAATTTGGACCCAGAGTTAGCCTAGCTGTGTTTACTATAATAATATTTTTCATTTAATAGTTAATATTGTACAATAAAACTTTTCTCAGAAGCATGTCAATAATGCATCAAGAGAGGTTCAGTATGGCTGCGATAGTTTAAAGAATAATTTGCCAATAATAAATCTCTGCAGAACCTTTTCAGGACGTTTTCTGGGTTTCTCCTAGTGAAAACTGGCAAGTTGTGCATCAACAGAAGCCATACTTGTACTTTTTTTTTCATGGACACTCATGGACATCCTGTTGTAGTTTTTTTAAGTTCCAACAGTCCCTGCTTTTATTGATCCAAGGAAAAATATGTTAAAATTCACACTTTTTAAAACCAGGTGTTCTGTTTAACTTCAAAAGACTTTGAAAATGAGTTAAATAGTTATTTTTCAACCACCTTTACAAATCATTACAAAGGTTTATACATTTTACCATTGTTTAGACTGAAGATCATGTCTTTTTCTTATGCCTTTTCCACAAAAGTGCTGCTTGGTGGTGGACCCTTTTTGCTTCAGCTTTCCAACATTGCGTCTTTAACATGTAATCAAGATCACTGCATGGACTCTGTGCAAGGGAAATGTCCTTTCAGATGTTTTATTGTACTTTGAAATTGTGCATACAACAATGTCAGAGTTGGAAAACCAGATGTAAAATATGCCCCACTGTGTTGCCCATTGATATTTCCTCTTATCAGAGCCCTCCAGCAGTCGCCTGCTATGGCGCATAGGCAAGAGGAGGCATGTCAAGCTCTGCTTGTGGCATCAGCGAGAAAGCTACACCGTCCTCTGAGGGCCGGATGCCAAATATGGGGTGATTAATTAAATTCCAAAGGAAAAAAAGAAAAAGGTGGGTCTGAAGACATTTATAGCCTGAAAAGAGTTGGCATCTATCTCCTCTGCAGCCAATCTGTAAAAGAACGATATGAGACATTTTAAATATATTCAAACCAGCTGCTGCTGCTGCATCCAGCTGAGCATCTCAGTATGTCTGCCTATTTGTAAAATGTACGGTGGCGGGCTGAATCAAAATGTCATCGACTGAAAAAAAAATTGGTTAATAATTGAGACATCCCATTGGGTCTGTAGAGATAAGCAGAGGAGTGTCACAGCACAGTAACTAGTGGGGATTTACTCTCCTCCTGTTGTGATCAACCATCTGTTGCTGAGCTATGAGACTAGCAGCTTAATTTGATTTTTTGTGCAGGAAACAGCTGGTAAATATTGTTATTGCATTTTCTTCGGTTTAGAGTGCATAGGTGTTGACGGATCGGAGCAATAACACGAAAGTTAACGTACAAATTACCCCAGGACGTAATTAATCTTTGTGCAGCATTGTCGACCTGAAGACAAGCAGCACAAATTTATTAGTTTCCATTCTGAATCTTCTGCTGGCGCTGATTTGAACGCTTGATTTAAAAAAATTAAAACTAGTGAAAGGGGTTTGCTGTAAAACGATCTTCCTCTTTCGGCTGCAAAGATGAGAAAAGTCTGGGCGAAAAAGACGGGAAAGAAGTTTAACACTTTATTTGAAGGGATGTTCATAAGACTGTCATGACACTGTCATGAACATCAAGGAGTCTTTATGAATGTTGACTGTTTTCATGATGCATCATTTGGTAAATATTGACACTTTCAATGCAAAGTTGAACTAAAAGATGCATCAAAAGTTAATTAAAAGTGTCAACATTGCATTAAAGAGTCATTATTTACCAAATAATGCAAAGTTTTATTTGAATTTCAATGCAAATTTTAAAGAAATCAGCTGTCAGTTTTACATACTGCTCACTTAACCCTGTTAGTCTGTCCACATGTCCATCCGTCCAGTTGCCTGTCTGTCTGCATATTCTCTATTAATCCCTCGATGCAAAGGCATCTTTTCCTTTTCTTTTTTTGTTTTACCGCTTCCTAATTTAAAACGTAACCATTGTAGAAACATAATTGTCATAAAAACTCACAGTGAACTTCCACGTATTTTAAGTTATCTAGCAAAGTAATTTAGAGCTCTAGATGGAAAAGACTGAAACCCAGTTCTGTGTCTATCGTATCTCCGGTTTTGCCCGCCACGAGGAGGTGCGACTAAACCTTGA
The DNA here is from genome assembly GCA_033032245.1 of Poecilia picta. Taxonomy (NCBI): domain Eukaryota; kingdom Metazoa; phylum Chordata; class Actinopteri; order Cyprinodontiformes; family Poeciliidae; genus Poecilia; species Poecilia picta. The sequence continues at coordinate 8,830,843 of CM065357.1, read as the reverse complement.
CGAAGTTGTTGTTTCCGACGAGGAGCAAGAGGAGGTGTCCTTAATGAGAGACCTGAGAGGTGAGGAAGGAAGGCGGGCGTAAAGCAAAGTGAAAAAGAGTCGCTCCGAGAAAAGTATTAAAATGAAGGATAGCTCGGCACGACGCAGCTCGGCGTGCGCACGTGTGTGTTCGCGAGACGCCGTGAAGAGTTGATGAGTCTGTAACAAGCGGCTTCATCAGAGTGAGGAATGAGCTGCCAAGTGGGATCTTTCTTTTGACCTACCTTGGAGAGCACTGGCTGGATGGATGGACAGATGGGTGGATGGATAAATGGAGGGAGACAGAGGGAAGAGAGAAATGGGGGAGAGGTGCAACGCAGAGGCTGCTTTCTTCATTGCCTGTCAAGGCGGCGTCTGTCTGCCAGAAAACCATCACTTATGTTCTCGCTCTGATCTCACAGTCACGATTTGGAGCATTACCAGTACACAGGCAATGACCAGGGAAATGAAGCAGCAGACATGATGGATAAAAAGCATGTCCACTGCCGCTCCTGGCGCCGAATCAGCTTTATCTTTTTCAATAAATTGTTCATCCCAGGAAGGAAAAGCAGATACCAGTTTGGAAAAGTAGTTGAAGTGGACCGTTATGTCTCCTGAAAGTGTGTTTACTCTTTTCCTCAACTCTAGATTAAATATTCGCTAAACGTCAACACAATTCAGTTTTTCAATAAATGCACTTTTCTTTGAAGGAATTTGTATTATTATTTTTCCCTCCTTCGGTTGCTATCTCGCTCCCTCCCGCTTCCTGTGTGTTTTTTTTTTCTTTCTCTCCATTTTTTCCACTTGGTCACAAGCCTGGGCGAAGGCATCGCGCCGGCATTTGCATGCACGCCGAGTTCAGTCTCAATTTGCTGTGGACCCTCACAATTTCACAGTCCACACTGGTGGCACAGATCAAATTTACAGGTTTCCAAAGGCGAGACTGTTGGTGAGATTCAGGGATTATTTATTTTTTATTATTATTGTTGTTATTTCATCTGCATTCAAAGCTGCGACAGCTGCAATAAGATGCCCAGCATCCCATGCGCTGCACCAGAATACTGAGCTTTGACATTGATAGCAGATTTCATGAGATTCTATTATTTGATCATATTGTTACAAAGAAAAAATATGGAGTGAAAAGTAAATATTTGTTTCAGTGGGTGTGTTTTTTGTGTGGCTTTTTTTTTACTGTTATGTCATGATCGTGTTTCTGTGTATTTATTTTTGAGGTTTTTTGTGTTCAGTTTCCTTGATTGTCTCCCAGGTGTGTCTCGTTCCCTTCATTACTCCGTGTGTATTCAGTCTCACCTGTTGTCTGTGTTCTTCGTCATTTAGATTATATAGAGGTGGCATTGATGTTTGGTTTTGCTGGGTACCAGCTCATGAAGGGGTAAAAGGACATGAAAAAGCAGATAAATTAGCAAAAAGGGCATTAGAAATGGCAGTAACTATTGTAATTCCTTTTGGGAAAGGGGCAGGGAAATCATGTATTAAAAATAAAGAAATAGAAGAATGGCAAAAAAAGGTGGAATGAAGATATGAATGGGAGAAAAATATATAAAGTGCAAAAGTCAGTATTAATTAGAAATAATAAGAGAAACAGAAGGGAAGAAATAATTATGACCAGATTAAGAGGTCACACCTATTTAAATGACACCTTATATTTAATAGGGAAGAAAAATAATGATAAATGTGAATGATGCGGTGAGAAAGAAAATGTAGAACATGTATTAATGGTCTGTAGAACATGTGAATCTGAAAGGGAGAATTTGAAAAGAATGGTTAGGACAGGTCAAGAATGGAGTCTTAAAGGAATATTAGGAAATGAAGGAAACATAATGGATATTTATAGACTAAGGAAAGTATTTATTTATTTTTCTTAAAAATACAAGATTAATAAATAGAATTTAATAGATGTAAAGAAATGTTGCTACACACTCGTGTACAGTAGGTGGCGGTATGCACCTCAAAGTTGCTTGCAATCCGCCATAATAGAAGAGAAGAAGAAGACGTCGTCTTCTTCTTCTTCTTCTTCTTCAGATCCTTGTCACGTGTTGCCTGTTTTCCCTGTGCCGTCCTCGTGCTGTTCTCTGCGGTTCTGTTTCCTGGATATTATCATTGAATTCATAACTTTCACCTACTTCCTGAGTCTGCCTGCGTCCTCGTCCTCACCGTAACCACACCGGTTTATGGCAGAAGGATCCCACCAGTACCGGTGAGGAACGCAACCAACACCATGGACCCAGTAGACCGTCGTTCCCTGTTGAGGGAGATCAGGAGGTACGACGACGAAATGGCTAATCCGAGTTCACCGTTCAGCCGGCTCAACGCTGCCACCCGCATGGCAATCCAGCTGGACAGATGGATCCCGCTTCTCCCTCAGCTGGGCTTGGTGCAATTTTTCCAAGAGGTTGAGCTGGAGCTGCAGACAGTAAAGGCGGAGCTGGCGGCAAGATCAAAGCCAGCCCGCCCGGCTCCAGCTGCTCCGTCCGAGCCTCGGCCCCCAGAGTCCGCTCCGTCCGAGCCTCGGCCCCCAGAGTCCGCTCCGTCCGAGCCTCGGCCTCCAGAGTCCGCTTCAGCCGGCCGTCCTGCCCTCCAGAGCCTTCACGGCTTCGTGTCCTGCGCCTGCACAGACCGCCGGACCAGTCTCCGCTCCCGCTTCCTGAGCCGGCATCGCCTGCCGGACCAGTCTCCTCGCCTCCTGTGCGAACCGGTCTCCTCGCTTCTGCTTCCTGCGCCGGCGACGCCCGCCGGATCCCCTGCAGGACTCTGCTCCCTGCGCCGACGTCTCCGTCCGCCGCGGCTCCAGCTCCGCCTCCGAGGTCGCTGCCCACCGCGGCTCCCACGAGGCCTCCACCTCCAGTGCCGTGGTCGGCCCTAGGACTGTTTTCTGTATTGAGTTTCATGTTTGGATTAAGTTTTGTTTTCTGGACTCTAGCCCTCCTGTTGTCCCCCCTCCACCCACCCTGTTGGCTTGTTTTTTGGGACTGTTTTCTTTTCTTTTGGGCGTCTGGTAGCCGCCCTTGAGGAGGGGGTACTTGTGTTTCTGTGTATTTATTTTTGAAGTTTTTTGTGTTCAGTTTCCTTCCTATTTCTCCTTCTCTGCTTCTACCCTGTTGATTGTCTCCCAGGTGTGTCTCATTCCCTTGATTACCCCGTGTGTATTTAGTCTCACCTGTTGTCTGTGTTCTTCCTCGGATCCTTGTCATGTGTTGCCTGTTTTCCCTGTGCCATCAGATGTTCCTCGTGTTCTCTGTGGTTCTGTTTCCTGGATATTATCATTAAATTCATAACTTTCACCTACTTCCTGAGTCTGCCTGTGTCCTCGTCCTCACCGTAACCACACCACTTTATGACAAGATGTTTCAAAACTAGAAGTTGTTTGCTCAAATCTCTGCCTTTCTCTATGAAATTTGTATGATTGTTTTGTGGGAATATTTTAATTTTTCCTCCTCCAAAATACCATACCAACTTTATTTATAAAGCACTTTAAAAACAACCACAGCTGATACAAAGTGCTGTACATTAGGACACAGCATAACATGGGGGTGAAGAAGCTCAGAGAGGTAAGCCGGGGCAAGATTATGCAGCGATTTAAAAACAAACATAAGAATTTTAAAATGAATCATAAGATATACAGGCAGCCAGTGAAGTGAGGCCAGGACAGGGGTCACATGTTCCCTCTTTCGAGTTCCTGTTAAAAGTCGTGCAGCAGCATTCTGTACCAGCTGCAGACGTGAGAGCAGCGACTGACTCCCAGATAAAGTGCATTACAGTAATCCAATCGAGTTGACAAATACTAAAATTTCACATTAGACTTGATTTGAAACTTTGAAATGCCCTTAGGTGTGCGTGTGTGTGTGTAATACGATCATCTGACCAGAGTGCTTCCTTGATTTTCTTATGAGTTTTATTTGGGTATTTTAAATATGCATTCAAGTTTGCAAATGTGCATTTCTGCAATGCAGGAAATTACCGAGTGTTTTCTTGCTTTTAGGAATTCTCAGGGCTCCACACAAAGTCATGACTGTAATTTTTACAATTAATAGGTATGATGTCCAGTGTCATTTATTACAGCTGGTCCTTTAATCTCGTAGGCGGGGACCAGTAGTTTCTGAGACTGAATCAAATTGCATTTCAATTGATGACTGATTTTCTCTCTGGGGCTGATTGCTTTGGAAGATGAAGTGATCACTCTTCCTTCAAAGGAGAAGAGTTTACTTTTTTTGCCTTTGATGGAGTTTAATAATACAAGAAGTCAGTTTCTTCTTTATTAAAATTAAACAGAGCTGAACACACTGTATTTCTCACATTTGACTGGATAGAAATGGGCTTGACTGGATGTTGGATTATCCAGCTTTGCTTTTTAACTTGTTTATTTTATATGGTTAATTTCTATGTGTGTTGTAACCCTCCCTTCCCACAACAGCAGAAAGACAATAGTAGCTCTTCTCGCTTTTGTATAACATCAAGATGCCATCTCTGGCGTAAAAGCTTATCAAGTAGAGCATAATGACATTAAGTGACTGGATTGTGTGTTTTGATGGATATTGCTGTGAGTAATCTGATCCTAAATTGTGTTCCAGGTCTCATATTGTTCTGATTTCAGCGTCTGCAAATAACAGCACTCCTCCTCTCGTCTGATTCCCAGCCTCCACCAATCTCATGCCCCGCTCCTAGTCATTTGTCATAGCTATGATGCTTTCTCACAGGTAGCTTAGAAACCCATTTCTCTGTTTCGTGACACAAAAACAGATTATTGTTGTCCGACGTCTGCTTGGCTCACAGTCAATCTGTTGTACATTGTGTTGTTTATTTTATTTTCATTAGGTCCAAATCTGCTCCCTGTTATGGCTAAACAAACTTAGCTTGATATTTCTGTGAAGGTCTTTGACAGTAATTACCTTGTACGGTTAGGAAAAACAACAGAGTGGTGAGCGTGGCGAGAGCTTACTCATCCGATCATCGGAAGACAATCTAGGACTGCATCGGGGAAGAAGAATCAAATATTCAAAGGTGCTTTATGCCTGATAAAAACAAAGGAAAAAAGGACACAAATGAAAATAAACTAAAATCTATATTTTGTTCAACAACTAGTATACAAGCTTCACAAAGTATTCCAACAAAATGTATCAATGTATTTAAAAAATAATAATTCCATAATGGCAGATGCAATACATTTATGATGAGGTTGAAATACAAAAATACTTATTAAAGCTATTTACTAAGATGCAGCTAAAAACTTTTAAGGTAGCTCTGAGAAGCATCGGTTTTTAAGATGGCAGCTCCACACGCAAGAGATATGTAAATATGGAAATAGTTTTAAGCTTTACTGTAGGCTTTGTGGTTTTGGGATAATCGGAAACAGTATTCAGAAGACCTGAGGGATCAAAACCAGTAAAATCTGGTAACTGTACGTGGTCAGGCACTTCCCAATTCATTCACATATACGCATAATTAAAAGAATTAAGAAACTTAAAGGAAATTAAAAAACTAACAAAAATGTAGGACCAAGCATGGGGCCTTGTGGAACTTCATATCTGTTTACAAGCTCAGTTTCCCATGTTTACAGGAAAATCTCTGTCACTTGAACCAGTTTTAGAGTCTGAGGAATGATGGACAACCTTAGCTAATGTTGTCTTTGTGTTGAATAAATCTAAATGGCTTTTATTTTAAATGTTACCAATATAAACTAGGCTGAAATAAAAATATCTGCTGTTGTTAAACACGGATGCATCAAGGTCAGTTCTCTTTTGATGTGGTTTACCAAAAGGCGATGTCAGAATTAGTCCAGGAAAGAAAAAAAAAACCTTTGAGAAAATTTGCAAAGTCCAGGAAAACATTTTCAAAAAGAAAACCAGGGAAATATTTAAAGCAAATTATGCAGGTATTGATCAAAAAGGCGGGTTGTCTTATGAATCAGGAAATAACTCCTGCAAGCCATGGGATGGCATTAATAAACGGTTGCATAAAAACCTCAACGTTAGAGAAATTTACACTCTTCACATCAATTTTAAAGCATAAATTTTGTCTTAAAAAGCCAAAGTAGTAGTAGTAGGTTTTTTTTGCTCAAAAACTACCTTGAGAATCCCTTTGTCATTTTGCCAAAATTATTCCAGGTCGTTCTTTTTCAATGAAGTGATTAAGTAATCTATTAGTCTAACAACACAGGAGTAGTGTTCAACAGATGAAAACAATGGAGATTAAAGCCCTTTGTAAACTCATCACTCTTCTTTGTCTCTTCTTGTCCAAGGCAACCTCCTGTCCTTAGTGCCACAGCAAGCGAGGTCAGCTACTAAATGTCAAATCTGACATCATTACTCTACTTTGTCAAACAGGAGATAAGTGGTTAGCGCATCGATTTCCCTCACTTTTCTCCTTATTTACATTGAGCAACAGATGGAAGTCAGTCTTTGAGGAGGAGATCGATGCTCTGCCAAACAATTATCATCTCATGAATGCATGATTGAAAAGCCAATATCCGGTTTGATAAGGCGTATACAGCAAGACACTTTGTCACGCACACGTCAGGCATCAACACAGGACCTAAAATGGAAGATGTGAGCGCTGAAATACAAAATGTTTGCCATTGTGAACAAGCACAATGAATATTTGATCAATAGGAAAACAACAAGGTAGACTTATTGAAAGAAACACAGAAAATCCTTTTTTTTTATTATTTACTTTTCTCCTCACATTTGGACAACAGCCCAGAGCCGGGGCAGCAGCGGAGTCAATTCATTCCGAAAGGTTTTTATTATAACAAATAATTTGAAAAATTCATACATGCAAACATATAAACGAGATGAATATGAGCTTATTAGCATTTGTTGCAAATGGAATACACTTATGCAAAGTAAAGTGAGGGCCTCGCTGCTCTGCTCTACGGAAAGTGGGTAGATTATTTGCGCCGTAGAGTGCTCTCTCTTTTTTTTTTTCTTTCCCCCGCGTATGTTGTGCTGGAAGTTTCTTTGCGTACATCCGTAATTTGACATTAAGTGCCTGCGGATGCATTATGCAAATTAGATAATACATTGTGACTAATTCAAGTGGATCTCACCTGCCATGCAATGCTGTTCAAGACTCTGCTTGCAGAATGTCTGGTATTCAGACATTTTTGATTGAGATGGTCACTCTGTCTGTCCGTCTGTTCGTTCGTCTCTCCATCTCTTCCTCTGCCTCTTTTTCTCTGTAGCTCTCTATCTCTATCTCTCTCCGATAAAGTAGTTTTGGGGTCTTGAATTAACAATTTAGCTGCTCTTTTAACTATTCCACCCTCATTTAAAAAGAGCAGTGAACTCTATCTCACGGACGCTGAATGGAGGTCACCTGCCACTTGTGCAGGGAAAACGAATGCTTTCATTCTCCGACTTTGAGGACGTATTGGTTTGCAAGAACAAAAGTGTAGATGCTTGAAAACATCAATGTCTTTTCTAGTAGATGTATACCTCGTCAAACCAGATGTTTGTAACAATCCAGGCGTACGAAGAATAAAAGACAAATCGCTCAATAAATCATGTACAATGACAGATTTAAGGCATCTCTTGTATTGTGAAACCAGTTCCTTGCATTGCTTGGATGTGATTTTTGACCCATATGTCCTCATGAACAAGTCCCCGTTTTGGTCTCCTCTGACCCATCTGTGTTTCACTCACTTTTTATGGAGTCACTGTTATACTATCCAGTAAACTGTGGACAGACTGCAGTACGGTTATTGTTGAATCTTGCACAGTGAATATGCATGGAGACAATTAAGGTTGGATGCTTTACCTGTGTGTTTTTTTTTTGTTTGTTTGTTTGCATTGAAACATCTCCATCCATCCATCCATTTTCCTACACCCTTGTCCCTTAATGGGGTCGGGAGGTGCTGGTGCCTATCTCCAGCTAGCGTTCCGGGCGAGAGGCGGGGTACGCCCTGGACAGGTCGCCAGTCTGTCGCAGGGCAACACAGAGACACACGCAGGACAAACAACCATGCACACACACACTCACACCTAGGGGCAATTTAGACAGACCAATTAACCTGACAGTCATGTTTTTGGACTGTGGGAGGAAACCGGAGTACCCGGAGAAAACCCACCATGCACAGGGAGAACATGCAAACTCCATGCAGAAAGGCCGGGGCCGGGAATCGAACCCAGAACCTTCTTGCTGCAAGGCAACAGCTCTACCAACTGCGCCACTGTGCAGCCTCGCATTGAAACATCTTCATCTGCCAAATCCAAGCTCTCTAGTGGTTAGCGGTACTTGGCTTTTGAACATTTCGTTTATTGTTTACGTCTTTGTCAGAAATTGGAGCCGCTGGTTTGTGGTGAAGCTAAGTTTTTCTTTCCTTTTTTCTTTCTTTCTTTCTCTTTTCCTTCTTTCTCTCTCCAACAGTGCTCAAAGGAGCATTCGGGAGTTTATCTAGTGGCATGAGTTTGTTTTGCAACATGAGGTTGTGAACTTTTTGAGAGAGTTTGTTGCCTTTAGCCATCATTGTGTTGTGCTACACCTCAGTTATGAAGCTTTTTTTTGTATCATTTAGGACTAAAGTAGATTATATCAACTTGCCCTAATCCTGGCAGGTCACAGCGTTTGGTTTTTTTCATCCTTTTTGTTCTTGTCCTCAATACCTGCTGCAGTCCATCACATGAGTTTACCAGTAGAATCACTTCTGTTCATTTCAATGGGTTACTGGGTTGTAAGGCAAGTAGTGAATTTTATGTCAGTGGGTTGTAAGGCAAGTAGTGAGTTTTATGTCAGTAGACTCATTGGAGATGTTTATTATTTAGTTTAAATAGAAGGTCTTGTGATTCAGTGTAATGTGTCTCTTTATGTAGTTTGATGGCCGACAGTAAATTTGCTCAAAGTCTCGCTATTTCTGGCTTAACCTACCTGCCATAAAAATAAGATAACCAGGATGTAAGAGAGGAGGCACAATCCATCTCTGCCTTTGCTGTAGCCTTTTTATTCTATATAAAAAAAAGCGCAACACACACACACTCGTATAATATTGCATTGTCTCCTGCAGAGCTTTACTTATACTGGAAAACTACAAAAGTAGGTTAGACATTGCATATATTTACCATAATAAACATTCAAACTTCTCCCATCCGTGTGTAAGGTAACTTTTAAGACGTTTCCTCCAGAGATGTTTCGCTTTGACTTTTTTCACTCCTCGCCGGTCACCTCTTTTTTCCCCCCAATGACCATGAGGATAATAAAAACTTGATTTGACATTTAAGCTCTAATGGTTGTCAGTTCTCCCTTTAGTCCTCCTCCCCCTCCCATCTTTGGGCCGGAGCTCGGCAGCGGGCCTCGTCGCCTCGGACCATGACACACAGAGTTATATATGCCAGGGTATTACGGGGCCCTTCTTAATCCGGTTTGTCACACTGCTCCCTCTGGAGTGGGGTAATTTCATGGTACTGAACTGGTATTGATAGAGCCTCAGCAAATGAGGCACGCGGCAATCGTTAACTTTAATAACCATAAAGATGTGAGCATTGGAGTCGCGTAGAGCCTGGGAGAGGAAACCCACACAGGTGATTAAGAATCGACCAGGGCCTGGGCCAACATGCACCCGGCATCTCTTATTCACACTAATGGAATTACCTGTTAAAGATGTCAGAACTATTACCACCAACGGCGCAATTGCTGCTCTCGATCTTTAAATTGGAGCTTCTTTTCTACGATTCCACACATAGAAAATGTCCATTAAAAAGATAAAACATACGAATTTTCCTTTTTTGTTGTTTTTGTTTTTAAATATCTCCTGAGTTTTTGATTTACCGCCCATGGTGGATTTCTCTAAATCCGGTATGGAGTGTAGCATTCAGCATTCTGCGAGAGTGCAGCTGGATTCTGAAGAACCAGAGGAGGAAAAAAAAACAAACATTTATTTGCGTTACTCAAGTCTAGCTGGGTCGGTGGTTTCTGTCAATCAACTTGAGCTCTGGAGTGGTGTTTTCTTTTTTTTATTTTTTCCTGCTTTTCCAGCTCGACCCTCCCGTCCATGAGTTTGCGGTAGCTCCGGGCGCTACTGTAGCTGCTATGTCTACTTGTTTGTCTGCTCCCATTACTGCGGGTGATGCTGCCTCAGGAGGAAAAGTGAAATCCAGGCTGGAGACGCGTAAGTGAGAAACCAGCCTGAAGCCCACACTCTGGCTGAGGTCAGAAAAAACACACACACACACTGCAGCAGTATGCTGATGGGCACTTGGTAAATGGTGAATCCACTCTCGCTCAAAGTGCATCAGTGATATAGGTCAAAGTGTTTCAGACTGGATAAAATGGTTAACAATGTCCGAGATCAATTTAGTTGATATTGTTGACAGGTAAAGTTCAGTTTTCTATCAAAAGGGAAAAAACAGCATGATAAAAGTTGCAGATGCCAAAAATAACAATTTGTTCAATTTTATGACATGAACATGGTGATAAATGTACTAAATGCAATACAATGTTTATTTGGCAATGTTTTGAGGTGAGATCTATTGGACTTCTTTCTTGAGGGCATGTTTAATTATTCATTGGCCAGAGTCTCACACTGCAGAGAGTCCTCTTATAAATCCACCTTAGTGCACTTTTTGTCAAATAACACCAGCTTTTTATCACATCATCATATATTAAAGAGTACTAAAGTGTAAAAAAACGTAAATTTTCCATTAATGTCTAAGAAACACATTTGCAAAATTGCACCATTTCCATTAAATAAGAAACTAAATTAAAATGGCACGTGAATAAACTTGTTCATGTATTAAGTTATTAAAAACCATTCCGCGTCATTGTCCGCCAACCACTTCCTGTTGTCTTCCTCGACGTTTTCGCCAGCAGTAACATCCGACAATATAGATAGATAGATAGATAGATAGATAGATAGATAGATAGATAGATAGATAGATAGATAGATAGATAGATAGATAGATAAGATAGATTAGATAGATAGATAGATAGATAGATAGATAGAAGCTGCTTGCCTTACTGACCTGCTGCTTTCACTGGGCAGCTTGTCATGACGTTGCTGCAATTGATCATCTTTTGTAAGAGCGTGACTTTGGCAGTGCTGCTCAGTCTGCCTTGCTCCAATGAGCTTATGGTAGGTGGCTACATTTTGTTCTGTTGCATTCAAATAAAATGTGGGTTTTTTCTCCACCCCAAACAAATAGTTTCAGAGTGAGATTTGACTGCTGCTGTAAAATGCTAAACGTAGAAATCACCGGCGAGAGCAAAATCTGGTTTTCCAGATTCTGACTGACATATTCAGACGACTGGAAGTTGGTCAGCGACTCATAAAAAGAGAAAAGTTTTCCCAGCCTTGCATGGAGTTTTATGCAGTTTGATGGATCCTTTGGAGCCATCTTTAGGAGGGCATTGAGAAGCTGCTCTTGAGAATTCCACTTCAACTTCATTTCTGAGTCCCAAGGCTGACTGCTTAATGTAGCATAGTAAAAATCTGGATCATGCACAAAAAAAGTATGCAGACTATTATTTTGTTTTATTCTTTCTCATCTACATAAATGTCTTATGTTCTCTCTGGGTTGTAATTCAGACACTATTATCATCATGGAAGTGACATTTCATTTTTAATGCATAAAACAAAAACAAGCTGTAATTTTTATGCATTTTTTTTATCTGGTACTGCTGGGAAGGAGGGGGAATTTGAGGTGTACAGTAAATGTGGGTTGTGTAGTTCCTGATGAAATATGTACACTTCATCTGCTGCCAAAAGACTTGAAAAGTTGTTCCCTGGCACAGGCGGCGAGGCTCTCGTTTGGAATCCACTTGACAGAGCTTTGAAGGCTGTTTAAACATTATCTTAAGTAATCGAGGGAGTGTTCGCGAAGTTCAGACTTGATGTTTAAATAATGAAAAGCTAAATCCCGACGAACGTCATTAAACTTATATGCATAGGGAAGGCTGGCTTGCAGCCACTTTGAAGCCTCTTGAAGCAGATCATTAATTTCCTCCCTTTTCTGTTTCTTTAAATGTTAAAAACAGGAAACTAATCAAGACATACAGGACTTTTTTATTATTTATTTTCAACTATGAACTGAAACTTGCACATTAGAAGATAAAAGGCTGATTTTTTTTGTTTGTTCACTATGCATGTTTTCACAGCAAGAAAAGTTGACCGAAAAAAACGCAAAAGCTTTTCATAAAAATATTGTGCTGCTTCGAAGAGACTTTGATGCCTGTGAGAGTCTCAGTTTCTCTTCAAAATCTGTATAACATCAGCATTAATTTTGAACTTCAGCTTTTGCTCCGCTTCGTGGGAAAGAAAGAACTCCGTGTCAAATTTTACGTTTCCGTAAGTACATATGTCTGCGCTTATTTGCCTGACGACGGGAATTGCAGCTCCTGCTGCTGCCTGAGATGAACATTGGAAATGAGGCGTTCTGAGGCAGTAGACAGCAGTCGGTCACACAGAGGGACTGGGGAATGACAGCAAGCCCACGGACAGGGAGAAACTGTGAGCAAGGTTGGACGAGATGGAGATAGTACCTGGCGGCTTGGCGAAGGAAAACAGGCACAGCAGCAGGCAGACGAGAACAGCGAGTGTTCGCTGATTAAGTTGTTGTGAGTCCTTGAGAAGCTTTACATTCTCCTGACTGCTGCGTCCATTTCCCCACCAATGAGTCATTAGTTAACTGTTGCGGCGGAGAGATAAAGTGAGCGAGTGTTAACTTGAGAAAAGAAAAACGCAATTTCAGTGCGGTATGTACTTTTAAACTCGATCAGAGGAAACGTCTGAACATTGCAGCAGGAATCAAGACTCGCCTGCGTTTCTCCAATCTGCTGTTGAACAGTTTTGCTTATCCTGTGGAAGTCGCATCCTGTTTTCCGTTCTCAGCCAGCAAGAAAACGGTCTTCTGCTGCTGTAGCCCATCTGCTTCAAGGTTTGACACGTTTTGACTGTAGCGATGGTAATTTACAAGCTCAGAGTGTCATCTTTGCAATATCTAGACCTCCAAATGCATTGAGGTGCTGACAAGCAATTAAAATCGTGTCTCTTTCAAAAAGGCCATTGAGTGAATATTGACCTTCGGTTCTTTCTCTGACTACTTTTCTACAAGAAAAACTGTCTTTCTCTGCATGCTGTTTTCTTAACAACAATATTCACACCAAACATTGTTGCCGTCTGATCAACCTTAAACTGCTTGGATGTGGCATGTCGGTGAACTTTCTGTATAAAACTCAAATTCATTTGACTCCAGTCACCAGCTGCTTTCTTCTTAGCCTCTCTGGTAGAATTGATTGTAGATGGTGAGCCTGTGATTGCTGCTCTTTGCCACGCTGCACATGTTATGGTGCTTGTTTCTAAAGTTAAACCATGATACAAAGTTTTTAAATTATTTGTGATGTTGTTACCAGTATACAGTTTTTTGTTTGTTTGTTTTTGTCTAAAATAAAATTGTCAGTTTGATTTTTGTGATTGAGAAGTCTTTAGCCACCACAGAGTAATTTGTTATGCTGCTGTGACCTTGAGAACAGGTGCAGAAATAGCACAGTCAGCAGCGGGGTGTTCAGCTTACATCACGTGTCAAACTCGAGGACCGGGGGCCAAATCTGGCCCGCCACAGCTTTTTATATGGCCCTCTGGACTCTAGCAGGACATAGAAATAGAACCGTCACAATAACGGTGTTCTTAAATATTATTTCTTCAATCAATTTGAAGCAGTTTGCATCTGTTTACTGCCAAATTTCACTAATTTGTCACCACAGTTTTTTGTGAATTATTGTGGAAATTCACACAAAATCAACAAATCCCGGCACTTTTTTACACTAATGCATAATTGTGAGTTTATTGCAGATTTTTCGCAAAAATCTGCCAAACATTGGGCCAAAGTGACGATTTGTTCCTACCTGAAGGTGGCAGCATTACTCAGTATGATTTAATTTTAAGAATTTATGTATTTATATTTTAATAGTTTAACGTTTTTTATCAATGTATCGCTAAATGTATTGATATCCGGCCCTTTGAGAACATTCATGAACATCCCTGACTTGCATTATCTGCCGTTTTAAAACAAGCACACCGGCCTCCGCTGACTGATTATGACAGCAACGACGCTTCGCATCCCGCCCAGGCGCTTCAGATGTCACATTTTATGGTTTGCAGAAACACTTTTGGTGCATACAGCCTACTTCTCACTTTCCTGAAACCTCTCAGGTGTGTAATTTGTCCATCAGTCACAAAATCACCAGCACTCATGTCAAATTCTCGGAAGAAAAAAAAAGATGTTCTCCGGCAGTTAGCATTTCTCTATCACTTTGAGAGCCTCATCATCAAGGACTTCGGTAATTCCAGGCTGCGTGACAGATGTTGGAGCCTAGTTGTGCAGAAAATGTGCTGGGAGACTGTTTACGCTTCGTTTTTTTTCTTCTTCTTCGAAGTGGATTTATTCTTCTCGGAAGAGGGGGAAAAAAACACGATGCATTTAACTTTTGAATCCCCTGCAGGTCAAACTGTGGTAATTGAAAACCAGCATTAAAAAGCCCACAGAAAATGTTATTACAGACAGAATCCTCATGCAAAAACACCTCACCTGACAATAGACATACATCATCAGTGGCTTCATCAGTCGTCACACTAAACACTAAACATTAATCAATGTGCCGGATTCTGTCAGAGATGGATCATTTTATACTATGTTAGATTTGCACTGAGGGATATAGTGACTATCGAAAATGTTCATATTCCTTAAGTAGGAATTGGCCAGTATAGGATTTTTATGCAGCGCCCCTGTAAAAACAAACATGATTTTAACTTTAAATATCTGATTTAAAACAAAAAGACAATTTAAAATAAAATATTAATTTACTGCTGCTAAGACAGCACAGCTCATTCCTGATATATTACTGTATCTTGTGTCATGGTTTTCTATTGTTGAGATTTGAGTGTTGATTGTTGGTCGTTCATATACTACTGAGAATTAATTTAAAAAGGGTTTGTTTTTCCAACAAAGGATTTATGAGAATATCCAGATTGTTATGCTACTTCAGTCACAAATAATTTAAATTTATCAGTCTCTCCAAAAAAGAAAAAAAGTAATTTTAAAAGTTTAACAACAAATGAACAAAAAAATATGCAGTGGGCACTTGTTGAAATTAGCAGACAAAGTAGTGTTTTTTGTCATTCTGCTTGATATAAAGTAACTCTGAAAGCTAATATTAGCTGGATTTCCCACCTCTATATTCCACCATCAGGATGATGTGCTCATTGCAACATCTAATGCTAATTTTATCCTGCATATGGCGTTTTGTATGGAGATAAAGAAATGGAAATTAACCCTAGTGAGCTGCACAATTTAGATTTACATTGTTTTTTTTTAAAAAAAGTGAAAACCACAGAGACTTGTCCTTCTGTTTTCCTAACTCTGTGCTAAATTCTAATCAAACACATTCAAATCTGTGGTCACAATGTGGAAAAAGTTCAGGGAAAATGAATATATTGTATATGCAAATTTGGATTTTTAAAATGCCCCCAATTCCAAATCCTCGCAGTCTCTAAATATCATCTAATGATGAAGTGCAGCTTGTTTTTTTCTAACTCCCACTCCTACTTCCTATATTTATCTCCACTTTTTACAACCTTCCTCATTACCGCCTCGTAATTGGCCATTGGGCTAAGCTGAAAACAATGAAGCATTGATTTCCTTAAACGTAATCACCGCATCCAGTCGTTTAATGACTGCTGTCACTGCAGGACGTGGGGAGAAAAATGACCAGCCGATGGTCCCATCGATGCCCTTCACCTTCCCTCACCAAAGGCTAGAGTGCACAGCCACCCACTCCATCTTAGCAAGTTAGTTTAACCCCCTTAGCCGCCTGACAAGTTCCAGGCACTACATCCATTAGGAATGCGGTCATGTCTCCAGTTGTTCTTGCCCAGTACTGCACTGGAACGAGCCACACGATTGCTAATGTGTTTTTTCTTTTTGAGGAGGGGACCAAACACATCTGTTGTGAAGTATCGCGTGGCGTCGCACACTTAAGGACACATAGCATACACATTGAGACGCACAAATCAGAAGGTAATTTACCTCACTCTGGGCTCCCAGGATCCTGAGTGGGATTAAGTATAGTTCAAGTGGCCATTTGTTGTTTAAGTGCCTTTTGTGACAGACCCTCTAAAGTAATCATGGAACAATTTACACTGCACTCTGCTTCACATACCAGATGGTTCACACCTAATGTCCACCTGGCTGGATCTTACACCGCTGATATACACACACTGACATGTTGGCGTGAGTGTGTGCGTGTCTGCGCGTATGTGTGTTTGTGTTCGGACTATTCATTAAGTCTGTAATTTAGGTGGTTCGTTACATCTACATTAATCACATTCTCAGGTCTTGAACACACCAAATCTGTGTTTATTTGGTTAACTATATGAAATCAGTTTGCTGTAAACCCATGCTCGTGATGTTAAGTTGTGTAGCAGTCGGCTGTTTTTACAGCACAAAATGAGCTGGGAGACAAAAGATGTTTATGACGTGGGTTATTAATATCGTTTAGTATTGATTCCCCTTTCCTCAATAAAACGTGGCAGAACATTACCCACAAAATGTGAGCTCAACAGGCACGTCGCAATCTACAAACTGTGTTCATGCAATAGAGTCAATATATTAAAAGCGGAAATTGTTGTTGCTGTCATAAGAGTTAACATTCTGAATGGCCATTGTAATATTGAGCTGTCGGGTTGGAGTCACACTGCAGCAGATGTCCACACCTGACAGGGTTTGTAAATGCTAAAGGTTGCTAAGGGTGTTGGAAGCACAGATGGGCCTCAGAGAAATTAGCACGATGTAGATTTACTGCAACTGATTCTGGCAGGGAGGTATTTACCAATAACCTTACAATTATACAATATTCTTAATTGTAATGTTAATAAAAAAGCAAACTTTACCTAAAAGAATCACTTAGGACAAGCTTGAGGTCATATTCAACAAATTACAGCATGTGTTCTGATGAGTCGTTAATCAGATTAGAAGATAACCTTTAAGATGGTAAACATACTTTTCATTAAGCTCTCGTGTTTGACTTGTTCTGATTCAATATTATCTTAAATGTTGCTTTCATTTGCTTCAAGTGGAAAACCATAATTAACAGAAATAAAAGGCTTTAAAGCTTCTCTCCTTGTCCATTCGGTTAATTATACAAATGAACTTTTTAATAACATAATTTATTAAATTAGTCTGTACATTGGAAGTTATTAGTCTGTAAAGTAAAAAAATATATATTCTTAAAATCCTCCTTCAAGAAGTAGCAAAATACTACAAGTGCTGCCTTTGCTGACCATTTCCATCACTTTATAACTATGACTTATCCATATGCTTACAGCTACTTCTGAAAGGAAAAAGTACAAAATTTCATAAAGCTTAGATCATCTCAAGCTTGGTTTCTTCAGTTTGATGAAATGTTTGTGTGATAAAACGCCCCGTCACCAGATCTCCATCCCACAGCGCATTTGTGATGGGGTGGGCCAAGAGATTGACATAATGGATGGTCCACTGAGAAATCTACGGCAGTTTTACCTGGCGACAACCTGTATTATATTGTCACTTTTGTTCATAACTGCTAAAATATAGAAGATTAATAGCATGGAGTGAAAACTGTGTATAAACAGGAAAGGTCATGTCAGCAATCAGTAATGATCAATATTGACTGAAACGCTTATATTGTGATCATGTCGTTTATCCCTATATTAGCAAAATCAGAGACCTATACCAATCTTTGGAAGCAAGTTGTGTGATTAACACAATACATCCATACAGACAACAAACAATGTTCTGTTCAGTGGGAGATGTTCTTCCAGCACAAATTGTCCAGATTTCACACCAGAGCCACATCTCTCTCACCGTGTTTGATTATAGCAGTCGCTGGAGGTTTACCGCAGAGCATCTGCTTCTAGTTTTAATTGAAAGTCTAAGAGAAATCTGCGGGTTCTGCAGGCCAGAAAGCACATTCCTATGTGTGTTTCCCATGTTCTGCTTCTTCCTGCCCAGAAACATCTAACGAGAAGGCAGAGAGAGTGATCCTAATACGGAGCGGCAGCTGGGTCCGGCAGGACTGCAAATGTTTGTCTTGTAATCCGGAACTACTTGGACTTTGGTCTTGCCAAGACAGACATTGATGAAAATGGAAGAAGAAAACTGTTGCCAAACTCGTCCAGACCGCCTGGTGCTCAGTTCCGTAATTCATGACCCAAGTCATTTTAAATATTTGCTCAACCCGCCTGGGCAAAGAGAAACAAACTGTTTCCTTTTTTTTTTTATGCTAGCAGAAGTAAATGCCTCTTCCCTTTTTGCAGCAGAAAACCCTCTTTAAAATGCTACATTGCCAACTGATATAATGCACTACACAAATTTTTTTCCTCTCAGTTTTCTACTCTGTGTATTGAGTGGAATATATTAGACTCTCCTTTTCCTATCTGATGCCTCGTCCTGGGATGAGCTCCAGTTTTAATTGCTGGATGCTGCCGTCTGTTGCTGTGGCTGTCACGGGAAGATAAAGAGTTTTTCCTGCGGCCGGTAGGAGAGGGGAGAGCAGTGATGAAGGGCCTTTCTCCTGCAGCTCTGCTGGCTGCATTAGCCCCATGTGTTATAATTGTGTGAAGAGGGCACTTCCAGTGGCTACCTCATTACTCACCGGCATGGCCAGTCCCTGGCAGGAAGACACACCTTGTCCTTTAGCTCTTTCTCTCGGCCTGTCTCACTCATTTCAGGGTGTCCCTCTGCTCCATCACCCAGGCACCCTCCCTGGGGTAATCCTCCCTATTGTTATTTTGACCCACTAGTGCCGTTGGTGCATATCACCTTCTGCGTTGGCTGAAATTTTTTGACATCCTCCTTTGTCAAACTGGGGCAGATTGTGCAACATTTGCTCTCATCGTCAGCCGTGCTTTGGAGTTGATGTTTTATTGCGGCGCAGCCATGAGGTTGCCTGGGCGCGGGTCAGCTTTCGAAGTTTTAATGACTAAGTGGTGCTCAATGCGGAGACAAATTGGTGGCTTGCGGTGCCTGGAGGTGGTAATCACAAATTTCAAAGAATTGTACGGGAACTTTATAATGCGGACCCACACAAAGAAGCATGTAATTTAGTGCGGAAGAGGACCGGGGCCACGGAAGTAACAACAAAAGAAAGATAATTCTTACTTCTTTTCATAAGTCTGACTTTAAACTCTGAATTGTAATTCTGTGCCAGTCTCTTTCAATAATGACCAAACATTCTCAGGTGTTTATGTCAGCCATGTTGTTAGGTAAGGCAAGGTAATTTTATTTATATAGCACATTTTCAGCAACAAGGCAGTTCAAAGCATTCATGAGTTAGAGGAAATACAAACAAAGTAACTGAAGAAAAGCAGGAGAAAATTAAAAGTATAGAACTACATATTAGTTCCCCATGTTTAGTAAGAATAAACATGGATCATGATCCATGTTTCTCTGGATCATGAATCCAGATGTTGGTTCTCCATGTTTGATTCTATAAAGTAGATGGTCCTAAATGTTGATCTAAGGTAATATAGTAATATAGTATTTTCTCTTCATAGACTAATATGAGTTTCTCTGGAATCTAAGTTTGTTAGCATATAAAAATAAATCACATAATTGTGTTTATTGGATTTGTAAACTTGCACTTTGTTCACATTGAAGTGAAAACCTGTCCCAAATGCATTTGGTAGAATTGAGTTTTAAAACCAGATACTCCTGATGGTGCATAGACAACGTAAACAACTCTGATACTTAAAGAACAAACAAACAAAAAAAGTCGAAATCCTGAGGAAAAAATTCAAAATTGTGAAGCTGCCGAGGTTTCACTGAAGCAACACGTCAGAGTTCTTGGGGTGCGAATACTTTTTGTTAGACTTCAGATGTTTGATCGTGTCGATGACACATGTGAGGCAGATTAAAAATAGAGAAATGGACACGTTAGTAAATGTGCGATGTTCTTCACCAGAGTCATCATGAGCTGATTGGTATGAAGTGAGGACAGCCTGCCCTGAATGAGAGGCAATTTGATGACATAATTGAGATTCCTTGAGGGCCAATTTGTTACACATGCTTACAGTGTAAGTGCCTGATGATTGTACTGCTGTTAAGCTGACATAATATAATGAGTAGTAGCTGAGTTTTACGAAGCTCCTCTCTCGTTCCCCTTATGGCTGCTGTCTAGGGGAGCTGCTTTTGAAATGCGTTGGTAAATTGTAAATAAGAATCGCTCTTTTTTTCCCCTCACATTTTCTTGCTTATGTTTCTGCCTGCGTCTCTGCAGAGGGAGGAACTTGCGAGGTGATCGCCGCTCACAGGTGCTGCAACAAGAACCGCATCGAGGAGCGTTCGCAGACGGTCAAATGCTCCTGTTTGCCCGGGAAAGTGGCCGGGACGACACGCAACAAACCCTCCTGCGTGGACGGTGAGAGCATCTAATGTCTTCTAGTGTAATGTTGCGCCTACTGACAATTTATGTCTGAAGTCCTGTATTGTATGCTTGGTAACTGTCTATAGCAGGGGTGCACAATACCTGAGTCGATCTCGGCAGGTGACAAACTGAACGCCGTCAGGACGCTGAAGCCAACACTTCCTCTTCTGATAGGCTTATCAAAATTATTCACTAAGATCCTAAACGTTTGTAGCTTCATTAAAAAAAGAATAATTATAAAAAGTCAACAAAACATGTTAAAATTAATAATCTCAGTAATTGTTGTTTCAACAAGGTGTTGCACAATTCAGGGCATTTTGGTTCCATTAACAAAAAAAAAAAAGAGAAAAAAAGGCGACTCAATGACCGACTGACGATCAGAGCAGGAGTTTAAATTAGCTACTCAACCACCGCTGTGTTCATGAGAGGCTTATTAATAATCGAGAAATGAATATCAAGCCTGGAAACCTGATATCGTAACGGACTGAACGATGTGATTTTAATGTAATCTTGGCAGGCGGTTGTCACGGCAACGGGTGTGAGAGAGAGAGAGAGAGAGAGGTTTTGAGTTGATTGTGTGTTTGGATTTTTTTTACCTTTGTTTACCTTTGCTGTGGCTCATCACACCTGCTGTAGTTTCTGAACGTTCAATAAACGACAAACTTGGACGAACTGTGAGCATACGTCACAACAAACATCAAATAGCACATATTTCATTAAGTTTTAACAAATTCTACCACGATAATTATGTGAAATTAAATTAATTATATCCCGACTTCAGAAGATTTTCCTTTACCTTTACTGGGCTCTTTGGTTCCTCCTATCAGTCTGTAGTTTCTCATAAATTTCAGATCTACCATGACTGACTGACACCTGCTGGCGTCAGGTTTGCAACTAGCTTCTGACTGAGAAACCAGTGAGCTGCTCCCAGTGTCAGAATCTCACTGAGGAAGAAACTGGATTAGGTTTTCTGTCACTTTATTATTTTTACTATAACTGATGTATATTCGCATATAAAATAAGTCAATAGAGTTTAATTTGCAATTTTTATGTCTTTGTGTCATGGGGTAGATCTCAGGCGGCTGGTGAAAGAAAAAGTGGATCTTGCTCTCAAAACGTTTGGGCACCCCTGATCTATAGTATCTGTCCTAATATGTGTAAACGACGGTTTAACATGCGTAAAAAAACACAAGTGTCCTCTATATGGAACAGAAGTTGTGGCTGGTAGAAACCAGCCCATTGTTCTACGTTTTGCTTCATTCAGAAGATCTGGGCTTTGGCTTGCTGGAGGTGTGGACTGTGTTGAAGCCGAACAACTTAACTCTGTTAATGTTAATTAAATATTTAGAAGTGTAGGCGTCAAGGACTGACCGGCTTTGTTCACTTCCTCCGCTGTCATTGCTGAAGCCACAGAGATTACACTTCTAAAACATCGCAGAGAGTCACAACTTTCGTTCACAACTCCTCCTTCTGTTCGCAGATTTCTCTGTTTGATCCGCTCTAAGGAAACTTTGAATTTCTGTGTTTGTTATGTGCGAACAGAAAAGGGAAAGAAAACTTTCTAAGCTTGCTCAGAACGCTTTGCAAGCTTAGCTAAAACTGAACTTGTTTCGCTGAACGCTTTCCGCTAAGTTTAAAAAAGGCGATGAGCATCCTGTCAACGGTGCCAGTCAATGGGAGAAATCCCTGTCAGAGCACTGAAGGGAGATGAGAAATTAGCGGAATTGCTAATAGAGCAGTGGCTGCTTCTTCTGATGATGTCGTTAAAACCTCCCAGGTGGATGAATACTGTCAGGTTTAGCCATTAATTAGACCTTTATGTTTTATTCCGTGCCTCAACAAAACAAAATTGCCTGGCGTTTAAAAGTGATGCAAGTGTTGACAATTTTGTAGGATATTTACATAAACCACAAAAAAATTATAAGGTCCACAAAAATCCTTATATGCCGACTGAAACTCAAAGATTTTGTTCATTATGACAAAAATAATGACTAATTTCATCCTTTTTACATAACAGAGATTTGATGTTTGGTTCATTTGAGACCTGAACATTAAAAACATTTAGACAACAATGGTAAATGTGAAGACTTATTTAAACATTTTTACACTGCACTGGTGGGTGAAAACAACCGATAATTTTTTCTGAAGTGTCATTAAGCACTCGGGGAGAAATGCAGGAAAAGTTGAATTTGTGTAAACCAAAGACAAATGTTAGCTCTTTAGCCTGTCATCGTTTCCATCCGGCACGTTTCCATCTCCTACAGCAGCAGCAGCATCTCTGTGACCGAGTTGCTGAGTCTTGACAAAATATCTCTAAGGCAGGTGTGCAGCGGACTGAATTATTTTATTTCATTCTTTCTCCAGTGAGTTTTATAGAAATAGTAATAAAACCCTGACTGTTGCCCTAACAAATCCAGATTTATATATAATTAGCTGACAATGTGGTAAGCTGTTGTGTAGCTCATCTACTAAAAACATCCTTGTCCCAACTTTCTTTCACATTTTGTCATGTTCGTCACTTAACTTCACTGTGCCTATTAATGCACTTTAATGTATATGTGATGTTTGAACTATTATGTCGATATAAGCATTTTAGCTTATTCAAAGGCGGCTGCGGACCCTAAACCACTGTCCACTGTTTCAGCCTGTAAAACAGATTAAAATAAAAGATACACATGGAGTAACAATATCAAGCTCAGACTCTAATTTTGGTCTATTCCGGCCTTTTCCTGTAACGGTGAACACCCTCTCAACAAAACCTGTTTAGCTTCTTCACAAAATATACAAGCTTTCTTTGTTTTCTCCCATTTTTAGTCAGACTTTTGTTGGCAGCCGCCTACTTTTTCTCTGTTTGCCTTGCAGTGTGGGCAGCTGTTGTCAGAGCTGGAATAGCTTCTTTTTCTTCATGATCTTCTGCCACAGCCTCCACAACCTGTTGTGGATGTGCACACTCAATATTTATAGAAAAAAACAACTTTCTCTCCAAAAAAAATCACAAAGAAAGATTTAGATACAGTTTGTTTGGTAAAGGGCCAAATGAGTTTAGAGAAAACAGCTTTAATTTGAAGTTGTTAAAAGAACTCTTTCCAAAATCATGTCAGAAGTACAGTTACACAAGAGTAAAGTAAGAATTAGCCTTTTTTGACTTTAAGCTCATTTTTTTCAATGATCATTTATTAAACCACTAATTATTCAAACATGATTTTATTTCATTCTTGTTTCTCCTGAAAATTCAGCGGGCCGTGAAAAGCGGCGCCGTGCTTCTGGGCACGATGAGGGGAAGAAGATGATCCAGTTCAGCTGCTGAACACCGAGCACCTTGCAGATCACATCGCTTTAGGCTACTCACACTGATGGAAATGAATAACTAATAAACAGGCAGGAAAGCTTCGGGCTAATGCACCTGGATTACCTCGGCACACACATGCACACACAATCAGAAAAAGGGGCAGCTTTTCATGGCGGGGTTGTTTGGAGGGATTTTAAAGGAAAAGAAAATCTGACAGGAAGTCACAAGTCTGCCGTGACAAAAATCTAATGCCCTTTTACTCCGCGGAGCTCGTTTATCGCTCCTCGGTCTCGAGCCTTTTCACCTTCACCCCCCAGAAAAAGATCAAAGTTATCTCTCTAAGTGCCCTCTTGCGAAGAAGAGACATCAAAATGTCTTCATTACGGAGTGCGTGGCAGACAGAGCCGCTCTGCGCGGTGCCACAGCTGACACTCCAAAGGATCCTAGAAAATGAGGTAGAACAACTCGTCAGCGCCGGGCGTACAAGGAGCCTCTGATCTGCTCTCGTAGCAGAGGTGGGCAACCTGCGGCTCCAGAGCCACGTGTTGCTCCTCATCTCTCCCCCCACAGCGCCTCCTATAAACCGAAACCAGGAGTCACACACAAAGAACGAATATGTAAGTGTAAAGAAAGTAGGATAGACTGATTTATGCAACATCTCTTCAGATTTGTGCAGAATTAGACTATTTGTAGGAGGAATACCTTTATTTCTTTTGGTGCTTTGATGGTTAAAAAGCAAAGCCATTGTTTCACTAAGTAGGCCATTTTTATTTGTTGTTAATTGATATGGTAAAGTAACGCTGGGCGTTTACTGGTTTGTTTCATTTGTCGTGGTAAATTTCTTATCAAGATAAGAATTTTGATTTATTGTTATTACAATAAATCAAATGAATCCCAATGAATGTTTGAAACCTCCCAAAAGTGTTGTTGAGATTGGGGGTTTTACTGTTTTATCAATAAATATTAATACATTTTAAAATGCATTTAATTTTATTTTGTAACCAGGTTGCTGTGTATTGCAAATTTCTGCCCAGGTCCCTCTTGAAAATGAGATCTAGATCTCAACAGGGTTTACTTGGTTAAATAAAGGAAATAAAGAAATACCTGTGAAGTTTAGTGATAGTAATCACACTTATTT
The DNA here is from genome assembly GCA_033032245.1 of Poecilia picta. Taxonomy (NCBI): domain Eukaryota; kingdom Metazoa; phylum Chordata; class Actinopteri; order Cyprinodontiformes; family Poeciliidae; genus Poecilia; species Poecilia picta. The sequence continues at coordinate 8,805,995 of CM065357.1, read as the reverse complement.
ATGCGACTGGTGTCCTAAATGTGTATATTTGAAATTGGTAGCATCTGTGTTTGTGATGCCGTGTCATGCAGTCACAGCCACACAGTTACCTAAAAAATAAGCAATAAGTAGTTCTTATCGTCACATTTATCATTATCGTAATAGTACCACAAAAAAGTCCATATTGCCCACCCTTATTGTAAAGATAAGAAAATCAGAATATGCCTTATTGATCCCTTAGGGGAAATTGCTTATTTGTTGATAAGCCAGTCCATCCAAATATTAACAAATAAAAATATAACCACAAGCGATATAAATATATATATTTTTAAATATGTACACAAGTCTGATAATATAAGTAATTCAGATATGACTTAAATATAAAATGAATTAATGGAATAAAACCAGTATGTATATGGAAATATGTTAATCTATTAAGAAATCTAAAAATGGCTCCAGAGTAAACTTACTTATAATGTGTATAATGTGACATTTCAATAAACATTAAACAATAAAGGTAATTCAATACAATATATGTTTACAAATATTAAGACTTTTTTGTTTGTTTTGTTTTTTTTTCAACTAGAGTTGAGCAAGTTTTGTTGCTCTTGACAAATCCTTTTAGCAACCACAATGTCTCGTGGGATCAGGAAGGTTGCTGGTTACTGTCCAATATTATTAGTCTCTTGTGTTTCAGTGATGACTAAATATTAGCATTTGTTCCTATCCACATTGTCTCTATCAGACATCATTTCATCACAGGCTGAGCGAAAGGCTGACACAAGTATTTTGGAGCCACTTGGTTCTGTTTGCGCCATCATGGAGGGTCAGTCCTGCTTTAACCAGTCTGCATTCACCTCGTTGGCAGACAGTGGAAACAATACTGACACCACAACTTCTTGTCAAACATTTCTTTGCTATTATACGGTGGTTTGAAAAAGATTTACGTGGATTCTTAAAGTAACGCTGTAGTCTCTTGTTTCTGGGCCTTGTGGATTTTTCTCCCTTCCAGTCCAGCTGCCGTTCGTAGAATATTTAACTCACCTGTTTGTTTATTAATTATACCACTTGAACCCTTGCATTACAGCACCAGGCACCGATGAATATCTCAGAGAACTTGCAGCACTATGAAGCATTCAGTCTTAGTTGTAAAGTCGCTGCTCACAGTCTGGACAGATAACGCTAAAACCTTTTTAACCGCAAATAACTTACAGGTGAAAATAGCTGTTTTATTGGCCTTGAAATAAAGACGCCCAACGAGACTCGACAGAGGTATGCAAATCAGACGATTTGAGGTGGAGGTTTAGGTGCTGCAGCAAACATTTCATGCCTCTCTGCTTCAAGCTCACCCAGGGAGCGAAGTCTTGCTGTGTGTATTGATCAACAAGCACTTTCAGAAGGCGAGGTGATAAAAATAAAGATGACAAGTCACTGAGCTGTGCTGCTACATTATTGAGCACAACTACCCCCTCTGAGTTATGCTAAGTTGAGCTGTTAATCATTTTTACTTCTCTGAGTTGGACCCTGTTTGGGCAAATGTCCTCGATTCCTTGGTTTTCAATCACCAATGAGACTCTGATATTTCTTCAGCATTTAGCCGCAGTTTAAAGGTGTACAATGTAGTTGTTGAAAGTGCACATTTTAATTGATTATTTTATCCACCCATTTTTTAGAGTTGAAGGAGGCCTGGAGCAAATTTCCAGGAATTAGCAAACTAGAGCTGTGAGAGATGGAGACATGCAAGACCAACAATCAAATTCATTTCAGTTCAATCCAAAAAATGCTTTATTGATTCCATTGGGAAATTAAATGTTGAAACTCATACTAATTGAAAATTCTTCAAAGAGTTATTGCAGACGGTCCTGTAGTGGTCTGTATTACAGCTAATTTATAGAAGCTTCTGACTGAAGCTGTTCTGTATCTTCTGACTAAAGATAGTGTCTTAGCAACAATTTTAAGAAGAACTGTACCACTGTTCAGAGTTTTATGTTGTAAACCACCAAAAAGTAGGTCGAATGTTAAGTCGATTGAAAAAAAAAAAGGTTTTCTTTTTTTCCTCCTGAAAAACTCTGAAATCTGACATGTTTTTGACTCAATATTTCGCAGAGCTACATTTCTCTGTAATTACAACTGCATGTCTTTTAGGGAAAGTCTTCACCAACTTCACACATCCAGAGTTTTTCCGTTGTCGTCACAAAGTAACTCGAGCTTAGTCAGATTGGTTTTAGGTTTGCACTTTGACTGGGCCATTCTAGCCCATGAATATGCTTCGATCTGATCCGTTCTGTTCCAGCTTGCTGTGTGATTTGAGTTGCTTTCCTGGAAGGTGAACTTTTCCTCTTAAGTCATTTGTGTTCACTGTTCATGCAGGCCAAAAAGTTAATTTTTTGGTCTTAATCCAACTAAAATATTCTCCTCTAGATTCTGTGCATTTGTGCGATGTTCAAACCTGGGTTTCATGGCCTGACTTAACCCTGCTTTAAACTTCTGAACATCTTGATTCCTGACTTTTCTGCTGTGTTCCTTGCTTCTGTTATTCCATTCTTCTTCTTCTTCTATCTTTTATCTTCTGTCTCCCAGCCTTCAAAGAACTGCTGTCTTTGCACTAAGATAAAACTATGTGTGTAATTTTATCTCCTTTCATTCTTTTTACTAATTAGGCGACCTCCGAGGGAATGCTGTCATTCAGGTTCAGATCTTTATCCATATCCCAGAGGGTAATTAATTTTATAGAAAGTCACAATAAAAACAATTATCCAACAATTAATAAATAACTAGAGGTCAATGCTCTAAATTCCTCTGCTTCAACTAATAGAGGTTAAAAACACAAAATTGTCAATCAAAAACATATAAGTGCCAGTAGGACTAAAAAGGTAAACATTAAATAAACCAACAATGACATAATATTTCAAATTTGAAAGTGACAACACACCATTTAAATTAACTCAGTGGTTAAAAATGCAAACTGTTTCCATCCACTATAAGACTAACAAATGAAGGAGGGAAATAGCACTAGGAATAAATTCATGCTTATACCTATTGCTCCAAACAAAAGGGAATTAAATTAAACAAATATGTGCAAGACTTTGTTGACATTCCACTAATGTTGAAAAAAAAAAATTCCAATGGTAGGGTTTCCATTATTTAAGAAAAGCAATTAAAATCAGACATGAATAAGTTTGTTCATGTGAAAAGTCATTAGAAAACGCACTGTGCTTATCCTTCTGCCACTTCCTGTCACCTTCTTCGTGTTTTCTGCCAGTAGTAATATCCGGTTGTTGATCGCATGACTGGTGTGATGCAAAACCCAAGTTTCTCCGGTTGAAGTTTAGCCTTTAATGCACTAATGTTGATGGAACTCATCCGAGCGCAAAACTTGAGCATTTTCAAAAGTGCCATTTAAGCCAATAAGCAGATTTATTTTTGTAATTCTAATTTGCGCAATACTATGGTGAACGAAAACGCAGCTACTGACGTAGGAGTAAATGAAAGCCCCGATTGTCAGATTTTCATCGGCTAACATTTTGTTTGTTTTTTTTTCTATTATGTAGAAAAGCTCCAGCTGAACGTTGTTGTCTTTTTCTGTGTCAGTGGAGCCCCACGGGCTGAGGCTGCAGTCTGTGAGGGATTACAGATTACAGGAGCCAGTGGTCTGTCCCCACAGCGGTGCACCAGCCTGGCCCAGATGGAGCTCCTCTCCCAGGTCCTGGTATTATTAATGTTCCATCGAGATGAGGAACGATGCCGTAGCCCAGCTCATCTCCTCCCGCTCCCCGGAGGACACCTGCTGCCTCTGTATCACGCACAGGTTACATATCTATTAGACAAAACATTCTATATAAATAGCCGGCGCGCTGACGTCACAAATCACGTGCCGATCTCCAGAGGTCGCTCAGACGACATTTGAAGCATGGCGCAATGAACGCTCCTTCATCTTTAAGAAACATTTCGGAAAGAGACTTTTTTTTTTTTTTGCCCAATGATCTCCATTACCGGTCATTAGCATCAAAGTCCAACATCAAAGCAGCTAGGAGATCAGACTCATTGTCGAGTGTTTACTGACGTGCGGCGACGGCCCACGTGGGATTCTCACCGCCCGCTGTTTGTAACTATTTGGCCCGATATTAATATACGGGGATGTGACGACAGCTTACACAGAGGCATCAACCTCGGCGGGGGGTCTGCTGTCAGAGCGCCCTTAGAAGGTGAATTGATTATCAGCTTTGACAAGGAAAATGATGTCCCAGTTCTGTCAGGGCCAGCAGAACTCCAAGTGAAGTAGATCCCTTTCAAGAAGTGAAACGCTTACATCTCTCCTGCCTCGCCGGACCAATAACAGCCGCTTGGATTAGGCGCTCATCGCTGCACCATTGCCTTTATCCCTCTGTAGCAGACATCCAAACCACAAGCCAGAGCATGGGCATAACACGCACATACTTGCATATCCAGTTATTGTCTCGACACAGACAGGCTGATGCTTTAACACGCACCGACGCTTTGTGTTGTCGTGAAGCTGCTGCATTAGCAAAGGCTTTCAGTGGGAGACACACGCAGATGCCCGCTCACTGTTGATCACTGAAGGGTAATGAACCCTTCTGTTTGACTGCAGGCATACATAGCAGCGCGTGACAGGTTTTGATGCTACATTTGAGAGATATCCAGAGGGCTTCAGGGGGAGGGATCTCATTAGCTCACCTTTATGCCGCAGCAACTCTCGCCCCGTGTCGAAAATCTTTCTGGGACTGACGGGAAGGATATGCACTTTTTTTTTTTTTTTTTTTTAACGGGAGTGTAATTGGTTTCTATCTTTGGGATCTGTTCAAGAGTTAAAACAGAGCTTGATTGGTTTGTTAAAGTTTGGTATAAGTTAGGGGTCTCAAACTCCAGTCCTCAGAGTCTGGTCTCCTGTAACTTCTTCAGCACACCTGACTCCAATATTAGCTCCTTAGCATGGCTCTGTAGAACCTGACTGTATGCTAGATAAGAGAGGCAGTTTAGCCATTTAATTAGGACAAAGGACTTATATAAAAGTTACAGTACTCTGGCCGTCGAGCACTGGAGCTTGAAAGTACTGTTATATAAGGCAAGGGTGTCATTTCATAATCTGACCCCTTGTCTCTATAGTAGAGACAAGGGGTGGATAGTGGATGGAAATAGGAAGCTAATTCTGTATTTATTCACATGTTGATCGATGTTAGTCAATGTTGGTGAATGGTGGCGACGGTGGTAGGATGTCATCCGGTGATTGCCGGTTTGAGCAACATCCACCTCTGTCGTTGTGTTCTTGGGTAGGAAACCTAACCTACCTTGCCTGCTGGTGGTGGTCAGAAGGGCCGACACCATGATATCTGCCTAGTCATGCTGCCCCAGGGTAGCTTAGGCTGCAATCCAGTAGCTTGCCATCATCAGTTTGTGAGTATGTGCACTAAAACGGCAACAACTGATTTCACTGTAAAGCGCCTTTGAGTGTTCAAATAAGTCAGATGTGACATGTGGCGAGTCCGTCATCTGAAAAAGAAAATGAGTGGAAGAATGAAACGTTAAGACATGGGTGGGTTACAAAGAGTATTGATCAGAGGTTCATTTAACACAAGTAAAAAGGTGAAAAACTGTCTCACAATGTGCAACATGGGAGTGGCAAAAATCTGCTGGGGGGGTAATAGGAGGCTGGGTGGAGGTAAACACAGGTCGAAAACAAAAAGTTAAATTCACTGCATTCCTTTGCAGACCCAGTGAGTCGTGCAGGACTCACACACGTCTTTGAACACCGCTTGTGTACATCAAAGCGTACTCAGTTGTACACACAAAATCTCTCTGGAACGGAGAGTCTTAGGCAAGACTTGAAAATTGATATTCACACTTTCTCTCTGGCCAGTCTAAATGATCTATTATGCAGGAAGTGTTTGAAAACACATGAGTTTCCATGTCTGCAAGGATGGTAAAGATACACCCCAGAACACTTCCAGATGCAATGCATTGAGCCAGACAGGCTTAAAAGCAAATGGATGCCACACTTTTCAGATTTTCGTCGGTTTAGAAAAATACATTGAAATCCGTGTGTCGTTTTTCCCTCCACTTCTTTGTTCCCCACTGCTTGCAGATCACATAAGAGTCCACTAAATCCACTGACTGACGCTTATGGTTGTGATGTCAGGAAACGGAGAAAGAGTCACATAATACGACTACTCTTTGTCAATCTAGAATTTAATTTGAATTTCATAATCAGAGTGGGGGAGAAGGAAAGCACAGAAGTGGCTGTTCTTCAAGTCTGGAGGTGCTGCGGTGCGGTCATTATAAATTCAGTCATTCAGAAAGGCTCGAGTGATTATGAAGCCAAACAATATTTTCTGAATAGCTAATCAAAACTTGGCACTCTCCTTTTCCGGACTTGCTAAGATTAACGTTGAATAATGACTCTCTAATTCTGACCTCGGGTTCAGGGGGACAAGTCTCAATTCTCCAGTAATTATACACTGGCTTCATGTTCTCCATACTCCTCTGACCTCTCCCACTGCTTCACTGCTTTTCTTTTGTTTTTTCTTTTTCTTTTTTTTAGTTGAATTCTTGCTCCCCTACTTTTGTCTCATTTTAATGGAAATATTTTTCCTACTTAAGTCAGTCATCGTGGGTTGACAAAATACGCTCAGGATCAGTTCGTCGACTTCTCAAACTTTCTACACGCGTGTTTCCCTTCAGGACGGCAACAATGAGGAACAAAAAAAGAAAGCAACAGCTTTAGGAAAGCTCTCATTTTCATCCCTATTTGAATCTAAAGTCGGCTGGGCGCCCGTCCTGGCCTCTCCCGGTTAAAAAACATTAAGCGTTCATTAAGGCCACAAACACGTTTTCACATTTTGACACAGACGCAGATCAATTCTCCATCTCATTCGTCAAGGCGCTCAGACGTTCTGCTACCTGGCAGGTATGTGTCAGTGAGTTCAATCCATCACTGAACCTCCCCGCCGGAGAACTGACAGATGCACTTGTAAAAAGGTCCATCTATTCATGTTTTCCAATCAATTCAAGTCCCCACCCCTCGCCTGTTTGTCTATCAGAGCTTAAGAAGTCCAACCTGCTTCATGGCCGACATAACAAGCAGCCACCCTTCCATTGTCTGTTTTTTTTCTTTTTTTTGCTGATTAATTCACCCGCATCTGTCATCTGTGACAATTCGCCAAAGCCGTTGTAAAGGAACCTAAGGATTTCTCGTTAAAGAGCATTGACGCATTAAATCAAACTAAAGTAAACAGATCTTTGTCAGTCAAAAAATAAGAACAACTTTGAGATCCGTCCAGCCTCCTCGTAGAGGAAGAGTGAAGCTTGTCTATGTAATTGCAAAGGACCCGCCCTGCGAGCTAAAATAAAACCACCGTCTGGGGATGAGCGGTCACTTCTCCAGCGGTCAAGGTGAGAGTCGGGTGTCCTGCACCTGGAGCAGCGATAAACAAAAAGTCACATTTTTCCCTCTTGGAAGCAGAGTGTCATTAAAAAAATGTTGCCAAGTTTTCCTGGGTGGATTTGTGTGTGTGTGTGTGTGTGTGTGTGTGTGTGTGTGTGTGTGTGTGTGTGTGGTGTGTGTGTGTGTGTGTGTCCTGGTGGGTCAGGTTGCCATGCAGTGTCAGGTCAGATTACGCAAATAATGTGTAAAGTAAATCACACCAGCTGCGTTTGCATTACAATTGTGACCAAACTTTGACTATATTCTACTAAAGGCAAATAAACAGAATTTCGCAATTGTGTTTTTTTCCACCAAATAAATTAAATTAAAATCACGGGTGAATAAGCTTTGTTGTTATGATTAATTTTTGTAAATCACATGCTCTATAATTTTTTTTTTTCTTAGGGAAGTTAAAATATACTTAGTTAAGAACCAGCATTTGTAGTTAATTTTTAGATTTGGAATTGTTTAGTTTACTTCAGTAGCTTAATTTAAGATATTTAAGAACACAATGGCAGGCGTGGTTTGCGTCTTTTGTTTGTCAAGCGACCGGTGTTTACACGGGAAGTGTTGTAAATGGACTTTTTGATGACGTTTTGAACTGTTAACATCAGAATTTTCCTGGTTTTCATGTTTATCAGCTTGCTGGCTGCCTTTGTTGCTAATCAGCTTCATGTTGTGAGTTTTTAACTTTGGATTTGTTCTTTTATAAGCAAGAACATTTTGAAACATCGTCATATTGAGTTGCTGTGTGTAAATTGTAGCATGGCCGTATCCGGAAGTGAGTTTTTATTTTTGCACACCTTTTTACTTTGTGTTGCTCATTATCCCCTGTCTGTAACCTTGGCAACACACGCTGGAGGGCAATTGAATATTTTAGTAAAGAGATTCAAATGACAACTACAGTTGTCTAGCTTCTTCCAGGCACACTGCAGTTTGACCTTCGCCTCGTCAGGTTTTTTTCTTTTGTTTTTTTTTTTTTTGTCAGAATGATAAAAGAAGAGCAGTTCATTCTGAATGTTGGCAGCAACATTCAGCGTGAGAAGTAAACAAAATGTCTTGGTGAGGATTCGGCTGTGGAGGAAGAGTGGAATTACAAACCACTCTTTGAACTTCTTACGTCTGCCGTCAGACAACTGAAGTGGAGGAGAGCGGAAAAACAAACTACTTCAAACGTAGGTAATAAAATAATAAGAAGCTGGCTTTTGAATTTTCACTGTGATTTATTTCTGAAAGAAATTCTCACTGTAGGACATTTTGATTTCCCAAAAGTTCAAATGAGTCAAACGACTATCTGAAAGTCCCCAAAAATCAACTTCACTACAGTGCTTTGCAAAAGTATTCCTAAACGTTTTCAGATTTTGCTACATTACAAGCAAAAAATTCACTGTTTTTTATTGGGACTTCATAGGGACAGACCAACTTTTGTGTATGTGGCCTGGGTAAGTTGCTCTCAACCCCTTAGTGGAGAGGAAGTGATCCAGAGCTTTCAAAATGTTACAAATAATAATAAAAAAAACCTCTCTAAAATCTGTAGCAATGTACCCCAAAATGCTTCCAGCTGTCATTTCACAAGAATAGGTGATCTGTTCCAAAGACACCCAAATTGAATTTATTGAATGATGAAATAAGTTGCATTAACCCTTTTAGACCTAAGTTTCAAATCTCCACCTGGATATTTTTGCTTATTTGAATTATACTCAGTTCTTTAAATGTCATGTGAGTAAATATATTTGTCAATTTTTCCATAACAACTGGACCTTTTAATATCTAGCAAGTTGTTTTCACAATTTACCATCTTAGAAGAGTCTTTAAAACAGCGCATCTCAGATTAATTTCACTCCCTGCTACAGCGGGGATGAAATTACCGTAATAATCTAATATTGGCTGGAAACATCTTCCCTTTCAGAAACTGTGGGAATTTGTCAGACAGTTCCGAGTGAGGCAGAATTATGGTACTGTAGATAATTTCAGTCTGGAAGTGCTAATGCGTGTGTGAGCTGCTTTGAGTGTATAAGCATAAACTGTTTTATTTTGTTCAACCTTTTAGTGCTGTGTTCAAAGTCTGGAACAAGGGATTTGTTAAATCCAGAGGACTCTACAGAGTCAGTAGCCGAATTCTGTAGACAAATCCCGGCTCATGCACTTAAGGTTTATACTTATTTATTTTTCCGATGCGGTGAAAGACGCCCACCTGTTGAGCATATATGTTCAACAAGGAGAACACACATTAACATGGACGCACGCATCCAGAGACTCAATAGGAAAACAGGAAAGGGGGGGGGGTGTTTGATGAGAAACGGAAAAAGATATTTGTTTTTGTCAGACAGCTTCGGGACGAATCTCGTAGATGTTAATGAGAGGCAATTAGTTTTGATTAAAAATGAGATTGTTCCCCTTCCAATGGAGCTATATCAAAACAAAAATAATGATTAATTTTTGTTGGCTTCAGACATTATTGTGGAGAGCAAAACTACCCAGGCAGCCAGGTTACAACAGCTCTGAGGCCAAAGAGGAGAGGAAAATAACCATTTAGAGACGGAGCAAAGCGCTCACATAGCGACGCTCATAATGTAGTGAGTTAAAAGTTGTACATGAAATGTTTTGGAGTTTGCATCGGTGCAGCTACTTGTTGAAGCGTTCATATCTCCTACCCTTTATGGTAATGCTTTATTTGAAGGGGTGTGCATAAGACTGGCATGAGACCGTCATAAACGTGACATAACACCTGTCATGAACATGAAGGAGTCTTTATGAATGATTATGAACATTTTTCACGTTTTTTCAATGACTTTTGGAAAACAATGGGACCCAGAAACACTTATTGCCATCATCGACGTCTCCGGTGCTTTGCAACCAGCCACTAAAAATGAGAAAATGGCTGTTTTGTTTGGTACGGTGATTCCTAAAAGGTTGATTTTCAGATTTTGGAAAAAGGACTCTGTGTCCACATTAGATCTGTGGTTGGAGGAACTAGCAAATACCCTGCATCTGGAAAGACTGAGATGGTGCAATGCACTAAAATTTCTTCAATGAAAGACTGTTAATGACAGATCCGCCAATGTCTAGCAGCTTGTGTAACTGTCTTTTTGTTTTTTGTATGCTTGTGGAGTGATTTGGATCATCATGTTTATCATGTTGTCTTGGCTGTGTAAGTGTTTTCTGATTTGGTGCGGGTAGGAATTTGATATGTTAATGTAAGTATGTCAATATGGAAAAAAATCAATAAAATAAATATAAAAAAAAAAAACTTGCATTAAATGTGTTATTATTTACCGAATGACACTTCATAACAATCATGAAGTGTTTTTACTGTAAATAGTAAAGACCAATATGTTTGTTTTATATGACAGAGCAACACAAAGTAAGAAATGTGTTCAAGGAGTTGAGGGAACTGTTCATATTAGGGGTGTAATGATAAATTTCAATGATGTCTAAAATACCCCAAAACTGTCTGTGTGTGTTGAGTTTAGTATAATCTCCAATGTTTGCTCAATGAGATTAATAAATACCAACACTTTTGAAAATATGACTAAATGCCCTTTCTGTGTGGTTATTGATAGAAATCATTCTTCTTTTGTTGATTGGTGTCCTATAGAAGAACATCACGAATGTGAACCAATCCTTAGTTACCTAAAAAAAAGAAGCAATAAATAGTTCTTATCGTTCACTTGAACTCCACATCGCCCATCCCTCGTACATATGTGTCTGTCTTTGTTCCAGACTTACTTCTTTTTTTTTTTCTTTGGGTCTGTGCTCTCTTTCTGCAGCGTCCATTGTAATTGGGAAGTGGTGGTGTGAGATGGAACCATGTCTGGAGGGAGAAGAGTGCAAGACTCTGCCTGACAACTCTGGATGGATGTGCTCGTCTGGGAACAAGATCAAGACCACAAGGGTGAGAGCTCACACACACGTGTCGACATGCAACACACCTACGCTACAAAAACACACACACTCACGTATGTGGGAGACATCCAAACGCTCGCTGCGAGTGTGTGTGGGTGTGTGTGTGTGTACCGGTTTCAGGTCTTTTAGGCCCCGACACACAAGCGTGAACGTATTACCTTTATTCCAAAGAGACATTACCCGTCAGTTTAAATCAGCCACATTTATCTCTCAAACTGTATCTGAACACTTTTATTGAAAAGTATTTCCATCGCTTCCGGCTTCTGTAAGAAGTTCAGCGATCTTTGCAGTTTATTCTGATGTAGGTCTGGGCCTTCTGTATGACGAGGGGTGGTTCTGTTCGGACAGGGCATCCAGTATGAGGAACCGTAGCGTTAAACAGTAAACATGTAAACAAACCGGTGAACACCACATTCCTCTCAGAGATCAGGTTAAGGACCAGTCTGCGTCTCTACTGCCTCTTGGCTGCATAAACTGACTCCAAACGCAGCATATCAATAGAAAAAGGAGGTAAAATCTAAACAAAATAAGTTGATCAGCTGAATTGCATTCACTTCCTTGTCTACCTTTCAGTGCTTAGACACGGTGACTTTAAATAAAAGCGGAGACTAATGAGATCGGAGGGGCAGCATTGGGCTTCCCAAGGCTGTTCGGTAGATTTGTTTGACGTCATTTAGAGGTAAAGGTTGAGCTGGGCTTTCTCGCAGCCACCGCTGTCAGAAACGTTCAAACAGGACCTGGGGTCTTTTCAGCCCTTCAAGGTAAGGCCGAGCACTTAGATCTTCTCTAAAGAATGCATCTCTAATTTTCAGTCCAGTCCTTTGCACAATTTGAAGTGATTCTTAAATGTAGTAAAGCTTATTTTGGTGAGTTTTTTCTTTTTTTTTCCTTGTTGTTTTATTTTTCAGTTAGATCATTGAGGAATGTAAACGTTCTGCACATAAAGGGAAAACAAAGCGCCGCATTAAAACGGCTTTGGCCTAAAATCTCTAAAGAGGGCCAGTAAAAAGTCAGGCCTGAGGCTGCTTTTCAACCCAATACACACATGTCCTTCTTTTTCTTTCTTGACCCTCTCTTTGCAGAACACCCAGCCATACTCCCCTTTTTAGCTTCTGGAAGCAAAATGCAGAGGATGCGTCAACAGAAATTGAGCTGCATTCTTGCTTCTGTAAAGGTTAGTCTTTTTCTTAAGCTCTTCTGTCTTTTTTTTAATTATTAATATTATTGTTTTGTTTTGTTGTCCTTCACACACATCGGTCCACATATAAAAATATACATGCGCTTCAAGTGTCAGGTGGTAGGAGTGTGACCGACTCATGTTCAATGACTTCCTATTAACCTAAATACTCAGTGCGAAATAATCAAGTGTGTGTTTACATGCTGTGCATGATTAGGCAGGAATGACACAAATACAGATCACACCGCCACCCACTGTAAATATTTATCATCCAGCCAGCGCAGGCAGCGCATGCATAAATGATGAGCAGGTTCTCATATTTTCTCACGGGGACAGATCACACATACATCACTAAATGGGCGGCATCCCGGTGGGTTGGGGTTCGCAGGGCGGCGCGGTGCCATGGAAACGCACTCGCAGTCAGAGCCCCTCCTTCCTTTCATTGCCTCTTTTGTTCCGGACCCCGTTCTTATGTTTGATTATGGAGCCTCGTGCCGGTCTGCTGGTCCCATTAGGGACTAATCTGCGTCCTGCTACGTGCTCCCGTCATTTGGCCTGTGCGTTCCTCCCAGCGTGCGCAGGACGTGTGTTTCTTGTGTTTTGATTTGCGCCGCTGTTTTTGTGGGCACACAAAGTGAGATTGCAAGGCATGCCCCCTTTCAGTTGTGTGCTGTGTTATCAGAGGCCACTCGATATCCTTATTCCCTTTTGAGGGTCTTGTTGAAGCAGCTATCAGCGCGCATAGGGTTTTTTTTTTTCTGCTCTCTGGTCTCTTTTTTTTTTCAATTAGCACAAATTGTCAATCTGCCTCTCTGGTCAAAATGTCACATCTGTTGTGAAGCCTTGCAAAAGTATTGATACCTATTTAAATCTTTTCACATTTTTCACCTTTGCTGTGACAATCTTTCAACGTGTTTTATTGGGATTTGATATGATGGACCACGAGGAAGTGTAATCTTCTTGCACTGAATTCACATGATCTCATGCTGACATGATGTGAGAGTTTGGCTCTATCTGCTTTGCTAAGCTAAGGAGGGGATTTTGTTGCTCATTTTGAAATAACTAAGGCTTAGTTAGCGAGAGTGGACAGAATCTGTGAACGCTCTTTTTTCAATATCTGACATATAATCCAGATCTAAGTGGAGAAGAAAACAGGCTTTCAAGGTTTTGAATTTAGTTTTATCCAATGATTTCAACTCATTTACTGAATGAAATTTAATTTGTTTAAGTTGCAGTTTAGTCACCTTTATTTATTGTATTTTTACTCTAGTTTTGTTTGGATTCAGCTAAAATATTAATTTCCTTCATTGATCATATTAATAAATCTTGAGGCTTTGTTTAATTTCTATTGCGGGATTTATGTATTCTGGGATGGACTGGATTCCAGTCTAGATTTTGCAGTACTCTGACTCATGTTTGTTTCAACCACTCGTAGTTAAAACAACTTTAAATAAACCATTAATTTCTACGCTTCCATGTTGTCCCACCTGAGATGTTTGACTTAATCTCTCTCAAATATCCCATCTGTTCATTCATAATTTGGGTTTTATTTTTATTCAGTTTGTAGACTGGTTTTTGCGCAACAAAAAAGGGTTGCGGATGAAAAATTTGACCAAAGTTGAATGCAACACACTATTTGTGGCGGTAGGCAAACTTTGCACTTTAGCACTTGTATGCTGAAACATAGTGCTGATGTAAGTGACAGAGTTAAAGAAACCTGGAAGAGAGCCTGACAGAGCTTCAATATGACCTGGGAGTCGGTACAGCAACCCTAAACCTACAGCTGGAGATGTATTGGGACAGTTCTGATCAAATCAGTCTCCGGGATTTTTCAACTGATTTAGAGTCATTTTGATGAGCTGAATGCAAAAATCTTACTGGTTTTGCTCAATCAGGTCAATTTTCTGATCTATGGAGCAACATGAGCATCAAAATGCAGGACTTGTTCTCACATCTGGATCCTTAGAATCTGGATCAGTGAGTGATGAGCAGGAGGAGAGAGACTGAGAATTTTACACAATTAAGACGTAATGTTCAATTTACATGGACTTATCCTTATCAGTGTTTATTATCCAATTTAGAGAAGTCCAAGTTTGTAACATTTAATTCATACAATTAATTGGAAAACATTTTTTTTCTTCTAAAACTCTTTCTTGGATGAAAAATATTAACAGAATTTAAATGTCCCAAAAATGTCGACAGTTTAGTCAGAAGATCAGATTTCTCTAAATCAAATTAGAATAAAAACCTGATCTGATTGAGAAAAATGGATGTCATTTTTGCATTCAGTGGAAATACTCCTAATTCAGTTGGAAAAACAGACAACTTCCAAAAAATATATGTTATAAACCCAGTGTAATCTGTGAGCTATAAAAGTTATTTTGTAAAAAGAAATTGGCAGATTTTTTTTCCAGTTTTTCAGATTACACATTGTGTTGGTCTGTTGCAAGTCTCTTTCTAAGCTCCGGTGCGTGCTCCATCTACATCCTAACAACTTGCTCTGTTAGCTGCTATTATCTCCCCTTGCAGGGTTCTAATTTGCTCTAAAACTGTCAGTAAATCACCATGCAGCAGGTGTTTTAAAGTTGAATTTCCATTTATCAGTAAAATTGGCATGAAAAAGTAGGAAGCCAGTGAAAGTCAGTGGCTCACACCCGTGTTTCTCCTTTTTTATGTCTTTCAGAGAGGGAGTCCTTCACTGCCTGTTCTGTGTCAGCAGACAGGACAGACGCTTTTGTTTGTGGAGGTCACAGTGAGAGCAATGCTGGGGAGCAACCTCCAAAAAGAGTCTCGCCCGCCATACATCTGCATTACGGGTTTTGCTGGCCAAATAGTCCAATCTGTTTTTGCTTCAAAATAAAACCATAGGAACAACAAGCAGTTGGAGTTTAGAAAAAAGAAAATGTTCCTCTCCCTTATTTAGGGCTGTAAGAAACGATGGTTGTTTGATCACCTCACTGTCTGTACAAGAGTGGAGAAAAACATTTTGTCTGAATAAAGAGAAGAATGTAATGTCACCCTTATCAGGCATCCTGTCAATTTTAATATCGTTTTTGAAATATTCTCACTTCCCGCGTAAACTCTGCATTAGATTCAGCTGTTAAAGAAAACAGAAATGCCAACCTTGATAAATGATTCCACTAAAGTAGGTCGATATGAAATTCACATGTAAAAAAACACCACAGCTTTTAGAAACACTTCATTAAAAATAACCATTAATAAGATACAGGAAAGCATGTATGACTCCTGCAGCTGCAAGAAAATATATTAATATTAAATTGTATCTGTTTTATTGATATAATTACACTTATTTACACCTACTGAATTAGGAATATTAAACCCTTTTAGATGTTTTGTTCTTTGTAGAATAAAATAGTTTTCTGTTTCAGCTCTGTTCAGGCCTGTTGCTTCCAATAGTTCCGGTTAGACGACATGATTTGTGCTCAGGTTCTGACCAGCATTTTTAGCTCTCAGTTCTCCAAGCAAGTCACAGGAGCGCTCGACATTCAGGGATTCTGCAAATCCCTGAACGTCGTGAGGGTTTAGTAATAATACAGTGATAATGTTTCTGTCAGACGTTGTTCCAAGCACATCATCTGTCTCACAACTCGACCTCTTTAGATCAGACCGCGGTCTGGTTTCAAGCACGATACTTGATGTTTGGCCCTGAAAAACCACTTCAAGCTAATGCTACACTTTTAATAATTTACAGGGAATGAAAATGCTCAAACTTTTTCTCCCTTGGAGAAAATATGATGCTTCTAAAGTAGTAAAAGGTGATTTTCTTCTTTGACAAACTTTATGCTCACAAACAACAGCTGTCATTGCTTCTGTTTTCTGGCTGACTTAGTTTGAGCTTTGGGTTGCTCTTTCTATTTTTATTTTTTATTGTCAGTTTTTTTAATATTCCACAACAAAATGTTATCATAAAAACTTATACTATGTTTAGGTAACTTTAAGACATGATTATGTATGCGATTAAATAAGTGATGGGTAGCGCCACTTTAGCATCGACATCTTGACCATCACTGTTTTTTTTTTACAAGCAGAAATATTTGTCTGGGAGGAGAGCAGACTTATTCTATTTTCCAGTGACTCTGGTACTTCCTCCAGCTTCTCAATCAAATCACAATAAACCACAGAAATATTTATATCCTACCGAAAAATTTCTAAACGTTTGAAAGAGTCACTTGCTTTGCCTTGATTCTGGCAACTGAATCTGTGCCTATTACGAACCATCAAACCTAAATAGACTGGCCTTATTTCATCACCATTTATTTTTACTCCACAGCTGTTATGTGAGCCACATTGTTTGTTAAAATGAGCAGACTGCTCTTATTCAAATAACCCATCTGCGAGGACAGTCTGAGAGCAACAGACCTGCGGATTCGTCAGCCATCTTTGTTCTCACATGTTGCCGTAGCACTTTGTACAACCGTGACATAATTAGTTGAGGTGAAGCAGGAATGATGTGCTCCAGCACCGCTTGATCTCGCTGCTTCTTCGTGAACAGCATCAACACTAAAGACAGGAACAGTATGCCATCATAAATTATATGTTTAGCATAAAAGACATGAGTTTTCTCAACAGCACAAGTCTGTAAAACGATTGATCCTTACTCCTCCGGCATATTTATAGAGGTTTTGAGCGAAGTAGTTCACTCTAAGTGGCCCCTAATTAATTTATATATATTTCTTTTCCCATTGTCACTGTTGCATTAAATAAATCTTGACGCATTTTTGGTGTCTGGTGTCTTCTGTTTTTATGAGGGAGTGGTGTTTAGTGGAGCCGCGGGAAGCCAGTTCTCCACAGGCTCGGCTGATTTGTTGAGCACTAAAGGAAGGAGAGAGTCGACTATGTTTGCACTGAAGTCTTCCACCAAGGCAATTGTCCTTGGATCCCAATAATTGTAGTCGGAGTAAATTACAGTTTAATGCAGTAAACAAATTACAATGCAGACATCTAATTTGCCGGCAACGACAAGCAGACAAGAAGGAAATCCTTGAGCGATCTACGGCTACCTGCCGGACTGTTCGTTTCAAGGGGACTGAAACAAGCGGAGGACACGGTTAGTCTATCTTACACGTCCGTGTGGATTGATATTTCCATACCGCGTCTCCTTTTCCTGCTAACAAACCACGAGGGGATTGGGGTTTTGAGATGGACCGTGATCCTTGATACGCAACCTGCTTCCTCTGCTGGTCTTGCAAGGTAATTTTGATATGGCTGCCAGACAGCTGAGATGATACAGATGCAAATATGGGACAGATGAGCCGAAAGGATTACTGTGCCAGAGAAACATGGGAGAAAACAGGATTTAAAAAAAAAAATTCAAGGGTACACTTTGATGACATCTGGAGGAAAATGTTTTAATCTAAAACAACTTTTTAAAGCATTTAAAGCACAATATCATTAGCGAATGATAAATAGATAAGCACTGTTCTCAACTCAACTTTGGTTTGCAGGGGATTTAGATATCCGCACTAACATGTATTTCTGCCTTTTTGACACTTTATGATAGATTCCCACCCGAAGAAATCCCTTTTATTTCTTTCTGGATGAAAATCCTTCAAAAATCAAATCCTTTGTTTGCTGCATTTTACATATTAGGCGTATCTAATGACATTAAATACATATTTTGTTCCCCAAACCGTTTGATTGAAGCAATATCTTCTTCTACTGTTAGCAGATCTATATAATCTCTGAATGTCCAGGTTGCCTGAGTCTTGGCTGGACAGTAATATCTGTCCACCAGCCAGCCTATGTCCACACCAACCATCGCTATACTAGCCAATGGTTGGCATTAGTCCCACTACTTCCATTAAGACTTTGGGTTTCAGCCCAGAGATGCCCCACAAATCCAGGACATACAAATATAGACAATGCAGCGAGCAAACTGTCTAATTACAAGCATAGAAGATGCCAGTGCGTCAGCTTGCCATAGAGCCAGTCAAAAACAAAACGACAGCAGCGTTTTCGTTGTAATTTTACATGCTTGCAGCTGTAAATATCCTATTCGGTGTAACACAAATCATTCCATAAATCACGTCTAGCTCTCTTTACAGTATGCATTTAACTTATAAATTTTTTTTTTTCACTGCATCATCTCAAAGAAGCAGAAAAACTCATAAAATCTGCCTTTAATTGTGTTCAATTGCTCAAATGATCTCCAAGACATTAAATGGGACGAAAGAGAGGCAAGAAACAGCAGAACTCTAGTAGACGCAGACATACTGCACATTGTTTTTATCGAGCTTCGTGTCGAGCAGGATGCTGAAAAGCAGAACGTTCAATAGCAGTCTCAAGGCTGCACAAAGCACTATTGAGACAAGTTCATGTCTGCAGCTGATGATGAATTAAACGTCCCTGAACCGAAGTCACGGAGAGACGGCTCAGACTCGGCAGCGTGGGCTTCGATTTAGCAAGGCCAGAGTCATTTTTATCAGATTAGAGGAAAATCCGTAGCTGCGTTTGCCTGTCTGCTCAGAGGCGCTAATAGAGACGGTTGCAGGGCCGTACGGGGAGTGTACATATTGAGAGACACAGTCAGTCATTTAACAAGGGTAATTACATAAGCCAGACGTACACAGCATGGAAACACACCGCGGTATGTTTATTAGAGTCATTTTTCTTAGTGTTAAACAGCTGACACGAGCTTTTTAGCAGAAGGCCAAACCTGGAGATGAGACGAAGGTTTACGGAGCTCTGGAGTCTGAAAAATCTCCTGGTCAATTCGCCCCTTTGCCAGAACACACTCCATCTCTGACCCATCCGCTGCCATCTCATCCAAACCTACTTCCATTTTGCATCCATGCGTTTAATCATTTAATCATTTCTTAGTATTTGAATTGATTGTGGAGATGAAAAGTCATTAAATGCTTACTTGTAATCTAATTGAGTTGTATGCTATTTGCTGGAAATGTTACATTAAATCAGGTTGCCATTGGTTACTGCTCTGCTCCCTGTTTAAACCATTTGACTTTAATTTGAATTAATCTTATGCAACTCTAAATGGCCTCCTACTTGTGGATATTAACTATTTGTCATCCTCCAGGCTCCAGGCATAACATTATGACCACCTGCCTAGTATCAAACCATTATTTCATTGTGGCTTTGCAGATTATCCTCTGAAAGAGACCACAGACATCAGGAATGGCATGAGAGTCGTACGCAACAAACTGTGATACAAAATGTACTCTGAAATATTTCTTTGAGAACCTCCATTAACTTTGGATACAGGTGGCCTCTTTCTTTCTGGGACCAGTAAACTGGAAACCAACCACATGAGATTCTTTGACAAAGTTGCTGCTGGACACATGCTCGTCAGGCTCTCGATGCCATTTTTTGCGTTTCTTTAGATAGAAAACCTTTTAAAACAATTTGAATACTGGACTTGAACCTAATGAGCAGTTTGATCAGTTGGAGTGCAACAAACGTACTTATTTGTAAGATGCCTTTACGTGGAGTGTTGTGAATTGGCGTTATGTAAGTAAACTGAATTGAACTGAACCTGGCTCTTGTCAAACTCACTGGAATCCTTAAACTCGCTGACCTTTTCTGTTTCCAACATGATGCATGATGAAGGGACGATCGGGGTTATGCATGTCACAGTGGTCATAAAGTTGTGCCTTGGTGGTGTTGGATAATACCTGAGAATTGTTGATTGTCACAGCAGATACGAAACATCCTTGATGAATATGAATGGACCAATGATTGGTAGGAGATATTCTGCAGCACTATTTAATTCCCAGAAAATTATGGGACTAAAAGTACGAAATGGCAAAGGGACGTAGTGACCAGCACTACTTCAAAGGAGTTCTCTTGTTTTAGAAATACAGCAATTTTGGGGGGGGGGGGAGCGGTATAACTTTTGCTCACTTTTACCTTTCTGCTCTCTCTAAGCATCTGTTTCTTCTCTCTCCTCCTCCTCTTCCACCCCTGTGTTTCAGATTCACCCCAGGACCTAACAGCGAGCTCCCGGTTGCAGGACTGCGCGCCAAACTCCCCACCCTTTCTGAACTTTTTGTCTCCTCCTGTTGAACTGACTAAAACTATCACATCCGCGGCTACCGACTGGCTTACCCCGGGACCGCGGAAAGGATATCCATCCAGATAAAACAGCTTTGCTCACTTGGTGCCAAGGATTTGAAACAGCACTAATCCCCTGTTTGATCAATGAGCCCCGCATCGGTGACTCTCTCCTCTTCCTGTGGCCAGTTTCCAAACTGCTCTCTTTCTGTTTCCTCACCCTGTCTTTACCTGAAAGCCTGATGAAACTTAGAAGGGGCTCATTTAGAGGTTGGTAAAATATTTTCAAGACAATCTTCCGGCGCGTCCGGAAGGTGAACCAGTCAAGTGGGGCACACAAGACTAAACGTGAGACTCACACAAGTGGTTGCGCAGTGGAGTCAAATCGACCCTCGTTTTCTGTTATTTTTGTGCAGAAATCATTCGTGTTTGACTCGTTGATGGACACAGATGCCATTTCTGTGAGTGCAGGAGAGGCAGGGCTTTCGGTAGCTTGAACCTACTGGCTGCCTGTGATGAGATACGAGGACTCTCCTTCTCCTGGTTTGACTTTATGGCCCCGAGCTTCGTCCTCTGTAAGGGACACATTGACTTTTACTGCCGGGCATGCCCAATGTAGATTTCATGAGCACCACATTTATTTTATGTAAGATCATTTGTGTAAATAAACACATAAATACACAAAGTACACTGCAAGAAGACAGATCCAAGAGGCTGATAAATGTGCCATCCTAATAAAAGATCGACACTTTCCAACAGGAACCGCTCCACAATGTACGCTTGTGTTGGGGCTGCGAATGAATTGTAATGATGAGTTCTGGGATACTTTTTTTTTCTTTGTCATTCAACGATGCTTTTGGTTGGGCACCGGCAATGCTTGATGAGGAAAAACAATGTATAGAATCGCCTCACGTGTGGAAAAGCAGAGCTGACGACACTTCTCGACCTGTTGGACCCAGACGCAGCAGGGACTCGGCGCAGCTGTGGATAAAATATGAGCATGATCATAAGAAACGGGAGTCCTGTCTCTCTCACGCACGGGACACGGAAGATTTGCTTATGACAGAGAGAAAGTATAAGTCCCAATGGAGAAAAATAGCTATCCCCCAGTAGATATAAGACAGCCTTATGAGAAATAAAATTTGTTTTCTATACTGAAATGTTGTCTGCCGTTTCTCCCAAACGTCGTCGTGAAAGATGTTCATGTGATAACATTGTGTGAGCAGAAGTTTTTTTGGGGGGGAGGAGGGATGTTTTTTTTGCTCGAGTAAACAGACAATCAACTTCTGCGCAAGGAGAGTTTGAAAATGACTTCCGGGCACAAGACACGGCGGTGTGTGCCGCAGCCACAAACAAATCTGCGATGCTTCATTTACACAATCCCCTCGGCAGCAGAGTGGATTTATCAAAACAGAACATTCAATTCATTCATGCAATTATAATAAAGATTTTCAATATCGGCTGGGGGGGGGAGCAAAATTCCAGATGATTTTCAATATCAGCCTCCTCTCTCTCAGATGATATTAGATTCGTCTCTGGTCCCCGTGGACAAGCTGGCGCACATTCATCATTTAGGAACGTGGCTAGTTTGGTGGCGCACGGCGCCTCGCTGAGCAGTCACAGAAGGTATGAAAGAGACAGACACATCAATCTCCCAGCGGCCTTGCCAGAATCATGAAGGAATATGCAAACTACGGAAACAAAAAGAAAAAAACATGCGAGAGCTGTTTCCCGCCTTGGCTTCTGAGTGGGTCGTTTTGTTTGTATTTCTGATTTTTCATGGAGATAACTTGACTTAAAGAAAGTTAATTGGAAGAGTATGTGATTGGGATGCACTGCGGAGTTGCCTGGTAACCAGACTCGTCCGATTCTCAGCCTTACCTCAAGAAGTCAAAAGCGCAATCTTTCCCTGTTTAGTAATAACTTCACATCTGGGTGCTAGCAGGTCATGCTAGCACCTTTTAGCAAGCTACTCCAGGGAAATGTTAGCTATTTTCATTTTGTCTAGATGAAGTCAGAGGAAGCAAAGAAGCTGTGAGAAGCTTCTTAATGGAGAATATTTTCTATAGAGGCATGTCAGTTATTTATTCAAGATGCTACTATTCAATATTTAGCTCTTTTGTAGATCAGGATGTTGATTCATTCCTGCCTTGGGATCATTTAGGTTGTTGAATGGACCTGAAGCTGACATCAGCAGAGACTGCGCTTCAACTTTCAACCTTTTTCACTGGATTGAGAAATTATAGAAGTTTGTTAAAAACGCTTCAATTTAATTTGAATCTCGTACTTAAGCACGTATTCACATTTTATGCTCAGAGGTATTTCGCCACAGTCTATTAGGGAGTGATAATGTGCCAGTTTAAATGTTATCTGCTCAGAAGCAAACAGGAAGAGCTGAAAAGTAAATTCTCAACAGAACATCAATGCAGTTTTGTGACCTTGTTGTCACTTGGAGATAAATTACCTGCACGGGGGAGAAAAAAAATGAGCCCACCTCAGCTCACTTAAGCTTTCTTATCCTTATTTTTTTTTAACTTGTGATCTCACCCGTTGTTTCTTCATCCACTGTCTGACTTTTTAAGCTTTCTCGGTCGAGGCGGTCGTGAATATCCGTGGAGCTTCCAGAGAATTCCAGTGAACCCAGGATGCAGATGGGGGGGATTTAGACTTTTTGTCAGTGCATTTATAAATGTTAACATTGTTTATGCTAAGTGCTAATATGAGATGCTAAAAACAGTTTAAAATGTCACCTCTTTACAGAATGCGTCGTTATAAGGCTAATATTATGTAGCCCACCTGAGTGAAGGTGGCGCCAACGGCCTCAACCTTCTTCAAATCAGACAACATCTGTGTCAATCAACCCGACTACGTTTATGCAGCACAATTTTTTGTTAATGAAAGTTTAAAGGTCATTTTGATTTAGTAAAAGTGAGTGGGGTGGGCCGGTTGACCCCTTGACCTTCAAACTTTCATTAATATCTTCAAAGCCAAAGCAGCACAAATGTTTGACACCAATTTTGTCTGATTTGATTTTTTTGCTTAAAGTTACATAGGGATTAGAAAATGAAGAGTTTTTTTTGTTTTTCTACTACCTTTCACGCTCCTCTTTGCCGTTTCACAGTGCAGCAGTGATGTTGTGGAGGGAGGTCCTGCTCGACGTTTGACCGAACAAAACAGAACTCCGTGTTTAAAAAAAAGCTGGTTTGGGCCTTCCTTCCTCTTTGCTCTTCTGCAATCCTAAAAAAGAAAAAAATCAAGACATCCATCAAATGCAGCCGACCTCCCACGAAACAGCCAGACAGCCGCCATCCATATGTCGCCGGAGTGCTGATCAACGGTTGACATCAAGGACAAGTCTTTTCACAGCCAACCTGTGCTAAACATGTAGACACAATGCTGTTTGGGGAAACTCACAGGTTTGCTTTGCCCTTTAACACTGGGATCATGTTAAAAAAATAAAACAAAAAGAGAGAGAGAGAGAGTCATCCACGGTTCCCTTACTGAACATTTATATTCCTTAATCTTTTTTAAATAACTACCTATAATTTGAGAAAAGGCACACTTCTCACCTGCGGGGGCTTTGAAGTCTGTTATTACAGTCATTATGACTCACTGTGAATGTTCGTTTTACAAAGAACGTCCATTGAAGCTGGACAACCGAGAGCCTCCACAAGCATTAAGAGTACAAAGACCGGCGGTGGCTACTCTGGCTGCTACTTCAGGGATTATCGTCAGCCTCTCTGAGGTGCAGCTGCGCTTCTTCAGGCGGCTTCATATTGGATTTTAAATAATCGTCTTAAAGATTGCACATTAAAAATACTGAGACCCCAGTAATAAGGAAGATTAGACTATCCACAGGAGTTTTCAGCGACAATACTCCGGCTTGTCACAGAGTGGATCACTTGTGTTACACATTAGGTTTGTGACCTAAAACCTGCAGCAAGGCTTCACTCTAAAAACTGATCAACTGCTTAATCTTAGTTATTTTGCTCAGAAAGGCAGTGCTGTGTGGGAACAATATTTGTAGGACTGGAACGATTAATCAGATTAATCATGATGAATCAATTGTTGAACTAATTTAGTAATCATCATTACATGGAGTATACAGACTCAAAAAAAGGCAGTTTACTGAAAAAACAATATAGTCAGAGCAATAATTAAGCCAAAGCTGCACGAAAATATATACATTTTGCATATGGAATAAAAAATACTTCTTTGTCTAACCACCTACTGCATGTTAGGCAATGGAAACTTGATTTTGTCATGTCATTATGGGTTAAATTTTATGTCTATTATTGTCTCTTAAGACAATAATAGAAAATATTTCTGAAAAATGTGCAGAACGTACAAATTTTTTTATCAGCAGAATGAGCAGCAGAATAATTGATTACAAAAAAATTCCTAGATATTTGCTTTATTTCTTCTGTCACTCAGATATCCAGAAATGAACAAAACCAGAATCTGTTACTTGACAAATACATTTATTCATTTATATAGAAAGTTCAGTGAAAGTAATTATATAACATGTGTGTCTATACTGACTTTATGACTAATTTTTTAATGAAAGAGTAAATGCTAAACATCACTAGCGCTGGCTTAATAGATAAGGTTAAAATTAAAACATGTTTAGGTTTACATATAATCTATAATGATGGTCTCACCATTTCACAATTTCTGAAACAACCCAAGTCCTCTTCTGGCCGCAACATTTGGGTCAAAGAAATAATCTAGCAGTTTTATTTTATTTTCTATGTGTATTGTCTGAAACCTCGTTCTGATTGGCAACACAAAGCCAGTCGGCTCTGCAGACCAAATTATTCATCGCTCAGGAATAAATAATGATTATTTTTTTCTCTGTTGCTCCAAAATAAATTTGCCTGTTTTCTCCACAAAGCAACACACGGCAATCTGAAACCCGTCATTTCTCCGTGAATGCCCGAGTGTCGAGCGCCGCGTGTAGCTTCCCACCGGGGGGTCTGGTGTTGTCACAGAACAGGCTCTCACTGTGACTTCACAGTTCGCTCGCTCTCATTAAAACAAGGGCATTTTTCACAGCAGCTACTTGACACAGGAACTCAACTGTCAAGTCAAGATTTACAAATTTGTTTGCGATTTTGGGAGCAAACGAGCGGCAACCAAATGTGAGAAATCAGTCAGAATCATAACTGGATCGAGATTTTCTGTTGTTGTCAAACCAAGATCAAACATGCAGCCTGATGTTTTATTTCTCCTCCCACATGTGAAAACCTAAATGTCCCTTTAATGCATCATCTTGACACTCAAATGTCACAAACATCAGAGTTACTCGATTTTCTCTGTTAGTTCTAGTTAGTTTTTGAGTGATTTTGTGGACTAGCATCTCTCTCACTGAAACAAAACAAAGTTTGCCGTCTTTGGACTCAATCGCCGTGAAGAAAGAAACCGAGATTCTGCAATCGGTGGGAAATCCCACCTTCTCTGTTAGAGACTTTATCCTTTTCACAGCACAAGTTTCCCTCTTTACTCGTATCTTTAGCTTGGGAATCCTGTTCATGCCAAAGTGACCAACTCAACCACTCCAGCTTATTTTTAGCAGATGCTGGATGAAGGAAGGGATGCCGTCCCACTGCTATGTGTGATCAAGTTGGCGACCAGGATGATGAGGAGGTTCTCAGGCTGTTATGTTGTGTACAGTTCCCCCACCTGCTGCTGAGGCCTCGTTTGTTTGTCTTTTTTAAATCAATAAGTTGTTAAACTACAAAGGTCAAACTTCAATGATTTGATCTAATAAATGACACAGAACAAAATTCATTTGTAGAAGAAACCATTTGGGGGTTTCCAGTGGGATAAAGTCATTGCTAAGAAGCTTCACTAAAACAAAGGAATAACTGGGCATAAAGGTTCTTACTTTTTATGTAAAGTATATAAATACTTTTATATTTCTGTACTTTCTGCCATAAGGTTTTCGTTTCCATGTATGCTAATATCTTGTTTGTGAGATATCTTAGATTTCTTCTTTCTCTCTAGGATAGAAAAGCACCACAAACCTATGGGTTTGTGCAAAATGCGAAAGCAAAACAGGCCAAACCTGAGCTTTCCATCTCAGATGTAAACAAACTTTCTGTAAGAATGAAAGAAAAACTACATCTGACTGTTGTCTGACTGTTTTCATGTCCAGTTCCGTCTCAAAACATACATAAAAATACAGTGAATAAATCAATTTTCAGTCAGTTTTTGCACCAAAGACTTAAGAGTATAAAGAAGTTTTCTCACTGAGGCTCTTTAAATATTTAACATTGAAATTGACATCTATGACTGTGTACAAAATAGACCAGCAAATATTGCACTTAGCAATATTTCCTTCCTGCAAAGTAACGCAAACGTTTTGCCAGTAAATGCAAAAGAAGACATTTCCCCATGTAGAATTTAGGCAATATATCGATAGTTTTTTAGTCTTTTGTCTTATTTATTTGTTGCTACATTTTGAAAAGTCAGATGTTATGTTTAAAACATCACTTTTCCCTACACTGGTATTCCAGCAGATTTTTCATCTGGACAGCTGGCGTTTAATAGAAAAAGGGAATAAGCAGTGTACAGTTCTTATAATACAGCAGCTGATTGGACCTTGCTTTTGCTTTTCTTTTTTTTTTTGAGCAGAGGTCAGACACAATTTCATGTTGTTTGTCCAACTTTGTGTAGAGTTCAGGGAAGCAGCCTGGCCTTCAGGCCAGAGACAAAGCCCACTGCCGTTAGTCCACATCCTGCCCACACATGCAGTTTATTGCAAAGAAATTACCTTGGGTATGGATAACGGAGGGGAAAGCTACATCATTTATCTTGTCTGTGCTCTGCCTGGAAACTTTTATCACGTTATTTAATTTATGCAATTAGATTTAAGCAGTGTGTGTGTGTGTGTGTGTGTCACAAAATTTTCAAGTTTGCCTATAGACTGCTGTTAGTCTTGCATGGTCGTACGTCTCTAATAAGGAGTTCATGCAGCGCTAATATTTGGGAAGAATACTCTCATGTAAGTTATTAGTGTCTCAGTCCATGAAACAAAATCCTGTGTTCTTCAACAGAGCAGTCCTCACACTGTGTGGACCTTATTGTTACATAATATATTATCTGTGACCATACAGTTCTACAGTATCTTTAACCACTGAGTGGCATTAAAGTAAAAAAAAAAAAAAAAGATGTGTTAGGGTCAAATTTACTCCATCAGTCTGATACCTACTAAAGTGCCTTGCAGAAGTTTTCATGGCCCCCAAATAAGGTTTTGTCACATAATAGCCACAAATTTCAGTGTATCTGTTTATTTTGTAAGATGCTACACTAATGAAAATCTAAAAAACGTGATGTGAATTTGTATCTTGCCCATGTGAGTTTATTTGTTTTAGTACCACCTTTAAAGCAGGGATATGCAACTTTTACCAAAAGAGAAAGAAGTTTTTCTTTTTTTTTTTAATTTTTATTAAAACTGTCTTTCTGTCATTACAGTACGACATGAGACGGATAACCTGCAAATAAAATCGAGCTCCTCTGCCGCCGCTAGCTAAAGAAATAAACCGCTCAATCAGAAATAACCAGTCAGAGCCAGGAGGAGGGTTTTAGTGCTGTCAAACAAGCTTGTGTACGTGCTGCTCACATCTTCCCCACTGCTCTTTGCTGTGCTACCTCTTCTCCACATCACCACCACCAGTTGTGGATGACTAGGTTATTTACCATGGTTACCTGTGATGGCAGATAAACAGTGTTTCTGTTGTTTCTCTGCGATTAGCACATGGAGCAGCTCATACATAAGCATGATTGACAGCTCTAGGACCCTCTGATCTGGTTGGTTTTGATTGGGAGCGGTGCATTTCTTCTCTCTGAAGGAACTTGATTTTTTTTCACAGATTATCTGTCTCATACTATGCTGTCACCACAGGTTGACAGCATAGTATGAGTAGTAGTATATATATATATATATATGTATATATATATATATATATATATATATATATATATATGCTGGGGGTGAAGTTACAACAGTCAATTGAGCTGTCAGTGTGGGTCCTTAGGCAAGACCCTTGGAGCTATATAGCCTACCTCATACCATGAGAGACACTGATAAGCACGACATGCCGGCTCAGACGTCGCCCGGCCAAACAAGGTCTGCGTCAGGTGCTGGGGAACCAGAGCACCTAGATGAAAAATGGGCTACTGGAACAAGACGGAAATGGGCGAGAGGTGAAAACATGGATCTGTTGGAATGCTACTACTCAAGTAACCCTAGTCAGAGGGGATACATGCAAAGACTGTGGGAGGAATGGTTACTTCGACATCCCCAGTCAACACTAACTGCTAAGCAACTAGTGGCTCAGTGTTCCAACATCCGCAAACGGCAACTGCTGTCACAACTTGAGATTGACGAGGTACAACACAAATGCTATGGCAAAGGGGAGGAGCCAGAACGCCAGGTCAGAGGGTAGTTAACTACCCACCCAGAGACTGGGTATGTAGCCCCAGTAATGAACGAACCATCAGAGCTGAACGAGGCAGCAACTGACCTGAGAGAGAGAATCGTGGCCGTAATGAACACCAGACAATTAATTCAATTACAACGGCTGAGTGAAGCACCACCAGAAAGTCTAATTGAAGATGTGAAAATGTGCGGCATTGAGAACGATCCCTACCAACACCATCACAGAAACCAATGAGCTGATATACAACTCAGCATCAGTGATCCTTGAGATGCTTGGCTATAAGAGCAATCATGAGACCCAATACCCACCATGGAAAAGACGGTTAGAGGCTAAGATCAAGATAACAAGGAGAGAAGTGAGCCAACTGTCAGAGCTCCAAAGGGGTGCAATGAATAGATCAGTACACAAGAAGTACAGCCAGATGTCCATAACTGAAGCACTCGAAACTGCCAAACAAAGGCTCCAAGCCTTGGCCAGCCGC
This sequence comes from Poecilia picta, assembly GCA_033032245.1. Classification (NCBI taxonomy): domain Eukaryota; kingdom Metazoa; phylum Chordata; class Actinopteri; order Cyprinodontiformes; family Poeciliidae; genus Poecilia; species Poecilia picta. The sequence continues at coordinate 8,776,542 of CM065357.1, read as the reverse complement.
CTAAAGAGATACACAAGAGAGAATGAAGCCAGGAGGATTAACCCGCTCTTCCACACCCAACCAGCTGAAGTGTACTCTCAATGGCAGGGTACTAACAACAGAGCAGACCCACCAAGGCTGGAGACTGAACAATACTGGAAAGGCATATGGGAAAGGGAGGCGACCCACAACAGCAATGCAAAGTGGCTGACCTCTCTACGAAAGGACCACAGCAACCTCCCTGAACAAGCCCCGGTAACCATCAATGTGGCAGATGTCCAAGAAAGAGTCTCGGGTATGAAAAACTGGACAGCACCAGGTCCTGACATGATCCATGCCTACTGGCTAAAGAAACTCACTGCCCTCGATGAGCGACTGGCAGCTCAAATGAACCAGCTGCTACAAAATGGGACTCACCCTGAATGGTTAACTGAAGGTCGCACAATCCTGATACAGAAGGATCCCTCAAAGGGTTCAATCCCATCCAACTATCGGCCAATAACCTGTCTCTCTACAACATGGAAGCTCATATCAGGCATCATAGCGGCTAAGATAAGTGGTCACATGGATAAATACATGAGTACGGCACAGAAGGGCATCGGCTTAAATAGCAGAGGAGCCAAACATCAACTCCTTGTAGACCACACAGTCGCCCGAGACTGCAAAACCCGACACACCAACCTGTGCACCACTTGGATAGATTACAAGAAAGCCTATGACTCAATGCCACACACTTGGATCATTGAATGCTTAGAGATGTACAACATCAATAGAACTCTAAGAGCCTTCATTGCAAACTCGATGGGGCTGTGGAAAACCACCCTTGAAGCCAACTGCAAACCACTTGCACAAGTGTTCATCAAATGTGGCATATACCAAGGAGATGCTCTGTCCCCACTGCTGTTCTGCATAGACCTGAACCCCCTCAGCCAAATCATCAACAAGACTGGCTACGGATACCGACTGAAGAATGGGGCCACAATCAGTCACCTCCTCTACATGGATGACATCAAGCTGTACGCTAAGAGTGAGCGAGACATCGACTCACTGATCCACACCACCAGGATATACAGCACTGACATTGGGATGTCATTCGGACTAGAGAAGTGTGGTCAGATGGTTACAAAGAGAGGGAAGATCGTCCGCACAGAAGGGGTCTCACTCCCAGAAGGAACAATAGCAGACATAGAGCACAGTTACAAGTACCTGGGAATATCACAAACAAATGGCAACCTCGATGAGGTCACAAGGAAAGGAGCCACAGCCAAATACCTCCAACGAATAAGGCAAGTCCTGAGAAGCCAGCTCAATGGCAAGAACAAGACCCGTGCAATAAACAGCTATGCCTTACCAGTAATCAGATACCCTGCCGGAATAATTAGCTGGCCAATGGAAAAGATAAAGGCCACGGATGTTAAGACTCGGAAGTTACTAACCATGCATGGAGGGTTCCACCCCAAATCCAGCACCCTGAGACTATACACGAGCCGTAAGGAAGGAGGCAGAGGACTAGCGAGTGTGAGAGCCACTGTCCAGGATGAAACATCCAAGATTCATAAATACATCAAGGACAAAGCCTCAACGGACGATATGCTCAGGGAATGTCTCAGGCAATGGGGAACAGAGGATGAGGGGCTAGAGGTTCCATCATGGGAGGACAAGCCCCTACATGGGATGTACCACCGACAAATAACTGAAGTGGCTGATAACAGGAAATCCTACCAATGGCTGGACAAAGCTGGACTCAAGGACGGCACAGAGGCTCTCATCCTGGCTGCACAGGAACAGGCCCTAAACACCAGAGCAATAGAGGCTCAGATCTACCACACCAGACAAGACCCAAGGTGTAGATTGTGCAAGGAGGCCCCTGAGACAGTCCAGTACATAACAGCAGGGTGCAAGATGCTGGCAGGGAAAGCGTACATGGAACGACATAACCAGGTGGCGGGCATAGTGTACAGGAACATCTGTGCAGAATATGGACTGGAAGCCCCGAGATTAAAGTGGGAAACACCCCCAAAGGTGGTGGAGAATGACCGAGCTAAGATCCTGTGGCTTCCAGATCCAGACAGACAAGATGGTAATGGCGAACCAACCGGACGTTGTGGTGGTGGATAAAGAACAGAGGAAAGCCGTTGTGGTGGATGTAGCTATACCAAGTGACTACAACATCAGGAAAAAGGAGCATGAGAAACTGGAGAAATACCAGGGCCTCAGGGAGGAACTGGAAAAGACCTGGAAGGTGAAGACCACAGTGGTGCCTGTGGTCATCGGGGCCCTCGGGGCAGAAACCCCCAAACTGGAGCAGTGGCTAAAACAGATCCCAGGAACAACATCAGACATCTCAGTCCAGAAATGTGCAGTACTAGGCACAGCCAAGATACTGCGCAGAACCCTCAAGCTCCCAGGCCTCTGGTAGAGGACCCAAGCTCAGAGGATGAAAGAGACCACCCGCAGAGGTTGAGAAGGGAATTTTTTTTAATTTTATATACGTATAAGTTACATATCCCAGCTTTAAAGTCCTCCACAGCTTCCTGCCTAACCTGTCAGCTATATTATTTTATTAAGCTTTTCTCTAACAAACCTCTGGAGCCTTTATGAAACAGCTTTATTAATAATCAGATCATATCTGATCCACGTGAATCCAAGCAATTGCACTGGGATTTATTCAGGGATGCCGTAGTAAACAGGGCTGGATGTCAAAACATTTTAAACCTCTTGAATATTTATTTGTCTCAATTTCTTGTTTTATCACATAAAATAAAATACTTTCAAATTTGCGTTTGCAAAATGCAAATGCAACAAAAAAAAATTGTATTATTGCGAGTCTTCATCTACGCTTAGAAGAAATTTTCTGCACTGGATAAAAAACTAGACAAAAACACCTAAAGATTACCATCCTATAAACTTTTCTTGTTTTGCTCCTGTTAGGTAATAAGTTAAATTGCACTGTGATTATTGCTAGTTCCCCTCTAGGCAGTGATCATCGCAGCTCCTGGTTTCCCCATGTAAATGTCCTTACAGGGACTGTTTAGGCAAGAGGGAAGGAAAAGCATGGCTCTCAAGCTAACAGCACCGCTGTCACCAACGCCAGCATGCTGTGCGTGAGCGTCCACTGGTGTCACACTGGCTGCCTCTGTTCGCTCCTCCTTTGTGTTTTCTGTATTAGCGCTCTGCTGTTCGCACAAAAAAGAAGCAGCGAGGGTTTAATGAGGACATCTTGTGTCTGTGAACACGGCCCTGCATCGGCTCATGTTCACATCCTTACCCTTGAAAAATGAAACACTGAGTGTTATTTCTGTTCTTTAACTCAATGTTAAAAGAAGTAAAAATAAAAAATCTCTGTAAGTTCATATACAGTTTAATTTGTTTAAACACGTTTTAACCCTGTCAAGATTAACTTTATCATGAAATATATTTAGGTCTTTTTAAGATCATCATTATTTTTTCCTTGGTGGAATGATGATAAAAACTCCCAGGTAATATTTGCTTAAATGTTTCAAACGCTTTCTGTCACCTGCTTATTTCCAGCACCCATCCTATCAGAGTCATCAGAGCAACTTTAAATTTGTTGGTCTTGGGCATAGACTATAATTGCTTTTTCTTTTAAGTTTTGTTGGGATTTCTTTTTCTGTTTTTTGCACCATTGTCCAACATAACAGAGCTCGAACTGTTTTGACTGAAGCTGCATCTACTAAATAATGACTTGAAAGGGATGAATATTTATAAGATCAGACCATTTATTAGTCTCCTATGCAAGAAATTTGTCTAGGAAGCAATTTATGCAGTTTTATGTTAAATGTTTTATTTAATGTCACCATTTATTGTAACTATTTTTCATTTTGATATAAAATGAGTCATTTTTTTACACCCTTGTCCCTTGGTGGGGTTGGGAGGTGCTGGTGCCTATCTCCAACTAACGTTCCGGGCGAGAGGCGGGGTCACCCTGGACAAGTCGCCAGTCTGTCGTAGGGCAACACAGAGACAAAAAACCATGCACACACACTCAGACATAGTGAGAATTTAGAGAAACCAATTAACATGACAGTCATGGTTTTGGACTGTGGGAGGAAACCGGAGTACCCAGAGGAAACCCACGCATGCACAGGGAGTACATGCAAACTCCATGCAGAAAGACCAGGGCCGGGAATCGAACCCAGAATCTTCTTGTGCAAGGCAACAGCTCTACCAACTGCACTGTGCATTTTTTTGTCAAATAATCCTAATTTTGTCGATTATGATTGTCATTGTAAAAGCAAAGAAAAGTAAAAAAAAAATAATAGTAAGTAAAAAAGTGGGTGAATACTTTTTATTGCCACAGCATAGAACCCATAGATTTAACAGACTCCAGTGATACCGTTACATTAATAGAAAAGCCTTCTTTAATTAGAGTAAATTAATTCAGGAGAATCTACATTACTTTCCACTGTCATATTTAACTGAACTGTTCAGGTGACTGAATGAATCGCAGGATGAATCTGAGTTTCTCACCTTCAGCCAGTGAGCCGACTCCTGTTCGGCTCACCGGCTGAACAGGAGTTCAGCTTGCCCTTGCCACAAATGCAAGGGAAAGCAGAAGGGTGCGGTTCTTCGGACAAGGAGGAGACAAAACTGCCCCGGAGGGCCGAGGCGTGCCTCATTTAGATTCAACACAACCATTCCTCGCAGGCACATGAAATCCAGGTTCCACGCTTTCGCGGTCTGTATAATGTCAAGAACCCAAACAGGCAAACCTTGAAGAGACAATTTCATGTTGCCTGCGCTCACATTGCAAAGTTTATTAGTTCCCCGAAAGGCGAATTTTCAATAAATTACCATAAAGTGCTGTCTGTGCCCTAAAAGCATATATTTCACAGCTGCTTAGCCTGTTTAGCAAATCACCCCGTCGTCCCCCCCTCCCTCTCCAACAACCATAAAACTCACCAGCATACCTCTATCAAATCGGCCACTACAGCAAACCTTGTAGCTGCACCAGAATGTTAACAGGACCGCGGCGCAGGAATCAATTTGGATGTTATTCCCATGACGGTCTCTGGGCATGGCTGTCCGGGGTATTTTCTATTTCGTTTTACCTTCGCCACCTTGTTTTTCCCACAAGCTATCAGCCCAAATAGAACGGCGTCTGCGTCTCAAGACGATGACCATTGATCCACGCCGCAGCCTGAGCCTTCAGCACAATGTATTTTCTTTCGTCAGCTGCCTAAGCGTGTGCCGGCACAAAGAATCATCATGCTGTAATATATAGTTCAATAACTCATTTCTGCTGCGATAGTATGCTGCTTTGTAAAGTAAAAAGTAATTGCTAGCATGAGCGACATTAAGTTGCCGTCGTTCATCTCCGCGGCTTCCTAATAAAGATGCTGCATGGAGGAATAATACAGTCACACATCAGAATGCTTGGTAAATATAGAAACAATGCTATTAGTGTTAGCTCAGAGGTGAGGTGAAGCCAGACGTGTCGGTTCGGAAAAAAAGATTTATTCAGAGATCAGGAACATGATTGTGACTGGATCCTTTAAGCCAAAGCACTTGTGTCCAAAAAAATTGAGGGCCGTGCACTGACTGCACGGACTGGTATTTTTTTCCCCAACTACAGAAGTGCAGGACAGCCATTTTGTGGACTTAATGAATAATGAGGGGGTGAGGGGGATGCCCAGCAGACCCTAAAAATTAAATATTGCAAAGATTCAAATAAGAAACTTATTTTGTTGTGGTTGAGAGGTTTCATGGGAGAACAGTTTTTAACTTTTGTGTTTGATTGTTGATGATGAAGGTTTGGTACCAGAAATCACTCCTGAGATCAACGTCAGGTGGGAAAACGAAACCTGAGCAAAGAAGTATTATAAACACAAGTAGTAACTGGAGGAGATCCTAGAGTGTTTAAGGCATTTAACCGAGTCGATTAACGGACTCTGGACCGGGTTTTTCTGCTGCACATCAGAAAAAGGTGAACTGCTGGTCCTTTGAAAAGAACAGACCTGCATGTTTGAGCAAACATGAGCTACATGAGAAAAGTAGACAAGTTTTGTTGCAGCGGTTTTACTGCAGTGTTGTCACATTGAATTGTGACTAGTTGTACTTTGTGTTACAGTGAGATTTGTTTTCTTAATGGATGGAGGTTTGCAGTAGTTGGCGGATTCGTCATGGAACGACATGGAACCTGGATTAGCAAAGGTGTTGGGAACACTTTGCCACTGTAATAATTATGTGAAAAGAGTTGACAGACCTGCATGATTAAACCAGTAATGATCTTTTTTTACTATAATTATTCTCGCCCCACATGATTCATGTCCCTGCTATTAAATGTTGGTTAATTACAATTCCTGTTTGGCCCCAACCAGGAAACTAATCAAAAAAGCAGCTTCAGCTTCTCCTGTTGTATTTTTGCCTCTTTTTTTTTTTTTAACTAAACGCACTAACACACCCTCCTCACGTACAAACGACCGCCATTACGACAAACAGTCTGTGAAAAGTTACGGGCCACGAGTTTTTTCTGAGCTGGTACCAAATTTAACTCCCTGCTGCATCCTACATCTGCTGCAGCTACGCCGAGCGGCGCCAGCCAGTAATACCTGCGAGTGACGCACAACCGTCGTGATGCAAGGTGACAAATTCGGGAGAGGCACTAAAAATGTGGAGACCAAATTACGTTTTCACCCGCAGCATATGTTCATCAAGAAGCAATTAGATGACGCCGTCTCTGCTCTTACTCAGGTTTGTTCGCTTGATTACTGTTGCAAAAAAACAAAACATTAAAGTTCTGGTGAGAGTATGTGACATTAAAAAAAAGCGCACAACAAGGGATCATGAAACGCAGTCTGAAGCAGCTCCTCCATTTTCATGACTGCCTAATAAAAAACACCTTTTAATCTCGTCGATTGTAGCAAAAGGAGAAACTACTGTATGCGAGTCAGGGATGCTAAAGGTGTTAGCCAGATGTTTGAATAAAATCAGTAAACTAAAGCATAGACAGTAACTATCTAACATGTCATGATCATTTCTTTATTGGAGGTATTTTGTTGTAAATTGCTGAAATTGATTAAATTTATCTTTCCAGAAACATAAATTTGTCTGGTGACCCGAGGCACAGGAACACTGAGTTCATTAAATATGTTTGTTTCCATTTTTTCTTAATTTTTTCCTTTTCATTACACTGAAAAAAGAAAACAGTTGAAATAACTGAATTGAATTGGGTCAATTGGTAACAAGTACTTTAATTACCTTTGTCCAACTTAGTTTATTAAGTTGGTTTAACTTGACAATTTTAAGTCAGTCTCACTCAAATCAAATAGTTTACTTCAAATAAAGAAGTGAATTACTGTGGTATCTTTTTCAATGTTTCTGTGACTCAGACAGCCTTTATTTGAGAGTCGTTAGACAAGAAAGCAGGTAACGAAAGAGGGAGAAGACATGTAGTAAAGGTCACCCTGCCGGGAATCAAACCTGCGACTAAGGCTTCCTTGTGTGTGTTGATCTTAACCCCTTTGCCACCGTAGCGCCTGGTTGGGACAGGATGTGTCCCTGGTGTAGCTTGTGTCATGATGTCACACATAGGATATGAACATGGCATTGAACTTAATTTTTTCAAGTAAAGCCAAAGTAAAACGTCCATTTAAGTTAAAAATGTGTAACTTTTTAGTTAATTCAACACAAAAAGTATCACTAAACCAAAAGAAGTAAGTGAGATTAATGTAAATAAGTCCATGAGATGAACTTGTCAGGGTGTAACGTGTTCAGTCAAGTCAGTCAAACTCAACTTCAATCAGATCAAAGGGATGAGAACATAAAAACATCACAAACACCTCGTAGAGTCAACAATTGTGAAACCAGAACCATTTTGACAATCGTTAAAATCATCAATACACATCAAATATGTTGATTAATATTCTTTTTGTTTTGGCTCCTAAGCGATGCTGAATATGTTGTGTTTTAATCCCAACCTGGGATCTCCTGCTTGGATTCCAGGAAGATTTGGTCAACAACAAAAATAAAAACCAAGAAAAGGCCCACAGCATTTATGAAAGGGATTTGCCAGATTTTCTTCTGAAATTATTTCAAGACCAAATTGGCTCCATATTGTTTGCCAGAGTTAGTAGTATATATAAAATTTATATATTTTATAAATAGGAGGATTCATTTCTGAAGTGGAAATGAATCCTTGTTTCCCATCATGTTTAATGGAAAAACATAAAAGCTGTAATTCCATCCTACGTAGCCGTGATAAAGGAACGGCTCCCGACTCTGGACTCACTTCGTTTCATGAAACACTGGCAGTCCGTTTCCCTCAAGTGGTCAGAGCGAAACTATTTAAACTCGCTCCATGTATGAAAAACTTGGTAAATGAGCGTCTGGACTGTTTCATTGATTAAATTCTCCTAGGACTCAGGCTAAGTGTGTGCACTCAGCCAAATAATCTCTTTTTAATTTCAGCACCTCCAGAATTGCCTTCTAAACACAAATAATGACAGTAGCAGGAAAGCTCTGTAAACCTGTCCGTGGGCTGATATGAAACGCCTTGATTGTTTCATCATTTTAAAAGCCTCAAATAGTTTGTTTTGTTTTTTTCCTTGCCGCAGAGGTTTCTTTTTATGCATAATAAAAAAAACAACATCCTGTTTCTTTCTTATGCTAATTTTATAGACCATTACATATTTTCACTGTGTGGAGCATCGGACACCTAATCTAGTGTATTTAACCATGTTCTTTACTTAACTCTGTGTCATGTCAATGCTGAACTAAAAATAATGTCTGAAGCTTGAACTACTTCAACTTTTTGCCTCCAGAATTAGAACAAACTCTCTGAGCCGACCCCTCTCACCGTATCGCACGAATACCACCTGCCTAAATTAAATAAAAATCCATTAAAACACTCCTGATTGCACGAATTATTTGTGTAACCAGGTTGAAAGAGTTACGAGTCAAAGGCAGCATAATTAAACGGGACGATTTTGAAACCTAATACAAGATGTAATTAAGGAAATTAATAAGGTGTCAGCCCCCTTTCACTGGGTGATCCGCCTGATGATTAATCACAGCCTGGGCTAATTTGATTTGTGACAAGGAAAGGGATGACTTGGCTAAGTCGGTTAGGAGGGCCCAAGTCGACAGCATATGATATTAATAAAACATGAACGGTGGGGGAACAAAAATCCACGTGCGATCCTCGTGAAGGAATCAAATTAAAGGAGACTTTGTATGGATGTTCTCGTGACGAAACCCACAACAGGATGCCGAGAAAATGCAATTACGGGTCCCGGTCGTCACGTTACTGTAACCTCTACTTCAGACGAACACGTTCATGAAGCGGACATGTTTGGGCCAGAGAGAATTCTTTACAGGTGAACCACAATCCCAACAACACTGAGATTAAGCATTAATCACAAACCAAAAGGTTAAACTCTTGCGATTTTCATGGAAGAAATTGAAGAAAGTTCATTTTTGTGTCTGATGAAATACCCAACGGTTATTCAATTTCAGCTTTTTTTTTTAAATTAGAGGATACGCAAGAGCTCACAATGACCTCTGACCTCTGGCAACTGGAAAACCACAAAAAGGCCCACATCATAACAGATCCTCCACCTTGCATACCAGCTGGAATGAGATGTTTTCACACATAGAAACATCAGCTTGGACTCTCATCTAAATTTGTTTTTGTTTTTTATAAATGTTTTAATTCATTCTTTCATTGTAAATGTTGACAAATTTAGAGCTTGTTTCGCGTGGGCGTGTCCCAACTTTTGAAGATAAAAATACCTGATGTTCCTAAAACTCTAGTCTCTGTGTCACATTGTATTTAAGATAAGATAAAACTTTATTGTCATATTGCATGCACAAGGTGAATACAAAACGAAATTTCGTTGCATACAGCTCAGGACAGTATTTTGAGCTTCCAAAAGAAATACAGTATAAAAATATGTTTATAAATATAAAAAAATATAGAGTGAAGGAATGACAGTAAAAGAGTACTTTGTTCTGTACATGAGGCAGATATAATGTGGAGACCAGATTATTTAAATGCAATACGGTTGGGAGTTCAGCAGTCTGATGGCAAGTGGAAAAAAGCTGTTTCGGAACCTGGATGTCCTACACCGGATGCTTCGGAACCTCTTTCCAGAGGGCAGCAGGGAGAACCATCCATGGTGTGGGTGTGAAGGGTCTCTGACGATGTTTCGGCCTCGGGACACACAGCGCTGGGATGAAAGGTCTTGAACGGAGGGAAGGGTGGCCCCGATGATCCTCTCTGCTGTCCGCACCACTCTCCTCACATTCTTCCAGTCGGAGACGCTACAACCTCCACACCACACAGAGAGGCAGCTGGTCAAAATGCTCTCTATGGTGCTTCTGTAGAACGTCTTGAGGATGGGTGGGGGCAAGTGTGCTCTTCTCATTCTCCGCAGGAAATACAGACGTTTCTGTGCCTTCTTGACCAGAGACGCGGTGTTCACAGTCCAGGAGAGGTCGTTAGTGATGTGCACCCCCAAAGATTTGGTGCTGCTGACCACCTCCACAGCCGAACTGTTTATGAGCAGTGGAGCGTGGCTGGGCCGATTTTTCCTGAAGTCGACGATCATCTCCTTAGTCTTGTCGACATTCAGGATCAGGCTGTTCTCTCTGCACCAGACTACTAGCTGCTCCACCTCCTCTCTGTAGTCCAGGTCGTTATCATCTGTAATGAGGCCCACCACCGTTGTGTCATCCGCGAACTTCACGATGTGATTGGTGGTGAACCTTGGGACACAGTCGTGTGTCATCAGAGTGAACAACAGAGGACTCAGGACACAGCCCTGAAGGGAACCTGTGCTGAGGTTGATGACATCGGAGGTGTATTGTGCAATCCGGACTGACTGTGATCTGTCGGTGAGGAAATCTAATAGCCAGTTGCGCAGGCGGTTACTGAATCCCAGGTGTCCCAGTTTTTCTGCCAGATGCTGTGGGATGATTGTGTTGAACGCTGAGCTGAAGTCCAGGAACAACATCCACACATGACTATTCTTCTTTTCCAGGTGAGCCAGGCTCAGGTGAAGGGTGGAGGAGATAGCATCCTCAGAAGAGCGGTTACGGCGGTAGGCAAACTGGTACAGGTCGAATGTCGGGGGGAGTCTGGAGACGATATGTTCTTTTACTAGTCTTTCAAAGCACTTAATCATAATGGGAGTCAGTGCCACAGGCCGGTAATCATTGAAAGAGGTAACTTGAGGTTTCTTTGGCGTATTTTTTTGGCGTACTTTTCCCCAGGGAAAACAGAAACCCGTCGAACACTAATTAAAGGTTATCAGACAAACTTCTTACTAAAATGCCCCCAGTGGTTACATTAGATTTCTAACAGAGAACAAATAAATCTCTATTATTTCTTAGCTCATCTTCCAGTCTTTGATTTGATGAACTCAAACAAAATGTTGGATTTTCTAAAATTCTCAATTTGAGCCTCTTTTTTATTCTGCTTCTGCATCAAAAGGTTAATTTGGTTTATGACTTATTAAACACATTTATGACACAGTTATGTGTGTTGGGCATGACTCTTTATACTTTGTTTTCAGAAAAAGGAAAATGTGAATGCTTCTTCTGCATAATGCCTTCTTTGGGTTGGCAACGTAACATCACTGAAGAAAACGTTTTGCGTGTTGCAAACTAAACGAAAACATGTTTAATCCTTGTGCAGCGCTGCAAAACATGACTTTTTCTGTACTGACTCTTCAGTAAATCTCTACAGGTGTCTGCATATTTTAGCGCCGGAGCCGGAAAGGTAGAAATTCGTTGCTCACGTAAACGCCATGGAGTCTGAATGCAAAATACTTTCTTCATTCTCGTTTCTCCAGCAACTTTGAGCCGTTGGCAGTCAGGAAACGAGCTGCCGGCTTCCCCGGCCAACTCATAAGCCGTGATTTCCGAACACATTAATATCTAACCGGCAGCAAAAGCAGAGCAAACATAAAGACTACATCCAGTTTAAACATTGGACTCAAAAATTCATTAAAACTCAGTCCGCCACGCGGCCGTGTTTTAAGATTCGGCTTCGTCTCATCACCGCTGCCCACTTGGAGTGCCAGCGACTCTGACAGGCTGGAAATGAAATCTGAATCTATTAAAGAAAAAAAAAAGTGACGACTGAAGTTATTAAAAAGTGACAGACACAAACGACCACGCATATTCCTTAAGAAACGAGCGGAGCGGTCGGGTGGAGGAGGTCAAGCTGAAGCTCAGCTGCACAGACCGTGTGGAGGTGTGAACAGCGGTCAGGCTATCTGGCTGCATTGTGTCGCACCCCACCAGCTGTAATAGAGGTGTGAATTTTCCACTCACAACACACAGATGTGTTGCATAGAGGGGGGGGAGATGATCTCTCATGAGAAAACTATTTGCTTCAGTTTCGCCAGCGATCCGCTGCATCAGTCGAGCAAAGCCCCGGCTTCAACATTTACCCTGAGCAAACTGCGAGGTGTGTCTTCTGAATGAAAGTCAATACGACCGTCTCCTGAACTGACGAACTGGCAGACGCGGAGTCGTGACTCAGTGCACCTCCCTCCTTTCCTCCTCCTTCCCTACCCCCAACAACTTCCTGCGGTGATGCAAAAAGATGAGCTGGCAGACACGAAAAGGTCACAATATGTAATTTTAGAGCAGTGAAGAACTCGGATGCGTCAAATGAGCCTGCACGTTTTGAATTATGCTCTCTCAAGATTTTAGCTGCACATCAAGATGAAAGGTCAAATGAAAAAGATCTCGTAAAATAACCAATCCCGCGGCGTCCCAAATGCCCATTAAGCGAGGCCTGCGTGGCTGTTGATAATAAGCTCTTTTTTTCAACAACGTTGTTGTTGCTCTTTGATGAGAATTGAAGCACTATTAAAAATTCATTAAAGTGTTTTTAATTGCAATGCATAAAATTATGTGAAGCAACTTGTAATGATAATTGCTGATTAGCGGAGCTCTGCTTTATTAAAGCTGAAACCCACCAAATGTCTCAGATGTAAAAAGCAATGAAATATTTTGCACCTTAGCTCAATGCTAGGTCTGATTTTGGATTTTGTCACTGTACACAAATATAATTAGCCATTTTTAACTCATGTTTTGACATTAAACTTTTACTGTTTTAGGTTGGTAAAGGTTCCCAGACTCTGTTATATTCGTGCTTGATAAAGACCAGACGTTGTGTAATGCTCAGACACTTTTATTAAAGCATCTTTCAAAGGTCTGCTCACCAACATGCTCACAGGAGTATCTCATTAGACTCTCTAAGACTCTCTCTACTTCTATTGTTCTGTTCTCTACATTATACATTCTAATGAGCTCATGCTCGCCACCTGGTGGACATAAACATAATTCATTCAATCATGACAGACTCTGTTAACTAAATGTCATAACAAGGAGCGAAATGATGCTTTAGACAATGTGTGTACTTTTTTCTAACTCAAATGTTTATATACACTAATTTTGTCAGACCTTCAAACAATTTGAAAACCCCAGACGATGATATGTCCTGGTGTGGGTGTATTTTTTACACCCACACCACAAAAAAAAAGTCAGGTAAGGGGTAATGAAGAAAGATTTGGACCTCAACATCATTAGTTCACATTGGATGCAAACTCTTTGGGTTATTTGTTCAAAGACATGAAAATTTAGCATGGAAAAACCCAGCCGTCACACTGTTACACCTGTTTTATTTTTCGGAGATCTGTTTTAATGGAAAATGAAACAAAAAAAAGTCCTTTTACCAACATGGGAAGCCGTTATTCCAAAATCAATGTTAAAAGATAGATTTCAGTAACTTTCAAATGCACTCAGGGACAAAGACTGTCATTTTTGGAGGCATGTCCTGTGGTCTGAAACTAACATGTAAACAATTTAACCATTGTCGTATGTAGAAGCTTGCAACAAAGACGACACCATGCTAGCTGTGAAGCAGGATGAATCTACATGGGTGTTTTTGCTGCTTGGTGCAGATCTCAGTACCAAAGAGGGTCTGAATAGTTTTGTGCAGCAGGCAAGGTGGCCTACTAATCTGACTCAGTCTGAAATGCAATTCTACCAAATGTCATCATTCTGTATGTCAATTTCTGAATTTAAGCAAAGTTTAAAATAATTCTCAAAAATATTTCTTTACTCTCATCTGCAGTCAAAATCCTCTTGGTTATAAATTTTGCCAATCCTAACTTTTAGGAAATAGTCAACTTTAATTTGGGTTAATGTCAGAAACTGAAACAAGTGTGGCTTTGCAGCTTGTGTGTAGAATCATATTTAGGTTCACATGAAGCACCTTTGAGCACCAGAGTGAATAACAATTTGATAATTAGCTTCATAGCAAGTAACCTCACAAAACACAATGAAATGCACACAAACTTGAGTGTTATTGTTTTGTTTTTTTCTTTTTTTGCATAATTGCAATGCAAATTAATAAACATAGGCTGTAAATTAGAATTGCATTAGAGAACAGATTGCTGGGATTTAGCATATTTGCATAAATTAATCCGCCAGAAGCTCTTCAGTACAGTAAAACGACAGGAGCAAAGTTACAAACAGGTGCTGTTGTAACTTATCCGTACCGTTATGGAACATGAATAAGATTTATAGAAACACTTAATGCTTAAATATAAAGTTAAGGGAACGTATCAAACACATGTCGATCTGCTAAGCTAGGAGGTAGCTAGCCTACAAAATCACTGCACTCAGACTGTGACAATGCAAACTTCTCAGACGTTGCGTCAAGTGTGGATAAAAGAAGAAACATGTCTTAAGAGAAGAGACAAAAGAAAAAAATTAATGGAGAAAACACAAAAATGATAAAGAAAGACAAGATACAAATGGCTACCTGTTAGCTCCTTTGTATAACAAAGGGGTTTTTACACAGTTTTTAAAGAGTCTAGGCTTTGTTTGATGCTAAATAAGCTGAAATATTTGATATTTAGGTTGAACATACTTGAACTCGACAGAACAATACTAAAGAAATGTATTTCTGTGGATGGCAAATTAGAACAATATGTGGCAGAGCTCTGTCCTGTCCCATCATGACATATTGACAACTTTAACAAATATGTAAAAAATAATAATAAAAACCTTATACACGTCATCAATCCATCACAAGGCAACACATGGATACAGAGGACAGAAACTGTAATAACAAAAATCACTGTCAGGTGTCCGATTATACCAACAACCACCAATTTACAATTTCAATAAACACTGAATATTTCAGCAGACTGGCCTGATTGAGAGTCTCACATGAAAACACTTGCTCTTTTCTTTTGTTTTTCCTCTTGCCGCATCTTCCTCGTTATCCAATATTTTGATCAGAGTCACACAAGCTGTTTGGCATGATGCCTCGAGCTCTCTCAAGAAACGCATATTTTACCCGGCTTACATCATGCGGAGACACAAATCAGTCAAACCCGCTGGAGATTTACTCAAGGACAATTGTTTGCATGTTTGACATTTGTCAAGGCAGCTGAGAAACACAGCAGACAGTCTGATCTCCTGGGCCTTTTCCCTGCATTTATTGTCCTGTTGGACCTCGTTGTTTCACACAGGCAGAGGTGTGCAGGACCAATAATGAGCAGACAGTTTGTGACTTTCCCTCTGGACATTATATTTTATAACTCTGTCTAATGAGCAGTTAAAACTTCCCACGGTTCTGACCTCCGGTTTGCCTGCTCACAACCTGCCAAGAACCCAACAACCAATTAAAAGCAGCCCTTTTCTAATGGCTTTAAATTACTTGGATTCATTTCATTACATTGTGTCATCTCATTCGTGCAAAACTGTGGCCCCTTACATATGTGTGAATAAATTGTGCATGTTACACAATGGTAGGGTTAGTGTGAAACTGCTTGGCACAAACTAACCACGTCTAACACCAAGCGATACACTTCGTTCATTGTTTTCCCGTTTTTTGTCTCATTACAACCACAAACGCATCACTGCATTTTGCTGGAATTTTGTGTGATGGTGTTGTGGGAAGGAAAATATGTTTTTTTTGTTTTTTACTGAATAATATGAAAAGCATGAGTTATATTTAAATTCTTCCTCCACAAATTGGTAAATTCGACCTTGCACTTCAACTTCAGCAAAAATTTTGCTGCAGTTGAAGGAGTTTGTTTTGCACTCTTGTTTTTGCAAAACAGCTCAAGCAAAGTCAAATGAAACGGGGGCAAAGGGGTATCTGTTGACGGGGAGTTTGGAAATTCAGCTGAACTCAGGTTAAATCTCAACTTTAAGAGAATGATCATTTACGACTGAGCCTCCTAATAAATCAGCCAACCATAGCGCCTGAAAACCATTTGCACAGTAAAGGATTTTTTATCAAAACTGAACACAGAACTGGTGCATGCATTTTTCCAGTAGGTTAAATTTTTGCGCACTCTTTGTACATTACTGCATACATTCGATTCTTGGTGTAATTGGATGTTTATTTTTTTATGTTTGTGAACTTTGCCCTGTTAAGCTCTTTAAATTTGGTGAATGAATGTGATTGTGTTGCCTTGCCCCGTTCAGTTTCAGGTGAGCAGAACTTCTTAAGATGTTGAATATCAGGATGTTATTTTCAGAACCAAGCTCTACTCTAATTATCTCCAACTTCACCATGACTTGACCTATCTGGTGTGTTTATTGGTCTTCATGAAGGTGCTTGTTGACCAACGTTCTCTTAACAAATCTCCGAAACCTTCAGAGAACAACTGTATTTATTTTAGCATTAAGTTGCACATACATGGACACTATGTACCAACAATGGCTTCTGAAGACGATTGGTTGAACTGAATTTTAGTTGATGGCACCAGAATAAAGGGCCTAAATGCAGATTTATTCCAACGTATAATTACTTTTAAGATTTATATTTGTGCAGAGACAGAAAAAAACACATCACTGTTCTTCCACTTCATTCTTTTTTTGCTACTATCACATAAATACGTTCATGTTTGTGGTTACATTGGGATAAAATGTTGTACATTTCAAGGGAGGCAAATACTTTCTGCAAGATTGTCACTTCAGTCTTGATATTACAAGCTATAAGCAATATTATTAATAATGCATAGGTTGTTTCGGTCTTCACAACAACAACAAATCAACTAGTATAAGCTCTATGAAACATTCATGCTTTTCAGCAGAAAGACCAAGGGGCTGAGATGACTTACCTGCAGACAGTGATGACTTTGTCTCCCACCGTCCTCAGAAACGTGCTTCGACTCTAATGGACACTGACGTCCGTCCCTCCCCCCCCCCCCATCGGCGTTTCGCTGATGAACGCTTCCCTCACTTTGGCAGGAACCTCATCGACATTTTTTTTTTTTTATTATTATTATTTTTAGAAGGCGGATACGCGGCCTCGTCCGCATGCGGTGTCCTCGTCCCCCTCTACGGGCGCGTCCATCATTCTTACCCCGGGACACATATGCGAGCAGATTGGACGGCCTTGTTTTCCTCGACAAAACTTCCGACACCGCCCGTACGTCTCTGGGCTTATTTATAACAGCGAGGGGGGAAATCAGAACACAGCATTCTCAGTTCGTTTTCTGTTCCAGTAAATATCTATCCTCGTCGTTTATTTTTGACAGACACGCCAGCAGCAGTCAGCAGTACAGCTTCGGTCACCGTGTTTACGGAGTTTGTGCTCTGATGTTGTGACAACAGGCCCCGTCCCTCCCCTCATTCAAGCTTCTTTTGTTTTTTTCCCGCCTCTTTCGACTCTCATCACCGAACGGGCCGATTGTATCAACTCAGTAATGCGCTATTAGCCGATGATTGCGCTCTCAATGCTCCTTTTGTTACAGTAAGTGTACTAATTATTGCGCACGTAATTATCAGCCCATTGTTGCTCTGTAATTAGGCTGTCGCTAATGAATTTTAAGAACTTTGGCCCATCTGCAGTAATTGATTCCCCCGACTCTCACCGACCTCTTTTAGCTGAAAACCTTCGCAGCTGTCTCCGTCTCCGGTGGCCACGTGTCCTGCTTCCTGTTTCGCCGCCACGAGCTCGGCTCTCACATCCAGTGACCCGGAAGTCTTGCCAGGTTGCAACAGCCTGATGGGGGAGCTTTGTTTAAGCCGGGGCTGCAGTTTGTCACGATCCCCCAGGGCACTAATGAGTGGTAGTCATATTCATTGGAGACACATGAGAGAATCAGAGTCGGGGGCCTTCAGTTCAGCTGATATCGTGAACAATTTTCTGCATGTAATGCCCATTGGTTGTCTCTAATGTACTGTGTGATTTCCCCCAAGAGATTCTCATTAGGATTCAGTGACAAATGAAAGTGAGCTGTGATCCAGACTTTATAGACTTCATAGTGAGCTTCTCGCTCCGCTTCTTTAACCGGCTTGCCTGCGTGTTTCCGTGAAAGCCCCGGTTTGAAGGAGTCTCCCTCGAAGAGCATAGTTCTTCATAATGAGCATGGCTACCGCCAGTAAGGGAAATGAGGCAGATGTTTAATTTTCTCTTTCTCCTCTCCTCAGTAGATTGGCTGACTTTGGGATATTACACCCAAATTAAAGCTTTGCTAGAGACACTCTTTTCTCCACTTTCCCACAATGTCAACTGCAACTCAAAATCTCCTATAAATCCTCACATTTCCAGAGAGGACACCTCTGCACATACAGTGCATGAGCTGATCAGGCGAAGCATTATGACTGCCTGCTTAATAATAGTGTGTCAGTCATTTTGAGAGACTAATACTTTTTTTTTCTTTAGGCGTTTCTACATTTCCACTGTGAAGTCCAAAGCAGGTCTGAGTGGGTAACCTAGTGGTTCCCACTTCAGCTGCATATACTGAGGTCTTATTCATTCAGTCCTTTGTAAAACCGTGAGCAAAAATATTAAAAACAATGATTTTTCCTTGTATGGAGTTCACGAAAAGGTTTAGCCGCAGCCAACTTTGAAGGTACGTCTCTAGACTGATGTGTTCTGTTATTTTTGGACTGACAGAAGAAAGGAGCGACAGCTGTAGCCATGACAACATTTACACTGTGAAGCTAAAAGTCAGGCGACGTTTTGTGGTGTTCACAGAGAAAGCCTGTGAGATGGGTCGAATGCCAACACCAGTGTGGTTTTTCGCTAAAATATTTATCCTTTTTAGATAATTTCCCTGTTTTGTAATAGTTTATCTGTCTTCTATGTTTTTTTGGCATTCTCCCTACATGACTGTAGCACATTCAGTTGATTGTTCCAGTAATCACCTTCCTTAGCATTTATACTCCTGCCATATGTTTTACTTTTACTTTTAAACTCACTTTAGTCCTTCATAGTCACAGCTCATGACAAAGGGATTATCCTTATGAATATTACCATGATGTGCTATTTTCATGAAAGCTGGACCCAAATATTCCCCAAAATGTCACTTCATGGATGTTCGCCTGCAGCTCGTCCTGACGGTGTCCGTATTCCACTGATTTGGGGTCCAGCGTTTATCATGGACACCCTGATTGTTCATGCTAGACATAATAAACTAAAAACGTCTGTCCTAAGCTACTTTTCACATCTTTTTACCAACTACTTTTCAATTGCCCTTTGGTTACAAATACAGGAATTTATTCTGAACTGAGTGAATACATCCCACCCAGTCACACGATGAAGAGATAATTATTTTTTTTATTTCACTCTGTTATAAGGTTGCGCCTTATGTTGCTGCACAGAAACTCAATAACATTCATTTGACCTTTGCTTTGCTTGCATTTAATGTCCATTTTCACTAAAGGAATCAGCTGTGCGTGTGCGTGTGTGTGTGTGTGTAGTATGCAGCATTAGCGCCAGCAAAGGGCCGTGGCTGAGATGCCCATGTCATGTAACACCTAAAGACAGTCAAAGGTCAGGTTGAAAAGGAACAGAAGGGCCACAGATGGAGCTGCAGAGGATGGCCCTGTTCTGCCCCCGTGCTGTCATATCACCCCACACCAAGCCCCAACTATATCCCACCATCCCACCCCCCTGGGGGGTCCAGGCCAAGGAGTGCTCAGATGCAATGACACACGGTGGTGTGCATGCACTCATGACTTCACACATGCATGCCGCACTGTGCCTTCCACACACATGCTGAGATGATTAATAATTGGGGAGCAGCTTGTATTTAAATCAGATTCAGAGGATTTTAAATGGGGGTGTGCTGCGAGTGTCCACGGTGACCCTCTGCCCCCCCAGGCATGATGGCGGGCTAAAAAAGAGAGCAGGTGGTGGGAGTTTAGATAGTGCAACGTCTCTCTCTTTCATAATGTCAAGCCTCTGGCTCTCTGCCATTTTCAGATGCTTTGTGCTTTTTCATTTTCTCATTTTTTTACACGTCATGGAAAGTTGCCTTTATTACAATACAAACAACTTTAAGACCGTCTCAATAGTAAAATAACTTTTTCATCTACAACAATGAAGCTTTGTTTTGCTTTAAAGTGGCCTAGTATTCTTCCGTTAACAGGTGAGGATAAGTGTATGGGCGATACGAAACATATTCATTACAGTTTTTGCATAGAATCATAATATTTTAGTCTGGCCAGTTCTGTCTGTCTTTTGGAATGAGCTGTTTTAGGGGCTCCTATCACTTTAAATCCAAATAAGCTGCTGTAGGCCACACCTCCCCTCCCATCGCAACATTTATACTTGCATGTAAAAATGGCTGCAAACAGACAAGCAATTATGCAGCTGTACATTGTTGAAAAACATTAGTAGAGCCTCCTGCACAAAAAACAAGAATGCAGCAAGTGGCATCTGAATGGTAAGACGACAACAGAACACTTGTCTGTTCCAGCAGCTATTGTACTGCACATACTGCACTAAAACCAGCTGACCAAACATGCTGGTATTAGCTAGGGTTGCTAGGTGACAGCAGAGTTCCCACAGAAATTTGACTCAACATCCCATAGAGTTTTGAAACAGCTAATTTTCCAGACACCAAAAAATATTAACTTATTGCCAAAGAACAGCCAGGTGTTTTGTTTTAAGAGCTTGGGCTGCTTTTAGAAGCAGTTGAGACACAATGTGCAAAAACATTTGCTTAACGTTTTGCTAGGAAAATATGTTTTTGAGGAAATAATCCGTAAAGAGACTTTTTTATGTCTATTTAATCTTACAGAATCTCAGGGAGGCTGGTGATCGGTTGATGCAAGGCCTTCTGACAAAAATGCACCTGAAGAAAATCCATGAACAGACAACTCATCATAGCGCATGCAAACTCCATGAACAAAGACTCCAGCTGGGATTTGAATCAATGTAGCAACTGCACCACCATGCAGCCCTCAACAGAGACAGTTATATCTAAATATACATACCTGCAAATAATTCATAACATGCTTGAATCTGTTGATCTTTCTGAGATTCAGGTAATATTGAGCAGCATAAAACATTAAAATGTTTGCAGGCTGGCTGTGCATAGCTCCAGTTTAACGCTAACTAACAGCGCTGGTACAGTTTTGAGTCAAGATTGACAGATAAAATTTGCAGGGTAGGTATCTCTGCAGCTTTGATGAAAATTACATCAAACTCAATTATACTTCCAAAACTCTGACGTATTTCTCTGAGGCTACCGGGACTTCTGTGCTTCTCAACAGGTCCTCCAGGTTTGTATTTCCTGAACATTTTCTGTTGGACTATAAGGCACTCACTGGGAAGAATAGCGTTCCATTCTTGTGGTTTCAAGGTTGTCCGTCCCGTTTTCCACTTTTCTCCTTTGTCACATGTTCCATGTCTTTGGGCCAAATACTCACCGTCAAGTTGTGTGAAGCTGTTTCTAGTGTCATGTTGGTGAATGCATCTGATTTGTTGAAGCACTTTAAATGGAAAGTTTGACCAGAAAATTCCAGTTGACATTAAAATCCATTTGCTAATAACAGTTAGTAAATTATTAGATTTAACTAGATTTTGCTTTGAGGAAAGTTTAACACTGAAACATGAACCAATCAACCCGACAAACCCAAACAAAAGATGGACGTCTTTTTTTATTATTATTATTTATTTTTAGGATAAAAACTTTGAGCCAGAATCATCAGTCAGCTGCTTGATCGGTCTAAATCTCACGGGTCTCATCAGAGCGAGGTCCATCACAGAAAATAATAACCCACCTCTGGTGGCTGACCGACCCAAACGGAGCCGATCCCGTAATATCTGTTTGGAGCGTATGAGACTACATATGTCAGGAGGATTTATTATTAGCAGAGCGCTTTAGCTGTAAATATGCCACATCATTACCAAGTCTAATTACACTGGAGTCCTAAGTCTCTTTGCAGACTAACATTGCCTCTCACATACAAGGACACAGCAGCAAACATGCACAAAGAGGCCTGTTGAAAGAATCTGGGGCACCAGATGCAGTTTATTCTAATTAACTGTTAATGAAGTAAAAACATTCAAACATCCATAAAAAAATCAAGTATGTACATTTTGACAGTTTGTCCTGCTGCTGAAACAAACCTTACGGTACTTATATTTGTGAACTCTCATCCCATTCTCAAATCTTTTATCCTTTCGCAGGTTTTCTTCCAAAGACGCAATGTTCAGTTTGCATGTGTTTACACTTAACAGTGTTAATTATTCAGTTTACAGAAATCCAAGTTTGTCACATTTAATTAATACACTCTGTTAGAAAACTTTTTTTTTCCTCCTAAAACCTTTTTTTGGATGAGAAATATTAACGAAAATGAACCGATAATGTCACAAAAACGTCACGACATTTTGTCAGAAGATCAGATTTCTCTAAATCTAATTGGAATAAAAACCTGACCTGATTGAGAAAAATGGAAGTCATGTTTCAATTAACGTTGGAAAATAGTCCTAATTCAGTTGAAAAAAAACCATAGACAACTTCCAATAAATATCTGTTTGTAGCCCAGTGTAATCAGAATATCATTTTAAAACCTGATTCTGATTCAAACTTCTCCACGGTTTCCTGCTTTGCTCCTTCACGATGCCACATGTTCACTGATGTTCCTGATAAATCTCTGAGTGATTTTTATTTTCTTCTAGAAAAACAAAACAAAACTTTGTTTTCATTCTACTTCAAAATTGTGTCTTACTTTGAGTTGGTTTGTTGCATAAAATCTCAAGCAAAATACTTAAAAGTTTGTGGTTGTGACGTAAAATATAAAACATACTTTAACAAGACACTGCAGCATTAATATTTCAGCATGTTCTTAATTAGAATAGTCTAATCTTCCAGTGGGAACAAAAAAAAAATATTTTAAATCCTTTTTCCCAGCGTGGAGTGGAGCCGCGTATCGTGTAGCGACTGAACTGCGCAGCGTGTTGCTGATAGATCAAGGTGGCAGTGGCAGCACCGTTTCTCTTAGAGGTAGCTATGATTTACAGATCAAGCAGGTGATGCCATCAGAACCGCCGGTGGCTTTGACAGGGCCGCACTAAATCCCACCGCAGACGGCACGGGGGCGTAGGAGGTCTCGATAACGGGCTGATGCAAAATGATCAGCGGCGCCTCGCCTTGATTAGGACTGACAGCCTGACATCGCGGGTTGCTGCGACAGCAAAAGCTACATCGAGACGTGTGAAGGGGAAGACGAGGAGCAAGTGTGAAGACATTCACTGGGAGCGAAAGGACGGGGGACTCGTAGGGGAAAAGTGTGAGAAGTGACAGGGACGGGTCCTACAGTATGGATCTTAATCAACGTGGGGGAAGTGGGAATCAGGCTGACTGAAAAGAGATGCCTTGTAGAAAACACAAACATCCATTACGACAGGAAGCATAATCAATGTGCCCTTTTTAAAGAACCAGCTGGCAAACAAGGAGACATTCGGCGGCGCTTGATAATGCCACCAAATAATTTCCCCCTCTGTCTCCCTCCTTCTCTTTTCCATCCCTTTCCTCCCCCCTTTGCCCATCTCACACACCCTCGCTGTGACAATATGTCATGCAATGGATATAATTGCAATAATGCAATTTGGTTTGGAGGCGGATTGAGAGCATAATTTGACTCAACCCAGACGAAGTGACAGGCTAATGATTTAGCATGGCCACTGGCTATTATGAGAAGCGAGCGCTTTCCCCGCTACTGAGCTAATTTTCACTGATGATGGTCTTAACGCGTTGCCTTTGTGTCGACACAAAAGAGAGCGCAATGGCCATGAGGCGGACAGCTAGATGATGCAACCCACCCACCCATCACCAAACAAAAACACGTCTCTCGTCCGGGCGAAGCCTCCCACTGTTCGACGCTGTGAAACGGGGTGGATCCGAGGTAAAAGGAAAAATCCCAACCAGGAGCCGAGAGATTTTCAAAGAAGGGTTTATCCGTGTTTCTTCAGGCCACGGAGCTTCTTAGATGACAAAAAAGATCAGGAAAGAGGAGGAGTTGCATCAGCAGAGTTAATCATGAGAGTTGTGTGTTGGCGCAAGGCCTGGGAAACAGTCGCAGCCTGCTGGGTATTGGCAAAATTAGTCTTCTTGATGTCTGAAAATTATTTTGACATGTTCCACAGGTAATATAAAAATGAAGTAGCGATATGCCTACAGTGTCTTTTTATGAAATTGAATGCATTTCATTGGGATTTACTGTGATAGACCAACATGAACTGGTGAAACTGCCACAGCATGTTTGGACACAAGGATATTTATGAATCCATGGATATTTAATATCACTTCTACCAATATTGAGAAAGTAAAGCAGTGTAAAAAACTTGGAAAAAACCAGCTTTCAAAACTTTTGTAAAACGACGTAGCACTGCATATTTCATTCTCCAATCGCACAGAGCGATACGACAACAGGTGTACGTGAGAATAACATCGTTTTGAAGGAGGTTTTGTTAAAAACAAGCTAACGCAATGTTTCTGTAGCCCCGTACATTACAAGAAACACTGCAAGAGTGCAAACAAAAAGAAAGTTTTAAAATCCTTTTCACAGTCGCCAAGAAAACCAGCTTTTGCCCAAAACCAGAGAAGTGAGATGTCAGGTTTAATTCTTGCCCTGTTTCGGACTGCGACTTAAAGAGTTTTTCTGACTTTAAAAAAGTGTAGAGCAAGCTTGGTTAGGGTTGTTCTCCTAGTAAGGGATTATGCGAACGCGAAGTGTGCAGAATCAGAAGATGCTGTGAAACAGTGTGTCTCAGTGTGCGTGCGTGTGTGTGTGTGTGTGTGTGTGTGTGTGTGTGTGTGTGGTGTGTGTGTCTATAGCGTAAGAACATGGCGTGAATCTGAGCTGCAGAGTTTATTTATATCGGCTTATTTCTATGAGCCCTGCAGCTGGTTAAGATGAAAGGGTTGCCCCGGCACGCAAGGCATGAATGTATGTTTTCTGCGTGTGTGAATGAGAGCTAGTGATGACTTTCATCCAGGTAAAACGGGTAACGTAATCCTTATATCAGTTGTTTTGTGAGATTTGGCGCCACAGGCAAAGAGAATGAAATGTTTTGTAATAACTCTGCTGCTCTCTCTACCCTTTTACCATTCTTTTGTTCCCCTCTCATCTCCCTATATCCCTGTTTTATTTCACTTCCAATTTTCTTTCGTAATTTTTCTAACTCTGTCATTTCTATTTTCTCTCTCTCTTGCAGTTGGTTTCTTGCTCTCGGCAGTCATCTGCTTTAGTTTCTTTATGGCGCTGCTGTTGTCAGGTGTAGGTATGAAGCTTGTCCATCATTTCGCACAAAGTCGCTTTATAAAAAGGAAAAAAAAGAAAATGCAAAGGCAGAAATGGAAAACCATACCTCGGAAGTATAAAGGAGCAGCATTTATAAAGGCTGGCACCAGGAAAAGCTTCTCGCTTTCTCAACCCGCTTCGCTCAGCCTCAACTTGAATCAATGCTCAAAAAAAAAAAAATCCTCTAAAGCCAGATCCTCTTACATCCCATCAATTATTCAACCTGACTCTTTTGTACAAGCGTTCTTGTTTACAAGGGCTGCCCAGCCAATTGTAAATGTTTGTGTGTCCGCTGAGACCCCACCTCCACCCAGTCACCCCTGCGACCACACGCGTTGATTACACGGTGATTTACCTCGATTATCCCCCTCCACTTGCATCTGTGCTGACGGTACATCTGTCCACCTGGCTGGGAGGCAGAAAACGCCCCCAGCGTAGAGAGGGGAGCGAAAGACACCGGCCTCGCCGCCTGTGGAGCTCGTCGTCTGGACCGGGGGTCTGGCTGAGGGTGCGGCATCTGGCTGCCAGGCCCAGCAGATGTGCACACATGCTTATGAGAATAAAAATCGTCAGCTCGGCGCAGCGTAGGAGCGACTGGTTGACATTTGCAAATGTGCACATTTATAATGCGAAAAGTCAAAGTTGCACTCCGTCATCTGGCCAGAGTGTTGGGTCCAAACGATTGAGTTCAGGTGCTGCAGTCATGTCCTCACTGCAAAAACATAAAATATCACCAAGTATTTTAGGCTTAGTTTCTAACGCATAATATGTTAGAACACTTACATGAGACAGAACTAACTAACAAGTGACATTTGAGCAAGAAATAGAAGATAGTTTTGAGTCAGTAACTCCATAATGTAGCTGAAGAAGTGAAATAATCTGCCTGTGGAACAAGATTTTACAAAACAAAATGTCTTCTTCAACTGGTAGATTATTTCACTTATTGCTAGTATTTTTTACATCAATATTAAGGAATTATTGACTAAAAACAACTGGAAAGCTACTTGTAAGTTAGTTTTCTCTTATTTCAAATGTACTAAGATATTATGTACCAGAAACCAGAACAAAAATACTTGGTTTTGTTTTAATTGTGCTATTCCTGTTGTTTGAGTTTGCCCACATTGAAAACTGATGTTTTTCCTTCAGTATTTAGTATCTCTCTCTCGTTCTACTGGGCAGTGGTCAATAAATATCACACTGACTCTTTAACAATTCTCAAATAGAGCTTTGAAATGTACAAGCTGGGATTAAATTTGAAGCAGGCATCAAAGTGCTGGCTTCTAATTAAAGTAAACAAAAGGTAACACTTTATTCGAAGGGGTGACATGACATAAACCTGACATAACAACGATCATGAACATGAAGGAGTCTTCATGAATGTTTACAACTGTTGTCATGAAGTGCCATTCGGTAAATAATGACACTTTTAATGGGATCGTAATGCATTTTTTAGTGCAACTTTGCATTGAAAGTGTAATTATTTACCAAATGACACTTCATAACAACAGCTGTAAACACTCATGAAGACTCCTTCATGACAAGTGTTATGTCATGTTCATGACAGTGTCATGTCAGTCTTATGCACACCCCTTTAAATAACGTGTTACCAAAAAAATACATAAAATACCCATTTTGCTCACTTTTGCTTTGCAAAACCAAACTACAAGATCCGTCTTGCAGAAAGAATGAGTGAAAGGACTTCTAGTAAAGCAGATGTAACATCAAAAGGAGAGAAAAAAGGAAAGAAATAAGCGAGTTTAACTTGATTTTATGGCAGAGAAATGTTCTCCACATATGAAGTTGTGAGGCCCAGCAGCAGGCACAGAAAACAACAAAAGAAATGGCTTCCGTGTTTCAGCCTCAGTCGCATCAGTCTCCCTCCGTTTCCACCTCACCTGCCAGGGAAATTTATGAGGATACCGTTTCTCCACCCAATGTTCCAGACAACACACATTTCTCAGGAAAACAAACCATTAATATGGCTTAGGATGGAGGGAGACTATAGTGCATTTGGACAACTAATTATGAACAACGCAAATAAATGTAGCCTCTGCAGTCATTGGTTTCAACAACGCAGCACTTGCTCGCAGCTTATTTATCTGTCGGGGACAAATAGTGGCTGAAAGTTGTGCTCCAACTTGTTAGTTAGAGAGCGGGGCTTGCGAGTCAAATATTGTGACAATAAGAATAATAGTACTTTCACAAGTTTGAATTGTATTTGAAATACCAGATATTTACCACCTCAGTGTCTCGCACTCGCAGGTCGAACAAAGCGCTCTGTCTTTTACAGTCTGCTTTTCCCCTGTTGCCACCGCGACTCATCATGCTGTCATGCAGATACGAGTGTGTAATCCTGAGGCGTCACTTGCCTAAATTAAACATGTCACTTTGGTAGCATGTTTGCATATTATTCCACTCGGCACTACAGAGTTATTGAGTGTGAGGATATATATTGCCGGGGTGCTGTGCACGTTATTAGCCAAACTACAGGAGAAGCACAGAGTTGCATTTGGTTGTGACTGTGGTTGTTTGTAGGAACCATTAACAGTGAGTCTTCTACACCGTCTTTAAGCAAACGGGATTGGAAGACACAAAATACACACATATATTGCAATCATCCACACCGAGCTTACGTGCAGCGGCTCCATTTTCCTCCTGTATTAACAGATCGATAACCTTCAAAGTAAGTGATCAGGGGAACAGGACTTTAAACAGAGAGGTGTCCAAGGATCTTGTTAAATATGGCAATAGGAGATGTAAACGATGGTCTCTACCACTTAGGCATTTATAGTGAAGCAATCAGAGTCGAGCAACTCGTCTCTACAAATCCAGGGTAGTCTTGTTGAAAATGGCCCAAAAAAGCTTGTTGAAAATTGTCAAACCAGGAAAAACAAAATTTTCAGATCTGATGAAAATTTGACCATAACTCTAAGTTTCTGTTGTCTGGAGGAGAGAAAAAGAAACACTCACCACCAGTCACCTGGTCATATGACGACATGTGGGATGAGAGGAGGATAGATTGTGCATTGACGTCAACACTTTGCATAAAAACCATCTCTGAGATCTCCTCAGACTATTCTTTTGGAAATGATAATGCAGGACCAGAGTGGACAGGACCAAAAACATCTGAGACCCTGACTGCTGCCACAGATGCTGCAAAACATACACAACCATGAGCCATCAGTATGTATACACTAACAAGCATTTTCATCATGGGATACCGTGAAATGACCTTTGAGAAAAGAAATACAACAGTTCTGTAACATATGACATGGAAAACGTGGTAGAGAATGTAAATACTTTGAGAATGACGAATGCCAGTTGATATGCCAATAATGTCGCTACCGAATCGTCTCAAACTCACACGAGCTGCACACATTGCCAAGTTCTGCCAGGCTATTGCCATGCTAATGTAACCCGTTAGTCTGACAAAGGCTCAGGTCAATGGAGCCTCCAGTGGCTAATTGCTTTAGAGAGATAAGTGAATCTGACGACACAGCAAGGAGCGGCTCGGCGAGAGGAAGCAGCAACAGAGAAAATGCTAATGAATCCTTCGTTCACTCCACCGTCAATATCAGCCCGTTGCAGGCCTGCCACCAAATGAATATTAAAGATACTTTTGATTGTTTGTCTGTTTTTTCCCCCCTCTTCATTGTTTGCTGTTTCTTGGTTTCATTGAATTTTAATGGGCTGTGTAGGGCTGTTTTTGACACATATTTTCTGCCGGGTAATAGGCAGGCACTTTTTGCACTTCATTTCCACACCATCGTTTTGTAAAGGAAACCAGCTGTGGTTGCAAGTGAAACTATGGGGCCTAGTTGTTCTGTTCTAAAGTGCTGCCCTGTATTCAAAGTGAACATGTGGTCTGACGAGAGCAATAAAAGTCCTGAATGAGGTTAGAAGTGGTAACGGTAGAAACAGGCTTCTGTAAATATGTGAGTTCATTTGACTAAACAGTTATACTTGCCTTTCATTATGTGATGGAGCGAATCAAAATAGTGAATAATTTTGACATAGAAGCAAAATGTCACATGGTTTTAAAGTTGGTTTTGCAGATACAGTAAGTGTGTCATCCATTTGTATTTCTTTTTTTACTCCGTTACTGTTACATAAAACCCAGTTCAACCAGCTGCATTTAAATCTCATCTAATTTATACAACAACAATTTGAGCGCAACTTCACGTCAGGATAAATCCAGCTGCTCTTTGAATGTCTGATGGCCCTGAGACATTGGGAACGATGAACGACGGCGAAAGGCAAAGCGGAAGGAAAAGAAAATGTTGCCTCGTCACGCCAGTTCCACAGAACGTAAATATAGAGGGAGCATCACCCGATGTTTAGCACTTTAGAGGTTTGTTAGCTAACATCAATGACAAAGAAGCATCTTGAAGTAGTGATGGGCAGATGAGGCCTCACTTGGTGTGTGGAGCTTTTCCCAAACTGTGTCCATATTGTGTTGCCTTGTCACTTGCAGTGACATCTGCTGGATTTAGAAAGTCATTGCGGGGAAATTAAAGACGGGAGTGTTAACCGGTTCATCCCCACGTTGATGCCTCAGCATTGTGGAAGTGCTCCGGTTACAGCAAGACAAAATTTGGGAGCAAATCCTACATATTTTACCTGCAATATAAATAAGAGTTAATTCATGTAAACTAACTCAAATATCCCAGAAAAATGATCAAAAGTGGAAATGAGAGCAGAATCTTTTTCTGTAATCAGATCAAAATGATCCCACACTGGAGAAAACTTCCTCTTCCTTGGTTGAACCACGCCGGTATTCAAATACGAGCCAAAAAAGAGAACAGAGAGCAAAGAACACAAAGTATCTCCATCCAACAACACCGACAAACGTGTCGACACAGTTTCTCCCTCATCAATATAGTGTGGCGAGGTCACATCCAAACGACACGGGAACGGCACATGTGCCGAGGTTTCTGTCGTCTGGCCCATCACTGTCTTGAAGTCCCAAGTTCAACTTAGATTTTGACAACCACAGTTCTGAAATCTTGAGTACATGTATTCTTTTCCTTCCACGCCCCAGTTATGCCGTGCATTGTTTAGTTGAGTCATCCCGATAAAATGTGGCTGTAGCATTTAAGGTGTGTGAATACGTTAGCAGGACACGCCACACACAGTAACTGAAAGAAGAAAAAAAGACTCGGCTGAAGTTGATCTCTTCCTCCTGAAATGAGCGACAGCAATATGTGGAGTAGCTGCCACCCAGCTCCGATATCTCCAATCATATTTTCTTCATCAGCTAATCTCCTCCTGACTATTATTAAATCAGTGTCAGTTTCTGACAGCCTGAGCTGGAAAGTGTTTCTTCTACCATGACGGACCTCTTTTTTTCCTTCCCTCCCCTGAAGCTGACTCCAGTTGTCACACACCTCTCTACCTCTGATATACTCACTTCATCTCAAGATTGCTTTTCTCACAGAACACGAATCTTGGACTTGCATTTGCTGGATTTGACTGCGGGGCTTAAACAAATTGGACAAGACAAAAGATTACGCATGAGCTGAGTGAGTTTCATCCCTTTATTTTTACCCCTTCCTCCAGCTGATCTTTGCTGATTTCGCAGATTTCACACAGTTGTCGTGCTATTTGGGGCGTTGGGAGGGAGGGTTCCTCTTGGGAACCAAACAGGCATAGACAGAGACATGCTTAGAAATACTCTGCACCATTCCTGCCCTCGCAAACATTATTATTGCTTCATAATGCACTGCGTTACACTGTAACCCCTTAGCTCACCTCGGCAGCTCATTGTTTCTCTCTCCCTCTGACTGGCTGCTCTCTCATTAGGTTTGTCCATGCTGTTTGTTTGCCTCTACGACTCCTAGCCTCTAAATCCCACCAGCTGCTAACAAGTGGAGGTAAAAGTATGCAGTCTCCAAGCTGTGTTTGAAGTCGCTCCCCTACAGAGACACTGCAGACACAAGTAAACACAAGATCTTCTCTGCGAGTGCCTCAGAAAACTATTCCTGCTTCTTGAAACTTCTTCATAACTTGTCGTGTTACAGCCACAAATTCAAAGAGTTTTGTTAAGCTTTTTAGTGGCTTCACGTCTTAATTCTTATGCGCAATGAAAACTATAAATGTACAGACAGGACTTAGACATAGACCTTAGCACAATATTAATTTTGATTCATTCTTTAACAGAATTTATTACATTTTTATTTGATTTTTTTTTAGTAGACAAAGGTCCCACCCGGAACCACTGTATTCTTGCATTTCTGTCATGCCTTTAAGTCTGACGCACA
Organism: Poecilia picta; assembly: GCA_033032245.1. NCBI lineage: Eukaryota > Metazoa > Chordata > Actinopteri > Cyprinodontiformes > Poeciliidae > Poecilia > Poecilia picta. The sequence goes on along the minus strand of CM065357.1, from coordinate 8,744,755 downwards.
GGCGATATCCGCAAATAACAGTGATGTTCATAAAGCTACTTCCTTTGGCCCACTTGGGGTTAATTTTTGCTTCAACAAAACCATATAGTAAAACTCTGGAAAAGATTACCGTTGTGTTAAAAGGAGTTGGCCTAAAGTAGCATCTCAATGCTAAACATGTTGGAGCAACCCAAACGTGCCCATCGCTGACGTCTATGTTTCGTAAGAATATCTTCAAAGAAGTTCCATGAATGATCAGGGGAAACACTTGAAAGCTGAATGGATATAATAGTATTTTTACACCAATCTGATGGTTAAATAACCTAAATAACAGCTTTACAATAAATATCTTTATTATTGAGGTAATGTGTCTATTTAGTCAATAATTTATAAATTATTTAGTCAATAATTATATAAATTTATAAATTTATAATCAATAATTTATAAATTACAAATTATTGATTAAATAATTTATAAATAAATTTAGGCAAGAAGGGGTTTTTGAATTGAAAATGTTGCTTACCTTGTCAATATGTGGCTGGGTTTAGATGATAATCATAATTATTGTTGATGATGATGATAATGTTATATAGGAATCTGACTTTATTCCCCTGAATTAAAGAAATGTCAACAAACATGGGCATTTCTTTTTCAGTCAAATAGTTTTTGAAGAGTGACAAGGAGCAGCAGTGCAAAATATGTCAAAGCCTGTGTTTCTTTCTAATGCTCTTTAGCAGCAACCTAAATATAAAATGATAAATCTGTAAATGTGCACAGTTTGTGCTTGAGAAATTCGATTTTATGAAAGGCAAAGGTGACAAGAAATGCCTGGATATCCACGGGTGTCAACTAAATTTGCATGCTACGTGCCATCTTCTTTAGAGGTGGACATAATAACACAAACACCTTGAGGCCCTGGGAGCTCAGCTGGCTTCCTTCTTTCTGTAAACTGGCATCAACAGAGGAGCGTGTGTCAGCCGGCCAGAGCAGGCAGAGAAGACTAATGCATTGTGTGTACTGCAAATTGTCTGCTTCAACTTTGAGACCTGTGAGAAGATGTGAATCCCCAGATGGCTGGAGTTATGACTTTTTAAACGCAGCTGAAACCGAGTATCGAGCTGCAGCTCAGACTCCGGCCACCAGGGAACAGTGCTGTGCAAAAACAGCCCTCAAATATCTACTCTGTTGGAGAAATCGACTTGGATCAGTGAAAAGTGAGCCGCCTGGCTCATCTTCAGAGCATAAAATGTTTGTCAGGAAGGAGGGTGGTTAAATATTGCGGCTCTCATTTGGGCTAATTGTTCAAACCTACAACAGGAAACAGTCTGTTTGTTACTTCTTTCCTCATCTCACCGAAGCCAAGAAAAGCTCTAAAAGACAACATATTTCAATAATTCAGCTTTAAAAAAGTGCAACCTCCATAACGATTTCACACAGTGATGTATTGCCGTGGTTTATTTCTGTAAATGTTTTTAATGACAATGCTTATAAAAATTTAAACAATGAAAACTCAAGATTCAGTTGTGCAGAAAATTTTAATATTTTATTAGCCCAATAAAAGCAGCAGACAGTCATTCAACCCTGACCCTTAATAAAGGCGTGTAAGCCACACAAAATCGCTAAAGAACAGGATGTTCACAGAGGGCTTTATCCGAGCGCATTTATGGGAAGCTTAGTGGAAGGAAAAAGTGGGTTGAGGAAGTTACACAGGAATAACTGCTGCCTTTAGAGGGTTTTGACACTAAATCCAGTGATGCAGACGAGGTCAGGGTTACTCACGGAGCAACCCAAACTTCTCTAACGCCCAGCAGAGCCGCAGGCGGACGGCCTCCTGATCATGCTACATTGATGGAGTAACTCGTACAAAAGGTGCCCCGACTGGGTACATTTCTGTTGTAAATACACTTTTTTTGTTTTTGTTTAAATCTGTCTTCTATAATATTCACATTTTCTGTTAATCTGAATTGTACATTTTCATCAACTATCAAAGTGAACAGAAATAAATGCTTGAAATATATCACTTTGTACGTAATGGAACGGCTTTCACTTTCTGAAGTGAACAAGTGAACCTATACGATGACGTTCTAACATACTGAGAAGCACCTAATAAGAAGCGTGTGCATGTTTTTTTTTTGTATGTATGTATATATAAACTGTGCATGAATGCTGCTGCAGAATGTCATGTCTTTTTTTTTTCTTCTTCTCAAAATAGACTATTGTTGCTGAGACAGTGCTCAAAGAAAGAGGGCAGTGTGGTGTGACTGGCCTAACAGCAACGCTGCACCGTAAGCCTAAAAATATTCCATGTCAGTGTTCCCAGGAGGAGACCGGCTCTATCCAGGCCTCTCAGTAATGAGAGAGTGGAGGCGCCTGCCACCGGTAGCCCTGCCGTCCCCCGAGCTCCCTCTGGCTCAGAGCTCAGCGCTGCAGCCGGAGAGTCAGCGGCTCAGCTCCCAAAGATTTATCATAGCTCACAAGGCGGCGTGTCTGAAAAGCAGAAGCTCTCAGCCGCAGAGGAGGAGGAGCTGGAGGAGCTGGAGGAGCTGGCCCCAGAAGGCTAACCCCCAGGCATGCTGACCCAACACATTCACGTATCAGAGAGGCAGACTTGATGCCGTGTGAGAAAGATTTGGATGCATGTCCAGGAAGAGAAAACTTCATTTCGAAAAGCGTGACAGCAAGAGAAAAAAAAAAAAAAAAAAAAAAAAAGGAAAAAGAAAAGCTCCAGTCTAGTTCAAGCAAGAAAACTGTGATGCAGTGTGTGGAACAAAACTTTCTTTTAACAGCGCTATCATCACTTTGTCAGTGTGTTAGAGGAGAGGAGCATGAGAGAGGGGGTAAAGAGTCTGACAGAGAAGACAGAAAAGTGTGACGGCTGCTTGCTGTGCAACACTGCTGTACTGCAGTAATGATCAGGCCCTGTAGAGGAGCCGGGAGGGGCAGGCGGGGAAGGGAAGGAGGTTTCCAACGCCGACATTATCTGCAGCAATTATTTCTGTAAACCACAGAGAAGCATTGATCAGATGCAATTAATGGAAAATGTTGAACACAAAAAGATCCATCCGCCAATGTAAAGGTAGCGACAGACAAAACCCTCTGCTAATTGAGGCGGTTTGCATTCTTGGCATACAAAATGTAAAGACAAATCAGTCTCGCTATTTACGCTTGTATGAGCCTAGGAAATGCCACAGAGAATCCACAGGGATTCAAAATACAAAATAAAAAATACAGCGCCTTGCAAAAGTATTCATACCCCTGGAGCATTTTTACTTTCATTACACGAGACCTTTATGATTAGAAAAACACAAAGTAGTGCAAGATTGTTAAGTTGTTGGATTTACATTTGTTAGTGGATGATCATCTGGCAATAACAGTAGCTGTGTTTCCATTGACCGTTTGACTGTGCAAATTTAAACTACAAAATAAATTTGCTGATTGAAAACGATGCCAATTTTGAAAAATCTCTTGTTTTTTGATAAAAAGTGGTTGCAAGATGAGGTGGATTTTTCAGCTGTATCGAAATCGGTTTATTTCGAAACGCTTTAGTCGCATCGCGTGAGCCACGTGACAAACAACTTGTAGTTACAGCTGCCAGCAAAGACGAAGAAGACGACAGGAAGTGGTAGGACGGCGATGATGCGGCATGTCTTTTAATGACTTATCGTGTGAACAAACTTATTCATGTGTTATTTTAATTTCATTTCTTCTAAAGTTGTGTTTTTTTCAACATTTGCGGAATATTTTTTTGCATACATTTTTAAAGGAAGCCAGTGTAGCTGTGTGCGGTTTAACATTGACGTAAATCTAATGGTTCTGTGAAGGTCCTGGAGGTTTGATAGAGAAATAAAGCAAAACAAATAATGTCACGAAAACCAAACACAACGGAGAAGTCAGGTACAAAGCTGTACAAATGTCCCGACGTTTATTGGCAAAATGTTTTGAATAAATACCTTCCACCAAACACTTCTTCACTATTTTGTGTTGGACTATTTTATATAATCAGGTTTCTGTTCTTTAAGAAACAAAAATGCTAAAATGGCCAAGAAGTATTAATACTTTTGCAAGTCTCCGTAGCTAGAAAACTCCGTTTCAATCAGTTGCATGAATAGCATGAAGACAAATGATTCTTTTTGGTTCAGCGTTTTTATGGGCTCCCTTAAAAAAAAACCATAGCCACAGACTGAACCCAGCAGATCAAGGAGTCATAACTCTGAAGGATGAGCTCATAAATGTCTCCGGGTGAAAATAAAGAGAAATAAATGAGGCTTTGTTTGCTAGTTCATATTGTTCCAAGCTGCAAGAAAGTAAAGCTCCATGAATACTTTTTTTTTTTTTTTTTTTACCAAATAACTACTCAGAATTAATGGTTTACGATATGCATATTTATCTACAGTACGTCGAACGTCAGACAGTTTACAAAACGCTTTCACCTCCGGTTCCATTTCAGATCCACCACAAAGGACGCGCCGGGTACCGAACAATAAAACATCACCCAAACGGTTCCGACGGGTGCAAATATCCTACATGAATTTTTAATAATGCCGTTATGATTCTACTGCAATCCCCCCCCCCCCCCCTAATTAGAGCCGCAAAATGACTGCGAAAACAGTGCGAGCGTCGGTGACATGACCCACTGGAGCATTCTGATGCTAATTTGCTATTTCGCCAGTTATGAGCTTTTATCTCTCTCATTGCTCCCAGACCTTCTTCACTCCCGTCCCCGGCAGAGGCTTCCAGAGTTTGACGACGCCGTCAGCGCAGAAACGCTCGGCTCAAGCACACTTTCAAAAATACTGCATCTTTGTATTTTTTGATATCCACTGAAGAGAGTCGGAATAAAGTCGTCCGTGTGTGAACCCCCCCCCCCACCACCACCTCCACCCCCCGACTGCAGTCTCATAGCTCCTGTGAACAGTTTGGTAGATTTCGCCGCATGTGTGTGTCTCCGTGTGGTTTTGATGAGAACATTTTATCCGTTTTGTGTTTTTTTGTGTGACAGACAGCAGCCCCCTTCCCCTCCATGTTCCCCCGTCGGGCTGTGAAAGCATGTGAGTCATCCGCCGTCTCCACATGGAGCGCTTCCGGTTTCCTTTGGCCTCGGCGGCTCTCTCGCTATCGTGTAACCTGCAACGAGAAGCAGAGACAAAGAGTTAGAATTAGTGTGTCACGAACAACGCAAAAACATGAACGCTCCTTGAAACCCCCTTTTCACACAGGGCGTTGAAAATATGTCTGTGAATTTGACGAGAAATGTTTTTTTTTTTTCTGAAGCGTACGGACGACGGCTCCGGGATTTCTCCATAGATGTCTCAAAAGTGGGACATCCGTTTCTGTTCACCCCCTCAAGGCAACATTTAGTGTAAAGTCATGAAGCGCTGCAAGTACAGCTGCACGTCTTGTGGCAGGTTTGCACATAGAAACTTAAGAGTCCCCCATTCCTTTTTGCTGAGGTTCAGCTGCACAGAGAGCTTCTATGAAAATCTGTTTTCTTTATAGTTTGTTTAGTTCAGGACTTTGACTGAACCATTGTGACACACGAGTCTGCTTTGCTTTCATGCTACTGGAAGGTAAACCTTCAGCACCAGCCTCAAGAGTCAAACAGGTCGTCTTCCTTGTATTTAGCTCCTTCCGGCTTCCTGTCCCTACGGAAGAAACATATTCCCATGTCATGATGCTGCTTCCACCATGCTTCGCAGTGTGAGTGATGCGTTTGAGGTGTTATTTTCACCCACTTGTGGCATTTGCATGTTGAGTTTTGGTCTCTGTCTGGCTACAGTATCATCACACATGAGATGTGTCTCTAATATTCTCTCTGACTCGTTGCAAACTGAACTTTTCATGGTCTTCTTTTGACCTTCCTCCAAGCCCGCCTCTTTTCATGAAGGATACATTTCTTGAGTACATTTTCAGAAGCTTCATACTTGCTTTCTGAAATATCCAAACTAGGTAGGATGTTGTTTTAAATGTTGTGAAATTTTCCCACCATTTCATCTCTCACCCATCTGCTGTGTTCCTTGATCTTCATGATCCTGTTTGTTCACTAATTTTCTTCACAGAACAGCTGGGGTTACCTTATATTGACGTCAAATCAAACGAAATCAGGTTGTTTTTAATCACTTCTGCAAATTATGAAGATAATCGATAAAAGTTTATTTAGGGCTATAACTCTAAAGTTTCTCTTCCTGGATTTCTACCCATTTAGTCAGCAGATTAGCAGTGTTTGTATTCAACTGTTGGTGTCATCCAGGACATATTGCTCTGGAATATCACCTCTGCTGACTGGAAATTGAGTTTTTAGCTTGTCCGGACTTACATAAAACCAACTTCAGTCAGAGGCCTCTGTAGATTAGCTGCAAAACTGACTGCTACAGAAGATTCTTTCCTCCAACACAGCAACTCTTTGAAGATAAGTGTTTTGAGTTATGGCGTTTAATTTCTCTTTGGGATGAATAAAGTTTTCTTCAATTGAAATCAAATGAGGCTGAATACATAAAAGCCTGACAGAAAAAAATCCCCTTTAAAAACCATATGTCGTTTTTTCTTCCACTTTTCAGTTATGCACCATTTTATCTTGCTCTGCTGCCTTAAATAAAATCCAATTGAAAGTATAAATAAAAAAATAAATAAATAAATAAAAAGGTTCAAGACTGACAAATGTTTTTGTTAGTCACTGCGTAGAGACATATCTCCACTCACGTCACAAACACTGGATAAATGTTGCCTTTTGAAAGCCGGGATCAGAGATCGCAGAAGGAATTTTTAAATCAATCTCCTTCCTCTTTGTTTCTGCCTCGCTGTCCTTCTGTTCTGGTAGGAAAACAGCTCGTTTTGTCAGATGACAGCAGAGAGAAACAGTGGCGGCTCGCTAGCTAAACCTAAATTCTGCATGTTTTGCAGCTGCAGCGACTCGTTTACAGTCTGGAAGTGGGCTGAACGCATATAACTGAAGATGTAAAGACCTTTCCATCTCCAAACCTAATCCCACGTGCATTTTAAACGAACCGACGTGCTGATAAATGAGAAAACTCTGGTTCTCGCGTTCCAATCCCAAGAACGCTGTGAAAGTCGGACCGTAATATTAGACGTAGGAAAGATTATATGTGAAGCCCGTCTTTCTTGTCGAATGGTTGCGGTGTTGCCCTGCGTGTTTCTGCAGCACCGCCAACGCTGTGTGGGAGAGGGAGAAAAAAGGAGACGGACAGATACAGATCATTGTGGCAAATAAGATGCCGAGGTGATGGAAGGAGGTCACGGATGGAAAATGAGAAGCCGGATGAAGACGAAAGCCGCAGAGCGCAGTGGCGTGAGCGGTTGCCGAGGGGATCGGTGTGTCGTTGCGGCTGCTTGCCGTGACATCTGCCACCAAGTCTCCGAGTAACCGCCTTCCCTGCTTGCAGAGGCACAATTAAAGCAGTCAGCTGACCAGCTAGTGAGGCTACGTGGGACAAATCAGAAAGAATAAAAAAAAAACGAGGGATGAAATGAAAAGGTAACAGGACGAGGATAATTGCTCCTATCACTCCCTGAGTTGGTGTTAGACTCGGGGTCATTAATTGTGCTGCCTGTGATGGAGCTCAGAAGAGCCTCGGCGCCTCAGTCTACCCCGCTCACCAATTTAATTATGACTCTTAATTGTACAGCCTCTGTGGAAGGCTCCCGCCATAATGCATTCTAATGAATACGACAGATGTTGGGCTGCTGTGCCATCTCTCGAGCAATTACTCTCACGGCGCCTGCGCCGCTTCCCCCCCACCCACTCCAACTGTTTCTCTTTTTATATTTCACCTGTAAATAAAAAGCACCTGCTCAGTCAGTCCCACAATATGCACACACACACACACACACACACACACACACACACACACACACACACACACACACACGCAGGCTCACGCGTACACACACACACACACACACACACACACACACACACACACACACACACACACAAAACGTCTACAGCTTCAAATTAACTTTCACACTTCAACTACTTACAGAGGGCCATGAAGGACCCTCATTTAAATCAATTTATCCCATCTGAATGACATTAATTTACTCTGCATCATATAGCAGTTGTATGAATTACACTTAGCGTTGTAATAAAACATGTTGCGCCCTAGGGGGCCCGCTTGTTGTTGAGGTATAGCGTGCATCTTCTCTGCCATTTTTGCCAACTTTTCCGAGGCTTATTTAGTTATGCTTGTGACAAGCCAAACATTTGTTTACATTATCCCTGATGCCGTCGCTCAACCCGGTGAGACCCGTTTCGTCAGCGGCCTTCTTAAGGGGAGAAAAGTGAAGGAGACATGAAGCTGGAAACGTATTCACCTGCAGCTGATAAGAACAGGAAAGTTAAAGAAAAGAAATGCACCGAATTAAAGCTGAAGGTCGGGTAGATCTGCTTTAAATCTTGGTCAAGGCAGGAGGGGACACGCCATCCATTCTCCATTGGACACTGATGAAGTTGCATCCATTGTTGCTACCACAAACAGGCAAGTGCAGGAGGGTGGGTGGGGGGGGGGGTACTTAAGCACCTGCCTCTTTTGCTCCTTGCCCCCAAGTGTCCTTTTGGTCAATTTTTTTATTTTTTTGGTATTATTATTTTCTAAGCCCTCTTCTGACACATAATAACATGTATTAAGTTAATGAAATACAACAAACACTGAGAGGCCTCAGCGTCTGCCTTTCTCTGAAGAACTACTGAGCCGGAGGAGACAGACAGGTGAGGAAAACTGGTCTTATCGATCGATTCAGTATTTTTATCATGCAGGCTGTTGTTGATGTGCTATTAGCTAGGTGATGGTTAACGACTTTGCAAGCAAAGCAAGATAACTAAAAGCTTCTTCCCTGTGTACAAGGCACATCGCCCGTCCAAAACCTGTCTCCTTAATGGATATACAGTATGTCCGATCTTCTAACTTCCTTTACTGCATAATGTACATTGCATTTATTCTGGCATTAGGTAAACGTATCTTGAAGGAGAATAACACTTAAATAAAGTTCAACAAGGATATTAATTTAGAGTTTAAAATAACTCATCCTGAGTTACCATGATAGATATAATGAATCTAATAAAAGTGACATTAATGAAGAGTAAAAAACTCAACCCAGACTTTAAGTTTAGGGTCTGGCTTGCAAAGTATGCAGTAAAAAAAATTCCCAATTATTCAATGGAAAAAAAAACTAACCTCAGTTAAGTAAAATAAAATTGTAATCAAAACTTTTGGAATTGTAATGATTTCTTTTTTAAAAACAAATCGTTTTGTTTAAAAATGTTTTTTTTTAAATTAATTAACAATTTTTTGTCTTGTGAACTTAAAAAGTTATTTGCCAAATATAAACTTTTATTTGCACATTAGAACTCTTTTGTTGCGATTTTGGGCCCTGCCCACAACGTCATGTGAGAATCACAAGCAAAACTTTGAGTCTAACAAAAACTTAGAATATCAAGAAAAGATTTCTGACATGCACAAATAAGTTTGTTTTGCAAAAAAAAAAAAATCACTTCATGAGAGACAAATGTGATTTAAATGTTTAAAAAAGTTTTTTAAGCAAAATTCAGTAGGCCTTTCTCATGGTGACATGCATTAACAATTCAAGTTTAGTTTACATTAAAGTTTGATTCAGCTCTGCTTTCCTAAATGGACCGTCTTCATCTCCACTGCAGCAAACAGGCAGCTCTTTGTTTTATGGATTACAATTCACTAAAAGGTTGCATTGTGCCCTTGTTTATATTTTAATAGTGTAATTCTGTAAAGACAAAATATGTCTGGTGGTCCAGCTCTGATTTACATATCTTGCTAAACTGCGGGGTTGAATATTGCAATACTTTCCTATAACAAAACAGACCTGCAGAAAGGAATTACTAATAAAATATGTTACATATGCATAGCGTTATGCTCTATGTAGAGATTTCCCTTAGCTTTGATTGTATATTTCACAATTTTGTAATTTCTCATTGTTTATTAAACTCTGAAAGCTGAGTGGCTTTGTTAATATTCTGCCCTCGAATGTGGTAAGATGTATCCTTTTTGGGGGTTTTTTTTGAGCACCTGCCCTTTTAGTGGTCTCTGCACGGCCCTGACCACAAATGAAAAGACACTCCGCTGCACTGCTATAGTTGCTGTTGACAAGACAATCAAACAGAAAAGGGAAGGAAAAACAAAACTGGTTGGATTTTTTTTTTTTTTGACATTTAGCCTAAATGCTAAATGGACAATTTTTCCATCATCAGCAGAATCAAATCACACTGAAGTATAAAGGAGGGGCATTATGTAAAAGTGACTTTTTGTTTAGATTTACGTGCTATGTTATTGTTTCATCAAAAACACATTAGGAGTGTTGTTTTGATTCTTTTATGCATGTTTGCAAAATCCTTCAATCTCCCATGGAATCCATTCAGGGTGCCTAAACTCTTGCTCATACAATACGCCTAATTACCCAACGTTCCTCCTCGGAGCTGCGGCCTCCAGCCGAGCTTCCACCTTCCAAGCACAGCCCCTTCAGACTAGCAGCAGCAATCAGCAAAACCACTGAGCTCGTCATACAAATTACTTCTCAGTTCAACGTTCATAAGAACGGTTGTAAACAGCAACATGGAGGAGAATTGTGATGTCATGCTGAAGGCAGAGTGTTGGAAAGAGTAGGAGCTTCTTAAAGAGACAGAGGCCCAATTTCCAGGCGTTAAATTGCTGAGTCATTTTTTTTTTGTCATGCCTGATAGACATACAGCATTTTTATAACAACTGAAGGTAACATAGGTGACTTGGTTTGATCCTGCTTGATAGGAAATCCATAATAGCTTCCTTTTTAAAAGTTTGGATTTCCAAACAACTAAAATATTTCATCATACCTTCCTCTTCTGCTTAAAAATGGCAGAAATAAAAGCTCCAACCATTATTCCCCAGTTAGAGAAAATAAACTATGAGCTGCATGTCTGTGAAGTACCTGGCTACAAGGTGGGTCCTTGAGCAGATAGCATGACTAATCAACCAGCTAATAGATAACCAGTTGCTTTTCTGTTTTTCATCAAATGTGGTATGTTTACTCAAGGGTGAGAATCTCATACTGGCTCCTAGAGAGCGAAGACTGGTCTGATCCAACGGGTCAGCTGCTGCTACTGCTGCTGCTGCTACTGCTGCTGCTGCTGCTGCTGCTGCTGCTGCTGCTGCTGCTGAACTTCCTGACAAAGCTAATCCTTTTTCTGACAGAAAGGAGTCAGAATATACATTCATTCATTCATTCTTTATAGATGTGCTGAGAAAATCGACTAATACAGTCACCAGCTTTTCTGTTATCTGTCTTCCTGGTTCTTCGTTGTGATTGAGCCTTTGATTCCACCTGTATTCCTACCTTTAGCATAAGTTGAAGCCCTGGATAAGATGTTGTGCTTACACAGCACACTTACCCGTGCATCTTTGCAGTATAAAGTTGGAAGACTGAAAGTTTTTCACAACTTTTACCGTTTCTGTGTCGCCAGATGTTTTTGGACAGACGTTTCTATGACATATTGGAGTTCAGTAATCAGTCGAGTTTATTTGTATGGCATATTTCAGCAACAAGGCACTTCAAAGAGCTTTATATAATAAAAACACAAGGTCATAAAGTGTCAACAAGTGAGAAAATCAATTGTTGACATTTCAGTGTTTTGCATTCAAAATCGTGTAAATTCAAAATATTGATAGGTTCTAAATAATATTAAGACCCAGGTACTAATAATCCTTAATTTTGCATTCATCCTCGTAGTTACATTTTAATGGACAGCAGTTCAACTTGCTGAACTGAACTCCTCGTTGCCCCAAGATTTCTACACAGCAGTTGAACTTCTCTCATTAAAGATTATTTAATAAATTATTTGGGTGAAGTGATGCAAGCAGCGGTCATTTTTCTGGGAAGCCGTGTTGCAGCTTGATGATGATGTTGATGATGGTTTGAAATGACCAATGACTGAAGAAGGATTTAAATCATCCTTTTTAAAAAATCTTCTAATTTGACCAGATGGGGTTTCATTTTGTCATTTTGCAATCACATGCATTCAATATCATTCCTCTTTGCAGCAACCTAGGATCACATAAAGTGAAACAGTGATTATATTTTCAGGTTTTCTTCCTACCTTGGTGGTTTTGACTTTGTTGCCGGTGCTGCATGACCAGCCTGTCAGGTCAGGCAGGACTTTGCACTCCTCTCCGTCCATGCAGGGCTGCATGTGACACCACCACTTCTGGGCGACGATAGAGGCTGGAGCACAGAGATGACATTTCAAGAAAAGTGAAGAGAGGAAGAAACTCAACAGATCATACATAGGGGGGGGGGAATTTAATATTTAGATTTGATAGAAGAAAAAAGTACACTAAAAATGGTTAAATTAGTCGTATCAGGACTAATGTGGCATGGTGATATTTTTAGTACAGATACCAGCAATGTACAATGCAGAGTTTGCTGTCAAGATCCTCCTCCAACAGAGACAGCATCTGTGGTCAACAGCATTTATGTGCAAACCTTATTATTTCTGTCAGGTTGGGGAGAGTCATATTCTTTTCTCTCTTTTTCTGTCCAGAAGATCAGCAGCACATCTTGTCTGGAATTATTCGATCCAGCATGTAAAAAACAGCGTTAATGTAAGATTTTCAACGATCTGACAAAATATTTAACTGTTAAACCTCAACAGAGTGAATGACTTTTTGCACGAATATGTTTTTGCGCCCTCAGGTAATGAAAGTCTATCTCTCTGCACGGCCTTTGATTCTGTTGGGATGAAAGGAAGAAAAAAATAAGTCGCAGCACACAAAAAGAGAAGACAGTTATTGTCATTCCCATTGTGTAAAACAGAGAGCAAAGAAACTAGATTATCATAAAGATACGCTATCAGAGCGTGCCGCTTCCTCCAAATTAAAAGAAAATAATAACCACTAATGATGATTAGGATCTAATCTGTGTCATTGACGGCAAAAAAAAATAACTCTGTGGAACAATTCTTTTGCATGCAGTGTAGTGATGTACTAAATTAAAAAAGGGTTAATGAGGACAAACCTTTATTAAAATTTACGTATCTGTTTTATTTTTGTGTTTTGCATTGACTATTTGAAAATTAAAAGAAAAAAGAATGCTTCATTTTTGGTCGATTGCCGCTGAGCTCAACTGGTTTGTGCCAAACCCGACGAGCCGTCTTACACCAAATCGATCAGACGGTGTTGACAAATCTGCAGAGCGTTCGTTGTCATTCAGTCGGTTCAAAGTGGGAAAAGTCTCTCCTTGCTGTTTCTTGTCTCCTGTCTCCATCTTTATCTAAAATGTAAACATGAGGGCAGGGCATGTTTATCTTAAAGGTGTCCTGTTAATAAAAAAAAGGTTTTACAGACACCAGTGTCTGTAACACTCAGGAGGGCTAAAAAATAAATGCACACCGCACTTTTTAGATATTTTTTTTTATTTTATTTTTTTTTTTAGGAAAAACTGTAGAAACCCATTACATTTCAAGTATTCCTTTAGTTATTCCACACACAAAAAAATCATAATAAAATGCGAGGAAGTTTGTGGTTGCAACATAAGCAAAATTTGAAAACATACGAACCCTTTCTTAAGAACTGTAAGTTTCTTTCATCCCCTGAATTTGTTTACGTCTCATCTTTTGAGATCTGCCTGTGTTGAAGGTATGTTCACTAAATTGAGTATGTTGATTTTTATTATATTTTTTTTCTATTTATTTCAAACATGTTTTTAAAAAACAAGAAAACAAGCAATCAGCTAAACAGAGAAAACATGTGCATACATAACCAGGAACAAAATAATAACTTTACCACCACTTTAATGTTTGGAGGAAAAAAACGAGTACTAAGTAAACAATTATTTAATCCTACCCCTGATCTCTATTCCTTAAGTCTCATCTTTGTGTAAATGACTCGTGTTACCAGATGCCTTTGTTTTCTAAATGAAACCTTTGAGCTCCAGTCAACACATCGAGTGGAGCTCCCAGAACGCACAGAAAATTAAAACCTTCTCAGATCCATATTTTATCTGGAAGTAAAACCCAAATATTTTCACCGTCTTACAAACAGACATTAAAATCTTCCAGATCATCAGACCTCAGCTTGACAACTGAGAAAAACTCCACTGCTTCTCACCAAACACATCATCCATCCACTCTCCCGTCCCACAGGCGGCTTTAGAGTCGGTTAAAACGACGTACCTGTTCCAGCACTGTAATACCACTGGGCTGCCACTTTGATACCTCTTAGAAATGTTTGATACCCCTTGTCTATTGTTTGAGCTAAGGAGGTAGAAAAGCTGACATTGTTAGGAAGAAAAAAAAATGCCTTTCATGCATAGGAACATGCTGAAATCCTCTCAAGCACCATGTAGGAAGAAGAAGAAACAAACACTCACTAAAATAAAAAGTTGGATGGAGAAAGACAAGGCAAAATAATAGGTTTGCACCAGTAAACCATCTCTGTAGTGTGGAAATGAGCTGCGAGAGGCAGAGAGGAAGGGAAAAGGCCGGTTAAGAATGACTACCAGGGAGTTTAGGAACAAAAGGAGGCAATTTTCTTCTTTTAAAAAAAGGAGAAGAGGAGAGAAGCAGATGTAAACAGATTGAAAAAAACAAGAAAAAGAAAGCTAGCCTGAAGTTGGTCAATTTCAACAAAAACAACAAAAAAAGAGAAGAAAACTCCCACAGATTTCTTAGGGCATAATGTTAAGCCCACTGTGATGATGTGTGGGCTCAGGGGCGGTAAGAGCTTCTAAAACCCAATGACTGTGTAATGCTTGTTAATGTGGCAGCATCAAAAACAGTAGCCTCAGACGGCCAGAATGTTGCGCGGCGCTAATAGGCCTGGCCTTTGAGAGTTATTACAGAGTTGGTGTTCACTGTACCTTATCTCATTGTGTTACCAGGAGAATGGGACAGACAGTGAGAATGGGAAAGTCACACACCACACACACACACACACACACAACACACACACCACACACACACACACACACACACACACACAAAAAGCAGGCTGACAAAAGACAGGGCAGGGTAACGGATCTGTGATGTCACCCATAATTCAGATGTCGGACAGCATTCAGAGGCAGGTACGAACAGGTCAATGGTAACGCAATTACACAGGTGATGATAGCTCTGCTCAGCAGCAGCAGTGGTAGTCCTCCGTCGCTCACTCTCAGATATGAGAGCAGGAGAAGAGATTGGTTAAGTTAATTTCCTGCAACTTATTGCCTGAGAATGGAGAATGGCTGCATGATGCGCCATCTCACAGATAAAGCAGCCGCTGTGCCATTCAGAGACACACTGCAGCAGGTCAGACGTACAAAGACATTACAGGTATAATCAGCTACTGGCCCCATTTGTCTAATTGTCTCTGGATGGACGAGGCCGTTGGCGATTTGGGACACAGCAGAACTGAAAGGCTGTCAAGGCAATCTCTTTTTATGTGTATTTTTTTTTCTTCATCACCACATTAAAGGAGCAGCTAAAGGTTTTAGCTGTTTTTTTAAAGCGACTTGCTAAACTTTTTTTTGTAAAATCTTAACTTACATTAAATATAGTTTGTTAACTACAAAGTTTTTCATATTTAGCCATTCTATTGTAAATCCTTATTTAATCACAAATGTCTCTGATGGCATTACAAAAGGCACACGTCCTTCCATCTTAGCTGGAGCTCCCAGAGAGGAGCCACACATGAACAGGAACCGCATCCTTCCTCCTGGGATTTGAACCCAGGACCTTCCTGCTGCTAGGCAACAATGTTACTACCCTGCAGCCCCTACCCAAAAGAAAAACGATGAGATGGAAATATTCCAAGAGAAGTCTATACAGATCTGTACATGTGGATGTTTGTCAGCGCCACCATTTGCTTTAGCTTCATTGTCTGTAACAGTCAAATTCTGGTTTATACACACGAGTTCGGTCAACTTGCAACATGGATCCTTCAGAATCTGTCAAAATATGTACTATTTTGGCAGTTCACTATAATACTTATGAATGTGGCTCAGGTTGGGTTGTTTTTGTGCCTTTTGTGATGTCATCACCTCAAATATTTTTTTAATAAAGGTGCATTTTCGTATCTTTTTCAATCGGTGGAGCTTTCAAAACTGTTTGTGTAAAACCATGCAGACAAAATCCCTGCTTCACTCCACAGCTGTGTTTGTATTGTCACACGCCTCAGCTAATTAAAAAAAGAAAAGAAAAACACACCATTGGATGTCTTTTAAATATTCCCCCAAGTGTTGAGTTGGGATTGTTCACATGCAGCTCATCCTCCCCAACAAGCCTCGGCGAACGCAAAAGGCAGAAAACGCCAGCAGACTCCGTCCAAAACGAAGCTCTCTAATCAACTCTTGGTGTATTTACTTAAAGTTTTGTTTCATCTGTATGAAAGCCAATGCCACACCATCTTCACATCTCTGTTGAAGATCAACAACAGAGTGATCTTCTGAAAGACAGTAGCAGATTTATTCTTTGCCAAGCAAAGCGGAGTCTGTTTGGCTGCCAGCTTCACAATCCTCTCTTGAGGCTGTTTGATAACAGAGCCAGCACATAGCCCCATTCAAAACCAGAACGTAGCTTTTGTTTTTCCTTTTAAAAAAAACAAGCATCAAGTTTTAGCCTTAATCAGGGCACTTTTGCAAAAGCCAATGTGGCTACAACATGGAGCAGTGGAATCTGTTTGCTGTTGTTTTTCACTCACACATCTGTGAGCTAAGAAGTGCGTAGTCTGGCTCCGACTTTGATTAGTTAGAAAGCAGGAGAGGAGTTTCTGTTTTAAAACATATTCAGTATGTCACATGATGGGTGATTCACACGTTCACACCTCTTAAGCCTTTGCCTAATTTTGTCAAAATAAAACCAAAATGAGTGTAATTTTACTGAGATTTTATGTTGTAAATCACCACAAATAAATGTGGAGGAGAAAGAAAAGGATGGATGACTTTATGCGAAACAAAAAAAAAAAAAGGCTTTCTGCATTTGGGCTCAAACAGGTTTTCCTCCAGGATTGCCCTGTTTTCAGTTCCTTTCATCTTCCTATCAACTCTGACCAGCTTCCTTCTCTGCGCCTGCACAAGGGAAGCGTTTTCACGGCTCGATGCTGCCACCACCATGCTGCACAGAGGGGATGTGTTTTTATGGAGACCTTTTTCCCTCTGCATGTTTTCCATCTTGGTCAGAATCCAGCCAGGGCACCACACTGGTTTTCTCCCACCGGTGGCTGTATTCATCCAAATCTACCATAATGGTGAGATTTGTGGAGTGCGTGACTCGTTGTCGGGTCAACAGATTCTCTCGGGAGTTGTTCAAAACTTTGAATATTGCTGCATGCTTCGACCAAACTGCAAACTTCTCCAAATCATTTCCTCTCCAACGTGTCTGCTGCTTTGTTTGGCCTTCATGATCCTTCAAAGTGCAGCTGCATTCAAATTCAAATGACTCTCAGACGGATTATATTTACTAATTATGCGATTTCTGAAAGCATAAACAATTGGCTTGACTGTATTTTATTTATTTATATTAGAGAAAAGGAGACTAAATATCAAGGCAAGCTGCACTTTTGATAAATGTTTGTTAAATACAATTTAAGCCGGTCGGTGCAGTTCATCACTGGCTGACATAACATTTCAAAAATAACTAAGTAAATAATATTAATTCAAAAAAAGTCTTATTAGCTTATCTACCAATAATAACTTTGATCTAGTTTGACATGCAACGTCACACTTTGACTAATCTCTCCTGGTGCATTTGCGCCACAAGTCAAAGTGAAAATGAGCAAAAATCCTAAAATAGTAGAAAAATGAATACAGAGCACGGAGCATCTCTCAACTCATTCTGACAATAATTGCATCATTCTCATTAAGAGCCTGCACTAATATTCGCCTAATGCAAATGAGAGAAACGTACAGCTCCGGAATACGTTTCATCACACCTGCTTTCAGCTCATTACAACAGAGGCACTCTGTTGTAGATTTGGCACTCTTTTTAAGAACTCCCACAAACTTTTCAGCGCGGGATCATCAGTTAAACGTCTAGACGGCGCCTTGCTCAGGGTGCAGGTGATTAGGCAAGACAAGGGACTGGGGCTACGCTATTCCCCAGGCTCCTGCCTGGTCTCTGGGGTTTTTCCTAAATAAGGTCAACGACGGGGAACGCCATGAGGCCGCCCGCGGCTCTGCCTCGTCTCCAGCTGATGACAGCGCGTCAATCTGGTACGAAGCCGGAACGCTGTCACTCACCGCTCCCGTCTCTGAACCCGGCTTCTTCGAGAACGAGCTTCTGTTCTGAGAGAGCGTTCAGCCTTGGAAGGTGCTGGTCGCTCCTCGCCGCCTTCGGCTTCCGCCTTCGTTGTAATGTTTGTGACATCAAGTGGACAAAGCAGAAACTGCAGCCGCAGCTCAGGAAACACCAGATCTACAGCTTTGGATACGATGCCAATCAACACATTGAGAGTGCCACCAGTCTGCCTCGCAGGTGCTGATTGTGTTTGTTAATTTGCTGTTGGAAATTACAAAAATATAACGTGCTCAAGCACACACACACACACACACACAAGGAGAGAAAACATATGAAAATGTATCATCAGAGCCAATGCTCTAGCTAGTTATGAGGTATCTTACATAGAAATTTATGACACCTGAACCAATTCACATTTTAACACCTCACAAATGTTGCTGCGGTTCATTGTGGTTTTATGTGGAGGACGACACAAAGAGAGATTAACAACTTCAAAGTGTAAAAGTACGAACAGCTTTCAAAACGTTTTACGCCAACATTTCTGAAATGTGTAATTTCTATTTGTATCCTGCCCCTTTTACTCTAATACCCCTAAAAAAATGATTTGCCACCACTAAACGGAGAACATGTTCACATAATCTCATCTCAGCAATTTGGCAAAGGCCAAGGAAGTTTTTTAGAGATCATTAGTGAACATACAGCATCATAAAGATCAGGGGTGCAGTAAATATGTCAGGGATTAAGTTGTGAACAAAATTAAAGCAGAGTTAGGGAACGTTACAAGCTTTGAGCATGTGACCGATCAGTCTATAGTCAATGATCTGAAAATGGAAAGAATCGGGCAATGGGACTGTACAGTTATGTCCCAAATAGATACAATACAATACAAAGGTAATTTCACTCACAACTTTCTAGAATTCAATATTTTCTGGCTAATACATTCCAAATGTTGCCAAATTTATGCTTAGCCAGCCTAAAATATCTGCCTCAACCACTAATACATGGAGTCAATGGCCTGGTTTACGTCACTGCAAATTCAGTGCCTAGTCAAAGCCCACAACCATTTGAGAGTCTGGCAAGATGTGAAAACTGATTCTCAGAGATGCTTCTACTTTACAAAACAAGCAAACATGTCATCCTCTAAAGGTGGAAATCTGGTTGAAACATGAACAGTTGAAGTGTGGCAAAATGTGGCAAAGTCATCGTCACTGGAGCCATCAGAAAGTTGCTCTCCAACCTAAAAAAATCAACCTCTAATCCTCTAATGTCAAAAGATGAACTAATGAAATATGAATGCTTGATCAACTGCCGTGATTTGAAGCAGCGTACAACCTCTGCAGTCTGGTATGTGTCTTCTGGAGTGTTTTCCCATTAATATTTAACAAAGTCGCGCACTAAAGTCGTTTGCCGCCCCAACATGGACCATAAACTGCAACAAGCAATTCACCTCTGCACCGCTGTGTGGCTGCTTTGTGGTTTTTATGTGTAGGTAAATACCGCAACGGCTGTGCATCGAGTAGAAGGCATAATAAATATTTCTGCGCCTTTACTCTGAGGTCATTATTATTTAAAGGCAAATGGTTTATTTCAAACACACACATACACAATCTGGGCTGAGGATGGACCCAGAGGTATGAACGCCCCACGGCTTTGTAACTGTTCCGCTCAGTGATCCTGTGGTACAGAAGCAGGTGGAGAGCAGCATCCATCTTTTTCCCAGCGGTGATTTAATAACGCACTGCATCAGCGTAGCCCGAGCTCACATATTCATGCCAGCCCAGGTACGCATGACGAGAAAACCCAGGTGGGGAGAGCATTGTGAAAACTGTCAGATATAGATTGGACAGCGGCACACCTTTGCAGGAACGGACAGGAGAAAGAACAACAATAACAAAAAAAAACAGACAAAAGCTCCACAATAAGGGAAAAGTGATAAACAACAGCTGGTTGATACCTGATGAAATGCTCAACGAAATTTTGTGCAACAAGCAATGAAATACGGCGCCTGTCGCGGACGGAACAAAGCCCACTTGTTTCCAGTTTGATCAGGTCGCCGTCCTCCGTAATGATGTTGTCTGAGGAAGGCTGACATACGGCTACGCCTGTATGACTTCAGCTCATAGCTATCAGAGGAAAATAATGCGCATCTCAGCACGGCAAGTATATGGTCTGAACAGCTGGTCTCATGAAAACACGGCCGATTGTTGTTTATTGAGTTGTGAAAGTTCAGAGTTACAAAATAAAATCCTTCTGATTCAGTGCCAGCCAATATCTCCACTCTAACTAAGTTGTACCACAGCTTTTAGGAGAGCGAAGAGTCTCATCCTGTCATACTACACAAGGCTGGTGCAGGCAGAGGGGGGCAGGAGGGGATCTGCCCCTCTTATGCTCTTTCCACTTCAGTTCACCTCACAGGTTTTCAACAGGATTTAGGCCCTCGGGCTGAGATTGGGGATTTCATGTCTGGGAAAACCCCTTTTTGTGTTTATCTGGCCAAACGTTTCGGATGATTATGCTGCTGAAAGGCCCAACGATGACCCGTTTTCAGTGTACTGGTAGAGCCTCCTGAATTTTTATTTAAAATCGTCTGGTTTCTTAAATACATTGTGATTACACCCACTTTAAAAATGGTCTTTGGATGCAGCATGACCCCCTGCCTGTCCATCGAGAGTCCAACTGTTGGTGAAGACGCGCTAAAATAGCGTACCAAACATCACCGACCCGTTCTGCTCCGCTCGGTGGAAACTGTCCAGGCCAAAGCTCCTTCACTGTAATCATTAATACTGCGCCTTAGATGTATTTCCACAAGTTCACCCTTTGCTGTAGAGAAGCTTAACCTTTGGGCACTTTCACATCAGAGTCGTTTGGTCCACTTTAAAAGGTTTACTATTCAGACAGCAGGTGTGAAAGCTCGTTGCCGTCTGTGTAGCCACAGCAGCGTTTTGAAAGTCTTTCCCTCACTGCTGTCTTTTTATGTAGCGCTCCGTTCGACTCCTGTATACAAAGAACAATGTTGGAATGTTTTCTGCCTCCGACGGCTTTTCATACTGGACAGTTTTTTGTGAAAGCACCAGAAACAAGTAGCTGTTGTGGCTGTTTGACAGGCAGCTTTGTCAACTTTCAAATGCAAAGTGAAAATAAACCAAACCAAATGAAAGAATGACTGTTTTCCCCAACCAACTGAAACTGGTTCCCCATACTATTCTGTTGTAAAAACCTCCAAACCTCATCTGACCAAACTATTATGTTCCCAGTAAATTCTAGCAAACTCCACTCAGGACAAAGCTTTTGCTTTTTGGTAAACAACCAGTTGGCATGTAGACTTTGGCATCAAATGGTTGCCATGGAGTTTTGGTGATCCCAAAACATCTCAGTATTTTTCCCCATTCATTTCAGAAACAGAAACTTAAATATTGCACACTCATATAGTGAAATATTTCATATTACCACTTTTTCATGATGTTCTATTTTCTTTAAAGTATTACGTATTTTCCAGGCACAGTCACATGCTGTTAGCTTCAGTAAAAAAATTGTAATATGACTCAAAAGAAATTAGACTTTTAAAAACTCCTACTCTTTCTAAAAACCTTTGTTTAAGAAGTCATCACAACATGGCTCCTCTATTAACCCTTTAACAATGTTTTTATAGGAGCTACTTCCACTGAAAAGTAGCTCCTATAATTAGCTCAGCAGATGAGCAGATCCACCAGGTGTTTGCTAATTGCTGCTGGCTAGTCTGAAGGAGCTGGATGGTGGCATGGTAACAGAGGACTTCTCTCAATGTCTTGACATCAACACTTAGGTTACTTCATGTAAATTTGCCGTTAATGTTATTGTTATCAGAGTTCAGCACCACTTTAATCTGAGCTGGCAAAAAAGTGTCAGGAACCTATTTTTAAGAGTTTTACGATGGAAGACGTACCGTATAAGACAGCAGCCATTAGAAGGGTTTACTCATTTTTCAGACATCATCAATAACGTGGCTCCATTTACACTGTGGCTTTTTCTAGAAAGGGTTCCTATTGAGAGGGGATTGCCTTGTTCCATCACTGATTGAGCCTTTAAAATAAAACACAAGAAAAAGAGCATAACAAGCATGGAAGAGTGTGCATCAACGTGCCTTTGTGTGCTTTGGAATCTAAGGATGAGGCGAGATCTTGTTACCCCAGACTCAGAGGTCAAGCGTGACTCACAGCATAAGTCCCGCTGAGCCCTCGATCTGCAAGCGAGAGGCGGTGAGTGCCAGAGATGAGATGCCAGAGAGAGAACGGGAGGAAGTGTGCCGATTCTGTGCAAAAGACTTGTGAGTCAGAGGGAAAAAAGTCATTAAAACCATCAAAACAAATTTATCTCTGACTGAGGCTCAGTCAAATGGTAAACCTATTAGCCTTTCATCAGTGGCACTTCTTCCTTTTAGCAAAGCCCTGGGTTTGAACAAACAAAAGCAAGGCACTGGGGCAATGACTATTCCGAGAGGTTAGCGGAGTTTCACGCAATTCCTTATTCCTCCTGACTTTCATTACCCAGCCAATCATCTTTGCCATGGTTGCCTGATTTTATCATTATCAAGCAACAGTTCCCATCTAGGAACTCATCAAAGAGGTTAAAAAAAAAATCTACTTTTTTATGGCCTGAAAACAGAGCTGGAATGAAGCAGCAGGTGTGACTGTGGAGAAGCCATTTCAGAGGGGAAAGCTCCTCCTACTGGCCACATGGTGCAACAGCAACATGGTGACTGAACCAATGGATGGATGGATGGATGGATGGATGGATGGATGGATGGATGGATGGATGGATGGATGGATGGATGGATAGATAGATAGATAGATAGATAGATAGATAGATAGATAGATAGATAGATAGATAGATAGATAGATAGATAGATAGATAGATAGATAGATAGATAGATAGATAGATAGATTTTATTTATAAAAACCTTTAACAAAAAAATGGTAATGCTGTTTGCTAATTTGCGTGTAAAAAGACAAGAGGACGCTACTCAAAATTAGATATAATTAGGTCATCACATTTTATCAAATAGAAATAAAAACTTTATGAAATAATGAACGTGTGATTTTTCCATAAAGTGAACAAAGGCTTTCAAATATCCGTCTATTTGTTTATTTGCTTTATTCTATTAAAACTGTGCGGCTCACTTTACCCAGGTTTTGTTTACATGGGTCAACAAATGTGCTGATCCTTCGTTCTCACAAGGAATCACAGCAGCAGACAGCTGACAATCTGATAGAGTCACTCTAGTGGGAGCTCTGAATAGTTTCAATTCTCTCCAGCTGACCTTAACAGTTTGAATAACCCCCTGCGCTTTGGAGGGTCACCGGCTCCACTCCAGTCCGAGGCAACCATGTATCTTCCTCTGGCAGAGCGGCTAACGCAGCGTGATTCGATCAGGATGGCTGACTCTGTGTGTCTGTGTGTGTCTGCATGTGTGTGTGTGTTTGTGTGTGTGTGTGTGTGTGTGCTTCATCTCTGTGGAGCGTCAGCGGATGATAGAGGTCAGTAACACTGCTTGTTTCCTGCCGGGAAAAAGCTCATGGAGCGGACAAACAGGTTTAACAGCAGTCTACGGACGCCACCAAGACCCTCCATCTGTCTGTCTGTCATTTCCACAGCCAAGCATTAAGACCTCACACCAGGAGAAAAAAACAGGTTTACACATGTATGTGTTTGGTTGAACTTAATAGTGTATTACGATGTTAGCAGTGTATTACGATTAACCTAAATGCAACCCAAAGCATGGGAATGACAGGAAAACAACCAAAGTTCAATAGAAAAGCCAGTTAAATACAAATACACCTTGCAAACTGAATATGTTAGTTACAATTAAACTTTGATGATGTATGCTGCTTTGGTCTCGTCTGTCCACAGTAGTTCTCTGATCGCATTAATGGTCGTTCTGACCACACTGCAGATGGGTATTAGCGCTAGAATGCAGCCAGCAGAGCACAATATTCAGGAATAAAAGAAAAAACAAAACCTGAGAAAGACCATAAATAGAACAAAGAAGCTGAGATAAGAAGCAAAACATAAACCACACTCCACGAACATGTGCTCTGCTTGGTTTCAGTCCTCCACTGCGTTGCAGCCACTGCATGCTGGACTCGGTTTGTCTCAGACGTCAGAGCTTTGGTCTGGAAATAAAGTCCCAGCTGAGCGAAGCGTGTTGCACAAACATCGGACTTCACTAATTGTTCCATTCAGTATTCAGACTAACTACTCTTGGCATTAGAAGCTGTTCACGACATATTTCTCTGTAATTTTCTACAGTCATTCAATGCTAGGGGGTTTGCTGGTGCCTACATGTACTGACCAATGAGAAAAAGGCAGGAGGTAACCAGTCCATCACAGAAAAACACAACCATTCACACAGCCAAGGTTGACTTAGCATCTCAACCTTTATGTTTTTTAGACTGTAACAGGAAGTCAGCAACTATAATGTCAAAATCCAGTCAGACAAGATTTTGATTGTATCATCTTTTACGATAAAACTGTTCTCTTATATCACAAAAAAGTTTTACAAATAAAGGGAAAACGTATCTGTTATATACTCTGAACTTCTTTTAACAGCGGCTTAAATATCCAACACCTGTTTCATCAAAAGGTAGAAAACCTATTGATAGGTAGAAAATGACAGCAGATCCTTAGAATTACTTTCTATTTCATGTTGGTCCCCCATCAAAATCTCCCAGGGGCACAATTAATCTGCACCGCATGTTAAAAAAAACAACATTTTTTTTAATCCTAACTGTAAACAAAACCTCAAACGTCCTTTGAAGGAATCCTGGAGTTAGTAGAAGTTGTCTTCAGTCAACTTCTAATGTCCTTAAACGTGATTAAAAGGTGAGTCTTGAGTATTTTTGACTTGCTTACAGCAGAACTTATTTATTGTCATTATAATTGATCAATATTGTTTTCATCAACAGATTTATTGATAAGATGTCGGGCAAGCGGTCCGGGAGGACAGCAGCCTTGCATAAATGCAAATAAAGCAAAAATAACAAATTAAAAATGAAATGTAAGGACATCCAAAGCACAACCCCAAAGCATGAGAAAGAACAAAGAAGTGAAAGTGAAAAAGAAAGTGTGAGATATGAAGCACAGGATAAAAGACAAGATGCAACTTTAGCTTAAGCAACAGCAGGTGTGTGACTGAGTCACTCATATAAACTTGAGTGGCATCCCAGCCTTGATCTATGTCATCCTAATGTTTGCATCTATAGTAGCTTCAGCTCTTTGAGGAAAGCTCCTTGCATCAGGGGAAATGTTTCACCGGCTCTGTTGTGTTGTGTTGTTGTCAAGGTGCAGGGCAGTCAAGTTCCTCCACACCAAACCCATTCAGCCTTTATGGACCTTAAGTTTGTGCTCTAGTGCAGAGTCATGTTGGAACAAGGTCCCAAACAGGTCCAACAAAGGAAATTAATTCCTTCAACTGGAACTAAACAGGGTTCCTGAGAAATGGCTCCACACCATAATCCCCCCCCCCCTCATGCACCAAACCTTACCAGATTCAGTGCAGTCCAAACATGGTTTTACAATTTGGGGAACAAGTGAGTATTGATGTGGAGTCCAGTTGGACGGTGCTTTACACCACTACATCTGAAGCTTAGTACTTGGTGATATAACGCCTGGATGCAGCCATTCCTTTAAGGTCTCTAGACCACAGGTGTCCAACTCCAGTCCTGGAGGGCCGCTGCCCTGCAACTTTTAGATGTGGCTCTGCTGCACCACACCTGAATAGAATAGCTAGGTCATTAGCAAGGCCTCTACACAAGAAAGAGGTAATTAAGCCATTTCATTCCAGTGTTTTGTACTTGTGGCACATTTAAAAACTGCAGGACAGCGGCTCTTGAGGACTGGAGTTTGACACCCCTGCTCTGGACACTACATGAGAAAATATGAAACTCACATACAGTTTGCAGCTCTGGAGTTATTACTTAGTCTTATTAGTCCACAATGTACCTCAAAACCATCATGACAGTAAAATATACCGCCAAGTATGTAATTAACTGGTCGACGAATGCAGGATTATTTAGAAATATTCCAGATTTCCTGACAAATATTGAAGTCGCTTTTAAGTTTAACACCAAACGTTTGCTGTCGACTCCAGCTGACAGATGAGAGCCATGTTTCTCATATGACTCAATTCCCCTTTTCTCATGCAAATATGCAACAGATAAGCCATCAAGAACGTTTAAAGTACAACAACTGGTTGTGTGTGTAAGAGTTGAAGGCCTTTGGGAGCTTAAGAAAGATAAAACCAGTGATTGGACCGTTCTCATGAGCTTTCGTCGCACACTTTTTACCTTCCACGCAGGAGGGTCTGGCTCTGGTCGTCCCAGCAACCTGCCCTGGGAAGCAGGAGCACTTGACGGTTTGAGATCGCTCCTCAATCTTGTTCTTGTTGCAGCAGCGATGGATGGCCACCACCTCGCAGGTGCCCTGCTTCACCTGATACGACACTGCGAACAACAGACACGAGGAAGAGACACAAATGAGTCAACTTTCCAGAGGCACGCCGGTGGACTGCTGCAACAACTTGCCAGGTTCAAATTCGAACCGTGAGATGCAGAGCAGTTCTTTCTGAGGATGAAATAAATCTGCTGAAGTATTTACGGATGTTTAAACGCCTTGGTTTATTCCAGGCTAAGTCTTTGTTTCATAAATAAACACTCTTTAGCGACGCTCTTATCCTCCACAGCGTGGCCTCATTAACTTCACCACAAAGGCACCTCTGGTTTTGTCATTGCACGCAGAAGGAAAACACAACAGCAGTAGATGATGAAGAAAAAAGACACTCGTTTCCTTTTGAGTCGTTTTTAGACAAACTGAACCAGCTAATGGAAGCAAAGGGAGCACTGCAACAAAGAGACCCACACATGATTAAAGAACCGATAAAACAACCACTCCCTGGAAACCACAACTTTCTTTTTTTTTGTGCGTTTGTGTTTGTTTTGTTCCAATCCAAAGTGTGTGAGTATGATTTCTGAATATTTTATGCTGCGATTATTGCGTTTTTCATAAGATGAAATGCAAATAATTTCTTAGTTTTTGTGATCAGCTTGCAGTTGGGCTCATTAGTTTACATGTCACACAGTGGAAATTTGTTTTTATTTTTTTAAGTGTGGTTTTTATTGAGTGTTTTCGCTGCATGATTTGTTTTTTTTTATTCACTGTGGACTCCGAGAACTAACAGCTGATGCCAGTCACCTGTGCGGGGTGGGCGTGGCCGTAGGCAGCGTACCTGGAACCTGCAAGACGCTGGCAGTGGATTTTAAAAGGCAGAGGACTTCATGTTGGAAGGAGAAGAAAAAAAGGAACCCAGGAAGGTTTGTGACGCAGGACTGCGACCCCGAAAGAAGTCAGTGGTTGACAGCAGAGGATCCGATCAGTGGGAACGACGTGTCGGACCGTCAGTGGGCAGAAGGGGGGACTCTGCCCTGGTCAGTAAGTAACGTTTCCACTGATTGTCTGCAGGGATCCTTGCTGGGACAGATGAAACAACCGCTGTTCAGCGATCGCTCTCCTGGCCAGGTGTTTACGTGGAGCAGCTGGAGCTGGAACGACCGCAGGAGGCGGTGGCGCTAAGGCTGCGGCAGACTGGACGGAGCGCAGGACTCACCGTTCTAACCGGACTTTGTGGATGTTGGCCCTCTTGGATGATTTTAGTTTACTCTCTTTAGAACATTTAATACTTTCATTGTCATTGTTTTACTAAGAGAAAACGGAGTATTTTATTCCGTTGGGGAATAAAACAGAAAAAAAACTAACTAATCGAATTGTCCTCCCTTGGTGCTGTGTTACTGTCTCCCTCCTTGTTGTCTGAGAACCCGTGGCTACCAGCTGACGTTAAGCTGGGCCCTTACATACATGCCATGAGAATTATTTAAAGCACCTAAAATATATCGAACTAAATGATCAGTGGTTTGGCAGAGACATTTGCTTCCAGATAGCTGTTTGCTCTTTTTTAAAATCATAATGACAACTAAACAATATAAACTTGAAGATTGTCAATTCTTACAATATCTTCAATTAAAATCTCTTATGCAAAGTAAATATGACCCAGAACAACTCATTATATTTCCTAATGAAAGAATGTAAATTGAATCCAGAAAGAAAACTTAGTCGATATTCAGAATGTTAAACAGGATTGATTCAACAATATCAATACCTACTTCAAAATTGCAAACAGATCTGAATATAAACTTGTGACTTCTGGATTAACATTTGCAATAATATCTCATAAATGACAAAAAAAAAAAACCTGTAATCTTCAGCTCATTCAGTATAAAGTACTTGACAGAAGTTTTTCAGCATCATTCTTCCTCCTCATTTCACGTAGTTCCTGTAAACAATATAACAAATTCCACCCAGTAGAATTTAACCAGTTCCATTGATCTATCATGTCTATATTTATTATTTCCAGTACTAATGCTTTTGTTTGTTTGTGTTTTTTTAGCTGCTCTACACACTGATAATATTGTTCATATCACCATTTTTGCTCACACATTCATGCACACATGGCTAATAATACTCACAATATCATCTGTTTTCTTTTCTTCGTTAGTTTTGTGATTTTATCTTCCTTTCAGTAATACAACGTATCGGACCATGTATTTTCAACGTTGATAAAAGTAAAAAAAAAAAAAAAAAGAAAAGGAAAATCATAATGACAACAAATATTACCAAACTCACCCTACTCTAAAGTTTACACAAGCATTCAATCATAAATCCCGACAGAGAAATGGCCAAAAACGCTGAAAAAGGTCGGTCAACAAATATTATTTCCATCTATTATTGAGACGACTTTAAGCGAGCAGAAGCCTAACGGGAGCTGGAGCTGCAGCAGCAGCGTGAACCTGGAAATCCTTCAGAAATGATGTGCAAATAGACTTCTGTTCAATATTAATGTTTGGAACTAGATAGTGTAGGTGTTAAAGTTATGTTTTATTCAGCAAATTAACCAGTCAACTTCCCCGGGGGGAAAGACTTTTATGCCTGGTGTTTGCGTTTACTGTTGGGTAAAATATTTAGTGAATCTAATCTTTGCTTAAGGCTCCAGAATGTTTCGCGGTCGCCTTATCTTCCCTCGCAAAGCTTGTTGTGCTCTCCTAAGAGTTTCGGGAGAGAACAGCAAACCCTTCTGGTGACATTACCAGCTACCTATAAGCCTCTTTACACCGCTGGAAAAACCTTGCTTATACTGTACCGTAAGCCCAGATTCCATTTATGTACGTGACTTTACACAGACTCGGAAACTTTTCACGCCCGGCTGAGTGCGCTGTGCACAGAAAGAGCGTCCGAACACACACACACAACACACACACACACCACACACACACACACACACCGTCAAGGGTTCTATTTCTGAAGGCCGTGGCCCCTCTCATCCTTTCTGATTTAAAGTTTGTTTGTTCTTCTCTCCAGAGAGCCCCATCAATGATCCCTGGCTCACTGAGGGCGCCCCCCTCCCACCCTGCTCCACCATCATCCCTCCACTTTCATTTCCCTCACTTCTCTGTCTCAGACTCTCCTGAGGCTGGAGCAGCTGCCAGATTGCCACACACACACGTGCAAACATAAAGCCTCCATCCACTGATAAAATGTATAAAAATAAAAAAATGAACACAACTTCAGAAGACAACAACTACAACTGCAGATGTAATTGCATTAGTAGTAGGCGCAGTTTTTAAAAAAAAAGCTCAGAGCAGCAATGTAAAGTCTAAATCAAGCACAATCAGCTCCCCTTGTTTAATCTTAGTTACTCCCAGAATTAAAATTTCATTTCCCTGCTTTCGCAGAACTTTAGCCAGCTGAAGCCGCTCAGTCTGACGGTCCCTCACATCTGAGAGAGAAACGCAGCCTGTTAGTGAGGAACAAAGAATAGCAGAGACAGAGTCAAGCAGGTGGAGGAAGGAGGTGCCACGGCCAGCAGACAGAACAAAGAGAAGCTCATCTTTGGCTGCAGTAATGAGGTCAGAAGGTGCTCCGGTCTCCTCTAATGACTGCCTGCGTCAGACCTGGGATGGAACTGTTTGTATTTTTGAAGGGATAGTAATGAATCTTAAAAGTTGGGCTCTGTTTAAAGGTTTATTGAGCTAATGCAGTGGGATAAATAAGTGTTAAATACATCCATGTACAACAGACCACTGCACTGAACCCCATTGAAAGCCTCCTGGTTATCCCACCAAATATTGATTTCTGAAAAAACATTAGTATTGTTGTTTCTAAATGAGTATGAACTTGTTTTCTTTTACGTTAGTTGAGGTCTGACAGCATTGCATCTTTGTCGTTATTCTGACCGTTTCTAATTTTCTGCAAATAAAAACTACATTTCTGCTTAGAATTTGGGAGGCATGCAGAATAAAAGAACATTCGTTTTACTCAAAAATTGTAAATGCTCTCTCAGTTGTTTCCAGAGCTGTATATATAAAGGTGCTGTTAACATGGAATCTGAGACAAAAATGTCCTTGAATGAAGTTATATGTGATTAAAATTGTTCGTTAAAAGGAACGTTATTAAACATGCAAAGTCTTAGTTTCTAAAAAAAAAGATGGAAAACGGTCAGCATTTGGAAACTAACCCTGCTGTCTATCAGTGCAACTGTATGTAAGCTAACTTTAGCATTTAGTAAGTAGTATTATCTCAAAAAACAGGACAGGAAGTTGTTATTCGTGCATCTATTTCTTCAAAATGTATTAACTACTGTAACTCATCTTTCACCTACCTAAGCAAACCATTACTGGGTTTTCTACATGTTGTATAGAACGTTGCTGCCTGACGTCTTACCAAACCTTCACAGTTTTTATCTCACATCAATTTTCTACAAATTTTCTACAAAACGCAATTATTTTCTTTGGAGGAATTTGAAGATTGCCAAAGTCACTTTGGCCTTGGCCATTCCTCCACTAAACATCAGTCTAGTGGAGGATGTGCAACTGTATGTAAGCTATCCATCCATCCATTTTCTTAACCCCCTTGTCCCTTATTGGGGTAGGGGGAGGATTGCTGGTGCCTCTCCAGCTAATGTTCCGGGTGAGAGGCAGGGTCACCCTGGACAGGTCCCCAGTCTGTTACAGGGCAACATAGAGACGGACAGGACAAACAACCATGCACACACACAGCCACACCTAGGGACAATTTGGAGAGGCCAATCAACCTGACAGTCATGTTTTTGGACTGTGGGAGGAAACCAAAGTACCCGGAAAGAACCCACCATGCACAGGGAGAACATGGAAACTCCATGTAGAAAGGAATCGAACCCAGAACCTGCTGCAAGGCAACAGCTCTACCAACTGCGCCACTGTGCAGCCCCAGGATGAACTAATAAATATTAATATTATATGAAGTCATTAAAGAAGGTTGTTGATTGGGTAAGACATTTACTGCTCATAACCTTTAGACAGAGCCCCGTTTTCTGCTGAAAAAAGCTGCTTCTTTCAAACTTGAGAGCAGATGGATAAAACCAGGACCTTTTTTTATTTATGCATCTTCTTTATTATATATATATATACTGTATATATATTGTTATATATATATATATATATATTATATATATATATATATATAATATATATATATAAATTAATTTATATAAATATACTAACAAAGTCTGCCCACAGTTTGCACCTAATTAAAATCAAACAAAGTATGAATTTAATGCTAATGAGGTAAATGCAAGAGGTGTAAGATATGAAACTACCCATTCCTCTTATAGAAAAGATTTTCGCTACTTATAGGACAACAGCAAGAAGAGAGAAAGTTTGTGTGTGTGTGTGTGTGTGTGTGTGTGTGTGTGTGTGTGTTTGGTTGTGTGTGTGTGTGTGTGTGGTGTGTGTGTGGCTGTGTGTGTGTGTGTGTGTGTGTGCATGTGCGTGTGTGTGGTAAGAAGTACAGATGCAGTTTAATGAAAATAAAATTAAAATAAAAGACACTCCAAGGTGCTCTTCAAGCAAATACTTAACAAAGCTGTGCTTCATGGCCAGTTTGAAAAAAACAAGATCAATTTGTTTCACATGTTGCCAACATTTTCCACACCGTGGAGCAGCAGCACTACACGAAGAATGGTTTTCCTATTTATTTATCCACTGAAGCAAATGTTCTGCCTTGTAAAATAACTAGTGATAAAATGAAGCTTGAAATATATGTACTTATAAAAGAAAACACTGCTGCTGTTTGTTTGTTTTTTTTGTTCCCTCCAGTGAAAAAAACTGTTGCAAGAATTTAACCTGCAACTCGTGCAGAAGGCATAGCTGTAGCAAAGACATGGTGTGTTTAGGTTAGCAGTAGTCAAAGTTATTTTGAGCTTTATATGAAAGTACTGGCCAACATTCATGATCAGAAAACAATCTGTACATATGTGAGGAAGCTCAACAGCCACAGCGATCCTAAGCTGAGATAAACTCATGTAGATGAAAGCGTGTTGTTTTCTCTTCAGTATGTCGGATTCTTACTGAAGAATCCTCATTATTTGGCAGCTGGTGTTTTGTCAGAATAAAATTTAAAGGCTTTGTTGCAAAAAAAAAAAAAAAAAAGGCCAGAAAAAGGTTGACACACAAAGTTGGTTTGGAAATGTGAAATAATGTCAGGCGAATTGTTCAACATATCCAAGCAGTTATGTGCAGATGTATGTGTAGCCTGTAGCTTTTGCTGTTTACCGTGATTTATACCTGCAAACATCCAGGATGTTTAATCAGTAAGCAAATGTCAGGGGCCAGAAAGAAATCAGCATTTAAAATCTATTTGATGAGGATATTAATAACACCTACAGTAAAATGATGATAATAATAATAGTGTTTTCTTGTACTCTGACCTGTAGAACACTGCACATGTATTGCTTGGAGTGATTTACAGTAAACTGAACAAATACAGCTACAACTTTTCACTTCTGTGCTCAAAGAGAATGAGCACAAAAGCAACAATCTTGTTTGTAATAAAAAGGATCACCTGTATCTCTTCCTTCTCTAACTATTCTGCCCTTTGACCCTCTGAATGCACTAAAGCACATCGATGAACGTGTGAATGCCCTCTTTCAGCACCAGACTGCCAGAAAAGCTCAAAGTCCTGGTGGTGATTTCCCCCTTGGCCTAAACTGGGCAGCATCTTCTCCCACACAAGAACCATCAGTAGTGGCATCCCTCAGGGCTGTGTGCTCTCCTCTCTGTAAATAAACGCCTGCACCTCGGTGGACCCATCTGTGAAACGACTGAAATTTGAAGAAGTCATTGGTCTGAAGCAGGATGATAAGGAGTCTGAATACGGACAGGAAGCGAATCGGCACCATCTGGAGTTTAACTCACTCAAGACAGCGGAGGTGACGGTGTGCTACCCAACAACTCCCTCTACTCTCTGCCGCCTCACCATTTTCGTCTGTGGATCGTTTCCAGTTCCTAGAAACTGTCCTATCTCAGGACCTAAGATCATCCTCACACACACACAGAGCTCAGACTCTGTCCTGAGTTCATCCGTCACTGTGAGGTTTGGCCCATCTGGAAAAATAACAAAAAAAAAACAGGCAGGTCCATACTTCAACAATCAATCAGGTTTGGACCGAGGATCATCAGCGCTGACCTTCCCTCCACCCAGGACTTGTGCAGGCAGGTGTAGGGTCAGAAAAAGAGGGCAGCTAACATCTTAGCATGTCCCACACGTCCTGGACACACGCTGGTTAGACTTTTACCTCCAGGTCAACAATGCAGACTGCAATTTGTAATAAAAACAATCGGCGGAGAGACACAGCGTCTTCCCCTGCGGGCTAAACACAGTGAACACCTTAAAGTTAGCTACTCTTCTGTGAAACAAAATGAGCATATTTGCAGTCACACAATCTGTTTTTTTTCAATATATATACAATATAGCATGATAACATGTATATATTTGTGTTCCTGTTCCATTGGGGAGTTGTGGCCACCATGGACGGCACAAGCGGCAGGTGTTACTGTATGTTTTAAGGGGAAATTACTTTTATTTTTACAAAGTATCATTTAATTTTTCCTTGAAAGCCTTGACATTTTCTTCTGAAAAACAATTTGAAAAGTACATTTTGTATTCATTCAGGGTGCCATTATCGTCTTTGTATTACATTTGGGCATGTGTGTGTTGAAGGCAATCCCTCGGGGAACGGGAGAAGTCTTCCAGCTAGGCAAAAACCCGATGTTGGTGAGAGGAACCAAGAAGAACCAATATACAAAATGCTCGGGCTCCACGATGAGCCTCCATAGCTTTACCCTCCGTATCAATGTCCTGCTGATTCCCTCCCCTCATCTACAAAAATATTTATGTGTTAAACATTCAGCTCCCAGCTCTATACACAAACTAACAGTGTGTCGAATGCCTCAGTGTTGCCTTTAAAGCATTCTGTTATGGCCGTATCGCTATAATAGAGCCCTACACGGTGAGAAGAAAAGTCTTCTCAAGCATGGCTAAATGCTTCTATTCCTGCGGCAGGTGGTGGAGGCGTAACAATAGCCGGGCGTTCAGACTGCCTCGAACTGATGGGTTAGTCAGGCGACTGATGTATTCTGACAGACACAGACAAGCAGGAGAATTGTACAATTTATCAAAAAGGCTATGTCTCTCCCTCTGTCAGTTCCTGACAGGCATGTCTGCGGCTGAGAAAGGGCAGGTATCAAGCAACTCCGTTTGAGGTCGTAAAATCCGGATCTGGGAGGCGATGCGGTCTACGTCTCAGCGGGAACGCTCGGAGCGGTTTCAAAGGAGCAAGATTTCAGGAATCGCTTGTGCCGAGCAGCGTGAAAACACGTCAAACTTGCTGCTAAGTCAACTTGCTGTTGCTACAAATCGGCTTTCCTTGACTTGTCATCCTTTATGTTTTCACTCAGCGTCTTTGAGCCCTCAGACCTTCACTTGCCTGCTCCATTTATTCCTCACCTGAACACTGGTACGGCCCATCAATCCTCCTGACACGATTGGTGTTTTACAGGCCTGCATTAGGCCTCCCTCGCAGTTTCTGTTCATTTTCATTACAGGCTGCAGGTAGCGACAAGGGTTGCTGTATACAAGAGACACATGTCGGTGAAATAGGATCACTTGACTGGGCTGTTTATGTTTTTATTTTTCACAAAAAGTCTTGTGGCTTTCCGAACATGCAGGTGGAATACGACAGATAGAGCGTTACTCCAAAGCTAGCTAGAATATGATGTGAAATGATAACTCTAGAAGCTGAATGAGCAACTTTTCCAGGAAACCAAGCTGGATTAAGGGCCATAAAAGATGGTTGCGCATTCGTCAAGCGAGTCGTTTCTGTGCTGATATCCTGCTGATGACCCACTTTCACTTTTCTGGTAACGGAACCAGGTTTTTTATTGAAATTTTTATTCTCAAATCAAATTGAGAAGAACGCATCGAGTCGTGAACTCTGACAGGTCCTCAAGGAGTTTGGATGAGAAACACGCCCACAGCATCACAGAGCCCCTACCGTGTGTAACAGTACGACAGGGGCTTTGACTCGCATCAGATCCACCTGGAGTGTTTATTGAAGAAAAACTCAAATCTTTTCAAGCAGTTCCAGTAAAAGTCTCAGTAGAGTTTAGAAAACTTCACCGATGGGTTGACTGCGAAGGCTTTTTTCCCCTCTCCTTTCATTTCTCATGTAGAGCCGATCTAAATGTTCACACCACCACGCCTGCGCATACACACAATCATGAATACTGACAATTTAGAGAAATCAATTAAGCTACCTGTCATGTTTTTGGACTGTGTGGTGAAGTGCCAACACATGTAGTTTAGAGAACAAACCGAGGACGTTTTTACTGCAAGGCAACAGTTTTATCCCCCATCTAAACAGAGACACAGAAATACATTTATTACTAATAAAATATCTCCATAAATCTCACAAACTCAAACATTTAAAGTATAAATATAAAATAAATGCTTCAGAGACATTTATTGTATAGGAAGTTGTATGGGGTTAGCTTATGCTAATAAATATAGCAGTGTCAAAAAGTGTCAAGGTTGTTGTTTGCTCTGAATTTCTCCCTTGCTTCTCTAAGATGGTTGTTTGCTTCATATTTCATTCATCAGTCTTTGTTTATGGAGGAGTTTTCATACACAGCGAAGGCAAAACAAAGCGCTTCAGTTCATCCTCTGCAAAGTTCTATTCTGTTTCGGTGCCTTTAAAGCCACGCTAACGTTAATAAACATCATTTATTTTGCGTGTGTGCAAAACATTTCACTTTACTTTGACGCAAAAGAGAAAAGAAGGAATGAGAAGGCAGGTTGCACTCACTTTGTTCACCACCTGCCAAGTTCTTCAATGTTAATGAGGAGCAGGAACATTTTACAATGAAAAAATGTAAAAAAAAATAAATAAAAATAATATATATTCTCAGTGTTGATTTGTTTTATTGGTTGAATTCATTTATCAAATAGATCAACACTACAATAAGTAAATGAAATTAAGATGAAATAAATGTGATGTACATGCATCATTTGCGGCATTTTTTGACCTACAGAGCCACCATGTGGCAGAAAGAGGTACAACACCCACATTGATCACGCATGTCCCACTGAAGAGCCGACAAAACAGCGACAGAAGCGGCTAAATCCCTTGAATATGTATCCTGGTAGCAATAACATTCACCCAATTATTTTTCAACCTCAAACTGCATTATGCGTGGATTATTGATATTCACAGCCGACAGGCCTCAAGCCGCCGCCAATTAGAGTAAACTGTCAAATAATAATAATAACAATAAAAAGCAGTCCGTTTGTGCACCAGATATCTTGTTTCTCGGTGAGTGTGAAATGAGAAGAGGGCCAAGCGATGATGCTGACCTTCACAATCCACAGAGCCTGTAATTAGTGGTGTCCCTGCCGTAAGCAGGCCGCCTTCTCTCTTCCCTTAAAAGGAAAACTAATACAATCACTCGCCGAAAAAGACTGGATGCTGGTAGCATTTCTTTTGCGCATAAAGGTCACCCTGCACAATGCAAATAGCGAGAGCGGAGAAATCGAGGGATAATTAAGGAAACTGTTGTAATTAAGAGCCAGGAAGACGAGACTTGGGAGGTTTCAGCAAGTGGCTGTTGTGACTCAGCAAGAAACCGTCCCCGCAGTCATTCTCACAGAGAGAATGGAGGGAAAAAATAGGTTTGGCCTTTATGACCTGTATTATTAATTCAGTCAAGTTTTGATTGTTTCAGACTGAAGAGTCTCAAACATGTGTGACCTTTTCACATTTTTCACATTATGAACTACAATGTACATTATGTAGCAATGTGGAGTCCAGCAGTTGCACTGCCGACAGATTCTCCCACCTGAATCTCTGCATCTCCTCCAGAGTCGCTGTCAGTGTATGTGCTGGGCGGCCGTCTCGCTGCAGGTCTGCAGATGTGCCACAAACTCTTCATTTCTAGACGGCACATTGAACAGGCCCCAATAAAATGTCGGAAACTTGGGGTGTTGTTTTACAACCTAAGCCTGCTTTAAACTTCTTCAGCGTTCCCTCCGACCTGCCTGCTGCATTTATTGGTCTTATGGTATCAATTCTCTGACAGATTATCTGTATTCATCATGACGTTAAATCTTCTTTTGTCTTCATTATCAGTAGATAACCCTGAGATAAGTAGTAAGAGTAAGTAGATAAGAGACTTGTCTTGGGGGGAAAAAAGAGAGTCTTCAGTCAGAGGCTTCTTCAAATTCACTGAAATACGGACTGCTACAGGAGATATTTCCTGCCAACAGATGCCAATGATCTACAATAACTATTTGAATAATTTAAAATGAATATGAGGTAAGCATTGAATTTCCCTTTGGGATCAATAAAGTATGTTTGAATTTAAATTTGAAATGACTTTGAAAGACTATTTGATTATTTGATCTATGAAGGCTATCAGAGAATCCACATGTATGTAATCCTCTTTAGATGTGGAAAACAGTGAGCCAGTGTTATTGTCATATATCCATGTTTGTTGTTATTGTGGTTTCTCAGTTTTGTTTTCTCTCTTCCTGCAGGTGCAGAAGCAGACTTCATTGGTGTTCACTAAGCTTCTTTCTCTCTGCTCATCCTCCTTCTTTCCCTTTAAGGCCTTCCCTCGTTCCTTTCTCTCTACTCCTGCATGTGGCTCAGTCAGAACAAATCCTAGTAAAACATATTGAAGTTTGTCGTTCCGTTGAGACGCAACGTGACAAACGTTCAACATTCATACTCTTTTAAAGGCGTCACATAAGCAGGCCAACGTAAACTTTAATGTTTACAACTCACGATAATTGCATAATAAACACCGCAGGGCCTCAGCTACTCGTGAGAGACATTAAAGTTTATGGCAGCGCTGAGGTAGCGAGAGTCCTCGAGAACAGCGTCGCCTCTGAAACGCTGCGCGTCTGCACTGTAAATAGATGAGATCGCACCCAAACGGATGTGTTTGTGTTGACAGTTTCTGACAGCTTAAGTGCTATGTAGTATCTGTGAAGGCTGTATCACTCAAACAGAAGTATTTTCTTTGCAACCATGCCAAGCACAAGTCCTCGTCTGGGTTATGTTGTTGTCAGAGTGAAATAAAGAGTAAAAACATCTCACACACACACACACACACACACCCTCCGCCATGACGCAGGCGGCCTGTT
The DNA here is from genome assembly GCA_033032245.1 of Poecilia picta. Lineage (NCBI taxonomy): Eukaryota > Metazoa > Chordata > Actinopteri > Cyprinodontiformes > Poeciliidae > Poecilia > Poecilia picta. The sequence continues at coordinate 8,705,949 of CM065357.1, read as the reverse complement.
CCGCGTCAGGCTCGGCGAACACATGTTACACCTCTGAAATGACAGTGTAATTAACCTCTCGCGGTGGTGGCAAGGGGGGATTCAGAGCAAGATCCCGTGTACCTGTTGGTCCCCGATGATTACGGCTGCCGGCGGACACGGGGTCAACCCAGAGCATCACCAAGGCAACGAGGAAGGCCACCTGCCAAGGCCAAGCTGACCTTCCCCTCAGCTTCATCCTGAGAGAGAGAGAGGAGGGACAGGGGGGCAAAGAGGGAGAAAGCAGAGGAGGAGACGTTCAGGAAGAGGCTGGAAAACAACCAACAAATGCAGCTTTCTGAACAAACAGTGGAGGAGGTGAGCTGCTAAAGGTCAAAGGAAGAAAAACACAACCTTAAAAAACTGACCTGATCCGAGGGAACTGGTTTTTGTAGTTCACATAAGTACAGTCATAGTTCTGTGTACACCCGCAGCATTTCTTTGTGGGTTTTTTTTTTCAAATCAAGTTCCTGCTAACATTTTTGTGAAATCTACATTGATATTATTAAAAAATGTCATTATCAGTCATTTTGAGGAAAAACTAATAAAGCCATTCAGCCTAGTCACACTAACATTTCATGTTAATGAGTATTAATCAATATTTGAAGATAATAAATGAACAATATCATCCTGTTTTCAGTGAGTTTTGCTTGTTATGTCACGTCCTAAATTAATATTTTAATCAAAGGGAAAAAAAACTATCCTGAAACTGCCTGAACTTTTTTGTATTTTGTCATCTTAAAACTACAAACATAAATGTATTTTATTCTGTTATCTGTCAATAGACTGACAGGTCAACAGATTGTTGAGTAGTGCATGAAAGTAGAACGAAATGTATTACGTGTAAGTGCAGCCTGAAAACACATCTCTTCTCCTTCAACACCAGCCAAAGAGAAAAGGTAAAGGAAGAACATTTAAGTATTGTGGGGTTTTATTATTATTCATGCTACTAGTTTTTGCTATCTTTGTGAATTTTATTTATTATTTTTTTCAAAACTTATTTTTATTTTCTATTTTATCATTTATCTACCTGGGGTTGTTGTAAATGTGCTACATAAATAAACTTTGACTTGACTTGAACAAACAAAAATGCAAAAAGCTAGGTTTGCATTTAAAGTTGTCCTTAATTTGGTTTATTACATAAAATCATAATAAAACACATGCGGGAGGGTGTGAGTAGTGCATATGTAAAGTTGATTGACAGCGCTAAGACCCTCCTCCTGACTCTCATTGGTTGTCTATGACCAAACTTTGTATTTCTCATTAAATTGTCATGACATCGTGACAGTTTAACAATAATGTAAAAGAAGAAAACACATTTCTTTTTTTCTTTTTTTTTTCCTTTTTGAACAAATTGTGAGGGGTGTTAAAATGATTGCAGTTCGCTGCATGTACAAATCAAATGTTATTCCAAAAGTATAGGTGACTAAGTTTGGGTTAAACCAACCTGTCAAACATGAATTCCTATTATTCTTTTTTTAACTTAGCTCAAGTTTATTTTTAATATAATTTTTGCAGATGAGTCACTAAGCAGAGACAAACCCGATCAACAAAAACATGCATCGGAGCTTCACCTGATGTCGCCTCACCTGTCTGTCTTTCGTCTGTCTTCCACTGGCCAGGTCCTCACAGTGTGAAGCTCATGGCGGCGTTCACTTGCACCTCAAATCTCCTTCTCTTCCTCCTCCTCTTCCTCGTCTTAAACACAAGACACCTCTGGAGGAAGGAAAGCACAAAGACACCCAGTCAGAGAGCACAGTCTGCCCTGGGGTTGGTCCATGGCCTTGCACGGAGATCTACCCACACATACACAAGTGCCCCACAAATATGTATTCATACACAGTCGTGTTTTCATCACTTGTGGGACTTCACATTGACTTCCATTAATCTCTACAGCCTAACCCTCATCATAATCCTAACCCTAAACCTAATCATCACAGACCTAACCACTAACCCCAAAACAACAATTTCCCTCATGGGGACCAAGAAAATGTCCTCACAAGTAGCAGTGGTCCCCATAACCCCACATTGTAGACAGAAATAGGTTCCTATAAGGATATAAAAACCTGGCATACACGCACACACACACGCACACACACACAGGGCTGAAGATGTGAAGACCTAGATTCTGTCAGATCCATTGTTTACAATGGGTTCACCTACCCCCAGGCTAAATGTGATCCCCACTCTAAACATCACACACAGCTCCCCCCCCCCCCTCCACCCTTGTCCCGTCCAAACACTCACTGTCTGTCATGATGCGCACACTCGCACTCACATGCACGCGCGCACACACACACACACACACACACACACACACACACACACACACACACACACAAACACACACACCCTCTTTTGCAGAAATGCACACACTCACTCCAAAAGATACACACACACACACACACATACATATGCAAATGGACACATAAAACAACATGCATAATAAACTAAAAGTCCAACTGAAATATGTGTACATAAAAGGAAAGCAGCAGAAGGGCCTATTAGCTGAAACATTTAACAGCTGATCAAATATGTCATAGAAACCAGTAATGACATACACACACACACACACACCACGCTAAATTTGCACAGTATTTGCAAGGTAAATTCAAAGCCTGTCAGAGGACAGCAGGAGAGACTCTTCCTAATTACAACTGAGTGACAGTCTGTGATGCAAGTGTGCTATCACACACACACACACACACACACACACACACGTGCACGCACAAGGTAAATTGCCATCCAGCAATAGTAGTGTATCAACACGCCTCTCTTTGCAAAGGGGAAAGACTCTGCAGGCTTCAAGAAAAGACAACAGTCACATTAATAACAAAGACTTCTCCACTCCTCAAACCTTCATTATTCATCAGATTTCATTGATATGCAACTCAGTCCACTAATATGCTGGGAAACTTCTCCGAAAGGACCACGATTCGCTTTCAAACATCGGTGTAGTGCCACTGCCCCCTAGTGAGGGGAGAGTGCAACAACGAGAACCACAGGTCTGCAAAGCAGGAACCAGAAATAAAGATGCAAACCAACAGAGCAATGAAATAATTATCTGAAAGAGCTTCAGTGAAGTTGGATCAAAAAGGAGAAAAATATTCATTATTTAGGTATAATTACAAAATATGACTCCTACATTCTTATAGAGCACACAACATCCATACATTCGCAGCTTCTGATGTTTGCGATCAGAGTTTAAACTTGTGTATTTGTGTGTAACAGTTTGAATCCGGTACAGTATGTGAAAGTATGCAAGGTGCATGTGCTCTGAGAAGTGATTATGCATGCTGCATGGCTGCACAGAGGCCTATTTCTTATTCCCTTTTGAAAGGCTGAGTCAGGGCATGCATTTTTATCAGCTTTGTTCTGTGATACACTCATTAAAGGAGCACAGCCGTGCATGTGTGGGTGTGTGTGTGTGTGTGCATATGTGTGTCTGGATGTGGGTGTGTGTGCAGTGTTCATTGGGAACAGGAGAGAGAAAATGTCCCGTCATCGGAAGCAATATTGTAACCTTTGCAAAGTCTTCAACAAAACTCAGAGAATGGCTTTAGACTGTTTTAAAAAATGTATTTTGTAAAAAAGTAAACGTAGAGAACAATCAGGGCTTGTAGTCACGGAGTTAAAACACAGAAAATAAAAACCTGGAGTAAAGCTGTCGGTTTGGACCTCCAAACCTGCGGGGACTGGTTAGATGTGCAAATATAACAGCGACATATTACATTAAAAAAAACCTTTCGATGTTTGATGGTTAAAATATAAAATGTAAATTAGTGGAGGGCAACGCTTTAGAAGTAGCTGAACGATTATACATAGTACAAACACTCTGCGACAGCTAGTAAATAAATGCTACTTAGAGCTTTAAAATCTATAAAAACCCTCTAAAAGGATAAGTTATAAAGTCTAATAAATACCTACAGTTAGAAATTCATATATTTTGTTAAAAGCATTTTGGGTGTTTTACAAGCATAAAAAACTTTTACAACAAGCAAACCCATCAGTTTTCAACCCAGCTTTTTGAAAAGCAAGAACTGACATCAAGCTAACACACGTCATATTTCACTTTTTTCATCTATTTAGTTTTTTAAAACTTAATTATTTGTCAAGCTGATTAAGTGAATATATTAAGTGAATACATATTCTTTAACCAAAGTTATTAAATGCTTCCTTCCCCACCCCCGACTTATGGACCGCTCTCCATATCAGGGTATTTTTGCAATTGGACCTCAACATCAACGCCAGGCCCACAAAATTCGACATTACTGGCATCCCATACATCACTGTCTATAGAAACACTCCGCCAGCAATCATGTCACTTTTCTCCAGGCTTGTAATCAGAAATCAATGGACAGACAGCAGCTTATGCTGCTTTCGCTTCAGATTGGAAAAGTGCCCAATGTTCTTATTCTTATTGTGCAGTTGTGCTGCTGCATGAGTAATAAACTTTGCTTGTAGACGCCGCTGCACCGCCATATGTCAACGTTATGAAAATGTGTTGGCTTTCTCTGAAATAATCTGAATTTACCATTAAAAAGACATCAAGGTGAGTTTTATTAGATCCTCTAATCAACCAGGAAATGTAAGGTTAACCGAGCTGTGATAGTGGTAAAGCTTTGAACCTGAAACACAAGTTTGAATGTCTTTATGTTAAAGGAGGAATGCTCACTTATTCTAGTAGGTAAAAAAAAAAAAAACACACACAAACCCTGACACACTCCAGCAAACTGAGCACAAACATGCTCAAGATTATCTGAGCACATCAAGTCTCACCCCATCTAAAATTATCCCTCCTGCTGCATCACCCTCTCCATCTCTTCTCGCCGCGCGTCTCAGAGGGCTGAGAGGCTGAGCCGTGTCATTTCTCCCAGTAATCACGCAGGACTGACACGCCGGCTCATTGGCATGCAACCAGGCAGATCTTACCTCCTCCACAAATACACATCCGCCCCACCGTCGCAAAACAGACGCACGCACGCCCACAATTCGCTAAATTACCCCTGTGGATGCAGACTCTGACCTCATCTGCTGCATCAAGAAACAGGTTTGCTAAACAGTTTTCGTCTGTCGCCGGTGTCCTGCCCCGTTTGTCAGACAGAGAGATGATATCATCTGTTAGGACAGGACAGGAAGTTTCATATCAGAAGAGCTGTTAGAGACAGGAAGCGCGTTGTTACTGCATGACCTTTGTGGCACATGGCTGTTGCAAATGTTTTCATTTAGCTTTAGGTTTAAAGCTGGTTTTTTGTTTTTGCCCACACAACACTGTAAAGCTGATCGACCCCCTGACCTGACAGACGGAGAGGCAGAATGTTTATGTGTGAGAAAGAAATACTGACATTTTTCACGTTAAAGCGTTCGTTCTAATCTTTAATTGCAGAGAAACAGAACATTTCCAACTCATTGGTAACAATGGTGCACACACTCCAGCCTGCTAGTGTGTGTGAGGTAAGTCTCTAGTTAGTCAGATTAGTTTTTCAGAATCCTGTCCCATGTTGCTGATTGATTTCTTTATTTTATATTCTTTCTTAGTCTTCAAAATGACACAAAATTAGGAAAAACGCAACATTTTAAAATCATGGATCAACGTTAGCTGATGATTTTCACCTAAAAAAGTGAAATTACAGAAAAGAACTTAAGAGTCCTGAAAAAAGATCAAGAGATTTTTAAGCTGGACCTAAAGTATGAGTCCTACTGTATTTACTAAAAATATTTCATGGCTTTTGAGATTTATTATTAAAAAAAGTAGAAAAAGGTGAAGAAAACCAAAGGAAAATAACAAAATAGATGGTGAGGTGAGGAAAATGTGTGCAACATAAACTCTGCTGCAAGTCATCAAATCTCCCTTATCGCTATCTCAGAGCTATCTTGTTTTTTTTTTGTTTGTTTGTTTGTTTTTTACAAGTAGTCCTTCTCATGGTAGAGCCATTTTACAGCAAATGTGTTCTGCGTATTAAAGCAGAATTTAAATCTGTTTCGGTGAAATAAAGCAAGACAAACTCCAGATAAAAAAAAGAATCTCCGGTTCAATTACGGCGCCAAACAGAGGTGAAAATGTATAAGTCTGAAGGCCACACACGCGCTTCACAACAGTATCTTCCCCCGTGCTGATTTTTCTTTGCCCAAACACAAACCAAGCAGACAAAAGAAGAGGATAAAAAAAAAGGAAAAAGAAATCCTATCAGTGTAAAACAAAGTGCGTCTCCCTAAGGCGGAAAGATATTGAAAATGAAACGGGCAAGAAGCACAAAGCTCAGTGGGATCTCATGTGAAGCGTTGCAGATTTCCACCGATATGCGCGGTATTAACATTCAGTCGGGGTGTGTAATGCCCGCTTCCTCCCGAGCGAGGCAGCCATTACGGCATGTTGCTCCTCGGCCGTTTCTTTTGGGTCGCTGCGCTCGCGGAGCGGGTGCGTGCAATTATAGACACGCGCTAAATTGCACAGACGCAATCTTACGAACTCGGACGGCGCGGTTCACGCGAGCACGGCGAGGCACGGCGAGGCACGGCTCCTCCGTTCACCCAGACTCTCACACCTCAACTCCTCGTTGGTGTTCGCGCTCTCCATTCCTCCACATCTGAAGATAAGTTGCAAGCAAGTTGAAAGATCAGTTAATTCCTTTGATTGCAGAGGCAAAGGTGTGAAATCCCACAATGCCACTGGGCCTGTCTCTCTCTGCTGCTGTGTATATTCTAATAAAATCACCAGCTAATAAGTTAATAAGGGTTTGCTGAAATGGCCTGGCAGTAAAAAAAAAAAAAAATCTTGGAAGGAGAGAGTTGTGAGTGAATGTTTGAATTCGGGACCATTACCTGACTGTGGTATCGACTGCAGAGTTCAGAGAATGGCCTTGGCTCTAAGGTACCATTACAGCTCAATTGATCTGCCTGCACTTAAGTCTAAATCCCACCTTGTTGCACAAGCCATCGTTTCAGGATCCAGTGACCAAGACATATGTGCATGTGTGTGTGTGTGTGTGTGTGTGTGTGTGTGTCTGTGTTTTAGCATTTCTCACCTTGCAAGTCCCATTTTTTTTTAACAAAAGCTATATTATGGTGGAGCCCAAAGTCTGGGCTCCATAAGAAGATGTGTTGTTTTGGGGTTAGGAGTTAGGTTCAGGGCCAAGGTGCTCATTGACTTTATGCTAGGTTTTATGGCTAGTCACTTACTGGTTTAGTGTAAGTGGCTGTAAAAATGAATTGGAAATGAATGGTAGACAATGTAAAGTCCTTGTGAAGATAACAAGACATGCTGTGTGTGTGTGCGTGTATTTAGACAGAGAAACACTTTAAATAACGGGAGGTAAATCATAAATTCTTTGGAGTTTTTTCAAAGTTTCTATCCAATTCTCTCCTTATTTTCATAAACTAACTCCCATCTTTCTTCTTTTCTCAGCGCTGCATCTCTTTCTCTTCCTTTTCCTTTCAGCTTATTTCGGTTCGTCGAGGTGGAAGACCACAACGTTTGATGCCTGTTTTATGATTTGAAGCAAGTGAACGCCGCTTCTGGGAGACCGGACTCACTTCTTTAACAAGCAGTAACAACACAGCACCCAGGGGCAGGTTCCTCGTTTTGTTACCCCAAACTAATTCTGAAAAGAAACTGGTGGGGGGAAAAACGTGTATCAAACAAAAAATTGTTCAAGAACTACAAACACTGATCTGATAAGGACGACACAAGAAAAACAACAACAGCAAAAAAAAGCAGCTGTCTGATACCAAATAAACCATGTACTATAACATCAATAATCACTACAGAATCAGTCAAATGTGCTTTTCATGCTCGTGTCATTCTAAGGTGGTAATGTTGCCAGGAAAGTTTTTAAATATGACAAAACCGTCATGAATCTCAAAGACTTTCTGTTCAGTACAGAATTATTTGCCTAAAGTCTGATTGGCGTAAGAACTGTACATTTCTGAAATGGTCTTTAAGTTTCAGACACCAGCACCACCTTCATCAGCCACTTGTGATGAGCACAGCACCACTGGGTGCTGGGTGGGTGTCAATAAGCCATAAAAACAAATGCTGCTTCATTTTCTGCTTTGTGCCCCCCGTATGCTCTGCCTGGTCATGCCACCCTGGGAATAGAGCCAAATTCACCCCAATTGTGCTTTATGGCTATTTAAAACATCATAATTTTGCAAATAATCACGCCGTATTGTTTTTAGTTTCTTCTACTGTTAGGGTTAAAAGGTGGAGAGGAAATTTCTTCTTTTTCAAAACCAAAAACGAGTAGGGAAATTTATTAGGCTAATAAAGATTATCTAGAATATGCATTAGAAGGCCCAGTTTCTGCTTTCCGTCATCTGAAACCCCTCGACCAGCTCGGGTTGACATTTAACAGCGAAGTCCTCCTCTGCGCCGCTGACAAACACCGGCGCAGTCCAAGCCCGTAAATCTGCTGCATTCTAATAAAGCATTAAAAGGCCATTAAAAGTCAGTGTCCCCGAGCGCCGGAAGATGGATGGAAAGGTGAAATGGAAACGAGACACTTTTAGATGACAGCGCACACCTGCTCGCAATTCACCGGTGTTCCCCGTTCCTTCCTCTCAAAAACAATCTGCCACATTTGTTCCTCTCTGTCTTTCTTCCTTCCTTTCTTTAGCTTCCAGTCTTTGCAGGGTGGAACTCACTTTATACGTCTTAAAAAACAAAAAGGCAAAACATTTTGACCCGGAGTGAGTAAAACTCGCAGATTCACTTGGTTCTTTCTCTGCCCTCTTACTCGAGGCAACGTTCCTTTCGCGGTCCGTTTCTGCTCGTCTCCAGGTGGAAAGCGCAACACCGTGCAAATTTGGATGAGAAGTTAAAAAAAGAGGAATATTTTAGGTAATTATCTTCCCCTTTTCAGCCTTTTTCCTCTGCAAATCTGTTCCTGTGACCGTTTCCGACAATATCTGCAATTTTCAAATTAGCATCCGGTCTATGATGAGAACAAAAAAACAAGCGCAAGTAGAGATGAATGAATTAGCACAAGGGGAGACAGAATAAACTGGCACGGTAATGAAGGATGCTTCTGTAGAGCCAGCAAATGTTTCCCCACAGAAATGCACTGATCAATCGGCTGGAGTTTGGACTTGACCAATTTTTTTTTTCAGTGCTGGTCGAGCACTGAAAATCTGATGATTTCCTTTAACGTGATAAAAACTTACATCAGTTTATAAATGACTCAACCAGCACACATGTTTAAATGACGAAATATCAAATAACTGAATGTTTTGGATGCACAAACAATTGACACACAAACACGTGCAATTGGAAGAAATTGCTACTCTTGCAATTTCTTCATTTTCTGGAGGATTCAAAGCCTCCATTGGAAAACCTCTGGATCATTTGTGACTCTCCTTTAATGATTATTGGTGAAAGTATGAATGAAGATGCGTGAGCAGCACTTTGTGCAAAGCTCCTCTGCTGTGAAGTCAACATAACTGGCCGGGTGCTTGACAGACATAGAGACGGCAGAGAGCATCGGCTGTTAATTTCATTCTGTTCTCAAATCAACATCAATGAAAACTGAGGCACCTCAACGTGAAGCCTGCAAACGCCGTAAACAGAGTAGTTCCTTTGACCCAGATGAAAAAGTTCAGATCTGAACTCTGAGGCTGAGAGTCGGCTGCATTCGATTATATCTATGTGGAGATAAAACGAAACAGCTGCTTCTCCTCTCTTACGACGCAATGTTTATGCTCATTTGTAGACATGCTCACCACAAAAACTCCAAACCTTACCAAGTATTCTTGTCTGGTTTCTAAAGCAAACACACTTCATGATATAGGAGCTTGTTTTAAGTCACCAATTCCTTTAAGTTATATTTCCACCAGCAGATTATTTCACTTTTAACATGGGAAAAATGTCTTGTTATAATTTTAATAAGCTGCCAGTTAAACTATCACTTTATCATCATTACTAATGAATTATTGACTTATTACAAGCTCCTGTAGCTCACTGAAAAATTAAAGTGCACTAAGATGTTTGAAACTAGAAACTAGACCAGAAATCCTTTGTAAGATTTTCTGTTTTTGCAGTGCACCAATCAGGTTTTTCCTAGATGATTCCAATTTCTGATTTTCTTTGAGGTTTAACACATTGTTTCTGATATATGTTTTTAAGGATTAAATCATAATGAGGAGATGAAAACATTTCAGGTGCTTTGACCAAGATGAAACAAAAGTTTAACAAAATTATCCCCATTTAGACATCAAAATAGAATCCCCCAACCTTTTTTTTTTTTGTTAAATTGCACCAAAGCACATGCTGCTGCTTGGCCCATATTCTTCTTTTTTTTTAATAGAACAGGTGGAAGCTTTAAAAAAAATGTAAGCATTTAATGAGTCACCAAACTCTGATTAGAGTGAAACAAAAGAGAAAATCGGCCCATTCCAGTCTCTGTCCAATCAGATGTTATTCTTTGGGGGGAGGAGAGATTTTCTTCCTTAATAACCAGCTAGATTTATTCCGCCTATCTTTATAACGTGGCAATTAAGAACGAGTTTGGGTTCTCAAAAGACGAACATTAAAGAGAAAACCAAATACTCATAAATAAAAGCGATGGCGACAGCAAGCAGGGTAGCGAGAATCAGGAGGTAGACAAGAAAAAAAAAGACAGAAGTCAGGAGAATAGAGAGAGAGAGAGAGCTGAGAAGAGAGAGGAAGCTTGATCAATTGTTCATTTTACAAAGTCACTGAGACGTGTCAGCAGTGTCAATAAGTGAATTAATTTGTCTGTGAGTCTGCGGAGCATGACACCATCACTCTGCTCCCCTCAGACAAGCAGGGCCTCTAACCCTCTGTCACGCGCTCACAAAAGCAATTCCAAACAGGGATTATGCACAAATATCCCAAACAGATCTGTTGACACTTAATGGGTTTCACACAATTATACCGGCTGGCAGGTTCTAATCCAAAATGTCATGATTTTCTTTATTTGGTGAGGTAGAGGGGGGAGGGGGGTGTCCCCAAATGTTAATATGAAAGTGGATGTAAAGTATGTATGTGATTATTTATGGTAAATAATAATGACTGAAATGTGGCATTGTACACCATGTGGTTGGTAGAAAACATCACTGATTTATTTATTTATTTTTAATCATTTTGTGCTTCAGATCAGTTTGCAACTTTGTCAGAATGCACCAATCTACCGACCAGAGAACAGACGCAGACGATTTTTCTTTTACCGGCTTTGATCCAAATACTGAAAAGTTATGAATTCAGCTGATTTCAGCCAACAAACAATTTAGCTAATGACGTTTAGCTTAGTGTGTTTTGCTTTGAGTTTATTGAAAGGCCTGTCAGAATAACACATTTTGCTGGCTGATAAATTGTCCCAGAAGTTATCGCGATAAATGATACAAAACCATTTTCACGTAATATCATGGTAACGACATAAAAATGCAAGAACACATTGTTAAAGGTCAATAAACGTTAAATCTTAAACATTTAAAAGTGGACCTGGAACACATTTAAAATATCCAAAATAAACAAAACAGAAACAACAAATAAATTGTGAAGTCTCTGTACAAATGAAATTGTCCTTGAAGAAAAGGTCAAGTTGAGACCAAAACACCAGACTGACGACTTTTATACTCCAGATTTTAGAAGAAAGAGAAAAACGATAAATCATGCAAATAGAAATTATTGAGCTTGCTTTCATTTATCAAGTGATTCATTGATTTATTGTTTATTGTGACAGGCTTAGTTATTGTATCCTAAGTGTGTGTGTGTGATGCTGATACAGTATGATTACCATTCAATATGACGTCTGCTACCTAAAAAACAAATCTGTCAAAGAATCTGCATTAATTTTTTTTACTCTTTTTTTGTGTGTTATACTTCTTAGAATTAAACATTTCTCAGTCACTCCAAAGTCAGCATCAGCATGTCAAACCCAAAGGAAAAACAGAAATCGGTATCAGCCATCAAAAGCATAATTGGTGCATCTTTAATTTGGTTGAAAATGAATTAACTTTCATAAAAAAAAATAAATAAAAAGGTGCAGAAGATTCTTAATGTTAGCTAACAAAAAAAGCTTGTTTGGAATTGGAGATGAAATCAGATCTCATTTAGTCACGGGGAAATTACGAAACAAGTTGCATCAATAGCCAACCAGGCTTGATCTTCCTAAGTGACAGCACTGAGCATCCAACCAATGAGGGGAAAATGTCGAACAAAACAGAAACAAAACAGAAACAAAACAGTGGGTGTACGGAACAGTTCACATTCAGTCTTTTTTTTTTTTTTTTTTTTACAAAGTATGTGCAGCAACAAAATGGAGAAGCCTTGCAATGCAATTGCCTCAGACACCCCAAAAGTGCCTTCCTCCATCACGATGAAATCACATTTTAAGCAATTCAACCTGCACTTGATATGGTCAACTAAAGCTAATTGTTTAATTAAAAAGTTACACTGCATTTAGGCTTTTTTTTTTGTGGTTTTCAGTATTTGCTTCCCCAGACAACAAGCATCCATCAGAGCAGCCATCCTTTGGGGGGGAGGCTGTTGTCAGGACGTGACTGACATCAGTCAGCCATGAAGAGGGACCCTCAGCCGGTGTTTTCATTACAAAGCCATCACCTCCAGCACAAACACACACCCCACAAACACACACATTTACACAACCTGACAGATTTCAGCTCAGCCCTGACTAACCACTCTCCTCCTTGTCGAGGCATCACTCTCCCACACTCATTCACTCCTGCTCTCCATTCAGAACATACCCTGGCTATCTTTCTTGTCGTTTTTTTCTGTTTACATCATCTCTGCCTTTCTTATTTGTTCCCCCACTTCTACATCCCCACATCCCACAGGGTTCCAGCTACTTTTCGTACTCGTTTTTTTGGGGGGGCGGCGGGGGAGTTTCAGACACCCCGGGCTCTGATTTCTCCTCCCGTCTTTACAACAGATCCATACGGGCTACGCAACGTGATGGGAGCGTCTCATAACGCAGCACACACACACCTGCCGAAATGGGGCTGGTGGTGGGGGAGAGACCGACACGCAAGCAGACGTGCACAAAAGCACAAATTGGGAGGCAGCAGATTGCATCCAAGGTGATACTAGATGGATCACGGTGGGAAGGAACTGTGCCTGTTCAATTACAATCATTACTATCACTAAGGGAGATTTGTCATGGTCAAAGTGAGGTAAAGCTGCGGGGGAAAATCACCTTGAGGCACGAGAGGTGGCGTCACTTTTCCCGAAGGAGCATTAGATCCTCGAAACCTGCTTTGGGCAGAACATTTCCAGATGTTTGGTGAAAGAAAATCCCTCCCTGGCATATGATTCATCTCTCTTCACTCTACAAAAACCTCTAGATGCCTGTCACTGTCCTCTCAAGCAGAGGCCATGTGGAAGTGTGTATGAGCGAGTCTGTCCGCTGCTACATGGAGGTGAGGGAATGATGTGGGTGGGGGTGGGGGGGGGAGACAAGGCCTTGCAGTGGCTGACTCACTGACTGAGAATGGATGGAGGAGAAGTTAAAGCTGTGAAGAGGAGTGATGAAAACTGCACTGTCTGGACTTGCTGAAGTCCGCAGTGACAGGCGGACTGATGCGGAGAGGAGGGAAACTTTACCAGATCGCACTCAAATCTGCTGACGGGAACTTTTACTTTGTTTGACAGTTTGATCAATAGCGATTTTAGATTTTTTTTTTTAATGGATATGTGCAGTGTTGTGTGTGAACATCATCACAGTGCTAGTTCTTGCGTCCTGATCTCGGGCCGCACCGCTCCGCTCAGAAGGATCCACTCTGATCACTGAGGCCTATTACAGAACAGCGGATCCAGTCCAAACCACCACACACACACACACACACACACACACACACACACACACACACACACACACACACTCTTTCTCCACCACCGGTCACAACCTCTGTCCAGATGTGGTTTCGCCCCTGTGACATGAAACGAATCCACACACACACATGTTTGTGTGGCTATCGTTGTGGGGACTTTCCATTGACTTCCATTCATTTCTACAAATTCCAGACTCTACAACCATTACATACCTAACCCTAACCCAAAGTCAATTCACATCTTAGTCCTAAATCTGACCCCTGACCCCAAAACAGCATTTCCCCTAGTGGGGACCAGGCTTCGGTCCCCACAATGAGCAGTGGGTCCCCACCATGTCGTATGTGTCAGGCAAATGGTGGTCCCCACAAGGTATTACAAACAAACGCACACACATGCACATGCACACACACAGCACTTGCACTCATTGATCTACTCTCCTCTCCTGCCTCCATTAGAGTAATGGATCTCCTGTTTTAAGAAGACAAGTCAGTCCTGTTTGTCTTCTGTTTCTTTTGCGTTTGGGTGACATCACTTTCACGCTCTCTGAATCAATGCACACAGAAGGTGGCCTGACACAGTCACTCTTCTGCATCGTGGCTTTTGTTCCACATCGGTTTCCACAACATCACAGGCGGAGGGATTTGGGGGTTAACAGGGTTTATTCCTCCTCTCCTCTTCCTCCTTGAGCTGATTACAGTCAATCTGTTAGCACCAGTAGGTGAGTAGGTGATCCCCAATCTGCTCCGCCCTGATGTCACTTTGTCAATCACAAACACTTGATTTTCCCATGTTATCTACTGCGTGTTATTATGCAGGCGAAGCCTCGTCGTTTCACAAGCATGCACATGTCATCTGTACCTCTTTCCCCTTCCACCCTCCGAACTCTCCCTCGCTCTCCGACTCATCTTCTCCTGCCTGACCCTTATTCTGTTTTTTTTCCCCTACACACCGCTGTCCGTTCTCAATTGCTCACAATCCATTCTCCTTCCTAGTTCACAGTCAATCACGCTGAACCCTCTGTGAGAAGATACAGGTGATGCGGCTCTCACTCTGGGGTGGAAACACCTGCGGGGGGCGGTCACAAAGACATCACAACATGCCGTTTTAGTATTTGCTAACCCTTTATGCGTTTTGTAAAAACACATAAAAAAGGAGACAATTAGCTAAAGCTTTCTCAGCATTTTATGACCACAGTAAATTGAGAAAGGTGACACTTTTTTGACAAGCCATTCTTGGCACAAATTGTTCTACGGCAATTGTAGATGTTTGACAAACAGTTTTTTCATTTATTTTACCTTGTCAGGAAATCAATTGCGGTACCCAGGTTGCATAACATTCCTCTCTCTTTTATAGAGCAGAACTATCCTCACATTGTTTTGTAACTAGACCCACCATACTCAAGTTGTCTCAGTTTTATAAATATAATGCAGATGTGACATCCTGGTAGAAGGAAGAAAAAAAAAGCAAAACAAGTTTTAGTCATGTTAAAAAAAAATTAAATAAATCTACTTATCCATCCCTTTGTATCAAATATTAGATCAATATTTTACATTTATTTTTCAGTTATGTTACTTACCTAAAAGCTTCATGTTTTCCTACTGTTTTGTTTTTGCATAATGTGTTCCTTGGTGGAGTGGGTGGGTGTTTTTGTTAGAGGGGGGCAGAAAGAGATGGCAGCCCAGGTCAACAGTCACGCAAAGGACGCCACTGTTCCAGCAGAATTACAGTACATGAGGAGTAATTGACTGAATATTGGCATGTGTGGGGGGTGGGGGGGAGTGCGCACAAACACCGGACAGGCCTACGCAGGTGTTTGTCACTCTGCGGGTGTGTGTGTGAGACTGGGTGACAGGTTGGAGAGAGTAATCTCCCCAGGATTAAGAGCGCTGCTCCCGTGTTAATGTGACTGTCAATGAGAATTAAGTCCGAGGACGGATCCTCTTCAACCGACCTCTCCTCTCCTCCTCTCCTCCTCTCCTCTCCTCCTCTCCTCTCCTCTCCTCCTCTCCTCTCCTCTCCTCCTCTCCTCTCCTCTCCTCTCTCTCCTCCTCCTCTCCTCTCCTCTCCTCTCTCTCCTCTCCTCTCCTCTCCTCTCCTCTCCTCTCCTTTCCTCTCCTCCTCCTCTCCTCTCCTCTCCTCTCCTGTCCGCCCTAATAACAGCGCTTTCGGTGGAGAGCCAGAACCGCGTTCAAAACAAAACAATGGGGAAATAATTACGGCGTCTCAAATACAGTACAAATTGCAGAGCCAAAGAGATATGAGAGGGAGAAGGCGGGGAGGAGGGGGGGGGGGGGGACAAGGACGACTAACAATTACAACTCGATAGAGGTTGGGTCTCATTACTTCCTCCATTAACATTGCAGCAAGTAATTTTCGCTTCTCGCTTAAGTGTGTAGAGGTGTGTGTGTGTGTGTGGGGGGGGGGGGGGGGGAAAAAGAGAGAGAAGAGAGGGGAAAGAGAAGAGAGAGAAGAGAGGAGAAAGAGAGAGGAAGAGAGAGAAGAGGAGAGGAGAGAGGGAAGAGAGAGGAGAGAAGAAAGAGAGGGAGAACAAGAGAGAGAGGAGAGAGGAGAGAGAGAGAGACAGAAGAGAGAGAAAGAGAGAGAGAGAGGAGAGAGAGAGAGAAAGAGAGAGAGGAGAGAAGAGAGAGAGAGAAAGAGGAGAGAGAGAGAAAGAGAGAGAAGAGAGAGGAGGAGAGAAAGAGAGAGAGAGAGGAGAAGAGAGGAGAGAGAGAGGAGAGAGAGAGAGAGAGAGAGAGAGAGAGAGGGAGGAGAGAGAGAGAGAGAGGAGAGGAGAGGAGAGAGAGCGTTGCTCCTGTTTGCGCCCCATAGTTCCTCCACTACGCCTCTCAGCGCCTCAGTCCGCACGATCTGCTCGGAGAAGCCGGTAACTGATTTATTTTTTATTTTTGTTTTGTTCATAGGTGTCGTTTTCATGTCTTAAAATTCATCAAAGCTCCCTGGATTTCCCACTCCCACTAATCTATAGTACGTCACAATCCACGCAAAGCCGTTTTTTTTTTCTTTTTTATTAAAGAAAGTCGCCCGGTCAGCTGAGATCGCTCTCCTTTAACCCTCTCCCAGTCATGAAACGCCGCATCAATCTCACCTCCCACCTGCCGTAGTTTGCGCCACAGACACCGGGAGGAATCCGGGTCGGTGTGTCGCTCAACTCATGGTGCGATCCACGCGTGTAAGATCACGATTCACGAGCGAATAACTCTAAAGTGGCATCATAAAGTCATTTCTCCATCCTTGTGTCATGATCATACTTAACAGGGCGGTGTGGAAAGAGATGGGTGGTTAGGGGGTGAGAGTAGCTGGGGTGGGGTGTGTGTGTGTGTGTGGGGGGGGGGGGGGGGGGGGGACGGAATGCCATCTTACCCGGATCTACAATCTCGAAGACATGATCAGTGCCAACTGTACAGGATCCAAGTGAGAGAGAGAAAGAGCGAGAGAAGTGGAGCACTTTAGTCACTTTTCCGCTTCAACTTCCAGACTTCAAACAGTCAATCCTTTCCGATCCTCTTTGTCCAGATCCCGCACAAAATAGTGAGGAGAGACGCTTTACTGCTGCGCCGGAGACACGGCGCAGGTGAGCAATAGCGAGCGGCTCCGGGCTGCCACCATGATCTCACCGAGTCCCATCTCAAGATCAGACTGGAGAAGAGGGGAGGAGAAGAAGAAGAAGAAGAAAAAAAAAAGTCTCCAAGAAAGTGCGTTAATTCCGTCCCTCCCGAAGGCGAGCTCCGGCTCCAAACAAGTTCCTCTGACTCCCCTCCTCCTCTTCCTCCCTCCAAGCCGCTGCCCGAGTCTGACGCGGAGATGCGCCGCCGGTCGCCCGACAGAGATGCTGATGAGAGTGAGGGGATTCAGGGATGCAGGAGTGATGCTCCTGATGCTCTCCCGTCGCTCCTCCCGAGCGGGGATCGATTGGACATGAGGAACGCGATGCGAGCCCGACCTCCCCGATTCAGAACACGTGCAACAGCGCCCGCCCAGTTCACCCGGCTCCGCTGCGCACCCCGCGTCTTCTTCTGCTCCCTCACTGATGTCACGTAGTTCACGCAGCAGCCTTGGACTCCAGCGGGTCCAGGAGTAGAGTCGGAGCAGATCAAAGCGCTTTAGATGTTTAAGAGCCAATCTTTGCCGAATAATGTTTGTTTTATCCCAGGGTTCCTAAAAAAAAAAAAAAGAAAAAGAAAATTCTATGGAAGTTCAGATGTGCCGAAATTCATTTATTGAAGCAAGTAAAGTTTCAAACAACTACAAAATTACAAGCCACAACAATATTAGTAAATGCATATGCGAATAAGTGGACCGTTGTGAAATAAATAAATACAAATAAGATTCATAAACCACAAAGCCTTACCCATGAAAGTCAAAGGGTGCAGCTGGCAGTACTGCAGTTAAGATAAGTGGCTTGAAATTATTTTTTTTAATTTCTGTGGATAGAAAATGTTTATAAAAAAACAACTATTGATGATCCACTGTTAGTTTTCTGGTATAGAGCGCAAATCTTTAATTTAAAATTTCCTTGTATTTCCAGTAGTCCATTATGCCATGTCCCATTGTTTCTGGAAGAGCAACAAGCCCAAAGCATGATAGATCCTCAGCCATACTTAGCATGGAGGCATGAGGGCCTTTTCCACATGTTCATCCTATGTTTCACACCAAACCACGCAGGAGCATTTGTTGCTGAAAAACTCAATATTAGTCATTCATGACTAAAGCGCAAAGTTTCAGTTTAAATCCCAGTGATTTCACATGTTTATGTTTGTGATGGTAAGAGGGAAAAAGCTTTTGATACATTCTATTTATTGTCGGAAGAGTTTCCATACTGAAATTCAACAAGGAAGCCCACTGAACTGAGGGAGAGGAGACTGAGAAGGTTGCCTAGCAGCCACGGCTTCGATAAATCCTTGTGGTTTACCAAACTGCAACCACAACACACTTTATTTGAGTGTGACATCATTCCGAGATCCGAGTTCTGACATTTGATCCAAACTGACAGAGAAGGCTACCTAATCAGAATCTACACTTGTTGAGTCAAAGATTACTTCATGATGCACCAGGAACCATGAAAAAACCTAACATCTAATCACTTCTAGTTTAATGAACTAATTGTTTATTGATAAATAATTGACCTATTTATATTGCTACAAATAATTTCTACTCACTTTTACCTTAATGAAGACAAGCGTGAATAAGTCTACAAGTCAATATTTATTACATTCTGTGTTCTCTATCTATACCTAATAAAGGCGACATAATACCAACTGGAAATGGCATAAATTAGCCATCCAAATGTTTTCTTTTTAACATTTACAGGTCCACCTTAAGGCAGTTTTTTTTATTTATTTGTTACACAAACACAAGGAGACCATGTGTGTGTGACCCGTCACTCGTCGGCACCTCGTTATACTGTATGTGTGTGTGAAGGTATGTGTGTGTGAGCCGAGGAAGGGGGAGTGTGTTCCTGACAGATGGACAGCTGAGCCGCTCAGGTGCCTCATCGCTCGTCCAACAATAGCCGGCCCGGCGTCATGTTCCAGACCGCGCACCGGTTTCAACTCTTGGAGATGCGCGATGATGTAAGCCTACTCCCTTCCACCACAGACCCCCATCTCTGAGCCTGAACCACACACCCATAAACAAAGAGGCGCGCACACGGACCACCACCGAGACGTTAAACAGAATTTAATCACCGCAGCCTCTCCATTGCGCACTGGGAGACAGCCTATCAATTATCCCATCCCAGAATATTCCAGCGTGTTGATGGCGATTGATTGTTCTGTGCTGTATTTGCAGTCATTAAGGCTTAGAAGAGATCGATGTCCACTAACGACCCGAGGTGAGGGGTATCCGATACGATAGGATGTCTCCCTTGCGCTCCCTCTGCGCAGCTTCTATCAGCTTCTGTCAAAGGTACTTTTGGGGGATTTTTTTGGGGGGGCGAGAGGAGTAAACGAGAATGTCGACAGCTAATCAACGCAATCAGAGGCATGCAACATACGCCTGGATGAGGTGTAGGGGGTAACGATGCTGTTTTAGTTCCTCAGAACACCTTTTGGACCAAGTGTGCCACCTGCGAACAGAAAGAAAAAGTGCAGCGGTGTTGTTTTCAGCAGATTAATCTGTGCTCGGATCTATAGCGAATCGATCCGTCTGGCTTTGAACTGAGAGTAGATGAGGCACTGATGTAGGTTTGCTAGAAGTGAGGTACTTTGTAAGACCTAGTTGCAAAATTCAGGTATCGAGCTTTTAACCGAAAGGGTGGCCCAGTTTCAACACCATGGACAACTCCAGACTGTCCCGGGGCTTTTTGTCACGTTTTTTTCTTTCTTTCTCTCTTTTGCAAAGATTCCCAAACAAGCAAACAGCTGTAGAAGAAAAGGAGGAGGAAGGAAATAAAGTTCCTGCTGAATCTGAATCTGCAGAACAGAACATGTACGTCCCAGTGGGGATCAGGGGTTGCTTTTATCTTAAAGCGGGCAGCTAATGGAGGCAACAGTCCACAGCACTTATCTCATCTCCTCTTCATCAAATGGCCCAGATAGCATCAGTGAAAAACCGCATCAAACACTTTTTCTGGACGCAGATGAGCGGTGCAAAATTTAGCCCACTCTTTTTACACTTCCCCCATTTACATATGTAGTTCTTTTTTTTTTTTTTTCATTTTACCGGTTTCACCGAAATTAAGATCAGTCCTTTCAGGCTTTTCAAGGTCTGGACGGAGCTGCGTTTAGGTGCTGTCATAAAAGCTCGCGTTATGCAGCCTGACGTTTGTCTCGCCGAGTCGTGTGATGTGGAGTTATGGGACCTATTCTTGAATAATCCTCTCTCACCCCGTGGGAGGAAATCATCGGACAAAAAAAAAAAAAAATCGACTTTTAACTTCAAGAATACTTTCCCCTCTAAGATCAATATTCCTGCATTAACCTCTCTGTTGATCTGCTCTGTGGATGAATGGGAAAATGGGCACAGTAAGATGAGTGGATTGTAATAGATTTAGGCTGAATCCCATTTCCTAGGGTTAAGCAGAGCCTTTATCCCTTCACTCTTAATTCAAGTTAAAATGTCCCACACCACTGTAAGGATCTGGTGTTGCTGCTCATTTCCTGTATGTAAACATATGACCTGTCATGCCCGTTTGTGTTCTGTAAACCTTGATCAGATATTAGTTTTGTGATACTCAAGGGAAAAACAAAAATTCGCCACCTAATGTGTCCTGGTAAACCTCAGTTTAACAGACTTGAAATGCCTTTTTTCTTTTTACTAAATATGTGAATACATACCAATACATCAAAACAAACAGAAGTGTGTTTTTTGTGGTGCGTTTGATCTCGCAACGATTAGTTTGTTTTAACAAACAAACTACTGTTTTTTGGGGGGGTTTAACCAACATCTATTTTTCCTTAAGAGAACTGAAAAATGTAACAAAAACAAATACATCAATATTCATCAATCTGCACATCTACGAGTGTTGTGTTGGTATTTTGTGCTGGAACATTTTAAACTGGAAAGTAGTTGGTGCATTATTATAGTGCTTTATGTGCCGCTGAACATGTTTTTAGTGAGAAAACATTTACGTCAAAGTGCATTGCAATGTGTCAATGAACGGTCTCCATTTTTAAGTCATTCTCTTTACTTCACTGAAATGAAAAGAACAGCTTGATGCCTACCAAAGTTAGAGATGCGGGAGAAAATGTTCAACCCCAAAGTTCAACAACAAGACGTCAGATCGTCCTGTTGGAAAATTGCAAATACAGACAACTCTAAGATCACTTTTAGGCAATCAAAACAATGTCAGCGGGAAAATAAGGCAAGAGGTTTAACAACCAAACTGGTTTTGAGTTGCAGGAAAACGTTCTGCTTCAAAACGACTAAATGCAACAACCATTAAAATTAAGTATCGATAGAATGTTGAACCCAGGCTTCAGGCAGAGAATGTGACTCCTGTTTGTTCAGATGAAAACGTGTTGGAGCATCATCACTAACTGCGCTTGTGTGCATATTCTGCATCTGCCGCTAGAGATGCGCACGAGCTCTGAGGAGCAGAAAGGTCAAACCCCTCACACCTTTCTGAGCTGATATGACCATAGCCGTTTTTTGCATTGCATCATCCACTCAGAGAGGGTTACTGAGCATACACATACTTGGGTTCTTGTGTTTTTCTTCAAGAAGCTGTATTTCATTTATGCGAGGTCAACCCAAGCAGAGGCAGAAATGGTGTCCAAACCAGACTGGCTCGGCATCCTGTCAATAGTGCGCAGGAGCTCCTCTGTCCGCTATAAAACAAAAAACAAAAGAAAAAAGAAACTGTGATACAGTAAGAAAATGCAACTCATCAAACAGTACCTGCTCACTTGTATCTGTAAATTATTTATTTCCTGGCGCTTCCGTTGTAGCAGCAGCCAGGAGCGAATCCAGAGCGCAGGCTTGACTTCTCGGCTCATCCGTGGTGTTACACTGCCACCATGTGGCGATGACATGCCACTTCTAAATCAAGCAGATTTTTAGGTTACTGCAGATACATATATTATAGTGACAATCAAAACAAAGAAAGAGGTTTCAATCTTTTTACAACCCGGCTCTTTAAACTAAAGGAATCAGTAGCAAAGAGCCGCATGGCATCAGCAGAAACCGAACAGACGGACACTCCGGATCCTACCCAGCAAGGTCAGACTTCAGAAGATGATTGATTAAATTGAGATGACTTAAATCTCTAATGTGCGCAAAAAAACACACACCACACATGCGCATCAGCATTTTAAAGGAATTATTTATTTCAAAAATAGCACACTGCTTTTGAATTAAAAAATGTCTACTACTTCAGGAAAACCATTGATAAATAAAAAACAAAACTGTGCCCACAGATGAAAGTACTCTGTTTTGTATTAGACTAAACACATGTTGTACTTCTTTTTATTTCTTCTTCTTCCTCAACTTAATTATCATCATATATGATGTCAATTAGCACTCTAGGGGCGTTGAAAAACTTACAGATTGTAGAAGACTCTTCATAATGTCACTATTCGGAGACTCAAAGGTGTTTAAAAACATAAAACAACCAGCATCAAATGTATGACTAAAGTTTCAACCATGGTTGTGACAAAAGTTAAAATGTAAACAAATGTGTAACAATCAAAGTTAAACAAACAAAATATCACAAATCTGTCTGGAGTGTTATACTTGAGAGACACATAATTGAATTTGCTTCAATAATACTAACTACAAAACTCAAACATTAACACTGATGCTTCAAAAGAAATACCCTCCTGACTGCCTGGTCGGTCTTTACATTTTAGAGTTACCGTAGCGATGAGAATATTTGAATCACGTGTACTTAGTAAGACGCAGTTCCTGCATGAAACCGGACCCAAACAACGAGAGTAAAATATGAATGAAGACTGGGATGTCACACACATGTTGCACCTTTCAAATAAAAACAAACCTCTTAAATTTTTACACATTCACATCCGAGTTTCTGGGAGCTTATGTCACAAACTAGCATAAAGTAGCTCACTACTGTAAAGTGGAACAAAAAGAAGAACTGCCTTTATGTTTTTTTGGGGGGTTTTTTTTACAAATAAAATCTGAGAAGTGTGGTCTGCATTTGTAAATGGGCCCCCAAATTTATACTTTGTAGAACCGCCTCTCTGCAGGCCAGAAGTGTGGGATGCACCATTCAACAAATTCTTCCACACGAGACATGGACCTCTGCAGGGAAATTGGGAGCACTGGGTTGTATTTAGGGGCATCAGATTTTCATGTCTAACAAAATTTAGACAATATTTAGAATCGGTTTAGTCCACTTCACAACTATGTGCTACTTCGAGTTCTATCAAGTACAAAAACAAATCAAATACAGTGAAGAGTGGCTGTAAAGTGACAAAATGTGGAAATATTTCGGGGTGTTGAACACTTTCACAAGGCTCCGCATGTAAATAGTATAGTGTTTCGTAAAATTGATCTGAGATTACAATCTATGTATTTTTACGCTTCAGTAGTGCAGTGAAAACTTAAAATTAACAGGGGAAGTGTTTCACTCCATGTGTTGCGACTATCCTTGACATTCGGCTGGTTTCTGCTGGCTGCGCTCGCAAAAACTGTACAGTGATTGTCAGCGGCCCTCGAGAGGCTCCCGTCAACGTGATGCTGATGGAAGCGGACGGGACGTTGCACGTGAAGGCGTGCCGAAACAGCTGCTCATTTACCGACTTTGACGACGTGGAATGAAGTGGCTGCTGCGGAGGTAATGAAGAAACATGGGGGGACGTCTGATCGCTCTCCAGCTGCTTCCGCGCAGCCTTCCACTGATCCGACACTAACAAGGCTAGTGGAAGCTACTCAAAAACCGGAGCTGTCGGCGTACTTCTTTCTTTCATCCGAATCCGTCGGAGCAGCAGACCAGAGGCGGCGAACGTAACACTGTGGCGACTGAGATTTTGCCGGTTGGTGAGGTAACTTTTAGCAGCGCCCTTAAAACACTCTCTGCTTGAAATTCAAGTAAAGGCCTCCGCTGCAGGTGTCAGATGCTTCAGAGTTCATCGTGACGGATGCGGCGCCGCCATTTGGGATGCCGGGTGACATAATCAGCCGCCTGCAGCACGATGCGCATAAACTCCCCCACATCAAAGGAGTAGTTGGTAAACTTAGGATGGTCCCCAAGTGTCGGATGATGGCCCTAGAAGAGCATGAGAGAAGACGTGTAGCGAAAGAAAAGTTTAATAGGAGAGTACAGCAGGGCGGGGGTTTGTGTTTTCAACCTGCCAACAAAAGTTTAATGTCCTGGAACTGTAAACGCAACTATAATATTTTGCAAACAAGTTCTTAGATTATTTGAGTTGTTTTTTTTTCTTTTTAACACTACAACCACAAAATTCAATATACTTTCCTGGTATTTTACCAACACAAAGAACTGTGAGCCGGGAGGAATAAGATATTTAATTAGTGAAAATCTGAAAATTGTGGCATGAATTCATATTCATTGTTAGATTTAATGGTAACACTTTACTTGACAGGGTGACATGACACTGTCATAAACATGACAAAACATCTGCTATGAAACAAAAGGAGTCTTCATGAATGTTTGCGACTGCTGTCATGAAGAGTCATTCAGTAAATAATTACACTTTTAATGCAAAGTTGCATTAAAACTTGCATCAAACGTTCATTAAAATTGTCAACTTTGCATTAAAAGGGTCATTACTTGTCATATGACACTTCATGACACCAGTCGCAAACATTCATGAAGACTCCTTCATGTTCATAACATGTTTATGACTATTTATAACAGGCGGTAAGTCATGTATATGACAGTGTCATGTCAGTCTCATGGACACCCTGTCAAATAAAGTGTTACCGATTTAATTTTAAAATAATCTTTGAATTTTAATGTTAACTTATTTGAAAGGCCCAGCCAGAAACACAACTTAAATCTGTGGAGGGAGTTAAAGATTAAAACAATGTGAACCCATCGTCAAAGATAAATTGTCAAAATACCAGTGGAAACAAGAAAAAGCGGCTCATAACTTATAACAAAGGCTCAACTGTTCCACTGGTTATTGAGAAGAATATAAATTATTTTTAACATTTTTTATTGAAATGTAAATTGAAACTGGACTTTTTTAAATATGCATATTCTGACGAAATAGTTTTAACATCTTTCGAGAGAGCCTGTTTTATTTCCTATCAGAAACCTACAGGTTGAACTAATATAACCTTAAATTTAAACTTGCATGGGGCATGAATGAGGTTGGGTTTACCTGCAAAATCTAGTCTTAGTGAAAGAGTTACAAGAAATGTTCAGCTGTCTAGTTTTCAGTTTTCCACTGTTACAGACCACCAAACACAGTGTTTAGGTGTGTAAAGTTCTACTTTCTACCAAAAAAAACATTTGCAAGCTTTAATTTCAGCTAAATGTGGTTGGAAAAAACTTTGACTCAGCAGTTCAATCAAACACACACACCATTTTTCAGATGGCTTGCTAAGCATTAAAAAAAAAAAAAAAAAAACAATGCATCATTCACAGCTTTACCAATTATGCACTACTTTGTGTTGGTCTACTTCACAGAATCCCAATAAAACAGATTGAAGATTTGCAGTTGTTCCAAGTGGTATACTTTTAAGAGACACTGTAAAGTCGCATCGACGTGTGATGTAGGGGGAAATGAAGTCAAAGTGCAGCAGCTCGTGCCGGAGTTTCCCCTACCTTGTCCTGGGGGAGAACTTTGTCCATTTTCTGCCAAGTCACATATCGAATCCCCCGCAGGCGAGCCAAATCTCGATAGCAGCTCTCATCCTGACAGTTATATCTGAAAAAGAGACAGACGCTGACACTCAGGACACTCAGCCCTTGTTCTCTCTGCCACGCCTCTCTTTCCCTCAGTCTTCTATTCTCCATCGCACGTGTGCCCATCATGCTTCGCTCCCTCGTGCCATGCATAAATATATATAAAAAAAGCCACTTAAGCTACCACACACACTCAAACACACACAGCCTATGGGCGTTTTGTCTGCCTAGGCTTGCCAGGTGTGATGAGCGGCTGATTAATTAGGCGCTATTTCACAGTCAAACACCGAGCTGTTGGAAGGTGCTTTATTAAGAGGAAGCTGCCGAACCGGAAGTCCGACTGACATTCACTGACACAAACGGTAAAATCGAAACAGAAACGTTGCTCACAGCTCGAAGATGACGGCCCAGTCAGGGAGGAAGAGGAGGTGTGTGAGTCCGGCGCCGTGCATCCCGATGAAGATGTCCGAGTTGTGGGTGAGTCTCAGCTGCTCCAAGAAGGGAACGTCCCTGAAAGATGCACAAGGATTTCCACATCTGTCCACCTCAACGTCAGGAACAACGTCTACTCACACCTTGAGGGTCCACAAGGACACTTTTCAAATAGTCAAAGGTTCATTTACTGTAAACGGTTAACCCACATTCTCATGTTCAGAAGTTTCTTTTCACTCAAAACAATAAACATATGGAAACAAAATGTCATTTTAAAAGAGCGTTATTATGTAAAATTGAGTGTTTTGACATCAAAAATATACTTTCATGCATATTTGAGGAATCTTTTCATCTCCAACCATTCAGCTGTGCAAAACACCTGGGTGGACCTAGCTCCGGCTTCGAGACACAGCTCCACCTCAGAGCTGCAGTTTCCAAGCTTTGAAGCTTCTGCGTTACAGATCACCCCTGCCCTATAGCCCGCCCACTCAGCTCCTTCAGACTAGCCAGCAGCAATTAGCAAACAACTGGAGGAACTTCGCATCAGCTGAGCTCATTATATGAGATACTTCTCAGGGTTAATAGAGGAGCACTGTTTTAATGACTTCCTGAAGGCTGAGTTTCAGAAAGATCAAGAGTTTCTTAAAGAGACAGAGACCCGATTTCAAGACGCTAAATATCCAAATTTACATACTTAGACAAAAAAACGTCTGCAAAAAATTGACAACGAATTTGAAGAGGGGGTTTAAACAATGTCTTAAAAATGAATATAAAAGCCTAAAAAGTGGGAAAAGTGCAATCTTAAGGTGACTCAAAGAACTCAGGGATTTAATCATTAAAATGCTTACTAAAACAAAACTAAATGTATGTCTTATTCTGGATGTTGACAGCGAGCTGCCGTTTGAGGGCCGCTGGCCTACAGCGGGAAACTTTCAGCTACGGTCAAACAAAGCGACGCCAAGCAGCGCTTAGAAACTCACTTGTATTTGTAGTCCACCACATTGACCTCCAGCAGAGGAACAGTCTTGAGGGCATTGACCAGCTGTGAGAGCAACAGAAGGATGTGAGCAAACGGCCACAACATAAATCATGAGCCTTTTTGTACTGTTTTATCACAAGTGAGATTTTAAACAGCCATTTAATGGAGGTGAGCAGCAAATCAATGACAGAGTGGAAGAGTTGCTTAAGTAAAGGGCAGAGAGAGAAGCAGAAAGACAATGAAGAAAAATAGGAGCAACAAAGATAAAAAGGAAGAAAGACGGAAGGCGGTGGTGAACTCACTTCCACTTGGTTTTGGATCCGTCTGTATTCTGTGCTGCGCGCCAGCAGGGTGACACGAACTCGCCCCGCCTGAAAACAGAGACGAAACCAATAACCCATCAGCTAAGGCCAGAAAAGATGGGCTGATGGGAAAGCAGAAAGTAATTCAAAGTTCTCATGTCTGATTTTCAACAGAGTAAGCAGGGTCTGCTTTCTGCTCTAGGAGTCATTTCTAAATGCAGAGAGCGGTCTCCAGTGAGTCCTTTTGTTTCTTTAGTCTATACTGCCACCTTTTGTTCACGATGAACAGGTAGACCTTCTACACTAATATTACGTGGCTCTCAAAGGTGTTTAATTCCAAGTTATATAATATATAATCATAATATAATATAATTTTGTGTACACCTGAAAACAAAACAAATCTGTTAAAGGTAAAAAAGGAAGACATTTCAGAAAAAAAAAATCTGGTTGCAAAAGTGTGGACACCTTTGAATCTCCCACTTCGTAGAAAAAACTTAGATTAAATTTCAGTGCAACAAGAAATGATGATCTGTCAATCAATGGTACAAGCTGACCAAAGGATTCGAAACAATGCGTGCACTTTCAGAGCATGCGGCTGGGATCGCAGGAGCAAAAGGACGAAGTCTACGACTCAGGTGAGCTTCATCTCTAAGGCGGACAGATTCTGCCTTAGTTAAAGCAGGGAGTTACATCACTTGGTTCAGCTTCTTTTCCTCAGTTGAGGCGACCTCTAGCCCTATGACTGATAGGGAAAGGCGCCAGCCTATGGATGGATGGACTTTTTCAAAAATTCTTAAACTCACCGTTGACTGAGGGGAAAGTGAAAACACAGTTCAGCAATTACGATAAGGGGAGATAAAAAGAGAGGATGGTTGAGGAGAACGAAGACGGCATAAAAGAGACGAGCAACAGTTTGAGTAACTTCTTGACACCATTAATCTGGCGATGAAAGAAGAAAAGTCCAGAAAGGGTTTGGACCAGAGAGGTAATTTATTTCAGTTCCTGGTCTGGTATCAGCAACAGACCGATGTCTCCCTAAACAGACTTTTATCATATTTTCGGTGACGGCTATGAATAACCCATGAGCTGCTACAAAGAACGGAGGAGGTTAACACGATTTTCTGGTCACGAAGATCTGATCGCTTTAAATTGGACACCACATAGATCTTTTGAGTTCTGCAGAGTTACAGATTAGAGGATGAAGAGAGGATTGTGCCCCAACTGTGTAACTATAGCTGTGAAGCCTTTGCTCTTTCAACACTGCAGAGCTGATGTGTTAATCACAGCAATGACAAGGTCAACAGAATCCAGGACCCCACATGATCAAAAGACATTTCAGGTCTCAACTGCAAGCGATAGAGATATTTTCCATTAGAAATCCTCATGAAATCATTCCTTAAAACTCAGAACTGCTCAATATGCAAGCTGGGTTTTAGAAGCGAATAGGGCCATAGATCCATATGTACTAATCCTTCCTGGCAGTACAGCTGATTAGAGTCAGTGAACTCATCATTAGTCCCTTTCAGATCATCGTCCTGCAACAAGAAACACTTTATGGTCATAAAGTGCAGAATGATGATCTGTCAGTCACATCGTACAAGCTGATCAAAGGATTCGACACAAAGTGTGTGCTGGGATCGCAGGACCGAAAGGACAAAGTCTACGACTCTGGAGAATTCAAGTGAACTTCATCTGTAAGGCGGCTAGAATAAGCCTTAATTTAAAGGAGATAAATCACTTAGTTGAGCTTCTTGTCCTCCAAATCCAAAGAGGTCAGTTGAGGTGGATCCCAAACTTGATGGACAGACTTTACACCCTATGAAGCCAGAGATTGTCTTGTCACATATGGAGTTAGGCAGAAGGATTTCTTGGTTTCCCTCTTCTTTCAATAAGTCGTCTACCTTTTTTTATCCTCTATGAAGTATGCAAATATTTTAGAAAGCATCCACTTAGGTTCCCTGCCACTACTGGCTCTCACAAAACGATTAAGAATTAGGTGATTAGAAGGTGTAGAAAGAATGGTAGAGCAGCATAACCCAAGGCACAATACAGGAGCTCCTGGTTACTGGTGAGATTAAATGCATTGCTTTAGATTTAGTTTTTTTTAATTGTAGGCCTTAATGAAAAAGGGGCCTATGCATATTTCAGAAAGAAATGCGTTTTTTCCACATAAAGCCCTTGCCTACCTTTGGTCCGTTTTGTGGGATGCTAAGCCGATGCAGGACGTGCTGAGAAAACGCCCTTAACATCCCTTCAGTGTGGCAGTCAGTGACCTGCAATCGGCAGAAGACAAACCTGTTCACTCACATGAAATTCACTTTTAATATCCTCAAAATCAATAATTTGAATCGCTTTAGAAGTAAGGCTCTTTTACATCTAACCACACAAATACATTTAGCAACATACATTCCTGTCTCTGTGAAATGAATTTCACATGAGACCATCCACTTGACACAAGTCTTAGAATTTCATGCACACTCTCCTGCAGAGTATTTCTAAATGTGAAGACATGAATAAAAACATGACATATGCTGCAGGGGCAATCAGCTTCAGCTTGAGGCTGACCTAGCAATATTTCACACCTCAAGGCTGGAACCGCAGGACAACACATATTTATATGCTATCATCTTTATAGTGATCTCCTTGGAATTATCATTTAAATAACCCGAGCACACGGAACCTGCTGATGATTTGAATATATTACATAAATATTTGATGCAAATTGCAAGTTTCTGACTGAACCTAATATTGTCGTGCTTGTGCTGGAGACAGACCAATGAATAATAATAATAGTAATGATGATAATCAAAAAAAAGTGTGTGGGGAGGGAATCCTAGCCAATGCACAGAATATTCAGCATGAAGTCAAACTGCGTAAAAATGGCAAACAACATCGCCAAGTGGTCAGCAATATTAATTACTCAAAGACTTGGATTTAAACGGATGCAACTCTGTGAATAAAGTAAAGAAAATTCTGGTAATAATAAAAAAAAGGAATGTAATCAGAGAGCGAGAGAAAAAACAACATCTTTTTGTAGTGTATGTCAGAATCAGTTTTCAGCTGCATATACATGAAGGGTAACTTACTAGAGGCGTGTTGTAGAAGAGACCGTATCTCATTCTTGGAAGAAGGGAGAAGAAGGAATCTTTAAAGCACACCTGTACGGGTCCGGCAATCCATCAATAAGGCATGGCAGAGAAATATTAATACTATTATTAGAAAACATGTAATGCAAACAGTACTTACTGGAGTATTTTAATGCTTTCTTTTTGGGTGATTTATTTATGTAAATGTTAATTACTGTTTCCTAGTTGTTCTTTTAGAGATTACTGATTTGCTAGGAAAAAACAACTTTTCAGTCACTCCAGTTTGTTGTGATTCTGAAGTCGTGGAAATTCACACAAAATCCACAGATCTTCGCATTTTTCACACCAACGCATAACTTTGAGATTATTGAAAAATATTCAGCATAAATAATTACAAAATAATTGGCCCATGACTGAAATGGTGAGCAATAAAAACTGAGCTATTTAAATTATTTAAAAAATAAAAAAAAATGTTTGTGTCCAATCTGTTTTCTTTTTCTTCAATAAGTAGACTTTGGAAGAGTTTTAATGAGAAAAATATATTCCAAAATTCCATGCAAAAAAAATCACAAAAATAATTACAAAATTCTGGAGAGTTTTGCTGTATTTAGATTAATGTGGAATATGTTTTTGCATAAAATCTGTAGTTATTACACATTTACTTTATGGGGCGTGATTACATTTTGATGTACAAAGAATATTGTATGTATTCAAATGCAAATTTTAATTCTACTCTATGAGCTTTCAGTCACAATCAGTAAATATCTAATATTTTCTTTTGAAAAAGAAGAACAAATTTGCACCAAAACTTGAGGTTAGACTCACTCTTTTAGAATCATACGTCTTCAGGTGGATTATGTCATAGTCTGTGAAGGCCTGCCAAGTTTCACTGAACAGATCACCATAACCATAATAACTCTGGAATAAAATAAACATAAGTACAGATGACAAAAACAAACAGAAAAAAATAAATGTAAACTATAAGGTTCAAACATATTTCACAGGTCAAAATCTAATTATTTTCCAAAGTGAGTTTTCAGTTCTTAAAATACACAGATTTTACCATAATCCACATTTTTACATACCTATACTGAGCTGGGATTAACTCACTCTCCTGGTTCAGTCTCCCATACTTTTCCAAAATATTTTGAGACTTTTGATTACTCTTGTATATATTGTATTGTTAAAAACTACTCTTCTTCTTTTCATTCTTCCCTTAAAAAACACACGTATTCACCAGAGAAAAATAACCCTTTCCTTAACTTTAACATGATACGGACAATGAAAACCATTTAGCTTTTTTTAGAACAAATTGCCAACTCAATATTCCTGGACTTAATTATCTTCATTTGTGCCAACTAAAGTCACAAATTGCTTTTTAACCCTAAAAATAATGGTGTACATTTGAAATCAAACTTTCATTCCTCATGAAATGGTATAGAGAGGCCACTGGTACTCACTGTGTCCCACATGACAATGTTGATATCTGAACTAAAGGAGTTATTAATGTGCTGAGAGATGTAGAGGTTCACAAAGTCACAGAAGTGGTGGTACATGTTCACCCCTGTTAGAACAACAACAAAAAACACTATAAGGGTTTTTATAATAACTGAAAAACTTTTTTTTTTCTTTTGGGCAAGAAAGCAACAAATAAACAATACGCTGAACTCTCCAAAAAGGAAGGCAACAAGCACGTCAATTTAGTTCAAATGATTGCCAACACAATGTAAACAGACTTCTGAGACATCTTTATTTGGCATGTTTAAATAGCTAGAGCTGAACGTGAATCAGTTAGTGACTCACCTGCATCAAGCTTCATGAAAACTGTTGGTTTTTCTATAATGATGTCACAGTGGCCATCTTCCACAGGACGGAAGTTCAGCTCAGAGTACGTCTGTAGTTCAGCGTACCTACAAAAACGTTATGAACTTTGATCATCATCATTTTGCACTTTCAAAAAGGTCTCATGTTGTATTTGTGAAAAGAAAAAAAAGACAAATATGTCAAATAATCACCTGGGAATATTGGCCACATATATGTAAAGCTAAGTGGAAGTTTAACATAGAAAAGAAAACCTGCCACAAAAAACTTGAGACTGAGCAGAGGCTTGCCATCCAGAAGGACAAGACTAATAGAGCCAGAGCTACAATGGGATGGTTTAGTTTAAAGGGGAACAATCATGTATATGTATTTTCCAAGCACATTACCATTTTATAGCATAATAATATGTTAACTCCAATTATAAAAATGCTATGTATATCGAATATGACATAAAAGAAATTTTACTTCCTAATTTAACGCCTTGAAATAGGTCCGCTGTCTCTTAAACTCCGCCCTCCGGAAGTCATCACAACAGCGCTCCTCCATTAAGCCTCTAATGTTTTTACCAGCATGGCAATGAGAAGAAGCTCATATAATGAGCTCAGCAGAGGGGCAGTTCCTCCAGGTGTGTGCTAATTACTGCTGGCTAGTCTAAAGGAGCTGTGCGGGGGAATCATAAGGGAAGGGTGCTCTGTGAGGCAGAAATAATATAAGGCTCAAAAAAGTAAATTTTAAAAAATACTGGAAGCATGATTGTGTTAGAATGGCTCAGCCTGACATATTCTGTGAGAAGTTGAACTGAATAGAATTTCACTCTAAATGTGCAGAGCTATTAGAGACACACCCCATAACACTGGCAGCTATAATTGCAGTGAAAGTTGAATCTTTCATTGGGAAGAAAGAAGAGGCTTGCCATCAAGGACAACACTTCTTGCCACAATTCTTGTGGCAAGAATGATTCCTGCCACACTTTTAACTTGTAAGAAAATGAGTGTCCTTTCACTTCGCAAATGTGCACTGCTTCAAAAGAATCTGACTAAAACACATCAAAATTAAAAATATTTAAGAGGTATGAATGCTTTTTCCAGGCACTTTAAATAAAGATACAAACATGCTTTCTGCTTGGACAAAAGAGAAGTCATAAAGGGGTAACTTAAAAATTATTTCATAATCATCATACCTAAACCATCTAAAATATGAGGACAGGCTTGTAGGCCGGAAGCAAAAAAAGAGAGAATAAAATGACTTTTACATGGCATTTCACGAGCAGAGGTCAGTCTATAGAAACTAAAACGTGTTCAGGGTTTCGGGAAACCACAGGTCCTTTGTTATGTGAGCTGTGAGTCGGTGTGCCTGAAATCCCCTCCCCCTCCTGTGAGAAGCACATGCTCAGTCACATGGCCTTTAAATTCTCTGTGGAGGCAGTTCTTCACTATGAGGGCCAGTGGCGCAATGGATAACGCGTCTGACTACGGATCAGAAGATTCTAGGTTCGACTCCTGGCTGGCTCGATTCTTTTCTTCTTTAGATCCATGTGTAGATTTCTTACTGGCTTCCTGTTTCTTACGTTATAAATTAATAAAGAGTTTTCTTACAGACAC
This sequence comes from Poecilia picta, assembly GCA_033032245.1. NCBI lineage: Eukaryota > Metazoa > Chordata > Actinopteri > Cyprinodontiformes > Poeciliidae > Poecilia > Poecilia picta. The sequence goes on along the minus strand of CM065357.1, from coordinate 8,671,608 downwards.
ACTAATAAATGTAATATGTGAAACTGTGTGTCTATTCAGAGTCAATGTTGGGAATTGGGATTACTGTCTTTTATTTTACCTATTTCTTTTAGAAACTTTTTATTTATTTTTTTACAGAATTTTCCTTTCATCTTTAAATAAAAAAATGCAATTTGAAAACTACATGCTGTGGAAATTCTGAAAATTCTAAAAAGTTATTTCATAATTCATGATAATGGATGTAGTGACTGTAGTCATGAGTTCTGTCTAAACTATTTTAATCCAGAACTGCCTGTGTTACACAGAGGATTCCCACTTTGTTCACTTCAGTTCAGTTTATTTATATATAGCATCAATTACAAATATCTCAAGGCACTTTATCAATAAAAATCAGTCTTCTAGTAGCACTCAGCATGTGATGGGCCACCACTGAAATCCTTTCAGGTCCCTGGTGGTCTAGTGGTTAGGATTCGGCGCTCTCACCGCCGCGGCCCGGGTTCGATTCCCGGTCAGGGAACAGTCGTTTTATATGTGGGTGTGTTAACGCATGAAAAAAGAAGTTACATTACAAGACTTTCCTCAGGCCACAGCAATCGTTACAATAGATCAACATAGCGAAACAGTGAAAGTAAACATTCAATTGATAAATATGTCTTTTCTAAAGAAGTGAATAATGAGAAACATTAAAATAATGAGTATATGGGTATGGTGTTAAAATGTTTATAATGCACATGAACTCCCTACATGCACTCTGTTAAACCACAGACTATTCATGGTTCCACATCTGTTGGACCAAATGCTCAACCTTGAAGCCTGCAGGTTGTAAATTTTGACACCTATTCTGTCTATTCTAGTTTGGGAGGATTCAGTTCCATAAATCCATCATGGATTTATGGAACATCTGGATTTAAACTGGGATTATTTTAAAAACCAAAGGCCTCCATTGAATAACTAGCTTTTATTAAGGGCACCAGAATAAAGGGATATTAATAAAAAGGTAAATTGTATTTTTCAGGTCTTCATTTGTATAAAACTTTGACGTTTTGCACCATTAAAATATGATCCTAACTTTTTAAGACGTAGTGAAACAAACTCCGTTCTCGTAAAGACCGTTTGTTAGTGATGGACGTATGTTTGACTGAAAAAGGTGGGTATGTTTCTCTGTGCTGTTAAAGAAATTGTTTTTTTCTCTTATGATTCCTTCTATATTCATTTGTCAAGTGTACATTTTTCTTTAATTAAAGAATAATGTGTAAAAGTTTTAATTCAAGGCTTATTTGGGACCTGCACATTTATCACTTAAAAAAAAAAATTCACTGCAAGCTCATTTCTACAGACCAAAGCGCTACAGGAAGTGTTTGCTTTGTGTGTGTGAATGGACTGGCGCTCACCAGGACTGCAGAGGACTCTTGTGATCTCCTTCAGCTGCCAGCGCTTGCTTGTTCAGTTTGCAGTGTCCGCCAATCTCCCCGTACGGATAAAGTCCTCGTCATACCTGGACGGCAAAGACGGTCGAGATTCGCGTCACTTTTATTAGGGTAAGGGAAACGGCTTCTAAACGCCACCGACCTCTCGTGACTTCTGCGTGGATTTCGCAGGTCCAGGTACAGATTCGTTGCCCTGCAGAACCTTGCGTAGCTGCTGCATTTTAATGACGAGTCTCCCTGGGGAAATAAAGCACCATGAAAATGAATCACGTTTCATTGACTTTCACGGAGCATCTATCAGAGTTTGGGAGGGAGGATCGTCTCTCACGGTAACCCTTTTCCATCTGACTTATTTAGCGACAGCAAAACATACTCCTGGCCGATTGTCTTTACATTTTTGTTGAACAGTGAGTCTGTTTTCTTTGGACTCGCTGTTTTTTCCTGTTGACTCAGAAAGCTCGTGAGAACTAAGGAAATGAGCGGACGTACCGGCTCGCCGGCCTTGCAGAGTGTTTTGAGTTCAGAGAGCCTCTCCTTGATGTAACCAAAATCTGCCTGCTTCCAGAAAAGCTCCTGGGCTGCGTCCAGCGAACGGGCCCTGACACATTCGAGATTTAGGCAGATCAGGGGAAAGCGCAGCCAGCAATGTGCGTGAGGAACATGCTGAGCTTAATATAACAATTCTATTGAGGAATCAAATGCGATTTGGTGAATGAGGTCTTGGGAACAGTTACCATCCGGAGTTAATCTTGGTGCAGACAGGATAGCTGAAGCGCTTCTCTACGTCGCAGTTTTTCTCGTAGCCCCAACAGAGCAACGGATTCTGCAAAGCATCCTGTTACAAAGGAAACAAAGTGTTTACGCTACAGAGGCTCTACCTATCCATCAAGCCACCAAAGAGAGATTAAATGAAAAGGAGTTACTGGAAGTTTGCTGGTGAAATACAGCAGATCATCCTGTGAATTCATTTTAAACTACAGAACAAGAAAATTATGAGGTGAAAACATGAAGGTTGGTAATTAGCTAATCTATATGGTAGCGCAAAGTGCAAACAGAATAGAATAGAATAGGAAATGCATTACCCCAGAGCTGCAAATATAAAACTAAAGATGATGATAAATAATACAAAGTGCATATTAATTACATCAATACACAAAAATGGAATAAATGTACAGCGTTACTTAATTTTAAATCTGGAAAGATGTTACATTTGAAACACTGTGGAAAACCATAATTATTTCATCATACTAAATAAATCCTTATTTACTGTAAAATAAATCGCCAAAATGACGACAGCAAATAAATCTGTGGGTAAACTTAACTGAATATAAAATCTGTATTAAATTAATTAAAGCTTGACTGATAATCTGAAACATCTAGGTGAGACAAAGAAGCCAAAAACAAAGGAAATGTGTTAACAAAGAACATATTTTTTCACATCACTGGGCAAAACTTAGAAAAATGTTCTTGATGTGCCAGAGCCTGAGAAACAGAGGATCATATCTTACTTTAAAAGGGCAGAGTGGGTCCTGGCGGCATAACTTGGCGACCTTCTTGTTGTTGCTGAGAAAATAGGGCATGTGCTCCGGCGGCAAGGAGATCCTGCTGTAGTTCAGCAGGGGTGAAGCCGGGTTGTGGTCGGTGACCTCAGCCGTCACAATGGGAAGGAAAACTATGCCCAGCGCTACCAAGAGCAGCATAGTCAGAAGGACAGGCAGACATATGAAACGGCTGCCCGTGTTCACAGCTCACTCTGTGAGAAGAGGAAAGACACACTCAGACTTGCACCTTGTGATCTCGGTTAGGGAGAGTAACACATCACAGAGCAGGAGCATGTGGGCACAGGCAAGCGTGTGGGAACGTGGCTCCAGGCGGATCTGATCTCCGCACAAGGACAGGTCCTGTTGTTGCAGGAAATAACGCTGACCTTTTCCCGACTCTTGTTCTGAGCAACGGCAACAAAGACTTAAGGGTCCAAAGGAGCTACGATTCCTGGAAAGTCAGAAGCCATAGTGACACAAAAGTCATTTTTTACGATCCAATTTAGTTGGTTAAAAGTCCAGACTTTGCTGGTGCTTTTACAGTCTTGAGCCAATGAGGTGTTTCCCTTCCAAAGTCAATGACTGATGACTTAGAAATTATAGTGCAACCTTTGGTAGAGCTGCAAACTCATTGCATTTCCCTCACAATAGCTATGAATCAGTTTCATATCTGAAGGAAGGAGAAACTGTTTATACTGCATATTTTAAAACAATGGGTGGAAAAAGCTTACATGGTTCAGTAACACTAAGGAAGCCAGTAGTGAAAGATAATACGTTTACTCCAGTATTGTAAAATATTACTTTTTTTAAATAGAGCCACCTTTACATACCAAGATTGCATGCTTATTTACCAATAAGCCAATATGGCTGTGATGATTTTGCAAACAAAACAAATGTGAATTTTGACTATGTAATTGTAGAAAACTGGTAAAGATGTAACCTCAAAGGACTTAATGCTGCAATTGGAGCAAAAGGTGATTCTACAAACTTCAGTCGGGGCGCTGGAGGTTTATTTGGACACCACGCCAATTTTTCTGTTCAGTTCTTACCTGCTTCTTTCTAGTGGTTATGCACATTTATTATGAAACTAAAATAAAATACACTCAAGTTTCCGTCCATAACACGACGAAATTAAGTCTAATTATTGCTATGCACTGTGGCTATTAGCTTACAGAAGTAAAAAATGTGTCGTCTTACTGTTATTTTCCTCTACAGTGTCGACTTTATTTTCAACGCCTACCTTTTATGTTAATTGTAGATAGCTTTACTTCGACTGGTAATATTGAATAAAATTAACTGAAAACTTTGCGAACCGCATAGAGCATTCAGCAAAACATTGTAAATGTAAAATAAATATTCACAACACAAATGTAGTGATAAGGCATAACTTAAGTGATTTCTTCGTCCGGAAGCAGCAGATACGCTTAACAAGCTCAAATAAACACATTGAAATAGCTAACATCTAGCTCTGGTTCATAACAAAGCGAGAAGACCCTTATAATGGGAAGTTTTGCTGTGCCGTGAATGCAACGCAAGAAGACAGAGAAGATGAGATATATTTCTATGACACAGTCACAACTACAACCACAAGTAATAACCACCGCTGGTTATCTAAATAAATCTAATAATGCGTTGGTTAGGAACCGCTTTACCTAAATACACCGCCTGCTGTCTCTGACTGAAGCAGCGATGATGCCGGTGGTCGCCATAACACCGGAAACCTTCCACGTTAACAGGGTGTACTGTTACCCAGTGGCCACCAGATGGCGCCACGCTTTTACGTTTGGAAGTTCTTTCAATAGGAAAAAGTAAAATAAGTGAAGCATTAGCATGGATACAGAGAAATTAACCGATTTTGTACAATTAAGACGTTTTAAAACACAATTTGAAATGTCTTAAACAATGATTATGTTTTTTTTTGGTGAAGGGAAAAGTTTTAGATTTCACATAGAAGTCAATATTAAAATGAACAGGAACATTCTTTCCACCACCCAAATAAAGGTTTATTCATTTACATAATTATACATCTTAAAATTAAACCATCAGCACCTCTGAGATAACCTTCGGATCTACATCGTGCATTGTGATTTATATAACATTAAGTATACCAACATTTTTCTATACAATAATATAAACTTTTTAAACCTTCCTGAATGTGCATGGACAAATTATGACAAAATTTGTACAGTGCAAACAAATCCTTTACCCCGTCATACAGTGGACAAACTCTACAACACTATGTCTAAGGTTTTCTTGTCAGCGATATTCCACAGATTTCAAATCGATGCGTTAATCAACAACTGTGAGCATCCTTCATAGTTATTCAGCAACATTACTCCACACATCTGTCCTCACTTCGATAAAGCTCGTAACGGAAAGAAAATGGTGGATAAGATTAAAAAATAATAATAATCACAGTTATTAAGTTAGACGTTTTCCTCTTTGCTGTTATTTGAGTGCATCTGTGGCAAACATGAACAACTGAGTTACACTCAAACAAGGAGGGGAAAGCAGGTGAAACTACTTTATTTCTGATTCTTTAGTAATTCATCAATCTGAGTTTTATACATATTTTTGACATCTTCGAGGTCCAGTCTCAGTTCCTCTGCTTCCTCAGCCTTTTCTCCGTACATCTGCAGGATGGTGTTGTGTCTCTGCTCCAGATCCTGAAATCCACAGACACAGATGCATCATTTGCCATTTGAAGCCATGGTAAGGAACACATATTCAACAATCTATTAATCATTCGTTGTCCGCACCTTGAGCTGAATTTTCAACTTTGGGATGTCCTTCACTTTCTCCTGCATCTCATCATTTTGATTGGTTAGCCGAATCAGCTCCTCTGCCATCACTGAGCGACTTCTCTCCAAACTGGCGATCTCGAGCTACAACAAAATTAAGCTAATTTCAGATCAAGAATTCGCTATCGATGCCAAAGGGAAATCAAATGCTGTTGCAACTCATTTAACTAAAGAGTTATTGTAGACGGTGATGGCTGTGGGCAGGAAAGGTCTCCAGTAGCAGTATGTATTGCAACGAATTTCAAGAAACCACTGACTGAAGACTTTTTTCTTTGTTTTTTTTTTTGCACTTGGTCAAAAAAGGCTTATGTTGTTTTTTTCTGTATTACCTGCAACTGAGCTATCTCTCCTTCTCTCAGTTTAAGCTGGGACTGGAGGTTCTCTATGATGCTGGAGCCTCCAGACAGCCTGGCTGCCTCGTACAGGTTGGTTCCGCTCATCGACATCGACATGGTCATTGCTCCCATCGAGTGGTCCAAACAGTCATCCTGAGGATGATTAAAACATTCAGAATCCATTCTCAAATAAAGCTAAAACGGCTCGATTTTTGTAAATAAATCTGATCCAAAACAGGACGCACCTGCGACAGAACAGAGGTGTGCAGCCCAGCGTTGTCCATCCCGCTGACGGAGCTGGAGCGGGACAAGGACGGCGTGGAAGCCGCCGGCGGCTCTCCAATAGAGTGTGTTACAGCTTTACGCTCCTGGTTGAGGAAGAAATAAGTACATTTGGATGAACTGAAGTAAAATTAAAATGCTTTGTGTCAAATAAGAAAACTTCTTACGCACCTTTTCCTTTAGTGCTTCTTGTGCGAGATAGCATTTCTTCTTCTCCTGCTCCACCTTCATCTTTTCCATCTCTAGCTGGTTGGTCAGCAGTAGCTGGTTAAAGAAGCAAAGAGACGCATGAGAGGAGCTGTTTTTGTAACAGAGAACGAGTAGGAGAACTTCCTGCCTTACCTTTTCTTTCTTGGCCTCTTCTAGCATCCGACTGTGTTCTCCTTTCAGATTTGTCAGCTCTGCATGCTCCCTAGGTAAAGATATTTAAAATTATTATAAACCATTTCAAACTCTCTTTTGAGATCAAATTACTTCCGTTTGATACAGTGGCACACAACGATTCTTCTTCACAACTTTCACTCTAAGACACGCAGTTTTGCACTTTTTTATTCCTCATTTCATAACATTCTGTTCATTTTATTTCATGGAGGCCCAAATATGGTCGAAACTGTCGACTAAAAGAATCGAGCCAGCCAGGAGTCGAACCTAGAATCTTCTGATCCGTAGTCAGACGCGTTATCCATTGCGCCACTGGCCCGGTTGAACAGCCCCACCTCCACACGGAAGATAAAACCCATGAGGCTGAGCAGATGCTCTCCTGCCGGCGGGGGAGGGGCTTCCAGCAGGACCAACTCACACACAGCATGCATGACAAAAGACCTGCGGTTTCCTGAAACCCTCTAAAACATCATGGGAGATCCAGGAAGCTCTGTGTATTTTTCAAACTTCAAGCAGTTTGCATGTTCATGTTTTTTTTATTCATTCTTCTTTCATAACCGCTCGTCTTCATCTTTCCCTGTGGTTAAGGATAAAACAGCTGAAAACACATTAGCTGTTTGCAAATGTCTGTTATGTGCTGATGGGGAACAAGTTTGTAGTTTTATTTAGGTATATTTTTATGATTTAACTATAACCAAGCCCTTAAACAGCCATTAAACTGTGAGCAGCAGACCTGAGTGGAACGTCAGACAGTGGCCACAGAACAACAGAACCATGTACTTGCAATGTAAGAAAAATGATGCAGGAGACTTAATTGAATTAAAAACAAAGTTATTTCTATGAATGGTTTTGTTTTAACAGACTTGGAACTAAAGCAGATCTCTGAAGGAGAGTTACTGCTAAACTAAAAGTAGGGATGAGCTGGTGAGAGATTCTGTTCTACTAACCTTTGCATAAAAATACCATGGTTTAATGGTATTTATAGAATAAATTAAAACTAAAACACAGAATATTATCTAGATGCTTCAATTTAAAGCGGTAAAGAGGCTAGTTTTTCAACTTTTATAAAAATATGATAATTTCTTTATTGTTGATATGATTTTGACAAATGGAAGACAGAAAGAACTAAAACCAGAGAAAAGTGGTTTTTGTGGTCTATTTTTTTGCCAGTTCCACACATCTTGAGAAAACTTAGTAAAATCAAAAACAGTCTGACAACTCTAATCTAAGAACTTGACAATATATGAACAATACGCTGGAAAATCTGTGTGTTCAAACCTTGCTATTATCTGATAATTGGCATTACCTGCTGCTCTCGTCCTCCAGTTTCTCCCTCTTGCTTTTCTCCGCCTCCAGCTGAGCCAAGACTCTGGCTTTTTCCTGCCGCAGCATGGAATTCTGGGATTCCAACGAAGCCAGCTGGGACTTGATGGATAACAGTTCCTCTGCCGCCGATCGCTCCTTCTCCACGGCGACAGCCAGCTGAGTCTGGGCGTCCGCTGTTCAGACGGGGCCGGAAAGAGACTCAGGTTTCATGGACACCTCTGCGTTTGGCCGACCGTTTTACAAATCCTCGACTTGATGCGCTCTCGAGTCTCACCTAGCCTGTCGGAGATGTTCTTCTCCAGTTTCTCCCAGGACGCGGTCTGTCCGCCCAGCGAGGCTTGTAGGTTCTCGATTTGTCGCAGCAGAGGCCGCGTTGCTGAGGTGACGCTCTGGCTGAGCTCCTGGTTCCTGGTCTCTGCCTCCTGCAGTCTCTGAAACCCATTGAGATCACGTGGAGTGGATTAGATAAAACCTATTCCAGTTACCATGGAATTTCTTGCTCCATAGGGAAAAAAAAATTATTAGCAACATTTTCTTACCTTCTGAAGCTCACTGATCTCCTCCCTCAAATAATCTTCTTTCCTGGCCTGCTGTTGCTCCGTCCTCTGCAGAGCTATCCTCAGGTCAGCCACCTGCAAACAGGAGATGACAAACAGTTCGGTCACGATGCTCTGGAACAGGTTCTCCACTATTTGCATGGTTGACTGTTAATTTTCATACTTCAACTGTTTACAAAAGCAGGGCAGCAAAAGACAGAGAAACTATTATTGTCCTTAAGCTGCTGATCCGTGAGAATGAATGTGACATCAAACGCAAGTAAGTGCTTTTCAACAAAAATCGCATGTTTGAGTCAACATGGCTTATGGAGTACAGCAAACTTTTTGTCGTGTTAACAGTAGTTGCGGGCTAAGAAAAAAACACAAAAATTAAAATTAAGCAACTAAAGTAGCCTTATTCACAAAACGTAAAAATGATTTTGCATATTTGCTGTATTAAATGAAAGGTATTTAGTTTTCAAACCCTTTTAGACTCGGTTCAACAAAATGTATTCCCAGTTATAAAAACACAACTTGGGTCACTTTCTGTCAAAATGTTTTGCTATATTTTTTAGCCAAGTTTAATAAATTAAATGAAAGCTGATTTGGGTCGGCTTTTCAGTAAAAGTCTCTGGACAGACATGGTTCTACTTATTATAAATACTTTGTGTTGCACTTAACATTTTCCGTTGTAGTAATTTTATTAAAATTAAAAGTTTAATAAACAAATTTGTCTCGCTCTAGAACTGCAAGTTGGGGGACACAAAAAGTCCAAATTCCCCACTTTGGACATGCCTGGTGTAAAGGAGTCAAAGTGGAAAAATGACTAAAAGAAATTGCTACATATAATTTCTTGCAGAAATATTCACACATCCTGTCACATGACAACTACAAAGTTATTGGGATTTTATGGGACAGGATAACAAACAAATATTTCCATCTTCTCTGATCGACGTTTCTGTTTCTGCTACATGATGCTGCAGCTGTATAATTAAATAGCGACTGCATATTTATGCTAACGCAATCTGTAGCTTACAGTTCTGTAGGAAGCAAAGTTCACTAGGAAAATGGTAACGATGTTAACAACTTAATCCATTTTGCTGCTTTAAAGTCATCTGTTATATGTTCTTAAAAGCTGTTTGAAGACTTGTGTTTATGCTTAATCAAGACACGATGAGCCAAAAACATCTCAAAAGTGACTGGAAGCTATAGCTGCATGTTCGGTTGAGAAGGATTTGCCGTGCTGGGTTGTGGTACCTGGTTGGCAAGAGCCTCCTGCTGGATCCTGGCCTCCTCCTGAGCCTTCTCAAGAGCTAAACTCAGCTGCTCCTTGGCCTGGATTTCCCTGCTTAGAGCCGCCTCTTCGCCTCACTCGCTCTGCTAGCGTGAGCCTTGTGAAGCTCTGCCAGCTCCCTGGAAACAGAGAGGAACAGGAAGCATATCAACATATTGCTGCCATGCTGCTGGACTGCAGCATTTGAAAGTAAACATCAGCTTTCTTTTTTTCCAATTAAAAAATTCCTTTCACCATGGTCTTGTGAAAAAAAGAAAAAAAAACTGTTCAGATAAACTATGGACACTGATGAATATAAAGGACATAAAAGGCTAAGCTAACTTCGGCTAACTTTTAGACTCCCCACACAATGTGGGTTAAACAATTTTTTTTATGTCAAGAACTGTTTCTAAATTACTAATACTGACTTCAAATTAAAGTCAGTATTAATTACTAATTCTTGTCTAATAAAATGAACCACACCAGGTAGTGGTGCTCTTTAGTACTGCTAGCAAGAGAAATGGAGCAAAAAAGATTTTGTTTTATTTGATCCAAATTAACTATTGACCGACAGAAAGCCTTGCAGGCTTCCGTAAACCTTTACCGCTGGAAAATACATTTTTTCGTAATTCCAGATAATTGATACGGTTTTTGTAGAAGTAGTTTTCAAGTGTTTCTGTTTTTGTCATGCATTCTTTTTACTTTCACAGCATCCGAATTCTAATATTTCTGGAGTTCTGGTGATTTACCAAATGCATTAAATTAGTCAAATTAGAAGGAGGACCCACAGAGATCCCCTTCAGTTTTTAAAACCTTACCTGTAATTATTTTTCAAGATTTAAAAATACAAAATGTTGATACTTGGAGCGTATGGCCACCATCATCTGAGTAATGAACTGATCTTTACTTATTAGGACTAATACTTGAACTACATGGAGAAACAAAAAGAGAAACATATTTTCTAGGATCAAAAACTGAATGATGGTCAAACTCAATGAAATCGTCTTATGAGCTAGTGCTCTAAATATTCAGTGTCAATAAAGAAAAGTTAAATATTTACTTATAAGAGCTGTCCAGGGCAGCTTGGAGGCTCCTGTTTTTCTCCTGCAGTTCCTCGTCATCCGTCTGCAGCCTGCTCAGCTCCTTCTCCTGCTGCTCCACCACACTGTTCAGCTTCTTGATGTTCTCTCTGTGCTGCTTCTCCACCTCCTCCTTCCCATCCAGAACCTGCAATCAGAGAATCAGGAATCGTACCTACGCTCAGAACAAAGTACCGAATAACAAATTGAAAGGAAAACTTGCGATTCTGCTAACAGGTTCCAGGTTTCTTATGTTTCTACTGAAACCTGTGAAGAATTTAAGCACTTTTTGAGCATTTGAGGTCAATTTTCAAGCTTTTTCACCACCAGCCTTAAGGGAAACATTACAAATGAAGTGAAAACCAGAGAGCTTGAATTCGTTATTATATGATTTACAACTGTTAATATTTTTTTGGTTGTGGAATTCTAGTTTCTTTAGCAGGGATGAAGTAAGCTGAAATATAGCAAAGTTTTCTGTTTTGATAAGTCTGTCACTTGATTGGTCTGAGAAAAAAACACCAACTTCAAAAATGTTGTTTAATGTACAAAATATAAGCTGATTAATAAGTAATTGAGCCGTTAGAAATAACAAATATCCATTACATTGAAACAATGCAAACAAAGTTTGGATGTTAAGGTAAATTATCTTCATCCTCAAATTAGCTGCTAAAAACAAAATATACAAAGAAGGTCACCAAAAATATCTAAAAATTGTCCACAAGAGGTTTTCTGGCTTTTAGCAAATAGAAATAATTGTGGTCATTTTAACAAAGCTAAAACAAGAAAACTTGAGTCTAATTTACCTTCAGACAGCAAGGGAAAAATGTGTCTTTTTATTAAGTGTATGAAAACACCTGGTGTATGAAAATTATGGTTTTCAAACTTAAACCATTAAGACTGCAGTTTGAATATCAAGCACTTTCAAGGACTTTGTCCAGAAATGAATCACTTTCCAAATCTTGAAAACACCTGAAGCTCACCATGCCATCATTTGCCGCAGAACACATGATCGGTTATTTAACCTGAAACATGAGCCGTTTCTAACCAGCATGAAAAAAAAGCACCAACACAAGAATGGTGCTTATCTTTAAAAATAGGAGCGTGCTCAGCATAGTCACATAAGAGCAAATTAGCAAATCGTTCTGACGTGTACTTGACACTCACCTGCTGCAGATGCTTAAGCTCCTCCTCTTGCTCCTTGATTTTCTTTTGCTGCTTGGTAATCCTGCTGTCACACTCTTTTTCCTTCACACGCAGTTTCTTGATGATGTTACTGTGTTGCAGCTGCTGTTTCGACAGTTTTTCACCTAACAGCGAGAGAAATAAACCATCGAAAAAGAGAAATCACTCTTCTGGTGGTATTTCTGGTAGAATATATTTGACCTGATAGTTCGCTTTCATTATCCACATCTTCTTTCAATGTAATATGACAGGGCAATTTAGCATTTTGTATTTATTTTTGGTTGTGACCAAAACACACATATTTCCTTTGACGGTTGCTAAGCCAGGCGTTTGGTTGGCTCAAGAAGGTGAACTGGGACCGGCGTGCTTGAGCAGTAATGACTCTCACCTTCTTCCAGCAGACCTCTGATCTGCTCCTCCTTCTCTCGGATGAGCTCCATCGTATCACTTGAGTTCAGTCTTGTACTAAGCTCTTCTCGCAAGCCTTTGATCTCCTGTAAAATACGCAAAAAATAAATTACAATCTTTGCCAGAGTGACTTTGATGTCCGTGTCAACAAACCCTTATATTATAATCACCTTTCTGGCGATGTCTCTCTCCTTGCAGGCCAGCTGAGCCTTTCTTTCTGCGTCCGCTATGCGCTGAGTGAACTCGTCTTTCAGGGACTGCACAGTGGAGCTCTCCTCCTTCAGGCTTATCACTTCACTGACAGACAAACGGACGGTATATAAGCTTACTTTAACATCAATGCAAAGTGTAGTTTTACAATAGCATCGAACTTAAAAAGGAATATGTACGTCTTGGTGCGTACATAAGGGAGACAAACTCACTCTTTTAAATTGTCGCACTCCTCCTCCAGCCTGGCCTTGTCTTTGCTAACAGCCAGCAGCTGAGACTCTCTCTTCTCAAGGCGGCTTGACAGATCATCAATAACCTGAAATAATAAATATTTTGTGAAACATCAGCATGCGAGTCCTCTAGATACAGGGTCATGAAATGGTTTGGCTCCCAAAATATTGAGACTCTCAATGAAGAATAGCGCGTTCTGTGAATCGAATGGTACGATTAAGCCCCAAATTATTCACATCCCTTAGAAGATTTAGGTTTAGAATTACATTTTAATTATACCAACAGGTTTCTTCTGATTTGAAGTAATATTAAGATTGATAAATTAATCATTATCTAGAATATATAAACCCACACTAAGAATGTTACCATTGTTTGGTCCACTAATGTTATTGCATATTGTATGTTTTCCTAATATAATGCAGCCTGTAGATTTGAAGAACAGTAGATCCACACGACAAATTAAAAAGAAAATAAAGCTCAATCTAAAAGGCAAAATAATTGAAAACACATGAATTTGGAAGGACAGGTACAGGCGTTTCACCAAGTGCAATTGGCAAAAATCGTAAACATTACCTTGCAAAGTAAAAAGATTATTTTTATTCATATATTCACATCATCTATATCGTCTCTGGAGGTTATTTTGTTGCGAGTAGAGAATCACATATTTGAGACCTCTAGAAGTCGCATACATACTTTGATTATCTTGATGTTTAAGTCTGTCGCAATAAGTCACATACTAAATTAGAACAAGCTCGGTCATTTCCATTTGCTATATAGTTTCTCTCATGTCTCTTTATTTCTGTGGATGACAAAATGTTTCAGTTTGGTACATTGGCCTCAACTAGCCGTTTTTCTGAAGGCCAGTGTTTTTTACAGACTTCAGCAGCCATTTTATTTGTCATTTTGTTTGTTTATTTTGGATGTTGCAGAATGTTCATTAGAAATTTAAGTTTATTGATCTTTGAGAGTGAACTTGTACTGTTATGCCATTACCAATACATCACTTGAAAACGCTCTCAAAAAAACAAAATCATTTATCACAATGATTTCTGGGACAATTTATCAGCCAGCAAAAATAGCTGCTGGATGAATCTGTCCGTTCCCACGGAAACAAGTTAATCAAATTCACCACTTACTGTCATGCAGAGCACAACATCTGACATTGGCTTGCTATGAATGAATGAATAAATGTTGGCTATGAATATTAATAGCTAACATTCTAAGCCAACAGATGCAGAATTGGACTTAATGAATTATTGCATGTATACTATTGCGATAATGATTGATAATAGTTGATTGTGGAGTGGCAACTCAGTCCCATTTGAATGTATGTGCTTTGTACACATATTTAATACTCGGGTACCTTTTGCAGCTCCAGTATCTGGGCAGGTGAGACACTTTTCATCTCTTCTGTGATTGGTGGAGTGCTCTTTTCTTCTGCGCTGCAGGTAGAACCAAACATCGCGTCGTCATCAACACCATCGCACAACTCGTCTGGCTGCTCGCTGTTTACAGGAGTCGCGCTCCGTCCGCTTTCCTCCATCTCGTCCAGCGACTGCTCCTTCCCCGTCTCGGCGTATCCCTCCTCCTTGCCGCCCATCTCCTCGCCATCGTTCTCCTCCGCTCCGTCCTCCTGCTTCGGACCCGTCTCCGCTGGGGGAGCGGGTCCCGCCGTGACGGAGGCCAGAGTCCGGCTGCCGGGGATCTCGTCGTCCGAGTTCACCTCGCTGACACTGCGGCTGTCCAGCGACTGCACGCTGAACGAATCGATGCGCTCGAACGCGTCCGAGGAGGAGCCGCAGCTCTCCGTGAGTTTGTGGTAGTCTTCCAGTCGAGCGAAATCCCCGCAGGTGGAGGCAGTGAGGAGCTGGAAGGAGCCCTGCATCAGGTGAAGCCCGGTTTTGCTCTCGCCGGTTTCTTGCCTGGAGCTGGCCGAGCTTTCGCTCTGCACGCTCTCGTGGTCGAGCACTTCAATGTCACTTGTGGTGGAAGTTCCTGAGGAGAAAGCGCTGACCGGAGGAGAGGGCGTGTCGTTCTGACGGTCCTCTGGTTTGGAGTCTTTTTGACCCGGGAGAACTTCCTTGGTGGACGTGGAGGTTGCGGGATCCGCCGGGGGAGAGTTTTTAGCTTCAGAAGGAGGAGAAGACTCAGAGGGGCTTGGGGAATCCGTCTCTACCTGTTGTTTGGGTGGATCTTCCGGTTCCGGCTCCGTTTTGGATTCTGATGGATCCGCCTCGGCATCCGTTTTCACACAATCAGGACTGAAAGGGTGGTCACCAGGGGAGGTAACTGGAGAAACCGGCTGGAGAGATGGCATCAGAGTAAGGCCTGCTGTGAGGACTGGCCTCTCGGCTGGCGCGGCCCAGCCGTCTGACCGTCCGCCGCCGAGTCTGATTGCTCGCAACCTCCTGCTCTTGGATCTGCAGAAAGCTCCTGCTCATCCTCGCTTTGTCTGCCGCTCCTTGGCTTCGTCTTTGAGACTTTGCAGTCGGTAACCGGACACAACTTTTGCTTTGGTCACTGGAACATCTCCTGGTGACAGAAAGGCACTGAAAAAGTTTTCGGATTCATCCACAACTGTGCGAGTGACTGGCGTAGTGATGGCCTCGGAGTTGAGAGGAGGAGTTGTGGCCTTTTCTTCAGCGGGGGCTTCCCACTGAGTCATGCCCCATCCTCCACTCACGGAAACCTTCCCAGGGGATGTTGTGTCTAAAAACAGATATTACATTACGATATTGATCCTTTGAGACTTTAGGGACTTGCATGATAAATACAAACGGTTTCTGATATCAGTTGCTTACCGTCATAAGGCATTACAACCGTGTCACCCCATTGGTCCTCTTCTTTGATGTCCAGAACTCGGTCAATCGACTTTTGCGCTGATGTTAAAGCTTGTTTAGCGAAGCTGGACAGGTGAGACGCGTTGAACCAACTCATTCTGATACCGCAGCCAGCTTGTTAGTTAACTCGGTTAACTCGACGTTACCAAGTACTGACAATAACTCGCATCATTTTCCTTACTTATCGTGAACCTCGTTACAAAAGTCAAGTTTACTTCCGTTCTGTATAGCTTCGCAGGCTGATAACATCGAGGAACCTGGTGGAATTAGAGGTTGAAGTTATCGAAAAAACACAACATTGCTGCTGTACATTATGGTCAGGTAGTTTCAGCTAGAAAAACTGCTAAATTTGCACCTAAAATTATTGGTTTCCTACGAGTGAGTCCCCAGCAAAGACCTTTAGCGACTAAATAACCCAAAAGTCAACGCCAGCTGTCAAGCGAAATCAACTCCGGTGGTTAATTTTCGCCTTTTTCGGCTCTTTTTCACGGGCGTCATCGTTTGTTTTGGTCGCACTGGACTTTTAGCTGGGCTAAAGCTAGCATGTTCGCTACTTCCTTTCCACGTAGCACAATGACGACACGATCCGGTTTGGTTCTCATGTTGCATTCGCGTACCGCTCCAAATATCCAAATATTTATTGTGAGAAAGAATAAAGGCTGGGGAAATTTAAGATGTCTTCCACTCTTTCAAATGTCGTGTGTGAACTGTTGTAAATATCAATCTTCTTTACTTTACAGGATGAATGAAATACGATAAGTTAATGCTCCAGGAGAGTAATTTTGTAATATCCGAGGTACACGAAGGCAACATGAAAGCCACTTACCTTGACACTCGGCAAAAAACAAAAGCACATTGTTTCACTGCGTTGCGGCATTTTGACATTAAACCCACAAACTGCAATGTATTTTAGAGGAATTTAGGCAATAGACGACGCAAAGTGATACATAATGGCGAATTATAAGGAGGATACGTATTTTTCTTTTACAAGCAATCTGAAAAGCATGGCGTGGATTTATTTCTATTTGGCTCTATCAGATACCCTTAAAAAAATTGTTCCAGTTTTCATATTTGCAAAAAAAAATTTAAAAAAGACAAAGAAATTGCATATAAGTTTCTTTTTACTTCATTATTATAAACTGCTTTGTGTTGGTCCAACACATAAAATTCCGAGCACTTTTGACTTAAAAAAAGGACGTATTTCCAAGGTCTGTATAAAACAAATTACTTTAAAGTACTCCAACAGATCTTTTTTATACTTTATAGCTTTTATAGTGTTCGCTGTCAAAATAAATGTTAATGTGTTTGTACATGAAGCAACACAGTCAATAAGAAAAACATTTTAATTCCAGTTCAAACACCCTCCACACAGCTTCAGTGGCAGCGCCGACTAAAAAAACAATAAATAAGTAAAATCAGAATGAAAATGAGCAGAAAATATTCTTATAAAGAGTACAGTTTGTACAAACTACAAGGTACCGAGAGTAAAATATTAACACAAAAACCTTAAGATTTGTAGATCATCACTAAAACATGACAAGATGTGGACTACAATTTGGCTTTTCAGTGCAAAACGTTCACGTCTGTCAACATGTACACTTTACCAGTGGAACTGGTCACATCTAAGTAGAACCTGATTGAAAATGCAGTAAACAGATCTGGTAGTCAAAGTGCTTGAAGAAGTTTTATGAGGTAAAGCAGAGTCGGAACAACATGGTTTGGGGTGTGGTGACGTCGGCCACTGCCAGTTCTTGTCCGTCCGTCAGGCCCAGCTCTGAAAAAAAAAAAAAAAAAAAAAATCATGTTGGTAACAAAAGTGAAGTAAAACATTCAAAATGTTTTCCTTTGACAAGGTACGAGTCCATGCTGACACGTACGATAGAGCACCTCACCTCTCAAGCTTTTGGAAAGGTTTGGCCGTGTCCGTTGTTCGATTGAAGCAACCGACTGTGAAAGAAAATACCTTGATTTAAGCTTGTACTCATAACAAAACAAAAAAAGAACTAAAAAGTTAACGGAGTTACCTGTAGATATAGAGTTTTGCTCTTTCCTTCAACAGTTGCTGTTACAGCAGGTGATTTCATTTGCCTTAAAAAAAAAGCAGAGTTGTTAAAAATCCAACGTAAAAATTTGAAATAAAAAAAAAACAATTAATAAGGAAACCTACAGGGAGGCGCTCTCAGTCAGATAGTTCAGAACCTCCTGGAGGGTGGAAGAAGGAGTAAAGCGCAGATCCTGAGGTATCTGGCTGCAGGCTGAGCAGTTTTCCTACATCAGGAAGAGTCACACATTCATCTAAACCAATCGAAACGTCTGAAATCTAGAGATAAATATGAAACAAGAGGGGACAAACCTTCCGTTCCGCCTCAAAAGTGTAAGTGTATAAGCCGTCCACGTCATTGAATACCATGTAATTGCTAAGAGGTACGTAAGCGCTGCAGAAACGGAACATATGAGGAACAGTGAGAGTTTGTGAACACATCTGTAAGACATGTCTGCAAAAAAGATTTACACTTTACCTGGTTGCTAACTTGAAAACCTCTGTTGCACAAGCAGCTACATCACAAAAAGATTAAAACAAAGAAGCACAGGCACGTGTTTAACTATTTTTTATAAAACACGTTGTAGAATAACATTGTGAGTCTTTACTTTATAACTGTCGAGTCTAAATTAGAGACACTTCGATTAATCAGTTTGTGACAGAAAATAGTCAATTTTCAACTTTAACTGTCCACACCACCAGTGACCAGCAGATTTAAAATTATATATAGTTTTTTGATCAGTGAGTGGACCCTACAAACAGGAGCCCTGACAAGAACACTTTTCGGTGTGGATGTTGAAGCGAAGTCGACTCAAAGTCAGCCATTTTCTAAACTGAAGATGGAGAAACAACAGAGACTATTTTGAAGGAAACCTAAGTAGCAATAATAATTGTGTGGTTTTGAGAGAGAAAGCGAGAGAATCATATCAGGTAACAGGAAGGACAGCAAAGTTACTCCGTTTCATTCTTTTGAGGGTGAAACAGTCATGGAACATGTGAGATTTCCACATGTTGGAAGACCTTTGGAAATCTCAAAGTCTTTGCAAAACACACATCTGAATCCACCAAGAAAATGTTGATGAATGCATCTAAAATCTAAACTACTTACCAGCAATGACAGCATTTGTAGAAGCTACAGCTGGAATGATCCGTTTGACAACACCTGCAAAATTCAAAGGGAAAATCTTCTTTGCTTACCCCGTCATTACTTAATCAAAAGAAATAAAAACCAGACAAAGGTTCGGGTCAATAAAATACCGGCCTGCAAAAATATAAAACATTATAAAAACATGTCTTCGTAACATTTTTTTTACTCTCTAAATATAACAGACAGAGACTGCAACAAAAGTTTACAAAGCAGGGTAGCAACGTTTCAGTTTTATATAACCCAACTTATTTCCCAGAGGAGCAGCGGTCAGCTGGCAGCAGACGTGTGGTTTTATGCTCACCCTGTGTAAGCCTGTAAGTGACTCCTGTTATGTTGAACTCTGCCGACCTCTCCAGAGATCTCTGGAACACCCACTGGATGTGCTCTGGGTCATCTCCGTCCAAGGCTACGCCGTCTGAAACAGAACAGCCGAGGAACTGAGCTAAACGTTACACAGGCAATATATTTGAACAAAAAAAAAACAAACGCTACAAGTAAAAGTAATCCGACTCCGTCGTTTACCTCCAAAAGGCATCTCCTTCGGCCACAGCAGTATCCGTACATATTCGACGCAATGCTCCGGCAAGCGAGGCATTGTCGCTATTGTGCACATAGGGAAGTTGATCTGCAAGATCAAGTGGATGTTCATCTATTTGAGTCGGTGCGGCGCCCGAGTCGGGTCCAGTCGATATAACTCTTCCAAAAAGGTGTGCTTAATTACCTGGGGAGGATAAAGTTCAAGTGTGCAGTCAACGCAGGCTGTCAAGCCTGGGAGAATGACCCTGGCGTTGCCTTTAAAGCCTTCGGTCCCGCCATCAACAAGTGGGATAACTGAGGTCTGATCCACTACACCATCCTCATACACGAGCAAAGATAGCTGCACATTAAAAAAAAAAGACAAACAGAAATGCTTAAACATGCTCCCGTCAACTAAAAAAATTATGGTTTTCATATTTAAAAGCACATGAAGAAACATACTTACCAGCATGCCATTCATCCACCTCCTGGCAACGATGGAGTCGAGCCCACAGACGATAATGTGGAATTCTGCATGAAGACAGGTGTCAATAAATTAGATACGAAGTAGGAAACGGTGAAAATGAAAAGAACTGAGACAAACATAAAGGATCCAAAATTAGGATCATACACAATAGTAAATAAATCCTTTTCATGGCTTATTTACCATTTAGGTTGATCAAAATATGTTTTGATCTACCTAAATAAGGAAAAATGTCTTTCCATTTCTCATTGACCTTCAACTGCTGACTGATTCCTGCAGGAGTCAAATGCAAATTCCTATCGGCTGGTTCTCGTTATCCTGCTGACGGATGCAACTAACGATTAGTTTAGTAACTGATTAGTCTATCGATTATTCAGGTGATTATTTGGATTAAAAAAAAAGAAAATAGGCACATTCTGCAGATTTTTCATTTAAATACTTAAGCCTTTTTAAAAGATACAAAGGATTAAATTCCTTTTTTTAAATCAAATAAACATTTCATTGCCAAAAAGAGAATTTCTTTAGTGATTGTGGCAAAACATGCACAAAAAAAAAATACAACCAACATGTACATGTAATAAAATCCATACCTTTCTGAATCTTCACTTCTCATTGATTATTTTAAGGATTAACTCATTAATAATCGGATAGCAGGCGGTGCTAAATAGGATGTTGTTGTTTTTCGCAAAATCTGAACCAGGTTGAAGTTAAACTACGCCACTTGAAGACTTCTGAATAGAACATATTCACAGTTTTGGTTTAATTACTGCCCTCACTACTTTATTGTTTCAGCAAATTACCTTGTTTTTTTATTGTCTGTGTTTTCTACTTAACTAGATAATAAAATATGTGCATTGTTATGATTACTTCACAATTTCTTCCACGAGCCTGTTGTTTTGGTGCTGTAATAATACATTTTGTCTTTTTCTCTGTACAGAACCTTGAATGCTGTTTCGCACTAATGAGCAGCTTTCTGTAAAAGCGGTTCTTATATAACTCATTGTGAGAGTGTTATTATGGTAGCTCACTTCACCGCAAAGTGCTGCATTGTGCTACTCATCGACCGCGTTGCTCGTCAGGAAAATTATTACTTGAGTGGATGTGAAGAGATGACAGGGGAGCACATTAAAGATACTTACGTTTGTAGAACGTTTCATCTAAGTCTTGAATTTTCTTAAAATGCCTGAAGACACCGTTAAGGAGAAGACCATTTTTAAAACGCTAATTTACTTTTACTCCCTTGGAATTATTATTGTGGTTGGAAGCTTCAATTGCGCTGTCTGAAATTAAGACTCGTTTCTTTCTTCTCGCAAAGAAAATGTCCCAAAATTATTGTGGGTTAGCAATTTAAAATCTTGAAAAGGATACGGTACTACGTGGCACCCTGGTATTCGGTTGTTGATAAAATCCGCTGCAACATCCGCCTTGGGCCGGCCTACGTCTTTTGATCTGGTGAAAAAATGTCCACAGATTAAAGTAACATTTTGGCATTTTTTATTTATTTATTTATTTTTATTATTTTTTTCAAAGCGCTAAAATGTCAATGCAATAATTCCACTTACCTGAAAAGGAACTGACGATTCAGGTTGGAAACATCTATCGTGTCCATGTCAACTACATCGATGTTCTGGAAACCTGATAAAGCCTGAACGGTAAGGGTTGGTAAGAATTGGTTTTACTGAAACAGAAAGTCACGCTGAGTACATTTTCAAAAAGCGGTGAGTTTACCAGGTCTTTCAGCAGCTCACATCCCAGCCCACCAGCACCGATGACCAGGATTTTACAGGTGTCTATCAAAAACTGCAAGCACTGCGGTGAAGAATAGACAAGAGGTTAAACCGCTGAACAAGGATGGAACACGTTAGGTCGGGAGAAACACAAGAGATCGCTACCTCTGCGCTGGGCTCAAAGTCGGGATGCGTGAACGGCCCTGATCGCTCGAGAAACTTTTTGACGTGATTCCATCGACCTTCCCACTCACAGGTTTCTCCACAGACTCCATCAACAATCATCCTGGAGAGGATAGGCACATTTAGAAATCACCTTGCGCCGTACATCCCAAGACTTGCAATGTAATGTTGCAAAAGAAATCACACACAAACAACAAGGATTCAGACTATCTACATCAGGTGAAATGGGCGCTCTGCCTAAGAAGACTTATTAGGCCTGCTGTGTATATGTAGTACCTTGAAAAAGTTTTCATACTCTAAAGGTTTTATATATATATATATATTTTGTCAGATAGCAACCACATACTTCTAAGTATTTGATGAGAAGTAGTGCATACATCTAAAGAGGAAAGGCATGCAAAGTTTTCTAATTTATGAACAAATAAAGTCTAAAGGGGGAGGTATGCATCTCTACTCAACCTCTTAGAGGTTACTACGCCAAAATAAAGAACAAAAGACAAAAAGTAGACTTTAGGGGATGACACAGTGGAAACTTTAAAGCAGAATTAGGTTATAAAACTTAAAAAATATGTTTTTTTTAGATATTTCACAGTAATCTTGCGAAAAATAACAAGATTACTGCAAAGTAAGACTGTGAACTGATAGGGAAGGGCAAAGACAACAACCACTTCTCAATTAATGCACGACTTTGCGTTAGCCTGTTAACATTCCAACAAAAATACTTTGAAATTAGTGGTTGAAACATGACAAATGTGAAAAGGTTGACAACTATGAATACCGTTGCAAGGCACTGCATATTCCCCTTTTTCTGTGTTTGCCCTGTCTTAGCTCTTATTATTTTATTACTTTTTGAGACAGGAGTTTCTGACACTTCGACTCATGTTTCCTCCCTCAACAGCTCCTGGGTGGATAAAATCGGTGATTAGTCTTGCATAAATAGCTATTATGTCAACAGTGAACAATATATTATTCTCCAAATAAGTCAAAAAAGTGAGAAAAAAAAATCACTGTTCAGACAAGCTAGTTATTTACGACCGACTAGCCACGGTAAATGTCCCTGAAGAGGCTACTTGTTTATTTTTGTTTACAGCCCAGGTTAGCTTCCTCGTCTAGCTAACGTTCGCCTTCTTCCTGTCTAAACCCGGAGCCTTGGAAACCTCAAACCTTCACTAACTTCTCAGTCAGCTCCACTACTCTCCTTCTTTTCTTCTCCCTACAAAGAGAGAATAAAAGAAGGTTGATTCACACTGTTCTTCCATAGGTTCATGTGATCAGATAGCATCTTTCTCGGGTCTCTATCTTGCTTCCTCGGCGGCTACTTACGGCTCGTCCATCTCCGCCATATTTTGGTAACTTCAGGTGTAAAAGCCGGTAGTAGTAAACACGCCTCCAAATAAGGAATAATAAATATATATTACAATAAACGTATATTTTAAGTGCTTTTGAAATTATTTGTAAGCTAAGATATATTGTTAGGCAATTGAAGTATGTCGACATAAAAAAGACAATGTGGCTGTATCTGCAATGATTGAGTTGAAATAAAAATTCCCAGTGTCTTGAAAGCATCACAAGTCCAATCCAAAACTGCAATTGCAAATATTGTCCAACAGGTGGCAATGTTCACTGTATGGCAGCAGCTGCGGATAAGATAAAGAAAAGTGGTTGGAAAAAAGAAACAGCACTCTTGGCAGAACTCAATTAATCTCATATTTACCTAAAATCAAGAGCTCTTATCTCATGGAAGGTAGATGTCTACGTCAAGATTTCCTAAACAAATGACAGAATAGCAGTAAGAAAGAGCCAAACATGTTTTTTTGTTTGTTTTATTTATTTTATTTTTTTGTAAAGGTGGATGATTGTTTAAAAGTAGGGGAAAACACAGTTCTGACATTTTTTTTTCTTGACAAACCAATTGATTCTGAAAAAACTCCAGAGGCCTGTGGTTGCTTTTCAAATCCACAAGTATAGACAACACCGACTTAAAACAGTTAGCCAAGCATTGTAAACTTGCTCCTTTATCTTCTCCTATTTAATTATTTTTGTACAAAATTAATAATAACCTTAAACATCTACAAAAAGCAGTTGAGCGTCGGATCTAGACACATCTAGTGTGCTCTGAGCATTTCACAGAATACTATTAACCAATTTGGTGTGGCTCTGTAAACAAATGTGGCACTATTTATTATACATTTTTGATTTAATATGGTAGCTATTTCTGGATCTGCATGTCTGGCAGTGTGTCCTCCCACACAGACTCTGAGCGCTTGTTGATAAGCATCACAACTTTTACAGGCAGCTCCATGGTAACAAAATACAATTCTGATAAAAGAACATTTGAAGAAAATCCAAAACATCAAAAGCCATTCTGGGGCAAGCAATTAGCTGGGAAACAATTAGCCAAGGACATTTGAAAAGCAAACAGAAAAAGCTAAATTAATTACTGAAACCTCTTAGGAGTTTTCACTCATTTGCACATGATGGATGTAATTAATATTGGTCGTTAGAAGAATAGCAAAAAACAAAAAACAAAAACAGAACAAGATGCAGCCTGTGCCCTTTTTCACAAAATTCAGTGTAATTACTAGGACTTTGTGAAATGGGCCCACACGTGTTTTGGCTGCATATTTAGGGTTATTGTCCTGTTGGAAGATGAACACCAACAGTTTTTTTTTACCAGGATTGCACTATATCAATTTTCCAATTATGTCTGATCATTTTCTCTTTCCCTGCTAAAAGAAAAACAAACTATACTTCCCCACAGCATAATGCCACCACTCATATGCTTCAAACTGAGCTAACTCACAGCTTAGGTCTATTTCATAAAAAAAATTGTAGAAAAAGAAAATTCCTTGTCTTTTGTCTTGATGTCACTTCACACAAACACTTAGTTGAGAATTGCTTTTCTTACACACACTGCGTGTCCAACTGTAAAAATGTTATCGTTCAATCTCGTTGT
Source organism: Poecilia picta (assembly GCA_033032245.1). NCBI lineage: Eukaryota > Metazoa > Chordata > Actinopteri > Cyprinodontiformes > Poeciliidae > Poecilia > Poecilia picta. The sequence continues at coordinate 8,646,723 of CM065357.1, read as the reverse complement.
AGTTCATTTTAAATTGAAAACAAAAAAGGTTTAACACGTGGATCATACTTTATAACTACCATTTCATAGACTAGTGTCAAGAATTATTCAACCCGTTCTCATTGGCTTAGACTATTTCAGAGCAATCTTCCTCCTGTTATTAAATTATTATTATTATTAGTAGTAGTAGTAGTAGTTTCATTCCAACCTTCTCTCTGACTCGCTGCTCGTGCCTGGAACCTGTTCCCGTGTTTACAGACTTAACGGCGAGGACGTCTCCCTCAAGTAGCTGCCTGATTTAATGTGTCCACAGTTTGTTAATGAATCTGTGTGTTTAATCTCTCATTACCGAATGATTAATAAAAAGCCCGGACACGGCTCGGCACATTTAAAAGGAGGTGCTTGTGGGCACACAAACGTAATTAATCTGTCGTGTCACGCCTCCTCTATTATTAACGGAAATGTGGAGTTGGTACCTTTCACCAGAGGTCACTGGGAATGTGCTAATGTATGCACTGATACCTGATGGAGTAATTTACACTGGAAAACAGCAGCAGAACCAAAAGAGTTTTTTCTTCTTCTTTTTCTTAATGGATTTTATGATTTGATTTTTTTTTTTTCCCCACCGTGCTGATTATTAATGAGATGTTCCAAGTGACAGCGTCTGAAATTTGATCACTAAAAAATAACTGCTGTGTCCTTCATAGATGGCTGCCCGTCATATCAGCTCTCTGACTGGGCCTCGGTCTTCTTCTGTCTCACCCGCAGCTGCGCTCTGGTGTTAAACGCGACAAAGTGATGGGATTTGATAAAGATAGTCAGATTATAAAAAGGAATAATAATGAAGTAGGGGCAGCAATTCCAGCCTGGGATTGAATTTGCACGTTGTTCATTCGTGGGTTTTCTCCAGGAACTCTGCTTTCCTCCTCCGGTCCAAATATCTAAATCTAAGCTTAACAGGTCACTCTAAACTGAGTGACTGTGTATGATAGTGGATGGATGGAAGAGTCAGATTTTACAAAACGTATGAATTTGTTTCCTTAAAACATATTTTAAGCCTTTTAGCAGTTGTTGAAGATGCCTTGCTTGTACAGCAGGGCAATATTTTTTCTGTGTTAACATGGTTTTCTTTTTTATATATATAAATATATATATAGATTCAGTTTAAATACCATCTGTCATTCTCCCGATCTTAAACTGAGACATTCTGAATGTCACCACCGTGCCTTTGAGGTGACCCACTTCTCCGCCATCCATCACCGCCAATTCCTGTTAACCCGCATGCTGAGATTGAAGAGTCCTGACTTGAAGTGACCATTACTGGATCATGGCATGCCATCAAAAGAAAGGCATCTTGTCAGTGCAAGTGGGACCTCGGAGAATAAGAGCTGCTTTTGCTCCTTTTTTTTTTTTTTGCAAGAAAACAGAGAACTGTTAAGTCTTTTACATCATCGACATGCAGAATCAGGAGTTTGCCAGCCTTACGGCCTCACATGTCTTGCCAATCCATTTGCCTTTTGATGGCTTTCTGTCTGGATTTTAAAGTGGTGCTGATTGGACTAATCACGATGTGTCACAGCAGTGCGGCTCATGTTTGGCGCTTGGCGACCGGAAGACGAGGAGAAGCTACGGATCCAATGTTGTGTTGCGCTGTTCAAAGTGATTGATGACTCTCTCTCTGTTGTGGTGCTTTGATTAAGACCCTTGTGATTTATCGCCACTGCTCACAAAGTAATTAGAATTCATACACAAGTACTGCATGCAGGTGTCAGTGGGTTCCAAGCCCGATCCTGCAGGTCCAAGGTGTCTTTGGGAGCATTTCTGATCAGTTTTGACGTAAAAGAAAAATTTGTAGCTACATTTTTTAACCACTATCCAATGATCTGCTTCAAAATACTTGGTAAAAGGTACAAAATCCATCTGCAAATTTCCTTTTTATCACCCAAATATCATGAATTTTTACAAACGACTGATTTATTATTAGACCATATTCAGGTCCTGTCCTGTGTTTCAACAGCTAACAGCTCTTTAGCTCTTTATTTCATGTTCACCTTTTTCCTCTTCGCAGCCTGGTTCGGGGTGGAGCTTTATTTAGGAAGTGGGGTATATCCTTCCTGTCCACCAAGACCATTAATGAGGAGTGAATCTGGAGGTTTAAATAGCCGACATTAGGCATCCAGGGTTGACTGTCCATTTGTCAATGATCAATTCTTCCACTGAATGAAGATTCTGACAAAAAAAGGTTCAACTAATGAAGTTTCAGAACTTTAGGTTAAGTGTTAGTGACTCCAGCTGCTCCAGCTGTTTGTTGCATTTGTTTTCTACAGGATCTGTTGTTCATTTCAGTTGTGACATCATTAGGTATGTCACAATTATCATAAAACTTTGATGATTTGGTGCAAAACCAAGTAAAGATGAGCACAATTTGATGTTCACAGACACTTTTTTTATCCAGTCTAACTAAGCTAGAATCATTTTGCAGACAAATATTTCAGTATGCGATGTGGTTGTGCAGCGCCTGTAGATGCATACCCAACAAGATCTGCACCTGTAACTGCAGCGAAAAGTCCTGTAAAAGTGCTGACTCGGAGGGGATGAAGACAAATGCATGGCATAGTTTTCAAATTTGAAAAAAAAAAAAAAAACTTTTTGGAAAGAATGTAGTTTTTTTCTTTTTTCTTTCACTTCACAGCTATGCAACAGTTTGTGTTTGTAAGGCGAACACAGAGGAAAACAGAGTAATGACCTTTGTCCTCTGGTCTTCAAACCAGTGCATGCGCGTGCTGGTTTGGAGTTGTACTAGAAAACTTTTTTTTTCCAATTACATTACACATAACTGCGTAGTGGGCCTGTTATAAGCCCTGTTGCCTTCCAGGAAGAAGGTCCTGCAGGTTTGCTGTCTTTTTGTCTTACATCTTTTCCCTGTGCAAGTGTGAGTAGAAGATGAAGCAATTAATAAACATTACATGCTATTACTTGTAAGGTTCTTGCATTGCAGTACTGTATTTATTTAAATAAATTAAAAAAAAACAACTATGTTAAGACAGTTGAATGAGACAGCCTCTCAGAGATACACCAGCTGCTGTTGAGCTCAGTGTTTTCCCCAGCTCACCATAATATACTGTGTAGCAACAAAACTAAAATAAAATCCTAATTAAAATTTCTGACTTGTTTACGAGTGTAGTGTATTGTTTTGTGTTGATCAGTTCTTGTAGTCTGCTACTTGTTAAAAGTATAGCTTATTTGTGGCAGACTTGAAAGTACAGCTTAATGTAATGTGACGCACAGACACGCTGAAGAACATTTACATTTCTATACTTCAGGCTGGCAGATGCTTCAGCCTACCAAGAACAGGATTAAAGCCGATTTTAAAACACCTGCCTGCTCCAGACTCTAACCCGGGAAACAAAACACTCTGAAATAAAGAGAGCAGCTCCTGGTTGGGCTCTCTGAGGACGGTGTTATGCTGTTGCAGGAGTAAGCGTTGCCACGTTGAGCTCCAGCAGATGAACTTGCACCCAAGCTCTCTCTCATTACACCTCCTCTAGTGAGGATTCTCTGTTTCCTTTTAAAACAGCAGCTCTCTTGGTCTTTGTGTGCCTGTGAGATGCAGGAAACATGAAGTGTATACTTAAAATTCAAAGGTTTTCAGGTCTCATTGTTAAGAATTTGCTAGATCATATTTAGGCTGCACAGAAGAGAACAAGGTTTTCTCTTCATGTTTCATGTCACTGAAACATTTCACCCCTGGTTCAGCGTGCCTGGTTATTTGTCTCGTTTGCATCGATTCCATTAAATCTTCTCCAGATAAAATCCTCCTGTTACAATATTCACCTGAAGGCAGCATTTGTTAGCGTCTAAGCTAATTGCGCGCTCATTTTAAAGCAAAACTTAATGCCAACGTTCTTGACCAAAGTTGTCGCATGTCAGCTGTGACGATGCATTCGCTTGAAAACAAAGTCTTTAACAGAAGGCAGTGACTTGTTAGCAGTCAGTCGATTCATTAAGAAACAACTCCAAACAACATTGATGGAGGGGGGTTTTTGTTCACGTCTGTTCGAAACAGTTTCCCTGCTACCTGATATATTCTGCTGACAGATATTGTAAGACACATAGTTCCACTTTCACCCGTCGGTGTTTTATTGTTTCCGCAGAGTAGGTGTTTAGGCGTCATAAATCTTTTTTGTGCTCAGGATTTGTGAGAACACAACAAACAAAGCTGTTCATTTTTGAACCCATTTCCTTTTACGGCAACAGCTGCCAAGGAACTGATTAATAATGAAGTAGAAAATTAGATTATACTGAGCCATAAAGTTAATATCTCTCTGTGGAACGGGATAATTGTTCTACGAGTGATCATAAATGTTGGCACAAAATTACCATAACGCTCGATTTGAAATTAAGTTTCAGAACCATTCCTGCAGCAGGGACTTGAGAACGCTCGATCTTTCAAACAGCTACCGTCACGTTTGGAGTAAGCATCACAAGTAAACACAAGGCGGGAATACAAGTAAGTAATATTTTAAAAACGTATCAAGAGTCCAGGTGGTAAATATGGGTTTAATTCTTGCAAAAGAAGCTGGCAACAAGCTACCTACATCCTTAAGCTCATTGGAACATCCACATGTCTTCTGCTAGTTTCCACTCCACTTTGCAGACATAGCTCTTGTACACACAGGTGTATAGAATGAAATTCTTCCGTTTCACCCGTTAAATGTCATTGCAGACACTTAGCAATAGCCTGAAGCGGGGCCTCAGCTGGATAGTCGGTGATGTTATTTGCATTTTATGACAGCGTTTCCGACAGTCGACCTTAACATGGCTGCTCCTAGAATTAGGCTATTTTTAGGCCCAGCGGGGGAGAAATGACTGCCATTAGTGCCACACACTGTATATTAAAGCCCAAAGTTTTGTTCAAGTCTTTTTTTTTTTTGCTTTTAACAACCAATTTAACAATTGTACAAAAATGCATTTTGTGGCAGAACTGGTTCCTGTTAGCTGCCCCCTTTAATACTGTACAAAGAGACTTCAGGGGGTTTTCAACTTTAGAATTAAAATTGGATTAATTTGTAAATTCAAGAAGGATTAGATTCTATCTAATGACATTGGTGCTAAATTTGGGTAGTGAATACCCCCCTAAACCTTTTGATTAGAATTTAGCTGAATTATTATGTTAGTTATATGGTGTAGCGAGTAACAGTAAGGCTGATATGTTTACATTAGTTATATTATTTCAGATTATGTTGCATTAGTAAAGTTCAGGAAGCGTCATGTACTTGTGCTTGAGAAAGTTTCCTTGTGTAAGGAACCGCGTCCTCAGTATTCAATAAATCACCTATTTAAATTTTTGTTTCTGTGTAACAAAATTCCAATTAATTTGTCGAATATTCACTTATTTTCTTGTGAAGGGCATATCTGAAATCTTTAAAAGAAATTGCAGCTTGGGAAGTTGACATACTTTGGGGCGACGTTAAATGACACGCCATTGGCTGGCGTTTGCAAAGTAACCAATCCAGGAGCGCCATTCATTTTCCTTGGCTATTCAGCCAAGAGCAGAGAGAAGGAAGGCCTGTTAGTTTTTGGTGTGGTGCCAAGGAGGTTTCCATTGCATTAATGCATTTTAAGGTATATTTGGTGTTGAATTTATTAAAATAAAATTTGCAGGTTGGGCTCCCTGACTCACATGAATACTCCACTGTTTCTAAGCTTGTATCCAGCTTTAGCTAGCTTAGTGCTAATGCTAAGGAAGGTAGAATTTGAAACTCTGAGGCAATTAAACATTTTAGAAATGGTTTTCACAGAAAAAGTGTATATTATATTGTTGGACTGTGTTTTAAAAAATTATTATATCAGGAATGCTTAACGATTAATCCCGAGCCAGTTTGTAGTTTTTTATGCAAGGAAAAACTACAAAACATTCAGTTAAGTTACATTATTCCTTAAAATGTAACCCAATTAAAAATGTGTCATTGTTTTTACAGCAGCTTTATTTATTAAGCTGCAATAATGATAATTAGTTTTTCAGCGTCATCAAAAACAGCAACAAGTGTCTCGTTCACAAACGGCACAACAGCTACCAAGGTCTCACTTATCCAACAAGTACCAACACAAATGAAGTTTTGGATCTGTCCCATTATTCTACATACGATGTTTATACACCAGATACCAACATTTCCTCTGACACACGGATTTGTTTGTTCACCCACAGCAGCATCCTTCCAGGTTGATTGTTCACACAAATTCTTTGATCCACACGGACAGGGCTTTTTCTGGCCTGGGTCTGTGTCTGTCACTTGACATTGGATGTGCAATCAAACAACCAGGAAGAGCACAAGATGAAGTCGGTGGTGTTTGGAAGCAGGTAACGGGCAGTTCTTTCGGAACGAACACAGAAAAGGACAAGATTGTGATTTTTTTTCTTTGCGATTATTAGAATTGTGCTTTATAGGGACACATTTATATTTCAGTTGTAGAGTATATAAGTGTTTCCCAACTTCACAGTACAAGGGGACAACTTAAAAGTTGCCTTGAAGATGACTTGGTAACATCACTGTGTTCTCAGCTAGTTGGCTCTGTTGTTTTATGGTCATACTCACAGTTGGAGTTCCAATTGGTTTACCCAGCACAGTTATTTTTTCCATGGTGATAGCCCATGAAAAAAAATCATCTCCATGGGCTCCCTTAATGCGCATCTTTGAGGACCAAACCTAAACAGCTCAAAGGAGCGATGCCCATTCTGATTAGAATCGTGAACTGATTGAATGAACATTTTACAGCCTGTGTGGATTAGAAAAACAACTTTCCCATTCATCTTCCGACCATTGAAGTTGTATGTTAAATTATTGCTCAGCCACACGAAGAGAATGTTTCTCATGATTTATTAAAAGCCTTCAATCACTTCCTGGGCATGATGACGTGTACTACACTGGAATTGAACATGAACTTAACAAGCTGCTTTACCAAATGTACAGTATACAACATTAATCATAAAAAAAAAAATAAAGTCCACAAGGAGAAACAAAGTAGCTCCATCCCCCCCAACAGAAAGAAAAGCGCATTAGTGTGCACTTTAAGTTGTAACATAAGCCAAATGCACCGTGTATATATAAGTGTTCAATCACTGCTGTCAACATGAGGATTTAGTTTGCAGGATGTTTGATAGGAAATCAATTCAACTCAATCAGGACTAAAGCATCCCCTCACTTCCTATTAAGAGCAAATTTCCACTTTATTCCTGTCATGAGTTGACCAAAATTCATTGCGCTAATAAAAAAAAAAAAAAACGGAGGCTGCACATCTCGTCTCGAAAGCAGTCCTTACGAAAAAAAAAAATTGATTTATTTTGTTTTATCACTTTGAAGATTGTAGACAAATGATGACATAACGAGGAACAACGAGTCTCGCGGTGGACTTCATTTCTGCATGATATCTCAGCCGTGGCTACAGGGTTTTCTTCAACCTTTTTCATAAAAACCATATATTTGCTTTGGTTATATTGTTCCCATGGAAGTAACAGACAAAAAAAAAATCCTACCATGTGGTGTCAGGGACAGCAATAAAAACATTACCTGAGGGTGGGTGCGGGGCTACTGTGGGTTTAGACTCATTCAGAAGAAATCAACTATATTGACACATCTCTGGAAAGTTTCCATGCTTGCATCAAGACAAATAAGAGATATTCTTCCAGGGGAAGGCAGCCCTGTCTGCTCAGATACTCAACTTCAAATTTTATCCCCCAACTCTCAAGATATAGTCATAGGGAAGGCTTCTGGTTCGCAATTTCATTTTTAAAAGTGAGGACGGAGAAGCGCATTTTGACGAAACAAGCCGTTACTTTTTTTACAGCTGGGTGATTACAAATGTAAAAAGTAGGGATGTGCCGATCAGGTTTTTTTCTCCCGATACCGATCACCCCTGAGGGCCGATCGCTGATTCCAATCACATAATTATTTATTTTTTATCACAAACACTACTGTTACATTATGTGAGAAAAGGAACCATGAATTCACCTTAATTTAGACAAAAACTTGTTTTTAATAACTTTTCCAAGAAGAAAACTAAACAAAACAGGCATGGTGCAAATTGAACTGCTATCAATAATACTATCTTTAACAGACTGATGACATATGAGGCTCTGAAGAGGCTAAATAATGCAAAGAGCCAAAATAAAACCTCTCAACATTGCCAAAAAATTCAAGTATAAAACTTAACATTCAAAGACAAAAACAGGATCCATTACAATAAACAATCCAGAGTTTCTGAATGAAAACTTCCTGTTAGCATAGCGGCTAGCTGGTTACTGCTAGTTCTGATTGGCTGTTTCTGACTGAGCGGAGTAATTATGCAGAGCAGGGAGGAGATCGATTATTTTTTTAGAGATTACCTGTCTCATGTTAGGACAGAGAACGTTCAATATGTATGTAAAATGTATTTTTTAGGTTAGATGCTGCAGCTTTAAACAGGTTCGGTGTGAGAGTCGCTACCAGGTGGAGCAGAAGCGGCTCCGTGTCAAATATTACTAAATATTAAATATTACTACCTGTAACGAAGCAGCGGTTCAACAGCAGAACCAGCGTCTTACATCGCAGCTCCAAGACTTAAATCATTTAACGGGTTATTAGTTTAGCTTTCTGACCGTCATGCTAATCCTGGTGAGTGTTTGTAGCTGTGCTGCTTTACCTGCTGTCTGATCCTCCCATGTCTTTTTACTGCACTGAGCCTCTATGTAGCCAAACTCCGTCATTGTTTTTATGTCTATTAGCTTCGTTGTATTTATGCATTTTGACCTGCTATTTTCTGCTGCAACACGCAAATGTCCTCATTGACTCAGTGCGTTATAGATACACATGGCTTAGCATTTGTTGCTGCGCGTTTGCGCCGTGTGAAGGAAAGACGAGACCAGCTGGACAGACAGGTTGAGAAATGAGATGCAGGTGATCGGCATCGGTAACAGAGCCAATGATCGGCCAATCCCGATCATCACCGATTTCATGGAAATCGGCCGATTATGATCGGTGACCGATCGATCGGCACACCTCTAGTAAAAAGTATTGAATATTTAATTGTGAGTTGAAATTTTTTTCCCACATGGTTGTGTATCGCCAACACTATTAGATATCTTCTGCTCAAATGTCATTTTCTGTGGGAAAAACTGTAGTGGAAAGACAAACAAAAGAGGAAGCTTCTAATGAAACAAGAAATAATAAAAGTCACATATCTTTAAAAAAAACAGAGGTGGTATCTGTACTGTGATCGCATTTGCAGCAATTTTAAGTTTATTTGTTGGTGTTGAATTTTCCTGTTGACTTTAAGTAATTGATTGTCTGCAGCCTGTTTGCGTCTTTCATTGAGTGTTTCCTATTTCTCTTTCTGGACATTTGCAAGTTTCACTGTTATTTGTTTTTCTAATAATATGTTTTCAAGATCTTTAGATTATGAGATAGGCTGTCAGCAATGGACTCTGAGTTGTAAATAGAATTAAGGGGCTGAAAATAAAATGTAATGATATTAGAATTATGGCAACAAACCAGCAAAACGCAAAGAACTTTGCACAGTTTTTCAACCAAACTAACCGACTGAGTTCAAATGCTGTTGGATGCAGTTAACGTTAGCAGAAAGATTACTAGCTAATAAAAATACAGCACCTCAAGCTTGTTAACAAGTAGCCTGTAAGCTACTGATGATGTTGCCTATGTTCAACATTGGGTAGATCTGGTTAAATTTTTTTTTTGTTGCTACGATTCATTTTGCCCCCACCAAAAAAAGCCAATGCACTGAATATGGGACTGCAGATTGGTCAAGCCCTTCTGGGTTAAACCAGTGGATTTGCTGAGTAACTGGTTGGATGTAGCGGTCCCATTGACACTTGTCCTACTATGCCTGTTAGGAGATAGAACCCAAATAACAGGGTGGTGAAGTGGAGAACACCATGAGGTTTTGATCTTATGAGAGAAACAGGAGAATTAAATGTGGATGTTCTCTCAAGGAGGGGAGGAGCTGTGGACTGAACGGTACTTCCAGCAGGAACAGAAGGAGATGGAAGAGAGGATGCGATACCTGTGCGAGAAGGAGGAGCAGCTGACTCAGGAGCTGGAGGAGAAGATGAGGCTGCTGCTCAGAAGGTGTCAACAGATCAGCAACGTGGATCAACCTGCTGCTGCGCCCTTCAAAATACTGGATGAGTCTGGTTCCGAAGAGTCCGCCAGGAAGTCGGAGCCATCCTCAGACGACATCTTCCTGCGACCCAATAAGAAAGGACTGTGTCTGAGGGTCCAGTTACCAACCCGACCCGACCAGAACCACCAGCAGAACCGGCCACCAGGTGCAGAGATGGAAGGATTGCCGGTAAGCTCTCTATCAGCCAATCAGAGCACGGTGTAGCAGGAGAGCCTGGGGGCGGGGCTTCAGGTTGGGGGTGTGGCCAGCCAGTGCAGCTCTTACTGTAAAGAGGACCTGATGAAAGGAGGGGAGCTGAGGCCTGGCAACCAATACCACAAGCGTCTAGCGGCAGAGTGGACGCCAAAGGCGACCCAGAAGACGGAGACAGCCAGGTTCAAATACGCTGCACTCCAATCAACCTGATCAACAGCATCTGTAGAGGGGAGGAGCACAAAGACAGACAACAACAACCTGCAGCCCAGCGTACAAGGCCCAGGGCCGTAACACCCCCACCCTTAAGAAAAGGGCCCCAAAGGGGAACCTTTAAAAATTCAACAAATATAAATTTAAAAATGTTTGGGCTGGTAGTACATTACCGAAGATTTTAGTGTTCAGGAGGACCACTGCCGTCACATCAGCCTCCGTGTCTCACTGGTTAGGAAGAGTAGCACAGAATGGTCGAGCAGCCAACAGGACATGTTCTTACTGCTTCAATACTTTCAAGGTACCTTACAAGGAAAGAACCCACTTACATACACAAACCTGACACACAAGTGACCTACCACAGGTTCACAGCCAAATCAAAATGAACTCACTCAGTTACCACTCGCTAGAGCAATAACCAGTAATCCAACCAGATCTGAACTGGTGTTACCCAACACAAAAGGTCACAGCAACAAGTGGTCCACTACCACAAAACGTTGCTCCACAAGTCAGGTAACCAAGCAAGTGACCAACAAATTATGGAGAGCGACACCCACAACACGATCACCCTTAGCATGGTCCAGCACCATGCTCAAAGTTACTGCTGTCTCACAGCCAGCAACACCAAAAGGGCATCAACCAAAAGTGAGCCGACATCTCCACAACACTAAACAGTCACGTCGTTGCTTCCAGTGGCGCAACTACACATTTTTCAGGTGGATGCAAAAACATAAATCGGCGCCCCCTCAAAAACATCAGGGTGAAGTTGCGATGATCTTGTTCTCCTCCCCCCCCCACCCCCCTGCTAAAGCCTACAAGGGGACACCTGCTCAAAACGTTTTATTAGTGCACATTTAAAAACGTTACACTTACTCAAATCCACGGAACAAGCAACCCGCTCCAATAAAAACAAAAGAATGTACCGCACTTCATCCAAACCACCTGCATATCCCCCAAGAGCGCAAAAGTCCAAATAAGGACAATTACGTCACGGGATTCCCCCCGTCACCAATTAAAGGCATAGAAATTAGCGTCCCAGAGCCGAACGCTAACAAGCAGTTGAACAATGCGAAACAAGCGCTCACAAACAATAACGTAATTCATTTAACACGGTAAGAACAAAAGCCAAACTTACCTAACTGAACATAGCCAATAGAACGTTTGACGAGCCCCCAATTTTTACGACTGGCTCAAGGTCATAACAAAACAGGAGACGATGCAGGGGTTAAAGTGTAGAAAAATGAATATTAACAAAAACAACAATGGATTGTGGATAGAAGTATCAGTGGTGTAATGCATAATGCTTGGATGTGTTGTATGAGTGCATATGGAAGTGCAAAAGTGCAAAAAGGAGGGGGAGCTGAGGCCTGGCAACCAACACCACAAGCGTCTAGCGGCAGAGTGGACGCCAGAGGCGACCCAGAAGACGGAGACAGCCAGGTTCAAATACGCTGCACTCCAATCAACCTGATCAGCAGCATCTGTAGAGGCGAGGAGCACAAAGACAGACAACACACCTGCAGCCCAGCCCACAAGGCCCAGGGCCGTAACAGGTGTCAGAAGAGCTGAGTGAACGGTTTTTAAAAAGCCTCGCAAGAGATGCTTTCCACTTTCTTCTGGACTGCATTTAATTGGACTTCTTGATTACCACAAAGTTATTGTGGAAGAATTCAAACATCACCTGGAGAATCCTGTTCCTCCAAAGAAAATGTTTACATCTACAAAACAAAAGATCAGAAAAACGTTTTTTCTTAGTGAGGACTTGTACTCAGATGAAAACTGCCTGAGTGAGGATTTTACAGGCATGGACTCTGAATGATTTTTGAGGGATGCGAAAGAGATGTGTTTCAAATATGGAACCAAAGAGGAGGCTTGCTTAATTCAAGTACAAAGTTGAATTTAGGCAATTTTTTTATCATAACACTGCTTTGTGTTTTGTTCAATTTCAATCAGCTTTTTCAGGCTTTAACCCTTGTGTCCAGAAATTGGGTCCAAACGACCCCACACACGTAAAACTTGTGTCATTTGCCATAGTCCTATACATTTGCCTCAGTCCTTGCATGCACAAGGGCTAAAAGAAGCCACACTCCACAGGAAGTTTTTGTTCCTACTGATGTGTCGTCAGTATCTACCTGCAGGGAAAATTTGATCTGCAAATTCTGCAAACATGTCTAATACTTTTACTTTTAATCACAAGTTTGTCGTCACAGTTTGGTATCCTTCGAATCGTTAATAAATCGAATACTGTGAGCCATTTAAGGAGTAAGAGACATGAAAAATTGTGATTGTGACTAATTACATCTGCTGACACAATGTAAACCGCATGTTTGCGAGCTGCGGCACGCCGATTTTAATGACACACCAACCCATAAATCACGGTGATTAAATTGTTTTAAAGGCGTCCACTATATCCACCAGCCACTTGTCTGCCAAGAGTGAAAGTCAATTGCACAAAGCCTGCATGTGTATTTTGATTAATCGTCAGGAATCACCTTTTCAGAGCAACATGCACGATGCCACTGCTGGCAATCATTACCATAATGATGTTAGTGCTCGGCTCTGCCCTTCCAGCAACTCTTGTTGCTCCTTTGTGGAAAGTAATAGATGCACATCGGAGATTAAATTGAGACAGTCTTTGTCCTCTGCAGGTCGAGACGAAGGCAAAGAGAACTTAAATCAAACTCTGTGTCTTTTTGAATGAAAATGCATCAAAGTGTGGCCACTGCCTGGTTTTTGATGGTCTTAACCGAAAGTGAGTGCAAAGGTTTCAGTTGTTCCCAATTCAGGGGTCGGTAACCCGCAACTCTGGAGCCACATGCACATGTATTCAGCCTTCTTGCACTGGTTCTCTTTGGCCTTGACAAAAAGGAACACAAATAATGGCTCATTTTTTGTTTATATAATTTTTGTGGTTGTTTAATATCCTGCACAGTTATTTTGGAGTTCAAGGAGAAACTTTAACATTGAACTTTAAAAAACGTATTTAGTGTGCAACCCCCGCAGTAAGCTAACCATGAAAACAATCCCAAAAGAGAAAAATATCTCAAAATAAAATAGAAAGTTTAATTCTGTGTGGACAGATTCATTTGCCTTCACCACCAACGGAGGATTACCTGTGCATTTGGAAATAGATTCAGTGAGTTCAGAAAGAAAAAACACAACGCTGGACATCGACACATCCCAGTTGAAAATACAGTCCTTCGTGTCTTTTGTTTTTAATCGCAACAGTTTGACATCACAGTTTGGTTGCCTTCGAGTCGTTAATAAATTGAATACTGTGAGCCAGTTATGGCGTAAATGGCATGTACCTATGACATGAGACATAGTCCTATGTCGCTATTGCCGTTTGTGTGGCAAATTATTGTAGGGAGGGAGATCTGGAATCAAATTGTGAGATTTGCCCAAAGGAAGGTATTTTATAGCCATTTTATGTCTGCATTAGCACAAACTTTGTAATGGAGCTAATAAAATGTGTGTACTGCTTGAAGGTGAAGAGTTTCTCACAGCAGGGACTTACGTCTGACGCAATGAAAAGGAGTACTGAATCTTGTGCTGTCTGAATGTTGTTTTTATCACTTGCCATGGAAACAACTACAAACAGTTTTGACGGATATACTCAACAGAAATAGTTGAGATGTTAAGTCACTGTGGTATACAGGGTGAGTTCGGCATTATGGTTTCCCGCTTTGACTGTACTTCCATTTAAAGATCTCTCAGAATCAGATTTATTAGTCAAAGAGATTGATTTTGGTTTTACATAGTCACATTTTACATACTCAAAGCATCACATTGACTTCTTCAAACATCTTCTTGCCACTAATGTGTTTTGCTTCTTTGCGTGGGCACTTACAAATTTCAGTGTAGCTTAAAGATATTAATTTTTGAGCATCAGGTGTTTCTTTCAAGGTTCTTGAGTGTAGACATTAACAGTAATGTTCTTCCAGTTCGTGGCAGATTTGGGCCTTGTTGGTTCCAGATTTGTTTCTAAACCAAATTCAGTTCATGTGAATGGAACATTTTAGCTCAAATAATTGAAACAGTTGGACACAGTTGGGATTTTGTAAGATGATTCCAATTGTGCATCAAAAATTGTTTTAGGATGGACAAATCAAGCCTGTGGAATAATCTTCCCAAAGCCCCAAACTCAACTGTATTGAAAGTTTCTGAACTATGCTTAAAATCTGGAATCACGTTAGGTAATCAAGCAATTTAAATAAATTTACTAATTATGTCAAATGGGGTGGTAAAACCTCCAGTGTGTGGTTCAGGACGTTATACCAGCATTTGCCAAAGCTCTCTAAGGGGCATTTGTCAGAGTTGTATGTGTATTTTTAGGATTTGTGTGAGTTACTATGACTTTGTGAGGATTGTAGAAAATCACGAATGTAAACTTTTTTTTGAAATATTCAGTTTTTTCTGTTTTGAACCACAATAAATGAAACATTGACCAACGTATTTGATGTTTAAGATTTTGGTGATGACGTAACGTAATGTTTGTTCAGTTGTTGACTGAATGGTGTTTTCTTTATAATATTGCAATTTTGTGCTTTTATTATGTAAAGCACCTTGAACCGCCTGGCTGCTAAAATACGCTATACAAATAAAGTTGACTGATGTATTTTGGAAATTTAAAAATAAATGTGAAATTCATGCCTAGGATAAGTGTATTTAAAATTCTCACTGGAACTGTAAAAAATTTCATGAACTAGATGATTTGATTTTTCTTGGTTACAGCATGACGTGTTTTGCGGCTTAATAGTATTTCGATTGTGTGGCTAGATTTTCTCAAAGGGAAAATCTAGCCACACAGCCACAAAATCTGACCTGTTTTTGTGGCTGTGATCTCATCAGCACCAGGAGCCATTTAACCTCATCTGAACAAATACACACACAGACATCCAATATACAATCAAATGTTTCAACCTCTGTACATTTGATGCTTAAAAGGACACCTTTGCCAAAGTAATATATCTTTATTGCCTACTTAGACCTAAATGAGCTCCATCACCAATGGTGGTTATGGCACTGCTGCTGGAGAGCTGAACTGAAAAGCCTTGCAACACAGGCGAGAAAAGAAAACGACTGTGGGCATAACACACCCCGGTCACTGGGTCAATGAGGGGTGAGCCGTGGAGTGCGTCCCAGGAGAGGCAGCGAGAGGGATTCTCACCGCTCCCAATAATGACAGAACAATATCCCTCCACCGACATCACGCCGTCAACGTGTTGCGATGACAGTAATGATTGATTGAGGTGGGGTTTTATCAAGGATGGCCTTTTTGACTGCCATGTTGCCATGGATACACATGAAGTCCCTGAGTGAAAGTCGTTGACTGACATCAGCTGATGCAACGTAAAGAATTACATCAGTCACCTGGGGCTGATGTTCTTTATAAATAATGTTATTTTCGAGTGTTCCCTGATTCGTTTATGCACCCCGGAGAGCGACCCTGTCTCACTGGCATATTTCATCTCCTACCCATCTTTTTCTCATGAGCCACAAAATGCTTCAGTAATCATATTCAAGGTCACAAACATGATTTCTGGATGGATTTAAAGGCTTTTTATTATTACAAAGGCACACTTATTGTGTTTTAAGCCACTATGTAATTCAATCCTGGTCAATTCAGCGTTTTTCAGAAAGAACCTTTCAGACACAAACGAAACTCAAGTGTTGATTGAACACAATATAAAAACACAGCTTTTGAAATAAGACAATTAAACATGTTCAGACAGGATAAAAAGTTCATAAAGAATACGATTTGCAAAACAAGTACATAAAAATATGATATAAAAAAAATTTATATATCAAAGGGAAACATCCGCAAAACAAAAAATTTGCTATACAAATAATAAAATCTCTGTCATAGTATTCTGCTTTAGTTGTGTGTGTCTAACACAATTTAGCAGCAAGCCTAACCCCAGTTGAACAAATATGAGTCAGGACGTACCTTCCTTAGCTCTACTTTATTTTGGTGAACCATGGAGTAAAACTGTAGAAGGGAAATAAAATAGCTACTTTTAATTTAGCATCATTAGAAAAAGTTAAAACACAGAAAATTAGCATGACATGTTTGAAATAAATTAACATGAACCCATAGGCATCACGCAGAAATAATTTATTAAATAAAATCTACTTCTGAATTTTAAAATTTACAGACGATTGGGTCGATGGCATAAACAGAAAGCAGCTCACAATAGATTAACTTCCTCAAGTGTGGCTAAGTGAAAACTAAAGAAAATGGCTGACTTCCTGTCAAAATAAAAGACTCGGTAGACTGAGACTAAAAACCTATTTTACAACAAATTAAAGGGCAGAACACAGAGATACGTTTTAAGTCATGTTTTAAAATCTTGTAGTGTGTCCAACTGATCCAAACCAAAGGTGGAAGCTGATTTCAGAGCAAAAGGATCTGAAAAACTAAAGAAAGGAAGCTCCTTTAGTAAATCCACAAAGAACTGGGTTGAAGCAACTCCAAGATAATCTTCTCTTTTACCTCATTTTTAAAGAACTGAATATTCAGTGAGGTGTAATTATTTTTTTTAAACGGCTGTATTCATAAAACAATGTTAGCCTCATTATTTTCTGTTGGCGAACACACAAAAACTGAAAATATAATTAGTGGTAAACCAAAATCTAGAGTTCGATTTCACTTTATTTGATAGGTACAACAGAATTTTCCCCACCAAATAATTTGTTAATAGTAATAGTAATGGGTAATATTTACTATTTTCAAGCTCTTGATTCAAAAAACATAAAACTAAATTGTTTTTAGGATATCCGGGTCAGAGCCACTTCCATTAGAGCCATTAATCTAAGTATGGGAAGATTTTGTCTTTCATTTTCCACATGATCAGGTTTACATGCTGAAGCATATTTCCACAGGGTAGTGGTTCCAAATGATAATTGACCGAACTTTGCCCCCGCTGATGTTGTAAAAAAATCCCACCAGTTTGTATGTGTAGCACATTACTAGCCCTCCAACCCCCCAATCTCACAACCGAGCCCCCCACCTCCCTGAAGCCCACAGCGCACAAGAATCCACAGGAGCCCTCGACTGCAAACAGCTCAGCAGAATCTGTGAGTAGAGGGACAGGCCAGCTTGGCCACCTGTGTCCCCTGGGTGTGCCTCATGAGAAAGAGATAAAAAGAGAAACACAGGATGGTTGACAGAACGGTTCGTCAATGCTCTCCGGGGAAATGATTGTCCTGCTGCAGGAAAAATCACACGAGCAGTCAATGACTTGAGGAGAAGATAACGCAGAGGAAGAGATGACACAATAACAAACACCGAATTCACAAAAAAAATGTTTGGGGCAGATCACCTGAAGAATACCATCAACTTAAGAAACAGTTGATGGTATATTTAAAAACATTCAGTCTCAGAATTTCATAGTGGATTATGGAAGCGCTATTATATGAACTGTACACCGTTTGTGTTGAAGTTTGTATTGAGAGACAATGGAGCCTGGAGGCGGTCCAACACCAGTGATCTTCCTGCCTGAAACACATCTTGACACAAGAACATTTAAAACCATCCCTGTAAGAGAGAAAAGCGAGCTAAAGTTAATATGATAGTTCGCTAAGATTCATAATAATAATTTTCTTGATATATATTTGGCCTGCTAGGAAGAACTTTATATTAGAAATTCTTAGTGCATGTTTCATGCAGAAATATCATATCATTCACAGGTTTTTGTTTTACACAACTTCACTTTTACATCATGAAGCTGATATGACCGGAACGTCTTTACAGTTTTTTGTTCTCAGAATTTGTTCCACACAGGAAGACTTATGGTGGCGCACCACCTTCTACCTCGATTTAGCTGTGTTTGAATTCAAGGGCTGCATCCTTCGAAGGACCCGGTCTATGTAGGAGGCCATTTATTTACGGTTTCAATTGGACTGTAAATGGTCTATTCGTTCCATTGGAACAAACTGGATAGTGGCTCAAGCTAGTTCGCTCTAGCTTGAGCCACTATTACGAACTAATGTGGATTTATACTAAATCAAGACACAATAGGAGTTATCTACTGACGAAGAGCTATGAACTACTTATAACCTTGAAACTCACTTTAGAAATCCTAAACCATCACTTTAATCAACATTGAACAAATTTCTGCAATTGTTATTCGTTTTTAATATGTAAAAAAAAAAGAATCAGTGATAACATCTAAGTGGGAAATAGCTGGATGAAAATAGGTTTTTAAATTCGTCTCACTCCCTCTCAGAGACCTTGCGTTAGTATAGATCTCTCATTTCCTGTCTGCCATGGATCCGTCATGATTAGAAAGAAGCTAATAATTCCAAAACAAAAGCCCACTGGAGACACAGGAGGAAGGCTGTGGCACTCACTGTTGATATTGTTCCATCAGACAGCTCGAACAGAGGAAGTCCTCCGTCTGAGCTGCCAGGCCTGGCTGTTCTTAGGAAGACGGGGGGGTGTGAGTGGGCAGGGGGTGTCAGGGATAAGAGACCGCCCTGTTATCTCTGTGTAAAAAGGTCACACAGGTCTGGCGGAAGAAGCAAAAAGGAGCGGCCATCTGTGTTTTCCACGCTTGCCGTCCCTGCTATCTGGGGCACGGAGGGAATGCTCGCATGCAAGAAGGTCGATATTGCGCCAGTCACGCATATCTGCAAACGTTGTTAATATCATGAAGAATGCATTGTAGAAGAAATTGGAAAACCCCCCCTGATATGTTATCTCATTTGTAATACGTGTGCCAACCGTCATTGTTCTTATAAAACATACTATTCATGTACCTGTCATTGCTTGCTATAAAAATTATCAGAGGTTTGAGTTATGTTCGGTTGTTATTATTGGGTCGAGCACCGTGTTCCCATTAAACAGTTTGTGCCACAATCCTCTGGGGACTATGTTTTAATATGCAAACCTGACATTTGGAGAAAAACAACATAACCGTTTCATATATATTGAGGGTGCTTCCAGAAAATTTTATTAAAAAAAAAAAATAAAAGATTTCCAGATGGGGTCAACTTGCAGTTGCACAATAGAACCAAAATTTTAGGAGTTTTATGCTAGGATGATTTTGTCATATTTAAAAAGAAAAAGGTGGGGAGGAGTTGAGAAGTGACATAAATAAATAAATTGTGCAGCAAATGAAAGGATGTCCTATTGAATGTCATATAATGCTCTCTGTCTGGCCACAGGCGGCCATTGGGGATCCAACACATTGATAAGGGTGTCTATTTCTCCCCCTCAGTGCCCTCGCTGTCTATGTTGTGCAGCAAAAGACACACATTCAGACAAATCTAAGTTCTTTTGGTTTAAATTGCTCATATTTTCCCAAATGACTCTTGCTTGCATGCGTCAAATCATGTGCACATTTTTAATTAGACTTGCACAAGATCCCTGACGACATGCATTCCACTTAAAAGAGTATCTGCAACCTTCCAGGCTCCTTCAGCTAGGAAATGTGAAAACACTCACAGGAAGAGTAAATTTTAGCTTGAGGGATTTTTTTCTTCTTCCAAGACCCCATTGTTTTCTTTCCAAACATGTTCAAAACACAACACAACACACACACACACACTTTCTGGGTCCACTCATTTGCAGATATGATATACGTTCAGCTTGCATCTGCATATGCACAAAACAAGAGTTTCCGGGCTGGGAATTCTCAGAATGGGTGTTTAGGTTTATTAAAAATGATTTTAAAAAGCTAGCTTGTGTACTTTTTAGGAATTAAAAAAAAATAAGAAAACAAAGTAAAAATGCTGCAAAATCTCATCATTCTCCTGCAATTAAAATGATGGTTCTTCTTGGCATAACTACTTGTGTTATTTTTTTTATAAGCAGGTTACTGTTTGTACCTTATTCATTAGTTAGTTGTCTCTGCTTTATTACAACAAAAACAGTAACATATTCATCTTCAGTGTCTGGCCTACTTTCTGAGTTCGGGGCTAATTAACCATATTCTTGACAGCTTTTGTGCCATAGCCAGTAAATTTTACCACAGCGCAATAGCACTCTATTGAAAACAAACAAGTGCTGACATCTATAGCAGGCGAGATGTTCCACATGTATGACTCACAACATTTTCCTCTTTATTCGAAACATTTAAAGCGCGTTTGCAAGTATAAAACTCGCACCGTGGTGAGAGCTACATTGCAACAATACTGTACATTTAAAAAAAAGAAATATTTGATATATTGCACATTTATTATTCATGTGACAACAATGATATATGATGGTTTGATTTGCACAAACCCCTCAGGGTTGGGAGGGGGGAATGTTTCTAAAGTACTGATTTCTGCAGTCAACATTTTAAATGGGAAGCTCTGGAACATACAGAAGCGCTAGATGGGGATCTGGTATACGCTGCTGACAGCGGGATTTTATGTTGGAAACAACCGAACTCTATTAGTCCTAAAATGATCTCCACACCCTTCACTTCTCTGACATGTTAATACAGTTTTGCTGTCACGCTACCTTGTCGCCTGCAAAGGTTCTTAATGAGAACCTAAAGCTTGGAGTGAAGACATACATTTCTTGAGGAGTAACACGGGTGTCCCTATAGGCCTGAGCACAGCTGGGAATCAATGTGACATGTCAATAATGCTTCGATCTATTCCAACGGTCAAATGCTTTGCTGTCCAATCACAAAGGTGTTTAAGGTCACCGTAAAAGGTAGAAGACCCTTGCCTGATTGTTTTACAGCTTTGGATGAATCGATTGAGCTGCCACCATTACACAATACCTCAGTGTTTTTGTTTGTATCACATTGTCAAGCTTCAAAAACTGAACATTATGAAAAATGTATGTAATTTGTATCTAACACTAATGTGCAGGCAGAGATAAATGTGATCAAATGGTCTGACAAAAATATTCACTGAATTTGTTCTCATTTTGTTACAACTCCAATATGGCAATTAAAAAATAAAAATGCTGCCTACATTTATATTCAACCCCACGAATATTTTATAGAACCGCCTTCCAGCTCATTCAGATCAGTAGGGATAGCATCGGAAACAACCTATTTTTGATTGGATTTAGGTCGTATGTTTAATTGGGTCATTATTATGCGTGAATAGGCTCTGATCGCTATCAGGTGTGTTAAACTTTAGTCCTTGGGGACAGTGTAGGACAGGGTTTTATGCTGAGGTGGCAATTTAGTCATTTGATTCAAGTGTGTTGGACAAGGAACACATCTAAGCTCATCTTATAAGCTGTGCATCACCAGGGGAGGAGCAGGAGGTTGCTGCTTTCGAACTACATCTGGTAATGTTGCTCTTTTGTTGCTAGTATTCTTTCATGTTTGAAGTGCCTTGTTTCTATGTCTAAATTGAGATTATTGGTCAAGGAAGACTTCGACTCTGACAATCATAAATCCTTGTCGACGACATCCTCGTAAGTTTCTCCTTACCTGGCTTTCCAATGATCCCAGAAATTAGAAAACAAATGCCCACAATCTTGCACCCTGTATCTAGTTGCCTAGGTCCAGGTAGACAAGGCAACTGCTGCTCAAAGAGAACATCCAACCAACCAAGTAAGATCACCAAAACAAGTTTGTTCTATTTATTTGTTTCCAAATGTCCTTCCTTAACCTTCCAAAAATACCATACGAAGAAGCTAGATACCTACATGTGTGCCAGGGCATTTTTTGCTCACAAAGGACACCTGATGTTATCCTAAGTGTGTGTTTGACTTAATTAAATCATGGTTTCCTCTGCTGTCGAGGTTGACAGATTGCACGATGAAATGTTAATCAGAGCCAGTATGACCTTTGGCCTTCTCGATTATGCAAGTGTGCGTGCTGTAGATGTGTATGCTAATTTGTCATCTGAAATTGAGAGGAAGTTATAATGTTAAGAAGGGCTTAAACAACACACTCAGCATTCAAGAATAGCAGGAGCCAGGTAGCCTCTAGACCTGGAAGGTTCTGGCCTTGCCATATATTCCTCCCATGCAACCAAGGTGTTATAGCCAAGGCCCCAAAAACATATTATTGTACAGTGTTGCTTATGTGAAGGGGTAAAGGTATGGGTGCTGAGGCAGCAACTTGAAACCCCTCCTAGAAATGAGCTCCCCAATTGTTCCCTGGCGCATCCCTACCCCACTCACACAAGTACAGCAGAGACCAGAGCAAGGGATCCCCAGAGTTCCCTAACAAGCAAGGTGTCTGCATAAGCCACCGAAAGGTTGAGGCAATCCAGGAGAACACATAAGAGCTATGCACAGTCAGCATCCAGATAGTCGCCCAGGACACAGGGACCTCACAAACCAGCAAGAACCACAGGAACTAGCAAATGCACCAGTCCCTCAGCCCATCCCCAGTTGTCCACCCTAATGTGCTGACTGACTGTACACCATCCCTCCCCCGTCCATTTACGCCCCACCACCATGGCTGCCAGTTCACCCACCAGTCCAGGAACACCCGGAAGGCAACAATCCCAACACTCCCCCAAACACCACCACCAGAGGCGCAGGCATTGACACATACTCCTCAGAAGAACAGCTAGAAATTTTAGCGCTCCATGACTCACCACCCATGTCAACATGAGCTTTCTAGTAATCAGATTCATCCACATACAAAAATTTGTCTCAAACCATATTAATTCCACCCAGAAGATCCACTTTGACTTCCACAGCTAAAGCAGGTGTTGTGGTTTTTACCAGCTCTGGGAACAAGTTGCTGACCGCTTTCCCGAGCCCTTTCCTGTTTGGTGTTGTGTGTGTGCGTGTGTGTGTGGAGCAGAGCGTAGGGGAGATAACGCTGGTTTGTTCCCTGCTACTACCGCATGTTTTTCCTAATATCTCCAGGCCCCCTTTCCCTTCCAGCCAAGCTGCGTTCCAGGTGGGGTGACAGAGCACAGCTCACAGCTACAGGCTGTCCAGGAAACTCTTGTCCTCTGACCAAAAAAACATGTTTTGACCGCCTGTAACACATCTGGAGGGATATTTACTCCTGCAGCTATTCTGTTCTCCGGCTACATCGCACAATACTCTTGACAGGTTCTGTTTGCACACCCAGCACAAGCAAAACATATTTTGTTTAAATGAAAGCAAAGAAAAGGTCATGTGTATCAATTGTGCGTGATATACTCCTGAGAGCGGTAGATTTGGAACTGCCAAACGACCAAAACTGAGCTATCTTTAGTCAGTCAATACAAAAACAAAGGGTTACTTTATGGCAGCTATAAATATGCTGCTACTGCAATACAAAATATTACAGTTGCAACGCTTTATAGCTGTTACAGCCTTTACATTTAAGAAGTAGAAAGAACAATCACAGAAACAGCAATAAAACTGCTTTTGTGCATGATGACGCATGCATTAGTCAGCACCCTATAGACACTGTTTAAATGTAACAGTCACATCTTTAACAGAAGCAACTTCACATTTAATGCCCTCTTTAAATAATTGAAAAGGACTATAATTACAAACACCAAAACATTTAGTGGTTAATGAGAGGACCTGAGCTCTCTCTAATCACCTCTCGGAGTCTGTCTGCACTTTATAGGTGCCTCAAAGCCAAGTCCTTCCTGCACCAAACCATCTGGAATGGGAATTTTGCGTGTGTAACAAATGGGTCTATATGCCGCTGCAGCAGTCAGGACCAGAGCCCCGTGGCGATTCGGACTCTCTTTAATGTGTTTCTGTGCTCTATCACTATTTGCCTCATCTCCACTACGTCTCTCCTGTATTGTTTGACCTTCAAGTGTGCAGAGGAGAAGGAAAAGGGAGGTGAGACGGTCTCTGCCCGACAAGTGGGCGTTTAAGCAGTGCTGAAGGCTGTCAAATTAAGCACCCCAATAGGACTATACAGCTGTGTCTTTTATTGAGTGAGGTCGCTTCATCCTTGAGGCCTTTAGATTTTTCCAAACCAAGAGGTTCGTCAAACTCTCAAACACTAAGCAGCATTAGTCAGTCAGTGGTTACAACACCAAACCGAGACGATGTTTAAAATGTTAACCAGTCACTTTATTTGGCTTTGACCATTCTCTGACTTTTCTGCACTAAGTTGTTAGTTTTTTCTTGGTTTTCTTCTTAACAATTTGTGGTGTGACTCATTTTAATCTGATTTTCAGAGAGGAATGCACTATATCTAGCATGTACAAAATTCTCAAACAAGTGGCACCTGTTTGGCACTTTCCAAATTTTCAGACAATCAATGATGACAGAATCATCATTGATTTAATTGCTTACAGTGGTTACTGAGGCTTGTCCCCCATAAATGTTGTCCTCTATTCACTTGTTGCAGATTTTGTCAGCTGAATGTGAATGATGCAAATTTTACACGTTCTTAATTGGTGCCTTCTGATATCAGATCTGGTCACTCTACAGACCACTGGAGTGCAATCATCTCTCAATAAGTTAGGCTGTGGTGTCCAACAATGCTCAGTTGAGACTAAGGGGATTTAAGAGTTACAAGAAAATATTCCTCCCACCATGGCATCACCGTCATCAGCTTTTACTGTCGACACAATGCAGGATGGATGCAAAATTTGATGTTGTTTCATCCACATTCTGACCCAACCATGAGCTGGAATTGAGACTTATCTGACCAGGCAACATATTTACCAATTTACCAATAAATCCCAGTTTTTCCTCCAATCTGATGCTGGGTTGACTATCTGTATCAACAGGAAATTGAACCAATAGTAAAGTGGCTGGTGAATGTTGGTCAGCTTCAGCAGCTGGTAAATCTTGTTTGTTTTAGTAAAACATAATCTTATTTAATATGTTTTTTTAAGCGTTACTCGTCAAACATTGAATGATCACATAGAAAATACAGAAGAACAAATTACATCAAGTGACATTAACATAAGAACAGAAAATTTGGCCCTCCCAATAATTATCTTGATAAATAATCTGAAAGAAAAAAAATGGAGGTCAAGAAATGTAGATTCTTAGGAAGGTTGATAGCATAATGAAGGAACATTTAAACATAGACGATATAAAGGTAGTGTTGGTAGAGCTGTGGTGAATCATGTTAGTTGGAAGGCCCCACCAATCAGATTTTGTTTAGGGCCCCAAACAATCTTTGTCCGGCTCTGATACCGGTATTTCTCATTTGTTGCTAAGGAAGTGCTGCCTGTTGTGCAGGAAACAGGGAGAGCAGTTTCCTGTTATGGAGAGAGGGTTGTTTTTTTTTTTTCAAGAGTTGCATTCATTCAGCCTTACAACAGATGCTTGGTCAGGAAGCCGGGCCAGCACCAAATGCTTTCTGCTGTCCTGGAGAAACTGTTTAGGAAACTGCTTTTAGAAGCCTTTCAATGCGCAGTTTCTGTTCAGGAAATAGTCCACGGAAAACCTTGTGAGGACGGCTGTGAGAAAAACCATCTGCTTGATTTCTAACCCTCTAAGAAAGCAGCATCTAAAATATGTTGATGTCCAGTCATTACAGGGATCAAGGTCAGCTGAGCTGCTTATGCAACTGCATGGATCTCATACAGTTATCCTTTGTGTTTCAGGACTCAGACATGTTCCACAAACTCAGACAGCTGTCACTTAAGAAAATAGGATTCTGTTTCCGTGCAAAAGCAGACCTAAAGCTGGCCATCAAATAATGAGCTGCACGTAAATTGTGGCTTAGAGGTTAATACTTATCGCCCAAATCCTTCAAAATTTAGTGGATTTGTTGCCCTCGAGCTGACTGTGTTGTTGCTAAATTACGTTGCACTATTTGATGACATGTATCATGTGACAAAACAAAATCCAACTGGAAACTGAGAATTTATTTTGTTTGGTATTAAAATCATAGCTATGAAACAAACTTCCAGTTAGTTGGTGGGTAAAATACTCTGCTGGCTGAATTCCTTCTTTCGATTCAAGTATTTGGGGGTTTAACTAGTTTGGTGATAGCAATGCTTGCATGCTAGCCAGGTGGACAGCTTCCTAAACTTGAGGCGGTCATTGCAACTGAGGCGAGGTTTTTAAAGAGTTGTTCATTTCTTTTTAACATGGAGAACAAAACCAGACAAAACAGTGAGGGTGCATGTTGGGTAGAATTTTATCTTCTGTGTTATTACAAAAGAATCCTTCACATCCATAAAACCTGTTTGTGCAAACTAGCGCCTGCAGATGACTGATTAGGGATTCTGTGCATTACAAGATTTATTCTTCCATTTGGTTTTAGGACGATGATGGACTGATAAACAGAAAGCACCTGAGATGATCCAGCTGTTTGAACTGTTGCATCCAATTGTGCAGATGTGTTCAAGGTGTGTTTGCTTAGTGAGATATGAGCTGACAAATATTTACTATTGTATCTAGTTACAGTTAGTCTAAAAATTAAGCTAAGTTAGAGCAGAAGAAATACATTACTTGTTTTTGTTGAGTTGTGTAGTTTAAAAAGTGAATGTAATTTAACACATTTAAGGTTGAGTTCAAAATGACAGCAGTCCCACACCAGTAACCACTGTAAGCAAATAAATCAATAGTCACAGTAACAACAGTTATATTGCTGATTCTGTCAAATTGAGGCGTGTTGAAAATTTGGAAAGTGCCAAGCAGGTGCCTCTTGTTTGAGAATTTTGTACATGCTAGATATAGTGTATTCCTGTCGGAAAATCGAATTAAAACGAGTTGCACAATAAATCGCTCATAAAAACAGCAAGGGAAAAAGACTAATATAATAATTATTATTATTTTTTTTTTTTAATTTATTTATTTATTTTGTTGCTTCCAGAGTAGGTGAGCTGTAATGGTGTGGTCTGAAGTGAGTGGTTCGCGCTCCATCTCTCTGAGTCGCGCTGAGGTCCAGCCACAGGAAGCGCCCAGCAGCACCTCCCGTTTCCACACGAGGACAGTGCGCGAATCACGCGAAATAGAGACTGAGAAACTCACGCGGAGAGAGAGAAGAGAGAGAGATGAGGAGAGAGAGAGAGAGAGAGAGAGAGAGAGAGAGAGAGAGAGAGAGAGAGAGAGAGAGAGATGAGAGAGAGAAGAGGGATGAGAGAGAGAGAGAAGAGGAGAGAGAGAGAGAGAGAGAGGAGAGCTCCGCGACCCGCTGAGAGGAGAAAACACCTTATACCAGATCTTTCGCCGCCGAGAAGGATGTCTCCACTCTCAAAACTTGAATACCTCTCAATGCTCGCAATGCATCTGGATTAAGTTGGCGGTTTTTGCGGGAGGGCTCCGTTATCTGGCCGGAGAAAAATGAGGGCAGCCGTCGGTTTCCGTGGATGATGATGTCCCACAATGAACGCAGGTTGGTCGTAAATCTATGTTGTTGCACCGGAGAATAAACTTTTAGTGCTTCGTGTCTGAGTTTGACACCGACGACACACGAGAAGGTTTGATGTTAAGTTGCGAAAGTTATTGTTTTCTATGTTTTTCCGCAATAAACGTCAATATTAAATGATTTTGAGATGGGTTAAAGAAGACATTGCGCCTAATAGAAACATAAATTATTTTACTAGTTTTATTTAATTTTTATCTACGGGATATATGTGTTTTCTTACAAACGTAGTAGGATGGTGGTGAACGTCGTGTAAACTGTATGCAGTTTGTGTGTGTGCATGTGTGTTTTAATATACTGGAATAACACTGAAATCCCTGGAAGAGGACTCAGTAGTGTCCATATATTTGGAAGTTATGAGAAGAAATGGAAGGAATGTACAAGGATTTGTGTTTAAATTGGATTTATTAATCCCTGTCTGAGAAATAAAACCGTGGCTGATCTGAATGGGAGTGTGTTGGTGTGTGTGCGTGTGTTTGAAAGTGTTGGTTCTGCTTTCAAGTCAGAGAAGCTGTAGATTATTTCTTAAACAGAATTGGATTTATATAGCCGACCTGAAGCTGACTTGGGACAGTTTATCTCTTTTATTATGTCCAAATGCGAACATTTGTCCATTTTATAGCATTATAAATATAATTGTTCAATTATAAATGATATACTAAGTAAACTGTTTAGGTTCTGGGAGTAAATGGGTTAACCTACTTTTTTGTTTGTTTTGTTTTTTTCTTAAATGTTTAAAAAGATTTTGGTAGTTTTTAAGGAAATGTTGTGGCTCAAAAATTCAGATTCTAAGCAGGGCAATTAAAAATAATCAAACAAAATGTTCCGCTTGTGCAAAGGATTTGCAAAACTTTATGCTGTAACAATTCATTCTTGAGAGTCCCCTGCTGGTGTGAAAGCCTCAATCATCTGCTCATATCGCCTATGCCTTGGACCGGCTTTTCCTTTTCTTGTAACACTGAAGAATCCAGAGCTTTCGTCAAATCAGATTTTAGGCAAGTGGTTACGGTTTGACATTCAGAATCGAAGCACGGTGTGAAATCACATCCTGAACGTCTGACAGAGTCAAGGTTCCAGTGTCTGTCTCTTCCTTTTGTTTTGCAAAACGTTTATTTTAATTGAATTCTTGTTGCATAATTCATATCCTGTTGTTCGCAGTTGGGTGCTTTGTCAGACTGGGACCTGTGTTTTTTTTTTCTCTCTCTGTTTTATTGTTCTTTGGCGCACTCAAAGAGTCCGTTCCAGAGGGGGAAAAAAAAAAAAGCATGTGGTTGTGCGTGAGAATCGTTGAAGAATGGGGAGAAGGAAGTCCATTTGTGCTGTGAAAATGTGAACTCCTCGAGAGGTTTTGTGGTGGAGTGATTGGGGGGCTTCACTGTTAATGTTCTTCCCACCCAGAGATATCCTGTCTGGATTTCTTCATGAAAGTTCAACTGGACCTGATTTAACGTTTGAAACCAAAAGCAACGTGTCTTAAGTAAAAAAAACAATATTCTTGAGGTTTTTTATAGCAGTAGAAAAAGAATGACAAGAAAGGCTTGCTGACAGAAGGAGCAAGGAAATACTAAGGAATGAGCAGAGGGCACATAGGGTTTAATAGGATGTGCGTCAGGACAGGTACTAAATAACAGGAAGCGACCAGGGGTGTACACACTTTGTTAAGAATGGGTGTGTTTCATGACGAGTCTAAATTTTTATTGGCAATGTTCAATACCGACAATGTAAGTTTTAAAGAGTAAGTCAGGATGAGGTTGTTTCCAGACAGACTTGTTGAGGTGTGTCAATGCAAAATGATAAAAAAATAGCTCCATTACCTGTAGTTTGCGAACATAATGTCACAGTAAAAATTGATTTAATTCTCTGAGTGGTGTTAAGTTAACAGTTAATCAGACAGACTTTGCCGTTTTAGCTGATTTTGGATTTACTTGGGACTATAGAAAATTACCAGTAACTGAAGCCGAACAAGTTCATGTTAACTGAAATCATCTACAGCTTTACCAGATGTTTTAACAAGGTCAGTGTTACACTCTAAAATCTTGTTGGTTGAGTTTTTTTGATCGACCTTGTCAACTGTTAATTAATCTGTAGAGAAGTAAGACTTGCTGTCATTAAAAAAAAAAAAAATATATATATATATATATATATATATAGATGAGATAGATAGATAGATAGATAGATAGATAGATAGATAGATAGATAGATAGATAGATAGATAGATAGATAGATAGATAGATAGATAGATAGATAGATAGAACTGACAAAATGGCCCCCAAGGCAGTGAGTCATACCACTCTTTTATAGAAAAAAATTGTACTATTAAAAATGTAACTTTTTTTTCTTGGCATCTTAGGTTTTGGGAACTTTTTCTAGCCACTTTATGTAGAGACATTAATGTTGCTCAGTGAAGAAAACGACAACAAACAGCAGTCTCTAGTAATGCTGTAAATGATGAATTAAATGCTAACATTTACGAACATCCTAAGGATATGAACATTTTTTTGTTTGACTATTTTAAAAATGATTAAAGCAGCTCTGATTGTCCACTAGCTGTTAGCCTCCCACCATTGCCACCAAAATGACATGACGTACTGCAAGCAAGGGAACTGGTACTGATGGTAACAGAGCATCGTAAAATCTGGAGTATACCCTTAAGCCTCTTGTAATTGTAGCTTATGATCCTAGTTTGTTTTGTGTGCCATCCTACCACAAATCCCCAAACCACTTGTACCACTTCCCATACGGCGGTGATATTGTTCTTCCTCTAAGTACCCCGCAGCTCTGTTGTTTTTCCTGCTGATAACGTCCCTTGGAGCTTTCTGTTGGTCGCTGACATCTGCACTGGATGCTTCCTTTAAAGGGTCAGTTCAAGACTTATGAAATGAGGTTCTGTTCATTGGTTCAGAGTGCTGAAACTATAATGACCGGTCTCAGGAGGGGCTGTAGCGGAGTGCGAGGTGGTTATTGTTGGGTGATGGAGACAAGCAAACTCTTAAAACAACTCTAATCTTAAAAAAGTGTGGTAGTGGTTTTGGTGAAGCTGTTCAACCATTAAATTGTCTTTAGATTTCAGTGGGTATTTACACAGAAGCTGGTGACTGTCCACATGGAAAATTAGTAGTGTGGTTTAAAAATCAAAAATCGTTCAGCAGTTTCAATGAATGGTGTTTTATTGATTTTTTTTTTTTTGATAGTTGTTTTAATATCGATTACTATGACTGCAAACAATACATGTTTTGTTCTCAGTATGTGTTGAACACAGAAAGATCATTGGTGACACACTGCATACATTTATTTACAGTAAAAAAATGTTAGTCTTTGTAAAATTAACCACCTAATTCAGATGTGAGAAAGGTTAAGCATTAGTAAAATGATATTGGTATTAACTGCTGTGATATTTGTTGCTGCAGGGAAGACATAAACACTTAAGAATGTCTGTAAAATTGATGTATTAGATATAAAACTATGAGGCACATAATTATTCTTGCAAAAGACATATAAAATCACAAAAAGTTGTAAAAAACATGATTTGTGTCATGCTAACTTTGAATTTTCTCTCATTCTCTTCACACAGAGTTTCAAAATCCACTGCAAGTCCCTCGACCAAGGGTCCGCAGTCACCTCACTATCAAGGTGCAGTCAAAGTTGACATCAAAGTCATGGCCCCCTGTCCATAGCTTGAAACCTCCTGTGGCCCCCAAACCCAGGCCTCTCTCTCAGTCTCACCTACAGGGAGACACCCACCGTCAGCACAGGCTCAGCAACGGAGAACTGCCTCACGCTGACGGGGAGACGGGAGATCTCCTTGAAGTGACTGAGGAGAACCATAATAAAGAGGAGCGACAAGAAGTAGAGGGCGGGGATAGTGACAACAACGCAGGAGGGAGCAACAAAGAGAACACAACAGAGGTAGAAACTGTGACAGGAACAGATGGAGGAGCAGAAGTGTTTGATAAAGATGGCGATGTGGACAGCATAGCCTCCGATGATACGATCAAGGCAGACGATTTGATTGATATCGCAGAGGAAGAAACCACCGACAGTGATTCCATTCAGCCTGAAGACAGTGACCACACTGAGGATGAGAGTACAGTAATGTCATTGCATCCTCCAGCGGAGCCAGAGTATGAAGAGGTAGAGAAGACGGAAACGGGTTGTGACTCTACAGAGCACTTATATGAACAAGAGGTGGAGTCACATCTTGAGCAAACACAGTCATCCAGTGTTGGCTGTGAGAACGACGACTCTGGACTTCATGAAATAAGCATTGAGCTGCCAGGTAGCTTTTTCCCAAATGAGGCAGAGTTGGAAAATGGCAGATTTGCATACGGATTCAGCATGCTTCCAACTGTTACTGAGGAGTATCCGTATGATTTGGTTGGCCCCACTGATGATGCCAGTGATACGTGCGAGTCGTGTGACACGGCTGAAACAGGGGACACAGAAGTCTGGCAGCCAGAGCGAGCCACAAAGGACCCCTCTGGTTGTTTTCGATTCACGTCCAGCACAGAAGACGTGTTCGGGCCTTATTCTGTCATAGAAGCGGTTCCAGAAGATACGAGTAGCACGGCTGATCCTGAGTGGAACCCCAGAGAGGAAGACACATTTTCATCAGCAAATGAATCTCAAACCCAGGATGCCTGTAACCAGGAACCTTACTACGTGTCATCAGATGACGTGGATAAGCTTGAGGATGAGCAAGCTAACTCAGAACAGCTTCACATTGAGGATGCCATGGAGCAATCTTTTCAACATAAAGACAAAGACATTGAGTCAGCTGATGAATATGCAGACATTGATGATTCAATCTGCCTAAAAGATGATAACGCTGAGCAATCCGAATGCGTGTCGTCGGAAGATTACGTTGAGATAGGTGAAGAGGATGAGGAAGAGGAAGTGGAAAAGAAGCATATCCGAGTTAAGAGTGCAAAAGAGAGGACTGCTCAGCGAGAATTGGCTTTGCGCGGCCAGAGAAAAAGCTGCCAGCCTCGCCTCAGGTTGTGCAACATCACAGTGCCAGCAGACCTAGACCTGGGCTGCACCCCAGAGCTCACCAATAGAGTGGTGTTTGCTCACACCACTGAAGCCTTTGAAGAAGACATTGAAGAACTAGACTGCCACATTGTGCCTTACTATGAAGACACAGACTCAGACAGCGATGAGCACATTTATGTAGAGGTTGGGTTTGAATCAGAAGGGGAGAACTTCATGCCTCTTGATCGAAAAACCATTGTCACACGATCAAGGTCTTACTCTGGAAAAGTCTCAAATTACGTGCCAGAAACTGTACCAGAGGAAACAGGGACAGAGACTCATGACTACTGCACTGTACCAGAGGATAAGAGCAGTGAACCTCTCAACCCCTCGGAGCAGCCAGCAGTCAATTCCATAACTCCATCTACAAAGTCTCGTCGCTTCTTGCTCTCTTCTCGGTCTGCCGATGGACCAGGATTATCCTTTTTCACTTCAGCGGAGAATGACCAATCACTCCAGAATGAGATCAGGATAAAGAGAAAGGATGACACTTTGTCCCTGCCATGCGTCATAACTTCCTCTGGGAGCTTCTCTCAGCGTAGCCATCAGTCATCAAGTGGTGTTTCCACGCCAACTTCTTTAGCGGACATACCTCCACCCTTCGAGCTGGTTCCAATCACCAAGAGACCTGTCACTAAGAGTTCACCATCCCTCTTGATCCAGCATGAACTGAGTGAAATGCCCAAGAAGAAGAAGTCCTCGTTTAAGCGTTTTCTGGCGTTCAAGTTCAAGAGGAAGACCGACCCAAAGGGTTTCAGTGACGGAAGTGTCCGCTCTTCGCGATCCTCCTCCGAGTCCAGCCATCACGGCGTGAGAGTCATAGAGCTTGATCGTCGAAGCAATGGCAACTCACCTCAGCTTCAATCTGCCATGGTAAACCCCCAGCAACATCCATCAAACCTGCCATCCTCTCTTATTCTCTGCAAAGATCCCCACAGGAGGAAAGGAGACCTCAAAGCTGATGGCAAGGGCGTGTCGAGAGTAGAATCCTTTGAGGAGCGCTCTCGCCGCTCCATCATGCCACTTCCAATGACCAAACCTCGCTCCATCTCATTCCCCAGTGCGGACACCTCAGACTATGAAAATATTCCAGCTATGAGCTCTGACTACGAGAACATCCAGATCCCAGGAAGACCCACCAGATCCCACACGGTCACAGAATTTTTTGAAAATCCAAACCGCACCACAGTGGTGTCCAATGAAAATGATGGTTATGTGGATATGAACAGTTTTCCTGGGATTGACAGCAAGCCTCAGACATTGAAAGCAGACTCTGAAAGGTAGGAACAAAGTATTTTCTTTGACTTCACCTCAACAAATCCAAAAAATAATTTCAACCTTATTTATAGCAATGTCTATAAATAAGGTGTAATATTATGAGAAAGCTCAAACAATTTTGACTACAGATGCTTCTAGGATCAGATACCCTAATTAATGAACAAAATCATAGTTTGATCTCACAGATCTTTCACAGAATGTTTGGCAAGCCTTTTTCTAAATCAGTCAAATTTTCAGGTTCTCAGTTAGCAAAGCAGCCCCAGACTACTAAACTACTACCACTATGTTACCTGTCTCAATAGTTGACAGAATATTTTCTCAAAAGTGTTGGGATATATACTCTCTTTGGTCAGTGAGGGGTTTGGGCTTTAAGCTTTCCTACAGATGCACTTTTTCTATAGTGTCTTTCTTGTTAATTCATGATTGCACACCTGAATGGATGCATGAATGAATGCACGCATGGACGGCTCTACCCTGCTCTAGTTATTGCTCTAGGTTCTTCTATAATGCTTCGAAGAGCATTATAGTTCTATAGCGCTCTATAGAATGTGCATGATAATTCAGAATAATTTTGGCACTGACTCATGGGAACATAAACCATTTTTCTTTCTATTTGTGGAGAAAACAGAAAAAATGCCCAAAATGGTTCTAAGTATTGCTGAAGTCTTAGGAGATTAAAAGTGGGATTGCAACCCTTCCCAGATAGATGTTTTCCAGATAGATGCTGGAGATTTGTTCTTATCTCATTTGTTCGTTCACTTTGTTTTACACTGAAAAATGACGTATTGCTCTTTCGGCCTACTCAATGTTATCTGGCATAGAGTAGATAACAGCTATTTAGGTGATTTCTTGATTATACAGTTTTGGCAGTTAACAGTCTAGTGTATTACAATTGAGGCTGTGTTTAATCGTAGTTAATTCATGGTTTAACCAGCCTAATGATCACTTTTCACCTAAGGCCATTTTGATTGCATATTTTTCCCTTTTCAAATGAATTTGTAACTTAAAAGCTGCCTTTTGTATTCACTCACGTTATCTTT
The DNA here is from genome assembly GCA_033032245.1 of Poecilia picta. Classification (NCBI taxonomy): domain Eukaryota; kingdom Metazoa; phylum Chordata; class Actinopteri; order Cyprinodontiformes; family Poeciliidae; genus Poecilia; species Poecilia picta. The sequence continues at coordinate 8,611,607 of CM065357.1, read as the reverse complement.
ACCTAATATAAAGGTTTGTCTGATTATCTAAAACATTAACTGTGGCCAAAAAATGCAGATACAATCCTGTTTCAATGCACACTATATAGTCAAAATACTCGAACAGCTAACATCCACTTACCTTAGGATACTTTCCAGTAAGAGGGATCCCACTGTACTCAACCAGGTGATATTTGTTAATGTGTTTGAGAAACAAGCAGCCTGACCGGTCAGACATCACTGGCTTCAAAAAGACCAACAGCTCTTCTGAGAAACGTATCCCTGTTTTTTTTATTATTATTATAATTTGATTTTGAGGTCACATCTGGTGGTGCTTTTTCCATGCAAGACTGATGTAGTAGAACAGGTACTGGCAATGAGGTAGCTCAGCGAGTGCAGCTTCTGCACATTAGGGAAAGTCATTATGGATGCAATTAAAAGTGACAAAATGGGCGAGGGGGGTTCTTTCACACGTCGAAGTGGTGGAGGATACGCGAAAACGTGAGAGCACCAGAGGAGGGAAAAGTGTTAATAGAAAAAGGCAGATCAATATGAAAACAAGGTTTGTAAATGATAAAGTGGAATAGTGGATTGTCTTGCGTGAACAAAGGAAAGACAAAAGAAGCAGTTCTGGTGTAATTCCTCTACTATGTCAGCCACTTGTGTTTAAGAGGATTTCTTTTTTTTATTAAAATGGCTCTCTCCTGGTTGTTTCTCTGTCACTGTCCTCTTGTGGGTCTGCAGGGTTTACTGCAGTGTGTGATGAAGTGGGGAATCACCATATTGAGACGGTACAAAAACATCCCGACTGTACTACGGTCACTCCAGAATGCAGCCTGAGTTTGACCAATGCAGTTATTGCATTTGGAGTCATGTCACAGATTATATCTATTAGATTTAGGTTTGAACTTTGAATGGGACATTTTATCAATATAAATATGAACAAGTTTGCACATGAGCCAAAAAGTTTGATTTTAGTCTCAACTGACCAAAGCAACTTCTTCCAAAAGAAAAAAAAAAACCCTCTCCGTTGAATGGTTTTTGGGAAATTTTTGAACTTTTATTTTTATGGCTTTCTTTCAATAGGAACTTTATTCTTAGCCTGTTCCACAAAGGTTCCACGAAGGCTAAGAATAAAGATTTGTGAAGTGCATGGCTAATATCTGATGTGCCACCAAATTCCCCTACCTGAACTGTGGATCTCTGCAGCTCCTCCAGAGTTACTGAGTCTCTTTAATTCTGTTTTAAACCTCTTCACAACTTTATTCCAAACCTATCTGCTCTGTCTCTTATTTCTTTAAGGTGTTGTTTGTGCACTGATGTTCTCAAACAAATCTAATTTCACTTAGAGGCATCAAAAAAGGATGCTAAATACCTTTAATCTTCAATTTGACATCCATCAATAAAATATCTTCAGTCATCCATAAATTGAAGTCCTCCACTTATACATTAGACCTCCACTTACAATGCTTGTTAAACTTTATCTCCCATCACTCATGCCTCATTACTGAAATCACCCATTCTTCTCTCACCTTCCTGCACTATTTAAAACATCAATAATTATACAAACGGTTAAGAAACCTGGCTAGGAACTCCCTGCTCTTAATAATTTCAGACCAATTTCTGATCTCTCATTTCTGTCCAAAGCTTCAGAAAAACTTGTAGTTCACCAAATGTATAATTAGCTCTGTGACAATAACTTGTTTAAACAATTTAAGTCTGGTTTTCGGCCCTGTCACAGCACAGGGCCGTGACACCCTGGTCAAAATAGCCAAAGATCTCTTGACGGCATTGGACTTCTGCTTAGCTGTTCAGGTTCTCTTGGAATAAATACACAACTTTATCGTAGTTCTCATCGTCATATCTCTCTGATGGCTCTCACCTTATTCAGCTAAAGCCTTTCCAATCCCAAGTATCCACAGTCAGTGAGTGCCAGGCCCCAGGGCTGGGTCCTGGTGCCACTCTTCTTCAATATTTATCTTCTCACTCTTGATAGTAAATTCCGAAAATGTATCAATTTCCACTGCTATGAAGATTACATCCAACTCTACCTGTCTTCCAGAGCTACCACACCTTTATCCCTCCTCATGCCTCTCATAATCTTCTTAAACTTAATCCATATAAAACTGAAATACTTCTTATTGGCACAAAGTCCACAATCTGCAAATCCAGCAAATTTTCTTTATCCACTGTCCTCCTCTCACCACAGGTCAATAGTTTTGTGTCATCCCAGCATCCTCCCTTTCACAGCTCCTACTGACATCACCCACTCTGCTTTCTTCCACCTTCGTAATGTTAACACCGTCTCCGTTCCTAACTTACCTAACCACTGTCATTTTAGACAATGGTGATATCCACTTTTTTTTCACTAATGTATATACGCTTTTGCAAAAAGGGTCAAAAACATTGGGCTTAAGTGACTGCTAACTTTATTACTTTTATGATAACCGTGAAATCCTGAGACTGATTAATGTGAACAAGTGTTCAATATTTCAAATGTTTGGATACAGAGGCAGCTATGTACTAATAATTTAACAGCCTGTTAATTGGTTTCATCCATAGGCGTAGGAAGCGGGGAGGCAGGGGGGACATGTCCCCCCCAATATTAGAGACAGTCACGTTCGTCCCCCCCAATAATTTCACCGCAGTTGTGAAGAATTTTAAAATTCTCCACTCGCGTGCTTTTATTTTGAAGGTGCACCACAGCGCATTTAGGAGCGCACTTCCTCCCCCTCTTAACGGCTCAGAGAGCTTAGAGGCAGCAGCTCAGAATGAGGTAAATCATCTGTCAGGAATGTTGCCATGAATATCGCTTGTTTATAACATCTTGTTGTCAGTTTACTTTCATATATAGAACTAAATCTTTTTGGTTAAGCCGTTTTAATTCTGGAATAGTTACATGTCCAAAATTTTACTGCTAACATTGTTTAAAAGTTAGCTAGGCTAGATACAATGATTTAGAATGAGACTGAAACAGCAGCAAAATGAGCCTTTTTATTATTTAAAGTGAGCAACACCTGATCATACTGATCATTTAACATGTATTTATATCATATTATATTATTTAGATATTTAAGAGAACAGCAGTGCTAAAATAATGTTGAATAAAGGTGAAGAAGCTCTGGTGAGGTCTTTATTTAGTTTATTGAAAAATGTATTAACTGTTTTTACATTTTAAATACTTAACTATTTTATTATGAGAGGAGCAGGTCAGGTAAGACATGGGAGAGCCAGGTGGAGTTTCAGAGTGTGAAGATATAAAAATTATATTAATTTCAATAAATCAAGGAGAACAGGTGAAGACTGATGTCTGGTTGATTTCTTTCAATGTTTCAATATTTTGTTCTTTATTTCCACTCTGTAAGGTTAATAGTTAGGAAACATGAAAAGAAAAGCGTTTGAGGAGATGTTTAAAAATAAATGAGTGAAAATTTGTGCTATCGGAAATAGGTTACACAGTAAATAGCTGAGATGTATAATAATGTAAAAACTTCAAATTTAAGTTGTTTAAATTCTCATTCTGTATGATAAAAACATACTTTTTATATTTAGTTCACATTCTGACACTGTACATTACTGTAGTGTCTGTTGTAAATCCATGAATCCATGCAGGAACATCAGGCTGCAGAGAGGGAGGCAGAGACAGAAACACATATCCGTAGATATTTTAGTTAAATGTTTGCGACTGAAAATGCTTTTTGCCTCTGTGTTTTTATGGATCATGTTTGGTAAGTTATTGAAAGTTATTGAACTCAGTAAGACTGAGTTAAGTGAGGAGCCAAGATGTCTGTTAGAAGTGAAAAGTATTTTTATTTTGTAGGTCAAACTGTTGCACTAATGTAGAGAGTAGTTCAAGAAGAACAAAACTTGGTTTTTAGATTTTATTTTTGTTGGTCAAACTGCTTATTGAGTTTAAAACTGCTCGTTTTAGAAAGCGGTAGAACCAATTCAATTACCAGTCAATTTATATCAATGCATTTTGACCAATAATCTAATGTCTTTTGACCAATAAGATGTATCAGAATCTGGTAGTCTGTGTGTGCTACCAGAGTATGTAGCTTGCTAGTTGTGAGGCAAATTCTAAAGTGAGTGTTCATCCTGGAATGACAGTCATTATGGTACGCGGATGCATAACTTTAATCTGATTATTGGATTGTAAATAGTAATGTGTTAGATTACTTGTTACTGAAACCAGGGTCAGATTAGAGTAACACATTAGTGATGTGTTGATGGCGCAATAGTTTATGACATTTCTGCTCAAGCTATTTACTGATCTGTCAAGTTTCCGATATGCGTCCCCCCCAATGACAGACTCATTCCTACGCTCTTGGTTTCATCTATACTTTCGTGAACAAACGGCCCTAGAGAACATTCATGATCTTGATGTAACCCAAAATGAGTTTGGCACCTCTGCCCCACAGTGTGTTAAAATGTTTTCAAGGCACTCTTATATGTCTGAGCATTTCTAAAGAGCTCTATACCTGACCACTGCAGATGCTTTGTGTCCTAGTGATGGTATCAATGCGCTTCGCTTTGTGCTTCAGATCCCACACCAGCCACAAGGATGCCAAAAACATATCAGTCTTTCTGCTTTTCCTTTAGCCGCATTCCCACCACTGAGGTTCCAGTTACCAGGGTCACTCTGAGTTGCCTCAGGGCGGATTTTTTATTTAGGTCGATAGAATATGTATTTGTGGGAGAGTTTACTCACAGAGAGGCATTTCTCTGCCTTTGTGAGCACATATCACGTGAAAGCCTTCGAAATCCTGACACTACCGCAGTCCCAGAACACGGAGATGACGATGACAGTGATTTATTAAGAACACATTCAACACAGCGCGGTCAAAGCTCCTTGGAGAAACAAGTTGATTTTTGTGAGGGAAAATGAGCGGATAGCCTCGGGGAGTTTCTCAACAAACGCCTCCAGCCACAGACATGCATTTTAAGGCAAGCTTACAAAGCTGCTCTCCATCACGGCCGCTCTGTTTCTTGTGGTGTGATTAATGCACGGCAGCATTAAGATGCCACATTTGCACACACATTCAGACTAAGCAAAGAAACATGTTCATTAGCGTCGCACTGCAGTGTAGGATGAATGCAAAACAGACGCTGCGATTTAACCCAATACCAATCAAGATGTGTTTTTTTTTTCTTTTTTGTAGGTGTGTGGGTTGCTTATTATATGCGTATGCGTGCAAGCGGCCTGAGTTACATCTCTGTGCTGTTTTATCAACCAGATGATGGTCCAGCTGAGGATGCTGCCTCAGCAAACCAGTCCCACTGAAAAAGCCAAACGGCTACAAAAGGGCGCAGGAAACCAGCTAATTTTAGCAAAGAAAGTTCAGGATTTGTGCAGTTGAGATGCTGTTTTATTTTAGCACGTATAATGGGGTCCTGCTAATGTGTAGCAGAGTTGTACATCACTCTTCCAGTTCAGCAAAAAACCTCTCCAGAATGATGACAAAGCCCTGCTATGGCCTTTAAAACAGCACCTCCACCCACTGTTTTTTTAGTATTAGTAGTGATGAGGGAGCCATCTTAAGTACTTTGTTGTTCTGGGTGGTGCGCGGTGCAGCAAGGAGGTGGGCAAGGCGTGTCCCTCGTTCGCCAGGACCGGTGCCAGTTGCTCTGAGGTCATTAACAGGTCATCCCAAGGGAGGAAGTATCCAGCCCAGGAGCTTCCCCCAGCCTGTTTACAGGAAATGCGGGATAAGGGTGAGGTGCTGGTGGGAGGTAGAGAGGCGCAGAAACGGCATGACAGGTAGGACGAAACGGGGGGAATGGGCTTAACCCTGTGGCAGGGTGATGGCTTTGCTTTCCCTTGGAACAACAGAATGAGGTGTGGTCCAGTCAGGAATGTCAAGTCTGCTGTCGCTGTTATTGGTACTTGAGATTACCAATAACTGCTGCAGTCTCTCTTCAGGAACAAGCTAACAGATTTATGGGGGCTAGATGTATTGTTGCTAAAGAGTGAGTTCATGTCTGCTATGATTTGCCAAACCACACAGTGCAGGACTGAAGCTACAGCAAACAATCCTCTGGTCTGAATATGCCAGATGAGCATCTGACTCTACGAACTAGTTTACATGTACCCTCATGTTTGTCAGAATGTAATATAGCAATGCAACTATTTGCATCCTTTTAGCCTTACTATTAATTGTCTATAACAACGGATGGCTCAAACGTGGCTCGTGACCGTTTAGATTAAGTTTTATCTCACAAACAATTTTTTAAGGTATACTTCTGCTTGAAAACATGTATGGTTAGCTTTTTAAAATTGCTTAAAAAGCTAACCTATATTCTTTAAAAAGACACTTAAACATAAAGAACCCTATAGACCATTACTGCATTCTGTAATGTTCCTCCTGAAACTGAAATTCCAAGAGGGGAAGTTGGATTTTTGATTTTTTGCAATCCCCAAAGACATCATCCGTTATGTTGTATCATGTTTAAACCGCATCAGAGACTCAATAAAAAGTGTTTAAGTGCACCTCTGATAGCTTTGATGTCATTATATCAATCACGCTGATTGTACTGTACAGTGAAAGCGGTTATGCAGTAGCTGAATATTTAAAGAGCACTTTGGTTCTCTCTGCCTTGATAATCACAACTTGGAAATGACATTACACCCAATTTCACTGCGTTCCAGCTGCAAGTTGTTTTATTCAAAACTTTAATCAAAACTCAATGCCTTGAAATTTCTGAGTTTGTGATGGGATTCGATTCAAGTACCCAATGGGGTCATGATAAAGCCAGTTTTAAAATAATCAGTATTGGGAGTCGCTGACAAAATTCCATTCGTGTGATTAGACCTTTAATTATAGTACTGTCAGGTGTGACTGTAGGCCTGCTTTGCACCATCGAGCTGTGCAGCAGCAATTTCTCTAGCCAGTTTCTTTAAATTATGTTCTGTTTTTTTATTTTTCTTTGTTTCTTCTTTCAGTGGTTGAAATTGTGAGGAGGTCAGTATACCATTAATTTGCCTAAAAATATATATATATATATATATATATATATATATATAATATATATATATATATATATATATATATATATATATATATATTCATGCATAACCCAGGTAGATGTAATTTACCTGTAATTTCTGTTCTGGTTCTGGAAAGCATTGCTCCTCTAATGCACCAGCACTCCATGCAATGCTTGTTTAAAATGTTGTGGCAGTGAATGGAAGCAGTGCTTTGCTGCTCATAATCCGTCCGGGTATAGCTGTACCACAGCAATGACTTTAAGGACACCGTCTGTCACATCACTTTAACTCTATAAGACTCTCTACTGTTAGGTTTTCTCACTATATGCCATTTAGTTTAATAAAAAAAAGCGACTTAGAACTAATGGTGAAAGGAAAAGTAAGCAAAATATTGTTATTCAATCTATCACTCATTTGGCTCAGACACCGAGAAAAAGAATGTTGCAGCTAATTACCATGAGTGAGGCATGCAGGAGCAATGTTTGGAAAGAGCAGTTGATTAATGTGATAGTGCAATTTGCTAACATTAACAGACTTGAAGATATCTGAAAATAAGAACAGAAGGCATGAACTGCCTTGTATTGTGTTTTGTCCATCAGTCTTGGGTTGATGCTTTCATTGAGGCTGAAATTAACTTTAATTTCTTAATGGTCACTCTATTTTCACTCGTTTTAGCTGTATTCTCAGTCATCATATGTTTTTTATGTCAAGAACAGTTGTTCTTGACAACTTTATCAATTTATGTTTAGTCCTGTGACATTTCTTTGATTTTCTAGCTCTCAAATATGACAAGATCTGACATTTAAAAATACTCAAGTCACTTGCAGCACTCAAAAGTTGGAATTTGGATCTGTGACACCAAATCCCAACTCATCATGCAGTTGAAAAATTACCCTTATTCTAACCCAAACAGACCACATGTATCACGGCAGCAATCATAAAGAAAATGTATTACTTTGTACAGACGCCACCTCAACATCAGTAAACAAATAACCTACCTTACTAAAGACAGCGAACACTTGAGCACATGTTCCAAATCCCCCATTAGTATCCCATTCCTCTATAGTTAGCAAGCTAATGAACCAGCACCTTTAGTCTTTTTTTCTCATAATGGTGCCATTATAAGTGGAAAAAGACTTCTTCTAATATATATTTTGATACGGAATGTTTACTTTATTGAATCGTGTATTACAAGCGTCATCAAATTTAGCGGAGGCTGGTGAGATGCATCTCTCTTTTTCCACCGTTATTGTGCCCTCCTTTAAATTTGACACACTAGATTTAACTTTGTCGTGTTACCAACACAGCCAGCTGGGATAATAACTTTGCTTTAACAGTCTTTTTCCAAAGTCTTATTCTCCGGGCCCATATCAAATGTTTCTCATAGTTGTCCAAGTTTTCGGTTTAATTTGTTTGGTTTAATTTGCTAAGCTTAACGTATATTGCAAACCCAATCATTTATTTCCTTTTTATTTGATTACATTTCTTCTTTTGTGCGTAACCTTCCTCTGAATAATTGAAGACTGAAGTGCTATTGTAGGTTGAAGACAAAAAGGTGAAGGTGAAAGTCCTCAGTGGAGGTGCTCTCGGCCGTTTTATAGATAGCGCAATAAATCAGAGCGGCAGAATGACTTTAAAGAAGAGCAATTCCCCACAGTTCTTTTTTTTCTTTCTGAGCCAAACCCGGGAGCCCCGGTTACGCCGACCCGACTACTCTTGAGGTCAACCGTGAGTAATGGGCCGTAGGTGCTTCCACCGGCTCACCCAATAAGGCTGTTATAGGTGGCGGCTTGGATGTGTGAGAGAAAGAGAGAGAACTTGAACTACAGAGAGATCCTTGTGAAGTATGAGTTTGTCTGAAAGGAAACTGAGTCTAAAAGATAAATCCCATAACCTTTAGTCTCCTGGAGGCATAGCCTACTCCTCATTAGTCAATAACAAATTATTTTTTCAATGAGGCACTGCATTGGACTTCTCCTCATTTTGCAGCAGCTCTGTATCGATATTAGAGCCATCGACCTGCACCTGTCGTATATACAGTTTTGTGATGACTTGATGCTGTCAGACATACTTAAAGGGTCATAATGGGCCAGAGGGCATCGCTAATTAGTGCAGGTTGCATTTAGAAGGGATTACACAAGAAATCGTCTGTAGCATATCCCCTCAGCTGCTGCACCGCACAAAAGGATTTCTAGCAACTTTGCCATCTCCTCAGGACCTAATCAGGAAAGGGATTATTACACTTTAAGCACCCAGGGACTCTTTATGAAAACTGAAATGCTTAGGGACACTCAAAGGAAGCAGAAAAACATACATTTATAAGGGACTGGGAATTGAGCACCGCGTCTGAATGTGCCCTTTGGGAATGCGGTGAGTGGCCTTTCATTGTAAATCTGAGTCTGAGATTGAGTGTGATTTATGCTACTTTGCATTCCCAACAGACAAAAAAAGCATCACGCTCTATTGCTAATGCAGTGATCCTGTTCTATAGAAGCTGTTATAATGATAATAGGTTTTGCTATATTAAATGTGTCTTTTTATGTCTTGTGCAGTGCCTACACGGAACCTTTTCCCATGAACCCGGTCTCTGCCGGGCTGTCAGCTGATGAAGACCACGGTCGTACCTCAGAGGAAGAAGACGGTGCCTTGGAGCAAAGTTATGACCGACAGGTGAGTGATAAGAGCCAGAAACAAGAAAGAAAAAAAGGTGTATAATAGACATGGGGTCTGTTACAGTTTATTTTACTTTAACTAAGGAATGCAGAATTTTTATATGTTGGATATATATATATGTGTATTTCTCATTTGTATTCAAGGAGTTAGGACTGAACTGATACATATGTTCGCAACCAAACATAAAATAAAACTTTCAATTTCTTATCTTTTCAACTTTATTTACTAAAAGGTAAATAAAGCTGATTGACGAACGTCGCAAGTGAAGATCTAGTGTAGTGAACTGAGCAACTTAATTTGTTCTCCCAAGTTATTCTTGTAAGTTTATTCACGGCGTTTACTTGTTCGAGTCAAACTAATTTGTTTTTGAACGTAACGCACCTGGTTGTGGCTCGTAGACGGCGGTATTTACAGAAGCTTGAAACAGCTGGCTTAGAAACCGACCCGTACTTCCTCCCTCCTGACGTGTTGATAAAATTACCCACTTTGCCTGAATTCACACCACATCATTTATGTCACTATGTCATACAGCGTCTCCCCTTAAACCGGCTGCTCCGGTTTAAGCCGGTTTTAAGCAGTAGAAGAGACGCTAACCAGTTTTTTTTCTCCATATATGCTAGGCTACATGACGGTGCGGCATTGTCTCCGTTATTACTGATGGTTAGGCGCGTACCTTGGCCATAATGCGGTATTTCATAACTTTCTAATGACACTTACTTATAAAGTATATGAATGTTAATCTTCTTACCTTGTAAAAAGTGTTCGCTACAAATCCGTGACTACACGGAGGGCTGACAGTCGTGATTGAGGGCTGCTATCCATCGCCGCCGCATCTTTCCTCATTAAAAAGTTTTACAATAAAATGACAAGTTTGGTTTTCACCCTTATCTATTTGTGCAGCACCCATTGACCATTTTACTACAAAAAGAACTAAATAAAAGCCATATTAGGCCATCAGAAGTGTGTTTTTTGACAGGCTTTACGTGAGCGCATAGATTCTTTTGACGTCCTTCATGGCGGAGGGGCCGAGTTGCGAAAACAGTGACGTCACATGCAGAGGGTCACATCCATCATAAAATGTTTTTAATTGTACAACAGACATTACATGACGCTCACCTTCTCAGAAAGTTTCACTTCGTCTCCTGGGTCCACAGAATATTTTCCAACCCCTCCACCTTTGTAACGTTTTCCAGATTGACACATGCCAATTTCATGTTCTCTTGTAAACTACTCCTAAATTTAGCTGCTACTCTATGCCCAAGTAGCAGAAGTAGAGCTCTCACTTGTAATACTTTTGCGGTATTAGTTTTAAATTAAATCATTTCAGCACGCTCAAACTCCACACATTTTTGTTTTGAAGCAGTGTTTCTCAACCTTTTTTGGCCCAGCGCCCCCCTAGTCCTTTATCCAGGTCCCTCACCGCCCTCCACCAAAGAATTTGTAGGCTACTTTGCAACTGACTATTATTTTATTACTATCACTATTGTAGATGTTTTGATTTTTATGCTAGTTTCTGTATTTATCATCAAAAATAATTTCCCAGAGAACAAAAAGCCATGGGAATAGAAGTTATTTTCACAGGTGTCTATGAAAAATGCAATGAACATTCAAACTTAAAATCGGTAGGCCTAACAGCAGCCAATCAGAGTGGAAAAAATATTCTTGTCCTTTGCCATTTTCTGGTTGTTAGATATTCCACAAAATGAGCAGATAAAAGATGTTCAACATGCCAGTTTAAACTTTGAAATGTTTGCAAAACAACTGAGCTCTGCAACATTAAAACATGGATAGAACTGTAACTACATTAATCATAATATTCTCTTTAGTGTTTGTCAGTTTCTGGTAGTGCAGCTCTGTGCTGCCTTCAGGAGAAATGGACATTAGAGTATCATACATAAAATTTCACCCACATGACATTTACTGTGCAAACCAGAGCTGTCAGTGAAAAAACAAAAGTTCCAGGTCCTTTTAATGCCATAAAAATATGAGACGTAAACATGGATTATATCTTTATATAGACCTGTCTATTGATTACAGATTAATAGTTTTACTGGACAGAAATTACAAAGAACAAATCTGGTTCTTAATCAAAACCTAATGAGTCAAATTGAAAGTGTCATGGAGTCATCAGCCTCATGACATTAACACTGACATGAAAAATAATGCTGAAGAAATAAATCTAAATAAAACATAAATAAGTGATCAGTTATTTACTGTTAGGGTCTGTAAGATATATTTATTCTCAGTATTAGATGTGGTCTCAACAAACCCATGGCACTTCAATAATATTATTTTACCTTTTATCTGGAAATAGTGTCTGTTTATTCTTGCCATACAGTCCTCTGTATTAAGTATTGCTCGAAAGGTCTTTCCATACCAGTTTATTCCTCTGTATTTACTTTAGTTTCTTAGTTTATTCTTGATTTTGTTCTTCATTCATTTCCATTTAGTTTCCTTTGATTAGTATTATCCTCTCTTGGTTTATTGCTATGTCCACTTTAGTTTCTTTCCTGTTGCTAGATTTATTTTATCGTTTATTGACCATCAGTAATCTTCACTCATCACCTGCTGTAATGCCTAATCGTCATGTGTTTAACATCGTGTGGATTTTTCACTGGTCAGCTTCAGATTCTCTGTTTTTATGCCATAATCACATCTAGTTTGTCGCTCCGTTTTATGTCCCGCTTCTCCAGCTTCAGAGTTTGGCGCAATGTGCGTATTGTTTTTTTTTTTGTTTTGTTTTGTTTTTTTACCCCCTATGGTGCGCAGCGTTTGGGAAACGTATTGATGGGGAAATGGCAGACTGACATAAACCTTTTAGAACAACGGAAACAATTTCGGTATTTTGATTATTGAAATTTAAAAGTGCTGTGTTGTTCTATCACACCCGTTTCATGCCGGACTACTTGCAGCACCGGTGTTAATGCTATAAAATGAATGCTCTCTATCGTGGTATCACCCATGGAGGGATTTCTTTATTTAAATGGGTTCATTTTTCAGAGGGATACAATTTTAGTAATTACATGTTTATAAGAGCGATTTTCTATTGTCCTTCCATGGAAGCGGGCAGCATATTAAAACACTTTTTAATATAAGTTGCTGCTTTGACATGATCACAGAACTGCCAAAACATGTGTACAAAAATACCAGACAAAGTGAATCACAGCAACGCCATCAGCCAGTGTAACACAAACTGATGCGGTGAAGCTACTAGTAGGAGAACGGAGCTGTGCCAAAAACTACAAACACCGAGTAGAAGAAGATACCGTTGCAGCCAAGCATGATTTAATGTTACACAACACAGTTTTACCAAGTTGCTCAAAGTAAAAACTGGTATTGTTGTGCATTTAAGGTGTAAAGTTTACCTTCGACCAAACGCCCCCCCAGAGGAATCTCAGCGCCCCCCTTTTGTAAAAAACAGCAGGGGGCACTGGTACCAACTGGTACTACTGGTACCAACTGGTACTCAACGTGGTACCAACCACGTTGAGACCAGCTATTTGCCAAACAGTGGTGATTTTCATCCAAGGTCATCACTCTTTGAGAATCTCACACCAGCCCCTGCAGAGTTGGTAATGGAACCCTGTACGTTCACTGCACGCCCGGTGAAGCCACCTGAATCATTACAGCCTGCATTCATAATGGTGTTTAATAGACCCGTAGATGGGATTTTCATTTTGACACCATTAGATGAGCACCTAGTGGCCGAACCCCTCATTTCTCTTCAGCCTCGTGGGGGAGCTTATTCTCCAGTCTGTATTGCTTTAACAGATTTGATGGACCTTGAAATCCTCCGTCTGTGTTTGTACAACGAAGAGCAAACCTTTTACAGTAGCTCAAAGACGGACCCCACCCATCCTGTTGCTGTCACAACAATAACAACCCCGGTTCTGATCATGTGACGTGCATTTCCTTGTTTTCTTACTGTTCAAAGCAAAGTTACAATAAATCGAACAAAAAAAGAAAAAGTACAGAAGGAAGGGCGCCCTTGATTTTACTATAAAAAGATCAGTGTCCCTTTAAACGAGCAAATTTAACTCTGAGCACACACACACATTGGTCACCTTGGTAAAAACCATAAAAGCTTCAATGTTTTGCTTTTGCTCTCATGTTCTGAAACGCAGCAATTAGCCTCTAAATCAATGGGGCAGTTTTTCATACAGCCTTTCATAAATAATGCATCTGATTTTAAACATATTCAATTTGAGAAGGCTTTCGACTCGGTGCTGCAGAGTAATGAAATAATCACTCTTATGTTGACAGCGTGAAGCTTAAAAAAAACAGAAAAAAAAGTAAATTCGGTGTTTCGTCAGCCTGCTTAGCAGCGCTGTAGCAGGTGCTATTAATGTTCGAGAGGGCCCCACAAAAAGCCTTTAAACATGAACTGTTTTCATTAATCTCCCACCATTTTCCCTTCTTGTCACACAGATTGATGGGCGTTCAAGAGCGTTCTACATTGCCAAAGAGCTTGTTGATTCGGAGAGAATGTAAGTGGTTAGGTTTTGTGGGTAAGCCCAGAAAAATCAGTTTGTCTGGGTTGTTTTTCTTTTTTGTTTGTTTGATGCTTCGGTATTAATTCATCAAAATTTCTGGAGTAACTTTCCAAAATCTTACTACCTGGTTTTTTTTACATCACAGCCTACAAATGTCATTATTCCTTACTGATGAAATTAAGTCAAAAACTTAATTTAGTATGAACACTTCTGCGATGCTTTGTATTTTTCTTTTCTCTTTAAGGGCCTTTTAAATAATTTTGTGAAATTTGTTATAAAATTTTTTTAAAATTTTTTTTACTTTGTTATGTTCTTGTTTTTGCAGACATGTTAGCTCCCTCAAGCACATTCAGGAGGTAAGGAAATCTCTGCCTGATCAAAAGTGGGTCAAATGGACCTCAAATCTGTCCTGCTTAAAGATTTCTTAAAGAACTGCTCATTGGATCTTATCGTGTGTGTGTGTGTGTGTGTGTGCGTGTGTGTGTGGTGTGTGTGTGTGTCACATCCAGTCTCTGTCTCCTCCTCCCCCCTCCTCCCTTTGGTAATGTTCGCTTTTGAGTTTATCAGTGTTGTTGCAGCTAGGTTTACTTCCTGGTCTTGACAAAGTTGTCATGTTGTGGTCAGTTGTAGGATGACGCAACGTCCTCGCACCACAAATCTGTTTTGTATGTTTCTTTTGTGAATAAGGTAAAAATCCCTCCAAGTAAAAATGTCACTAAAAGAAAGTAGATCTTTCTTGTGACCATGCAGCCGGTCAAATAGAGAACTTTGGGGGGTTTTGTTATTGTTTTTGAGATGGGAGGGGGATTTTAGTGCGTAGACCACACACACACACACACACACACACACACACACACACCATATTTCTTTTTTTCCATCCTCTCATTCACTTCCTGTCAAAACAACATCAAATAACTGCAGATTTACAAGGAAAGGATGGCATTTATGTTTTATGACACTTCCTGTGACTTCACTGCAGCGATTTATTAGACCTAATATCTTTAAATATGAAGTAATATAAATATTTACAACAACAGGTCCATCTGATGACCAGAAACCTGTAGCTTCAACATAATAGCCGAACTTACAAATTAGCTGCTGCCTGCTGAACCAGAGGCTACATCTTCATGTGAACATTGATGGATAAAGTTTATATTTGAGTGTTTGTTGTACGAATTGTAATAATATTGTTCAAAAGTCTGGAGCCGTGGTTGATTTTTTGTGTTGCCTGGGAAACAAGCAACAGGTGCAAATAAGTTTAAAGTGGTTTACAAAAATACTCATACCTGTTGGACCTGTTCACGTTTAAAACAGGAGTCTGTTAATCAGTTGTTAATCATAACTTTTCAGTGAAAGAATGTTTTATTAATTTTTGCTAATTAGTTTCTGAAAAGTGTGGCTTGCCTTTATTTTCAGTCCCCCTGTACTGTGGGTTTTTCAGATAACATTTTTTCCACTCTTCTCTTTTCTAAACAGGTCAGGCTTTGTGAACAGCAATTCTAAATTCAGATTTCCAGCTGGGCTTGAGTCTGGACTTTGACTAAGCCATTCTAATACTGAAATATGCTCTGATCTAGATCTTTTAATTTATAGTTATGGCTATATTCTCACCAATTTCCCTGCACAGGGAGAACATGCAAACTCCATGCAAAAAGACCAGGGCTGGGAATCAAAACCAGAACCTGCTGCAAGGCAACAGCTCTACCAACTGCGCCACTGTGCAGCCCCAGGATGAACTAATACATATTAATATATATATATATATATATATATATATATATACACAGTATATATATATATATATATATATATATATATATATATATATTAGAGGTTTGCCGATCCATCGGTAACCGATCACAATCGGGCCGATTTTCGTGAAAAAGTGCCTGATCGGTGATCGGCGATCATTGGCTCTTGTGCCGATGACCTACATCTCATTTCTCAGCCTGCACCTTCCTTCTTTCCTTCACACAGCGCAAACGCGCAGCAACAAATCCTAAGAGATGTGGAACTATAACGCACGGAGTGAATGGGGACGTTTGCGTGTTGGGGCGGAAAATTGAAGCAGGTCAAAATGCATCAACACAATGAAGCTAATACGACATAAAAACAATGACATCCTTGACGGAGTTTGGCTACATCAAGGCTCACTGCTGTAAAAAGACATATGGAGGATCAGACAGCAGGTAAAGCAGCGCACAGCTACAAACACTCACCCGGATTAGCATGACGGTCAGAAAGCTAAACAAATAACGCGCAAAATTATTTAAGTCTTCGAGCTGCGATGTAAGACGCTGGTTCTACTGTCGCTGTTGAACCGCTGCTCCGCTACAGACAGAGCCGCTTCTGCTCCAGTGACTCTCACACCGAACCTGTTTAAAGCTGCAGCATCTAACCTAAAAAATAAATTTTACATACGTATTAAAACTTTCGCTGTCCTAACATGAGACAGATAATCTCTAAAAAAAATAATCGATCTCCTCCCTGCTCTGCATAATTACTCCGCTCAGTCAGAAACAGCCAATCAGAACTAGCAGTAACCAGCTAGCCGCTATGCTAACAGGAAGTTTTCATTCAGTAACTCTGGATTGTTTATTGTAATGGATCCTGTATTTTCCTTTGAATGTTAGGTTTTATACTTGAACTTTTTGGCAATGTTGAGAGGTTTTATTTTGGCTCTTTGCATTATATAGCCTATAGTACAATTTGCACAATGCCTGTTTTGTTTAGTTTTCTTCTTGGACAAAGTTTTTGTCTAAATTAAGGTGAATTCATGGCTCCTTTTTGCACATAATGTAACAGTAGTGTTTTTGATAAAAAAATAAATTAATAATTATGTGATCGGTATCGGCGATCGGACATCAGGGGGTGATCGGTATCGGCAGAAAAAAACCTGATCGGCACATCCCAAATATATATATATATATATATATATATATATAAGAAAATACAGGAATAAAGAGGTATGGGTGTCTCCACATATGCTAAAAGTGACGTTCACTCTGTCGGTGATTCACAGATATGATTATGCATCAGGTTGTTATTGCTTGTCAATCTTCAGACTGATCTTTTAAGTTATTAGCGGCTGTTCGTCGTTAAACTGAAAGTGGGTAATTCAGCCGAGGCAGCGGGGGTCGGGGGTGAGGTGGCGGTACACACAGAAGGCGGCACGGCATGTACAAACAAACCGTCTGGGAAAAAAACAAGGTGCAGCGTTAAGTGACAAGCACACATGAGCTATTGTTCCATTGTTTGATAAGGAATAACAAGAATACAAAGAATTTCCAGAGCCTGTCTCCACATAGGAAGGGAGGCCGCGCTCCTCTTCTAAACGACATCTCCCCCCGTAACGGCTTCAGCACATGAAGCTCGGGCCGTTTCTGTGCTAATCTGCGATCCCTTTGGCCAGAAAGAGGCAACAAACAGCCCGCTGTGACTGACTGACTGCTCAACTGAAAGCTTCAGTTACCATAAGAAAGTCGAAGCCGCGCAACGTGGAAGACGGAGTCAGGCAGAAACATGGCTGCTCTTTCAACCGGACGACGTGATTAAGGGGAACTCGCGTCTGATTGATTGTGCGCTCAGATCTCTTGTTCTGGCCGCCCTTCTTGACGGTATCTCACATGCGAATCGGGACATCGACGATTGTTCTGTGTCTTGGTTTTACACTAAACTGAAATTGATGAGCCCCATACCTATAGCAGAGGGGCAAACTCATTTTCAAGATCACGAATGTCCTCACATTGTGGCAGAATATGCTGTGAAACTTTGAAAATCTTGCATTTTTCTCTGCCTTTGAGTTGTACTTGTTAAATATTTAACATCTTTTCACAATGGCGCACAATTTGGCACTCTGCCAATAAAAACATATATAATTTTACTGACAAAATAATATCTAAACATACAACAGTTATAGTTATACTAATGTGGCCCTCTTGTATCGAGCTTTGACTTAATTGATAACAAAACAACTGTTTTAAAAGATATAATTGTAGATTTGAACTATTTTTTAGTATATGTTTTATGAAACAATTGCTTTTAAATTCCTAAAAATATAATTTGTATCTAAATCTAGTTAAGTTGTTAGACTGGAAATGATGTGCAGATATCAATGTCCAATAACAAAAACTGTAGATTTAATCTTTTTGAAAACATTTTATGTTTCTCTTTCTATTAAAACCTAAAAGTTGGAGTAAAATATCGACTACATTACAAATACAGTACATTTTCTGAAGTGGATCTACATCAAAAATGTCTTTTTTCAAAAGGTCAGATAATACATTTTATTTAGCCAGATTGAGGATAAAAATGTGTTTTGTTTTGTTTCTTTTTACTGTAAAGGTTGCAGACCCCTGATCTAGAGGTCCACATAAACAGCTACGGCTGGCCAGTTGTGGCCCACGGGCCCCGAGTTTGACACGTGTGCCTTATTAGAGACACAACATGTAGCTCTTTGAACGAAGTAGCATCAGCTCGCTGCACAGCAGTGCCGATCGAAGAGGAGGCTAATATTTCTCACATCACGCCAACGCCTCTTAATAAATAACCTGCTTTCTGTTTCTTTTTGAGCTAATTTGCTGAGAAGATAAATATCCTCTCTCCTGTTTTTTTTTCTTTCCTCTCCCTCCTGCCATAACTCATCAAATGAGTCCCTTTAGTTACTCACGCCGCTGCTATTAATGCCAGTTGTGCATTCTTTATGTGCACTGAATACACTTCAGGAGAGCCAAATTAGCTGCGTATCAGCAAATTCTTGGGCTCTTGTCTGCAGAGATATGAAAAGCAGCGGATTTAGTACAAACCGGCATTGTATCATGGAGTTAGGTCATTATGCAGCAACACCTGGTGTGCCGTGCAAGCGGGGGCCACCTTTCCTGAATGCCTGGACGGAGCCCAAAGTGAGGGGATGATATGAAGGGAGGGTATCAGGAAGGATGTTTAGGAGGATCTGACCTTCCTTCCATTTTTTTTTCTCTCTTCATTCCCCCGTTCCTCAGCACCTTTCATTTCTCCTGCCCTCCCTTCCTCCTTCCATCCTCCTCACAAGCACTTCCTTTATTCCTTGTTTTTGCGTTACGGGTCCCAACCGCATTGTCTTCTTGAAAAATCTCTCCTCACAAATCCTGTTTTCCTCTCTCTCTGTCTCTATCTCTCTCTCTCCTTCTCTCTCTCTCTCTTTCTTTCTCTGTCTCTCTCCGTTTCTCACTCGCGCAGGACTTTAGGTCAGCGGTGAGCGAGGCAGCGGACGAGGAAGGGCAGCCAGTGCTGGACGAGCAGCGGCTAGGGGAGATACTGGGGGTGCTCCCACAGGTTTACACCCTCCACAGCAGCATCTTGGAGGAGCTGGAGGAGCGCATTAGCAGTTGGTAAGAAGCGGATGTTCTGTGATCCCCACGGTTTGAGATTTAGGCCATTTTCATAGCTGATAGTCCCGTAGACTCGGTTCCACTAGGGAGCAAAATGGCCACATCTGTTACATTTTCAGCTGCTGCAGATCGTTTTTACACTGCACAGTGTCAAACAAAACAAACCATTAAAAATAAAAACATGTTTACTCCCTTATTTGTTGGTGGCACTGCAGCAAGAACCACAGAAGGAAAAAACAGGAAAACCTCTGAAGAAGACGAGAGCTCAACTTCCTTCTTCGGGAAATCTAAACACGAATTTTGGCGGTTGTAGGCTTTCTCATTTGTCTTTAGAAATATTACCAGGAGACATTTCTCCCCCATAAGCAAGACACTTTCATTGTATTTACCCAGAATGCCCTGCGCTGTAGTCCGCTTCCTGCTTTCAGAGCGATCCCAGGTTTTTAGTCGGACCAGAGTTCCTTTCTTGGTCCGCATCAGAAATCGATTGCGCATTCACACCTCCCCAAACAAACCGGACTTTCTAAATGAACCAGAGTTCGATTAAAGCAGAGGAAACAGGGCTTTTATTTCTTTAATGAAAGGTTAACCCAGTAGTTTATTCGTTCACTCACTCAATCACCAACGGACTAATAAGTGGGCATTTGCAGCAGGTGTTGTTACATTTTAAATGCTACTTTGACTGAAGCAGTATTTCTATGAGTACCTTGTTGTTTAGATAAAAACCTTTTAAGATGCACCAGAACACACTCCTTATAACATAATTGATCAGTTTTTTAATATAAAACATCAACTTCTGATCTAAGTGACAACATATTGGCTGTCATTAGGCTCCCACTGAGTTAAAACAACGTCATTGGACTCCTTTACAGACACTTGTTTGCAAGTTTAAACATTACTTAGTTTTGCAGAAAGCTTGCCTGGCATTAAAAAGAAATGTCACTTTTTTGAATCTACCAGCTCTGTGAAACACATCGATGCACTGCATTGAATCCTAAATGCACTTGATTTACTTTTTAATCTTCACCTCAAAAGGGAGGAGAACCAGAAGATGGTGGACGTGATCCTGTCTCGCCGGGACGAATTCAGAGTGTTTGACACGTACATCTCTGAGTACGACCGCAGCATGTCCTTACTGGAGCAGAGCTGCAGAAGCTGCCCAGCTTTCTCCAGCATCGTCAGGAAATTTGAGGTGAGACTCTCAGCAGAGAGACTTTTTAACTCCCAGGCTGTTGTGGTGCCTTTATTACTTTGCTTGAGGATTTGAATCGTCTCCTTAAAGGATTCTTGGACGGAAGGCTTACATTCCCATTCTCGGGAAGGAACATGAAGAATTGTGGGTGTGTTTCCACTGGAAACCTTTCAGCAGCTATTGAATCACTTTTTTTTTTTTTAGTCCCCAGGCGGCCCCTGGGATCGTAACAGCATTTCTGCAGCCTCTGTGACCTGCTGCGGCTCATGGAGCTGACCTTCCTGCCATCATGCTCACATATTTTATATTCACTCGACAGTAGATCCTCATTCTTTGTCTGACTTTAATTTCCTCTTTCGTAATTGACACCAGGTCTGTGGGATACGAGTGAGGGGTTAGCTAGAGCTAATCTAATATCATTACAGCCTGAAGCAAGTACGTGTTTTGTCTTTTAATCAATACTGAATGTTCACTGTGGAAACAGCAATCAAAAGCCTAACACTGGAGGGGCTGCAGAGATATATTGCTCAGGTGGGAAGATTTAGGTTCTAATGATGATTTTGATTGGATTATTTTTGATGATTGATCAATTAATGTGATTTTTTTAAACTGATATTTTCCGCAGATTTTTCATTTAAGCCCTTTTTTCATACATTATTAGAAATACATTAAAAGATAAACAATTGATTTTTCATATAAAAATATAAACATTGTAACACCATTAGTGAAATCTTGACCATTTGTAGCAGCTAAAAAATTACTTCTAACCTCAAAATGTGAAAAGTTCAGCTCATTATATACTTGATTTAACATCAATACATAAATTAGTTCATGACAGATTCACTGGTCGATTCATCAGAATTAATCTGATTAATCTTTTCAGCCCTACAGCTAATAGTCAACACAAATCTGGCCTTGAATGAAGAATCACAAAACACATAAATTATGAGAAAAAAGCCTTAAGAAATTCTGTTTGCGTTTGTCACAAGCAAATACTTTGACCAGTTTAGGAAAGCGTTTAAAATTTTGGACTAAATCTCACTATGTCTGGCATAAAGATGATACTGCACATAACCTTTGAAGACCCCAAAAGGTATTTTTAAAAACACTGTAGATATTCCTCTAACAAGCTGAACATTTTGTGTTGCAGGTGTTTAATTAAAACATTATAAAAAAAATATAGGAAAGTAAAGCAAAGTAAGTCAGATGTGCAAAAAAAAACAAAACAAAGACATTATTTCAGGTCATCTCATTTATAAAACACACAACCAAGATAGCCTTTGTACTATCTGTGCGTTTACGTCTGCATTGAGCGCCGAGGCGACCGAGCCTCTCTGCCAAAATGCATCAAATTCACCGGCTCCTTGCTGTGTGTTGATTCGCCATGAGTGTCTGACATAATGCTTTCAGGCGTTTCTAGTTCATTGAGAAAAGCAAACAGACAAGACACCAACTGTCTCGGCTCATAAATATTCATCGACAGCTGTGTCTCCTCGGAAAAACTTAGCTCAGTCACACGTTAGCTCTGAGCGCTGGCCCCTCAGAGCCCTGCAGCTCGTTTTCTCGTTTGAAAACCTTCAGCTCGACGTCACTCCACGTCTCGCCCCGGGAAAGTTCATATCAAGCATTAATGAGACTCCATTGCTGCTCTTTAGGTTCCTCCAATTGCCTTAAAGGAATCACAGTCTTGGCGGTGATCGTCCCAGTTTCCACTGCTTCGGTTAATGTGTTAATGTGACGGACGTCCTCGGATGTCAAAGCATTGCTTTGGAAGTTAGTTTGGTTTTCTGACCCGGCTATAATTGGAGGAGTAAAGGAAGTGAAATAGCTCAGAAAATATGTGTTCATGGAAGTCACTAGTAGCAGTTTTGTTTGCATCTTTTCTATTAAATTGCGACAAAAAACCCCAACAAAACAGTCTACAGTGAAACTTTCAAGCCAGACATGAGAGCTCTGCATAGATTTCAGTATGCACAAGATAAAAAGAGGACCGAATTAGACTGTATTACAGATTTCATTATCAAATAACTTAACACAAGGGAAATTGTGATAAATACCGTCATGTTGACATGTTCCAACGATGTTTTCTGCAGAAAACCGCTGCGTCACCAGCTGCTTCTGGATAAAATCATTGCCTGATTGATGCATTGGTGCATCTCTATTACCCAGTTTCTGTCGTCAGTCTGCATTTACTAAACGGCTTTGCTTTGATTCCTTTTATGCATTGCAGCTATTCCGCCTCACAGAGCAACACTCCCCTTCAACTTCACCACTCAGCTCCTTCAGACTACCAGCAGCAATTAGCAAGCACTTGGTGGAACTGTTCATCTGCTGAGGTTGTCATACAAGCTAGTTCTCTGTGAAAAGCTGGTTAAAACGTCGTTAATGGCTTAATAGAGGATTGATGTTGTCAGAAAGAGCAGGAGCTTCTTAAAGAGACAGATGCCCAATGTTAAGGCGTCAAGGCATTACAGACTTCTTTTAAGTCGCACCTTAGAACAATTTAAGGTGTCATAGTTACTTGATTGTGCTATAAAACGGCATTATGTGACTAGAAAATACATAATACAGTAAGTAAGTACACCCATGTATACGTGCTTATTTCTGATAAACATTGTTTTCTCTTCTGGCTGCGTTTTAGTCCTCCAATCCTTCTCTCTCTTTCAACGCCTCATTTGTGCACTCACCTTTTTCTCGCTGCAAGCTAAAGTCCCGTGGTGTAAGTGGTAGTAATTTCATTGTGGATGTGGTGATGACAGTGATGAAGTAGCTGCAGTCCCCCGATCGGATCAGAGCTCAACCCTTACCGGATTACAGCCCACCACTCCCCCACCCTCGCCCCCCCATCCCCTTTTAACAGCCAGTTGCTTGTTTACCCGCGCCATCCACAAACATCGACCAGAGCCGCGTTCGATCCATGTGTGTCTCCTACGTGCGAAGCGTGTTTGTGCCCGTATGTTGTTTCTGCCTGTCCGTAGCCACACGCACACTGTGCTGATGCCCTCAAACTGGGTTCATGAAATCACTTTTCCCAGACTCCTCCACCTGGATTTTTGTTCACGCCGGAACGTAACTTTGCTTTCTTTTTGTGTGTGTGTGTAGGTGTGCGTGTGTGTGTTCGATGAGGCTGTGCAGCAGGTGGACACAGGGATGGAGGGAAGGAGAGAGGGATGGAGCGAATTCCTTGTAAAGGCAGCTGGGCAATGAGGCAGACAGAAGCTAATTAGAGAAGCAGCCTCCTTTACAACTCCCCAATTAGATCAGCTGCGTGCGTGTGTGCGAGCACATGCGCGCGTGTGTGTCTATCTACCATCGCGAGACGTCCTGCTCCTTCTTCTCCGCTCCGTTTGGTTTGCTCACCCAAACAAACCATAAGCTAATTACCATCTCTGGAACGACATTTCCTCTGAACAAGTGTCAATTGGATGACAATTTGCAAGCGACGCTGGAGGCGAGCGGATGTTCTGAAAACAAGCAGGCTTGATAACGGGGAGCTGATCTGCTGGGTGGATCAGGGCTACAACTCTAGGCTTTCTTTAGAGAAAAAAAAACAGTTTTTTTTTAGGGTTAGCACCTTCGTTCCTTTCATATCATCTCATCACCAGCTCAAGCTTTGTGCCAAAGTGTGAACATATCATTGACACGTTTTATATTTGTGCATGTGTGTGTGTGTGTGTGTGTGTGTGTGTGTGCTGTGTAAATAAAGACGAACATGCTGTTTTTCCGCAGGGTGCTATCTGTGCCTGTCTAATGAAGGATAGGACTTCATTGGATTAGAAAAGATGGTGTGTGCGTGTTCGTGGGAGAGGTTGTGTGTGTGTGCGTGTGGTTGTGTGTTTGCACCCAAGAACCCCTGCCGCTCCTGAACCTCTCAGGGCATAAATACCTGTCACAGACAATTAGATCCTGATTGATTTTCCAATCCTCTCTTTGATAGTTCCCCCCTTTCTCTGTCCTTTCTCACCTGCAAACGACTCCATCCAGCAGAAGAATAGGGTCGCTCTCCGCGTTTTTTGTCTGCCTCAAGGTCACCCTGACAAACATTTCCCTCTTGGTAGAAGACCACCTTATCTCACGACAGTTGAGTTAAAGTGGCGACCCGCGTTAGGAAGACACAGGGACGTGGCTTTTCCCAGTGGTAGCACAGGTGTAGTTTTGGTTGGACATGAAGATATTGAAATTATTTCAGCGTTTCTTTTGCGGATTGGATGGTGCTTCTTTTTCTTCAAATTTGAGAAGTGGAATATGTTGGAATGTGCTTTTTAATGTGTTGAAAATGTAATAGGTGTGTGGGCGTGTGTTTGTATGTGCAGACTAAAGGTCCTGAAGAACCGGAGGTCCCAATGAAACACCAGCTGCTCCAAGTCATTGTGAGAGTTCTTCAGTACCGAATGCTACTCACAGGTAACGACACAGAGACGCTCAGATTTTAAAACCTAAGAGGAAGAAGTCACAGAAAATAAAGTCCTTTTCAGCACTGAGGAAGTTAGATTCATAATGTGTAAACATAGGAAGAAAGGTTACACACATTTGCATCGCTTTTTACTGTCCGGTTTGGAAAGAGTCCAAATTTAGAAATGGTCACTGTCTGTGCTTTTTATTACAAACGTAAGCAAAATGTTATCGATATTACGCTGATGTCGAAAAACTTCATTTTGCAATTGCGGCGTTTCCATCAAATAATAAATCTCATTAGAATCGCTTAGTTTTGGGGAAAGTGTAATGGAAGATTTTGCAGAAGAATCATAGATCCAGCACTTTCAAATGACAGACTTGACTATTGATGAACTGTGCAATCTCTGGAGGAGCCAACATGCATTGTCCAAGGATGCCATTGACTGCAAAGAAGCGCATTGCTGCTAAAATGTCGTGATGTGAGAAAAGCTTCAGTCATAGTAGTCTTAGCCCACTTTATTACCTAGATCTGTCCTGCATCCCTTCCAAACCCGTCACGTCTTATACAAAAGCTAATCTGGCTTAAATCCCTTATTTCATTAATGAGTGGAATTAGTATTGGTAAAATCATAAATCTTTTGCTCAGGTTGTTATTGCTTAATGTCGAAATCTGTTCTGATATAAAATTAAGCAACAAAACAAATTAGTAATTTCTAACTGCACCGTGGTGAAAAAGTCAGCTACAACAAAGTCAGAAAAGTTTTCACTAGTAACTGAGTAATTTGTAATCCTGCAAATAAACATCTACAATTATAACGGGAGTCAATACTTTAGACTTGACAAAGTGCTTCAGAAGTTGGCGTAATTTATCAGTAGGTGCATTCTGTTTGATTTGACGCTCACGTCTTTCATTCCTAATCTGCTTTCTCCAGATTACCTGAACAACCTCTCTCCTGACTCCAAAGAATACGAGGACACTCAGGGTAATTCAACCGTCTCCTGACGTGTTTCCATTAGTGATCTGAAGCTCACAAGCAGCTGATCAGCATGTTGGTACCGACGCACTGTGTCGCCCCGTCGAATGCTTTTAACTAGTTTTCTGTTTTCTGTTTCTGTTGCAGCTGCGCTGGTGGTCGTGTCTGAGGTGGCGGACCAGGCCAACGACGACCTGAAACAAGGGGTGAGTTTCTAAACCTGGGTTCATAGTGTGTCCCATTCACTGCTGCGGCTCTAGCTTTAGTCTCCAAAGGTCTTTAAGTCCTGCCTCAAAGAGCGGTTCCTCCGTGCGAATCTGTCTTCTGAATGATGGCATGCCAGAGAGAAAAAGAGGTCGATCCCTACTTGGCGATTAACTGAGGAAAGTTTATGTGACACAACAAAGGAGGCAGTGTAATGCTGGACATGACTTACGGTTCTTCTTAAACTTCAAGATTGGTGAAGATAATTGACCAACACTTCCTCAATGTCCTTCAGGTCTTTCACTGTCAGACTCCCCCATGGCTCTTTAGGTTCCCTCCTCTGTTTATCACACTGCTCTTCCTCCTCCTCCTCACACACCCACTCATACGGACACACACAGTCTGAGAGATGGTGGTGTGAGGGGGCGACACAAAGTTATCGCCTCCCTTTCCACCTCCCACATGTTCGTTCAGAAATAAACTGTCCGTGTGTCGTCGGGTGATCGTCCTCTGTGTTTCATCCTTCGATCTCCCGCAGGAGAACCTGCTGCGTCTGGTCCACATAGAGTACAGCGTGAAGGGGAAGAGGGACCTTCTGAAGCCCGGAAGGGTGAGAGTCACAAAGCTGCACAGCAGCAAATCAGCGGTTTTGATCTGAATAAAAGCTTTTAACGGTTCTTGTCCTTGGCAGATATTCGTCAAAGAGGGGACGCTCATGAAGGTCTCGAGGAAGAGCAGGCAACCACGGCATCTGTTTCTGGTAATGCAGCTCCGTCCGCTGAACTTTTACCCCCACATCATAAAAATAGGCTTATTGAGACACTTTTAGAGTATTCGTACCCCTTCGACTGTTTCACTTTCTGTCTCATTACAGCCTCAGGTGTCAGGGAGTCTAGTTGAGATGTTACAGATCAGCACACACATTAGCTCATAGTTTTTTTTACCAGTCAGCGCTCCAAAGAAATGGTTTGAATTGAAGAGTATACATGTGTGAGAATGGACCAGTCAAAGTCCAGAACAGAGGAATCTGGTAAAAGGCTTGCAAATCGATGTTCAAACACACTCTTCACATTTGAAACAGGCATCATGATGTCATCTACAATCTTAAATTATCTTATTTTGTGACAATATCCTGAATATTTTCATGAAAAAAAAAGACCAGATGATATGTATGGAGAGTGAAGAGTGCCAAAATACAACAAATGAAAAATTGGTTAAAATAAAATAAATGGGTCATTGATTTATTAAAACTGTACATAAATACAGAAACTATTTATTAAATATAGAATTCATTATATGTAGATTATGTAAATGTATTGATTTCCTTTTAAAAACTACACACACAGACACACACACACAGTGACTTACTTATTTCAGGTTCCCGTGCCAATCGTAAATTTATTTAAACGGTCAACCTCACCATCGAACTCAGTGGGCGGGATCAAAGCTTCTTCTATAGAGACCCTGACATCTGATTGGTTGCTACACAGAGCAAGTCAAGGCAATTTCTTCCAAGTTTGTAATGACTCTGAGATCAATATATATATATATATATATAGTTTTTATTAAATCAATATTTGATTGAGACACATCCAATAATTCTATATTTAGTAAAAGATTTCTGAATTTATTTACAGTTTTAATAACTTCATTAAATATTTGAATAATTATTTCATAAGTCATTGGTTCATTGTAATGTGGCACTCTTCACTCTCCACAGATTCAAGATATCACCACATACTGCTGACACATTAACCACAGTTAGTCCTCATATAAGCGGTTTGTACAACCTTCCAACCCACCAAGAAGATAACTCAAACCCTGTATATTATTGAATTTGTACATAAAATGACCTTACAACAATAATTTTCATGATCAGGACGCATTTCTGTAGAGAATCTCAGGACCTAATGAGTCTGATTAGGGACTTCTGGTTTAAGGCACCTGCTGAATCACTGAGTTGCGAGTGAAATTGGCTGCTGGCTTTATCTGTGTCAAGGAATGTTGGGTGGAGGTAGGTGAGCTTGTGAGGGTGGAGGGGTGCGAGGCCAAGGCTGCTGGATCTCCACTAAACACCACACCCATCCAGCAAGGTCCTCCCTCTCCACTTGTCTCCTCTCCACCCCTCTCAGGACTTGTTTTCAAGGGCCCTGCTTCCTTACAGGATGTTTGGTGTGGGTCACTGGATGCCGGCTTCCTGTGTATTGGGAGGGGGACTGACAGCAAAGTGAAGGCCAGACACCCTGTAGAATGTGGGGAGGAGGCTGCAGAGGAGGAGCGGGGGTGTTACACAAACACATAATGTGAAATGGAGAAGCCCACTCTATTGTTCCATGTGCAATCAACGCTGTCTCATGTTATGAAATATGCTTCGGCGAGACATCCGCAGGAGCAGCGGTTAGGGTTTGGGCTCTTCTTGGTTAATCCAACTAAAACATAAGGATGCTCCCTGGATTAATTTGTCTTTTCTCGTTCTGCACCGACACGTCCTCCATTGTCTTCTTCCACCTGCAGCTAAATACATTTACTGTAAAGCAATATCCACCCCCATAAAGTCTGCTGTCACCAGAGTGTTTGTTGGTATTTTGGGAGCTTGTAGCAATGGGGAGTCCAAACTGTGAAGATGGAAAGCTATCAGTCTACTCAGGGACACACAAAAGGTACAACCAATCCTTGGCCAAGAGAAGAAATGAAACCAGCTTAGGTGTGTTTACACCAGAACCGTTTAGTCCGCTTTAATCGAATTCTAGTGTGTTTGCCTAGAAAGGCCGGTTTTGTTTGCAGAGGCATGAACCTATGTTTTAGTTCAGTTCAAGTAAAGTATGGCGCAGTTCGATTGCAAACGTGGATGGAAGCAGACTGGAGACTCCTCAAAAACAGGATGTAGACCGTAGCACAGTCTGCATCCTGGGTAAATACTACCAAAACAAATGTGTGAAAAATGGCTTGTGACGACAAAACAGAAACTACAACCACTAAAAATCTGATGCCGATCCACTTTTGTTTACATTTTGCGAAGAAGGAAACCTCTTCTTCAGAGATTTTTATGTTGTTTTCCTCAGTAAGTTCTTGGAGCAGCCTCACCACAGGTGAGGGAGGAAACAGGAAGCAATTAGTTCAAATCGTTCGACACAGTGTGAAAGCTAACCAATCCAGCTGGAAATGTAACAAACGTTGCATTCTTGGTCCCCAATCGAGCCGAGTCTGCCGGACTATCAGGTGTGAAAACGCCCTTAGATTGAGCAAGGAATTAACAGAAGGAAGGAGGAAGGCAAACGGACAGCTGAAAAATGAAATATGACGCGCAAAAGGGGTCGTGTACTCATGGGTCAGCCCTGCGAAGTCTGTTTGCTCAGCTCCCGTCGGCGTCTCTGTGGAAGGAATCTTTCAGTAAACGAGCAGCGCAGGGTGGAGCTCCCAAAAACTCCCGGTGGCCGCAGCCCAAAGGTCGCTCCAGCTTGGCTGCTACGCACTGTTTTGTCTCCAGCCACCTAGCTAAAAAAGAAACAAAACAAACAACAAAAAGATTAGTGGGACTGTTTTTGTGTTGTTGTTGTGGTGAAGGTGGCACAGGCTCCACCCAGTCCTGCTCCTCTGTAGCCTGAGAAGCCTCTGGGTGTTGGGGGGTCCGGAGCAGGGCGGAGAATTCCTGGATGCTGCCCCTCCGGCCCCAGCGGATGTTTAGAGCACACATTAGGTGTGACCAATGATGTCATTTTTTTTGTCTGTGTTATGAAATACCTTTCATAAAACAATGGCGTGTTGGGCTTATTAGAACTCTTTATTCCCGTATCCAAACAAACATTTGCTTTAAAGTTCTGCCGTGTGCATACATGGGAATGGGACATTTAAAGTACCACTGAAAAGAAAACACCCAAAATTGAGAACAAAATTATTATTTTTTTAAATTTACTTGTATTGTCATTCCATTTAAGACATGAAAAGTCAGTAGAAAGCCGTGAATCATGAAGGGATTCCTGCTTTTAGGACTTCATCTTATAGTTCCAAGCTTGTATTGCTGACCACTGCAGGTAAGACACTGACTGCTCATAAGTACTGCAACACAACAAAAAAAGACAACAAGCGCTTTAAGTAGAGACTCTCTTGAAGCAGAGCTGCACCGCCACCTTGTGTCGGAGGGAGGTATTACATGCGTTACATAAGTTATTATTGATAAATCTTAGGCTTCCCATTTATCCAATTAGAATGATCTCAATCTTATTCCTCCGATTTTCTCTTTTTCTCTCGCCCAAACAGATGAATGATATTATGCTGTACACCTACCCACAGCAAGATGGAAAATACAGACTCAAAAACACACTGTCTCTATCAGGAATGAAGGTAAGCACATTTTTTCTGAGGACTTATTTTCATCTATGCTTTCCTCAAACACACACACACTTGCCCACTGTTTTCCCCGTTTGCGCACACAGGTGAGCAAACCCATAGTGGACAATGTGCTCAACTGCCTTCGGATCGAGGTGTCCGACGTCACAATCACTCTCTCTGCCAGGTGAGCGACGCCAGCAGCTGCAGGTTTCGGTTTATTTTTATTTCTGTTCTAGAGATCTAAGGGCATGGCATTCCAAAATTTTTTTTTTTTTTTTTTTAGTATTCCTACTGTGAGCGGTCATTGATTATTTATGTTAAGAGCAGAGAGCCGTGTCTGTGAGGAAGCAGTCACCCTGTATTTGGGCTTCAAGGCAAAAACAAAACTAGTTTTCAGATCTTATTTTAGCAACTAGTAAAGTTAACTTGGCTAGCATCTGTAAACAGAAGTCTCTGAGGATAAGACCTTTCTGCACAATGGAGACTTTCAAAAGGTTCCCAGCATTTCCAGTTCAGCATTCTCCATGAACTACAAAAGGATAAAAACTGTGCTGCAAAATGTTTAGCCTTCTGCTGAAAGTCGGAAACGTAAATGAGTCCAAAACATGATTTTTATGTTTAAAATATATATATATTTTTTCTCAGTTCTGTAGGAGAGCGAGAGGATTGGTTTCACACTCTGAGTCGAGCCATCGCGGATCACGCTGCAGGACTCTGCACCTTTGGTGGTCCATGCAGTGAGGTAAAGTAGGAAATTATTCAATAAAATTGTTTTCTGTATTACAAACATGCATTAACATCAAAATGATCAGTTAACTATTGCAGATGAAAGACCCTAAAGAGAGTGGCAAAAAAAAACAAACTGTAATTCATCTCTGGGTTCTCTGTCTAGTGGAATTAGCTAAATGAGTTCTGTTGACTGGAGCGTTTGTAGCTGTAGCACGTGAGGATCATTCCAACGGTGTTCCAACAGGCCCGTGAGAAACTGTGGATGGCTCTCGGTGAGGCCGCGCCTGTGCTTGTGCCAGTTTCCCAGGTGATGATGTGCATGAACTGCACCACAGATTTCAGCCTCACGCTCAGACGACACCACTGCAATGCTTGTGGAAAGGTACGGCACACTCCACTCTAAAGATGTTCATAAAAAAGAAAGAAAGGACGAGTTTTTATGCTTGTTATCTGAGAGATAAACGTCAAATACTGCTTTTTCTCTGCTGATGCTGATGACATCACCCACGCTACTTTTCACCTGAGCTTCTACGATCCACAATCTCTTGAAAACAAACAGCCATGTCCATGTTAGCATATGCTAACATTAAAGTGACATGGAGCCACATTAGCATTTCATTCTTTATTGGCTAAAAGCTCTGTTGTCACTTACAATTGCTGCGCTCAGTTCTTTTATCATTTTAGAATAGATGATGAACCTCTACTGCTGCAGCGGAGTAGCTGCTGTATGCTAACATTAGCATGCGTCAGTAAAACATGATATAAAGATACCATAGAAAATCAATTCTCCTTCTAAACACAATAGTTATATAATAGCTAAAATTACAACATGTGACAACATATTGATCCAACATTTTGGCCCTAGTTTCTCCTCAATACTGGCAGGAATTAACTTTTTAGTTAGTTTCAAGATTGTATTCTAGTTCAAAAGAACATTGAAAGAGGTTCACAGTAGAGTTACAGGCTTTAATGAACTGCTCAGAAAGTAAGAGTATTGAAGTGTGTATTTTAGTGAGACATACTTTCTGTTGTAGCACTTTGTTAGTATGCAAATCTGCTTACAGCTTTTTTCAAGAGATGCATCAGTGCTGTGGAAATGAACCACAACATTGATGGTTCATTTCTATCGATACTCCTGTTTGAGCTCAGCCTATGTAGGAGATTATTAATGTTTTGATAATGAGCTGTGTTGGTTTGCAGTTATTCCCATTTTGTCCTGAGCATCTCACATAAAGCACACTGATCCGCTCCATGTGTTTGAGCAGGTGGTGTGTCGAGCTTGTTCCAGGAACAGATACCCTCTGAAGTACCTGAAGGACAGAATGGCCAAAGTGTGTGACCACTGCTACGCTGAGCTCAGGAAAAGAGGTGCCCCCTTGGTTTTTTTAAGGATCATAGCTGAGAACAGAGTCAACGGGACGTTGAATGTTGTGCACGTCTGCAGGCGGCAGCATATCGGGAGCGTGTGGTAACTCAAGCCCTCGGACCCATCGGGCCAGTCGGCCGCTCTCCGCTGTCTTCCAGAGCCTGCAGCCTCCCAGTCTGTGGAGGTCCAGGAAGAGCGGCTCCAGCCTCAGCCAGGTGGGATAGAGATCACTGTTGTTTGTCCACTGTATGCAACTTGTTAGAATCAGAAAATAGAGAATGTTCCCTGACCGGGAATCGAACCCGGGCCGCGGCGGTGAGAGCGCCGAATCCTAACCACTAGACCACCAGGGAGATGTGGAGTTGAGTTCCTCCTCTAACGCCTGGAATGTCCGGCTCCCATGACAGCTGAACTGAGCAGCTGCCAGCTGGGTTCATGTTAGCTCCCTGCCTTATTTCAAATGTGATATTTTAATGAAATGTTTGACAAAAGGTTTCAAAGTGGTTTTGTTTCCTATCTTGTTGGTCATGATATCATTTTTAGTTTAGTCCTGGCAACAAAAATGAAATCTGTGAAAACCCTTAACTGGTGCGTTTTAATTATTAGGTGTGATTAAATCTGAGTATAAAGTGGCTGGAGATTTGTGGCTCTACTTACATTAACACAGTTAATTAAAAAAAACACTCGTTTAGCAGGTAAAATTGTCTACTTAAGATATAATTTTGGCATTGAAGGTTTCATACAAAAGTCTCGATGTTCATCAGTTCCTTTATGTAGGCTCAATACAAAAACTACTTGGGCCGCACTTTGGACACCCCTAAAGTAAAGCCATCCTGCATAAAACACCCATTTCTAGTCTTTCACTTTAACGTTTGTGTCATTTCTCTGCCGTTGCCCCGTCGTCGTCGCCAGGCGTCACTCGGTGTGGATGGCTCCACCATGAGCGGCAGCCTGCAGCGTCGGAAGAAGAGCAAAAGGAAGTGGAAGAGGCTGTGGTTCCTCCTCAAAGATAAGGTGCTCTACACCTTCACAACCCGTGAGGTGAGGGGGCACAGAGTCTCCCGCACCAGCCCCAGAACACTCCCACCATCCCATTATCATTATACAAATCCATTCTGGCTCAATCAAGAAGGCATGCTCTTTCTTTGCAACATCTATTCCTCCCTCCTGTTGATGTCGGGGGCCATTTTTCAACCTTTCTTCAAGCTCTCTTGGTCTCACCGGTGAATCACTGGATTACTAATGGAGGGGATTCTCTGTGCTCTCTCTCTCTCGCTCTCTCTCTCTTTTGCTCTTTCTCCTCACAAATGCACAGGCTGTTTTTGTTGCACCGCTTTGCTCTTCTTGGAAAAAATAAAAACACCTGCTGTTTTCTTCCAGCTCTTACCAGCTGCGCTGCTCACCACTCCTTGTGATTTTTGCACCACGTCTGATGGTTTTTAACTGTTTTGGGGTTTTTTTTTCTCTTTTTGGCTTCAGGATAAAGTGGCTTCAGAAAGTCTACCTCTGCAGGGTTTCACCGTCAAGCTGACGGAGAAGCCAGACGGAGAAGAAAGCAGCAACGTGTTCCAGCTGTATCACAAGAAAACTCTCTACTACACCTTCAGAGCCGACGACCAGCACACCGCTCGCAGGTCAGCACTGCCGTCCGAGGCGGGGAGGCGTGGTTTCTGTAGATACATTGATTTGCAGTCATGTCGAGTACATGACCCTGAAACCACGTCGCTTTTTTGTTGATTAAAATAAATATTTAGATCGAAAAAAGAGCTGATTTAAAGTTATACAGATTTACATATGGATATTTGTTTTTAAAACACTAAATGTTTAATTTGTGTGTTTCAGATGGGTCAACGCCATCGAGGAGGCCACAGTTTTATAGCACCTGCTTGCCTTGGGCTACTACAACCTGCTGTGTGCAGCTGCTAGCACAACAAAACTACCTACTGACCAAGAAAGATTCAGCTCGTCTGACGTCAAATGGAAGAAAAGCAAAATCACTGGATTCCTGAGAACGCTGCCCCCCGGTGGCAAGGAACTGAACTTGTCAGTCTGTGAAGAAGATGAGTTTTTGCATGATGAATTATAAACTCTTCGGGCAAAACAAAGTAGAAAAAAAAAACCATGGGAGCCTTTTTCTTTTTAGAAGAAAGAAGAAGAAGAAGCCTGAGACAGACGCTATTTTTCTTCTATGTTTCAACTTTTTACTACAAACCTGACTGTACAGATCTACCAGATTTTTTTGTAGATTTCTTCTTTGTATTTTAATCTCTAAAAACATCCAAAGGTTTTCACCTCTCTGCAGGAGAAAACTTTGCTTATTTCAGAGTTAAAACAAATAATAATAATAATAAAAAAAGCATCAGACTGGACCAGCAAAAAGTAAAAAGCAGCTGCACAGCAACATCCACACTTTGTAAACGAGGAACCATTTACCGCCATTTTACTTCTGGTTATGAATATAAATATGCCAAATATTACGGTGAAATATCGGATTTATTTGTATGAAGTTGGTGTCGTGATACTCTGAGTAAGGGTTGTTCCTCACTGTATGAAAACATTGTGTTTCAAGTGACGTTTTACTGAATTCATTATATAAAACAAAAATAAGACCCTCAGAATGCCTCCATATCAAAAGTATGTCAACAAATGTTATGAACTATGCTTTGAACTTCGTTTTGTAAGTTTCTACATGGTAACAAAATCTGATTGTTCTGAAGTGCCAACTCAGTTGAATGCAGTTAGATTTGCTCTAATTATTATTATTATTATTATTATTATTATTATTATTATTATTATTATTATTATTATTGAATGTGCCTGAAATCAAATGTATTCCTTATCCTTTATATTATCACAGTACTGTATGAAAACATGTTTTTTTTTTCTTTCCTTTTTTTTATCAGTTACTTAAATTCAAACACAAGAATATAGTATTGTGACTTTTTTTATTGAAGCATTTTTCTTTGTAAAGTATTATCGGATGGAGTAAAGTGATCTGCCTTCATCAGACGAAAGAACCATGGATATCTTTCATCTGCTGTAACTAACAGACATTCTTTCATCATAAATGGATTTAGAAGCAGTTATCTGTAACATTTCAACCCGTCTCACAGCTTTATCTTTAAAACATGTTTGTTTTTTTCAGTTTTTCTACCCGTTTCCTTACATCAGTAGTCTTATAATGGATTGTATTTCCGTCATATAGGGCATTGTAAATGTTTGTGTACATAGATGCATTATGAAATAAACAACTTTTAAAGGTGTAAGGCGTTGGGTTTTTTGCAGCGTGAAGAGATTTGTTGCTTTGGTCAAATATGATCCAGTTGTGTATAAAAGCATCACGTCTCTCTAACCCAATGCACACTTAAAGAAGCAGCATTTACCCTCCTGATGATAAATAAATGCCGGTGTGAGGCTGATGATCCCACGCTGTGTCTTGAATAAGCAAACATAGGTGAGGTAAGTATATCTTTCACCAGCAGGGGGCAGGTTTGCATCATCTTCATGCATATATGAATTTGTTTCCTGTTCAGGTCATAGGCAGTCATCACCTGCAGTATAACACCTGCAGTAGCATCTGCATTAGGGATAAATTCAGATTGGTTGGTCCTGAAGCTAACAGCTAATCTGAGAGGCCAAATACCAAACAGGCCTTAATACAATCTGAAGAATATCAGCACTTAACGCAAACAGTGCTTTATAAACCTATAAACCATCATTCTCTTTGAACAGGAAGTGGTTATTGTTTTACACAGGAAATGGAAATACACAGAAGGGTACCTTTGAGTAGCCAATAAACTGAATACATTTTGAACGGCATGGGGAGAAATTATAACCTGACAAACTTGCCCAGCCGACATTACTTTGACATTACAAAAATCATACATTGTTTCAAAAATGTATAATTTATTCAATTTCAAAAGTTGGAATTGGATTCAATTCCAATTTACATTACATTTGTGTTACTGAAGGCACACAAATGTGATGTAAACTAGCTTCAAGTAAGTGAATACTTTGTAGAGCCATCGTTTGTTGTGATGTATTCTGTCCATTGCCACTGTACACCTAACATCTGACCTTTGACTTAGGCTGAATGTTAAAAGTTTGTACGCTTTGATCTGAATTAAACCGTTGTAGTTTTGCTCTGAATGTTGAGTGCTGCTGTCCTGCTGAAAGGTGACTCTCCATCCCAATCTCAAGGCTTCTGCAACATCTTCCTGGTTTTCTTCCGGGACGTTTCTGTATTTAGTTTCATCCAGTGCACACACACTGGATGAAACACACACCCTCCCCATGCAGTTAGGGGGAAGCGCAGCTTTGTTTTCCCTCCACTCTTGGTGTTTTGCATGTAGGTCATTGATTAGACTGTATCAGTTTAAATGAGTCTGAATACCTGAGCTACACTATTTATTTTCTTAAGTATTATTTCCCCTCTACTTCCTGTGCTGTGTTTGTCACTTAAGCTTTCAGTGAAACAAATTGAAGTTCCTGGGTGTAATGTGACGCAATGTGGAAAAGTTTGTGGGGTGTGAATACTTTTGCAAGTTACTGTGTTTGTAAAGCAAAATGTTTCACCAGGAGCCACTTGTCTTTGAGCCCCTAAAAAGCTACTTAAGACACATAAAATATTTAGTTCACATTCAGACTGATTTTGTTTGTCCTTAAGTGACCTGAAAGTTGAATGCAAATGTAATGTAAACAAGCTTAAAGTAATTATATCCTACAGAAGAAAAACAAGATGTTTCCCATATATGAATTCAGTTAGAAAATCTGCAGGTCCTTGGCTGCCAGGGCTGGAAATACTTTCACTTTCACCAGCCTTATTTAAGTCTTGAAGACATGTAAATTTTATGGAAATAAAACTGATGTGTCTTACAAGCGAACAGACGACGACTGTTCACTTTGATGCAGATGTAATGTTGCCAAAAAACACAATTGTGAAGAAGAAAGCTATTTCAGTTATGCTAATCGGTCGTTTCTACAGCAGCGTGAAGTCGTTGCATGAATATTTAAAGACGATAAAACATCACAAAAACATTTGGTCCAAAGGCCTCAAAGGCCTCTGATCGGCAAGTTTACTGAAGGCACACTGAATAAAACCAGCATTCGGAGGATCTAATCAATATATCTGAGTCATTCCTCAGACTGAAATATGAGAGAAGCAGCTGAGATCACGGCCATCGCATACAGATTTGAATTTAGCCAAGACGAGAGGATAAATACGCATGATAGTGAGACAGTGGGCTGAACAGAAAAGATTCAGCTCCATGATCCCAGGAGGGTCAGCGACCCGATACTTAAGGGAACAAAAGAAAGAAAGTAGAGGGGGGGGATGGCAGGGGCAGCTGGCAAAACTTTTCATCTTTTCATCAACTTTTCTTCTCTCTCTTCTCTCTCTCTCTCTCTATATATATATATATATATATATATATATATATATATATATATATATATATATATGTCTCTCTCTCTATCTCTCGCACACACACGCACACACACATGGACATGCTTTTCTGACTGACCAGGCTTCAGTCCCCACAAGGAGCAGCAGGTCCCCACAACGTGGTATGTATCAGGAGACTGGTCTCCACAAGGTATTACAAACAAAACACACACACACACACACACACACACACACACACACACACACACACACGTTACACACACAAAAAACTTTTCCATTAGTAGCCAGGAGACCCGCAGCTTTCAGTTTCATAGCCTCAGCATATTGTGAGCAAAGGACCTCTAAAGATAGAAGGACAGCGTCTCCTTGTGTGCCGATGGAAGCAAACTAATCCATATCCAAGAGGCTAATAGTGAGTCGGAAATTTAACACGGGTGTCTCTCTCTGCACTGCCTCTCTGCATTTCTCTCACAGAGGAAAAAGCGCACGCAACAAACCTGAGAGTAGCATCAGGTTGAACTATAATAGCTCACCGTTTATCATAATGGTGAAAGCATGATAACTATTTAAGCGTGCTTCACGTGGAAAATCCCCGTTCTACTCTGCTTTCTCAGTGATATCATTGGAGAATTAGCAATGCACCCTCAGGATGATATACCACAATCTGAAATGTTTTGGAGACCCTCTGAAGGGAAAATGATTCCTACTCATTTCTGATATTATTTGCACGCACACGAGGATGACATTCAAAGCTTGTTACACTTTAAATATGAGTGACAGCATCTCACGAGCAGCTAAAAAGTCCCGCTCCAGTTCCAGAGGACGACACAAACACCCTGGATGTGCTAGATGTGGGATTTTGTGAGTGCAGCAATTTTCACAATTGGCAAAAAAATCAGCTGGCTGAGTGTATCACCGATTTAGTGTCATTGTAAAAAACAGATTTAATAGGTGGCATGTCTAGATGAAGACGACCATTTTCCTCCTTTTTTATGGTATGTTTTTCATCCTTCCTTCCTCTCTGTTTGTCCCTCGTTCATTGTTGTTTGCTCCAAAACTACATAATGATTGTCACCGGATGGAGCTTTTTATACCCTGAGTTTGAGTTTTTCTATTTTTTTTTCATGTTACAAGCACAGACAAACACAAAACAGTGCTCACTAGTGAAGTACAAGGAAATTATACATATTTTTTCTGGATTTATTATGGAGAAAATAAAACTTTTTTACCCCCATGTCAATTCTTCATAAAACCACCTTTAATTGCAATTACAGTTCTTTTTAGATGAGCCTGTGGCAACTCTACACAGATAAGAGATTCAAAATATTCATGTCTCCTTCTTTACAAATTGGCTCAACCTCAGTTAGAATGAATGGATTTAGCATTTGTAAACACTTCCGTCGTATTTAATTACACCCAAGTGGATAAAACTGACTGATTAAGTGACTTCTGAAACCAGCTGATCGCACTGCATTTTGCTCAGAGCAGACTGAATGCAAATGCATGCCAGCATGCTTTCTGATTATTTGTGAAGGGGTTGATTTTTATCTTTCACTCACCAATCCAGTATTTTCTGACGGTCCACTGTATAAAATCCTACACTGAAGTTTGTGGGGTTAACTTGAGTAAAAGCGAAGAGGTTGAAGGGATACGGATACTTTTGCAAGCGATGTAAAAAAAGATTCGAGAGTTTTTTCCACTAGAGGTGTACCAACAGGTACGACCTCAGAGTGGAATTCCCACCGCCAACAATGGGTTCCTATTTTAAGCCCTCAAGATGCAAAGGATAGTTTCTTTTTTTCCATTTGCAGCAATGCTCAGGTGTTACATAAGTTATGTAACACCTGTTTTTCTTCATTCAGCAGGTAATCATAAAATGTTTATTGGGGGGTTTTCAGCTAAAGCAAGCATAGTTCACATTGAGCAAGAGCAAGAAAGGTTTGACTGAACACAGGGAGGTGTGTGACGTATCCACTAGATGTGCATTGGGGAGGCAAAAAGCAGGTTTTCCTGGTGGGAGTGGTGGCAGAAGTGACTAATTAACACTGATGGATAATCTTTACACAATGGAATATTCTTTTTATGGCTCCCGGTTCGAAAACAATGAAGTCACTGGTAAAGATAGAAACATTTCGAAGAAGTGAAAGCAGAAGTATTTCCTCTTGAATTATTTTTGGGTTTCTTCTTCCAGTTGCGAAGGATGCTAAGGATTTCGGCAGACACAAGGACCTTGAGGAATTAGAGAAGAAGAAAAAGAAAAAAAAAGACAGTCACATGAGGTTAAATTTGACTGAAAAAGATTTGATGTGTTGCTATTTTAAGCTCCCTTTTTTTCCAACGGTTTGTGACGGCAGTGACCTGATGAGTAATGCCAGGGTTTTGTTGCGTTAATCTTTCGGCCCTCATTTCCACACCGGGTACGTCATTTGTTTGTTTTCTTCTTTTGAAACCTTAAATAGGTCTTTTGGAGCTTAGGATGACCGTTCTATTTTCTGCCCCTGATCATTTAGCAACATGTGATCGAGCCGCTTTGTGTCAAGGTGCAACAAACTAATCAGGAAATACAAAGTCATTCATTAAGCTGAGGACAAAGAGACGTCAGTGGATTTTCTTTGTCTGCCAGTCACACTCCAATTACTTCTTTTTTTTTTTTGTTTAAATGGAAAGAGAAAAAAATTAAGTCATAAATTCTCAATCTGGTTGTGGGTTTCAAAGTTCTTGTGTTGTATCAAACTGAAGCTTTGACACAATAAAGTATATTAAAATCATGATGATATAAATGGATCCAATTCTGAGAATAAAAACATTTTGTTTCCTTTGTAGCCAATACAGTCCTGGAAGGTTTATTTTTTGCTTTTACTTTACATTGAGCTTTGATTCATCTAAACACTGATTGCTTCATTTTTGTGGATTTTAAACAGATCTCTTTTATTTAAACCTTTTTTTATTATTTTTTGCATGTCAACAACACAGTGTTTGCATTCTGCATGTTAAACGTTTGCATGTACGTTTACAGTATGTAAACAACATGTCACATACTTCCTGCATTCAGGTGTGTAGGAGGAGAGATTAATCTACATGTTGCAGGATGACCTGAATAGACCTATGACAAATAGGTTTGCTTTTTCATAATAATCTTAGATTTGTCGCATTGTTAACACACAAAGAATGTGTCACTTTGCATACTTGTTGCAAAGTGACACATGGCTTATATGAAAAATGAGAAAGGTTTTGCCTGCTACAACTGTCCACGCATAAATACATTTTGTTCTCATAAACAACTTATTTTGGACCCACCTACCTGAAGCACTATGTAGTAGATTGATTTGATTAGAAGGTTAACAGTGGACCCCTGGTGTTTGTGAGAGTCAGGAACCACAACCATCCGCAAGTAGACAAAATCAGTAAATACACGAAATCCCTTCTAAAAACCTTATCAAATGTACCATAATATGCATTAATAATATAATAATATTAATAATATTAATAATATGCACTACAGTCTTCATTATCACCCCCTGATGGCTGGTTTGTAATGTAACCAAGTCATGGTGTGTCACGTCATATTCTGCTTACGTATTTCCGCTTTCAGAGCTTTAGTTTTGCTTTTTATTATTGAGTTACTCAATGAAGAAAATAAGGAAATAAGTGATATCCTGAATAATGAATTTTAATTGTACAGGAATGGTCCACTATGCTTCAGTTTTGGAGATAGTATATTTAAATACCCTATTGTGACTTCCTGTGGCTCTCACCATGACTTCAGCCAGTTGAATTGGCTACCACAGATCAGACCCAAATAATATGAAATTCATCAAGGTAAATAGAATTTATTTCAGCTGTATAACTTAATTTGCTTACTTGAGAATATGAGTAGATTATTAATAACATTAGTCATCAAAATGTCGTACAGGGATGGTATTAAACATCTTGTGGCAGGTGACTCCATACAGTATCTCAAACCCACCAAGGTGTGACAGAAAACTACCAGCACATGTCAAAGACAAGCGAACTGGGAACCTGTTTGGCCGCCTCGGACCTCCATACATTGAATGTTCTCGCCTGCGCGTCTCGAGTCTCGGGAATTCACCTGGCTGACGTCACACGTCGCGCGCTCCTTCCTGATGAGCCGCGGCACGCGCTGGCAGTCAGAACCGCTAAGGATCCTGAAAGAAGAGCAGCGATTTGAGGCTCTTCCTCATAGGCAGGCTAAATAAGACGGGGAATTTCGGGAAGAGCTTTTATTAAAAGTCTACATTTGGTAGAAGTTCAAGACCAAGAAAGTCGGTCTACAGTTCGAGAGGAGAGAGGTGAGTTACTGAACTTTTCCCCCCGTCTTTAGTAGGACTTAAAAGTCGGTGTTTTGATTATCGGGACAACAATCCAGTATCCACCTGTGCTTACTTCCTTGTTGTAAAAGCGGGTTTCAACTTTCCTGTGTTTATGTGGGACAGTTTTTTGTTCTTTCTCTGCTTCGTAGCGAAACAAAACGTGGCAAGAGGAGCAGTATTTCTCTCTCAGTTCTTCTCGCTGTGCTGGTTCGTTAACTTTTCGTGTTTAGACTGTAATAAATCACGTGACATCGACACAAAGTCAAACATTTCTGTGGTGAGATGTCGTTTCCACTGGTCGCGCTGTCCGTTTTTGTCTGTTTCACATGAAAAACTCGAGCTGAAACATAAAAACTCATAAAATAAAGTCCCCTTAAAAATGACTGTATTTTGGTTAAAAAAAGCTCTTTAGATTACTAAAATCCTATTATTAAATATATGTTGCTGTGCGGTATTATTGTTATGACACATAAAACCAGATATGCATTTTCTTCTCTATAAAAATAAGCGCATCATAATAATAATTTTTATTTAACCAGGATGCTCAAGATGTGTTTTATTTCTCACACCAGCAGGAAATTATTCCAAATAATTTAGTTTATTTATTTTCTGCTTGCAAGGGAGTGAAACAAGTAGCAGTCTTTTTTTTCAGTCAGCTGATGGGCAGTGTGCAGGAACAGGTGGGTGACAGTTATTGCTTGTACCTCAACCTAATACTTTCTCACAAATGTTTTTACATCTTTAAAGCCTAAAAATTCAAACTTGACTCTTATAGTCGGCCCTTGTCTTGTTCAATAACTTTTAAAATGTCAACTCTTTATTTTTAAAATGAAGCGCAAGAGGACTGTTTCAAAAAAAATTATTTTAAGTTTGGATAGAAAGCCTCATCTCAAGGACTATTATTACTTTTTTCCTTCTCCCGATCCTGTTGATTTTTATCCTACCTTATCCTAGACCTGAAAAACATCAATCGGCCACGTCTGGTTACCGTGGCTTCAACCTGGCAATGGGTCTGTTTATGTTGTGCACTGCTGAGACTAAAGTCTATAATTATGAGATATCAAAGGTGAGTGCCTTAAAGGCACAAACATCCCATCAGTAAAAGCCGTGTTTAGTCGTCTGTAAAGTGAAAATGTGAGACTTTAAAGGAACCGTCTTCGTTTGACCTTCTGAAACCTCAACATCTTCCGATTCACCGGACCCACGCTGACTCTGAGCACATGACCATGTTTTGAAATGTTCCCTCCACTGGTTGCAAAAGTCTT
Organism: Poecilia picta; assembly: GCA_033032245.1. NCBI lineage: Eukaryota > Metazoa > Chordata > Actinopteri > Cyprinodontiformes > Poeciliidae > Poecilia > Poecilia picta. Next base: position 8,567,916 of record CM065357.1, on the reverse strand, counting down.
GAGTCACCCAGTCTGCAGTTGTGTTTTTGCTTTTTTTTTTTTTTTTGTCGAGGCGGTGCTGCTTTGGAGCACAGGTAACATTATCTGCCCACAGTTACTGCTGTGTCAATATGGGCTTGGGGGCATTGGGGTCTGGTTGGAGGGTACAGCAGAGACATCTGCTCAGAGAGGAGTTGCTTTTTTCTGTACCAATCACATGATGGTGGCGTGTGCAAACAGCACAGGCTGTGGTCGCATGGATGTTGAATTATTTAACAAGAACCACTGAACATAGTCACGTCTTTAAAAATAAAGCTGAGTTTTTTGTATTTGTACAAATACAATGAAATCACCTAAATTAGAGATGGGACCGCATTACACCTGCACAGACCTATTGTTACAGGCCGTACTGATGATGGGCAGTGAGAACGGGTGCAGAGCCTCTGAATGCCTTAGAGGCAGGTTGGGGTTTAGGATCTTGCCTATGGTCATTTCAACATGCAGGACGGGATCAAACTCCTCAAACTATAACTGGTGCTCCTGGTTACTCCTGCTTCTGTTGCTTGTTACTGTTACAAATTATCTTTTTTTTTCCCGTCATGTTCAGCTACATTTGAGAGAAATGACACATCATATCTAGCTGTTAGTTTTCTTAAAGTAGAGATGCACAAATGAGGTTTTCTCTGATTTCTTTCTTTTTTTTTTTGTTCTTTTCAAAGAACCGCAACAGAAAACATGTTCATTTATAGAGGTCATTTTTTTATTATTCTGGAATTACTTGGATTTCTCTAGTTATGCATCTAATCTCTTTAAAATAATCGTACACATGCATCAGTCAGCCAGAGGTCAGAATTGACTTGTTTTTTCACATCACATCTGATCGGTAATCATCACAAATTGTCAAAAATCTGATTTCTCCCCATTCATTAAATACATGGAAAATAAAAAGAATCATATTTCTTTAAAAGAAAATCAGGAAATAAGTGTTCCTTTAAGTTCCTTTAACTTTAAGTGTTCCTAATAAAGCTTAGAGGCATGTTTTGATGGATAAACATAGATAATGACGTAACACTCATTTACTTTTGGATTTAAAGCTTACAGTTCCCTAATACCTGAGGAAAAATCATATTCAGCATTTCAAAGCATAACGACAATTCAAGAACTAAGCAATGCCGCAATATTCTATTAAACTTTGTTAATAAGACATCTGCTCTTAATTGCACGCGAAGGCAAACATGTACTTGTGTTTCAATTATTTGCAGAATCAGTTCTGGGCGCTGATGGCTTTGCTCATCACATGCCTTTGTGCTTTTGTCACTGCTCGTCTCTTTGTCCCAAGCAGCCGCTCCTCCTCACAGCCTGGCATCCTGTTTGACTCCTCTGGCTCAGAGAGGCTGTTTTGTCAGGCTTAGCTAAGCCTTTGTGAACTGTGAGCGAGGCAGAAATGGATACTCCCCATTTAATGTACGCGGAGCAAATGCGGATGTTCAGAATCACACGTGGAGGCAGGATCCTTTCCTCGTTTGTGCAGCGGGTCTGACGTGATTTCAGAAGTCTGTGGGAGAAGCAGGAGAGCAACGGGGAGGAGATGCAACCTCTTGACCCCGTTTGTCAAGATACGCATCTCCTCATCTGTCGTTTTGCATCCCAATATTACCTGATCACTGTTTATCTGTGTGTGGTCTGGTGCAGTTTGGATATCAACCTTTTGTTAGGGGAAAAACAACAGCTTTCAGTTTATGTGAATATTGTCTCAAACGTTAAAACATTGTCATGTTTGCTATTTGTGGTCGTTTGTACAGAACCTGATGACTGGAGGCCGTAGCCCTACAACGGTCGTCCTGTGTGACACAAATTCCGAGAACAAAACATGTAAATAGTTGCTGCTTGATTTGAAAGTTGGGTAAATCAAAAATAGCACAGTGGTTTAAGTGACTTAATAAAACATATCCACCCTTTGCTGGTACTGCGTCTTTGAATTAGGGTTGTAGTGATACAATAATCTCACGATACAATACATGATATTCTGCCCACGATACAATATAAATTGCAATATTCAGCAAACGATACAATTCAATACACTTTTGAGATTTTCTGAAAGATTTTAGAGGGACAGAGTGATTTTGGTGACATTTTGTGACTGTTGGATTGAATTAATTTAACTGAAAACTGATTAAAAGCACCAACTACACAATACCTGGCTCTGGTTGGACACGGACTTAAAGTCGACAGCTGTACAAAATTAATCAAAAAAGTGGTGAGAAAACATGTTTCTTTTAATTAAAACGGTACAAACTGTAGCTTACATGCATTTGTAAAGTAAATAAAGTGAACCAAGTACCTGCTCTGAATAGTTTGATACCTTTTAAACCTTAACATCTGAAGGAATCACTCTAAGCCTGATGACCTGGTGCAAAGCAAGCAATGAGTGAGCAAGGTGACAGTTGGATGTTACGACACTTGCAGATGAATACCGATTTTTTTTTTTTTTTTTTTTTTTTTTCTAGGAAAGAAAATATCAATATATATCGCGATATCGATAATATTATACGGCCCTACTTTAAAAAAGTGTCCTCAATCCTTAAATTTTAAAAAATTAACAAAAAAATGCACCTTGTTTCTATTCATAAAGACCGAATATATTAATTTATTAGCATGACAGTAAATTACTCTTTCAGTATTTACCTCTAGTTGCAGATCTGGACGGCTCAGAAAACATTACAACATTAAATCATATTCTTTCATCCCCAGCAATGACATCTTTAAAAAAAAAAGTAGATTAACAAATTTGTGACTTTTAAATTGGCACATAAATATAAACCTGCATCTCAGCAGTCAACCTAATTATGCCACTTTTTATTCCGCTCCAAACATCTTGCTCCAATTTGTTTGTGACGTGTTCAACTTAACGCGTTATTTGTACATATAAATTCATTTAATTGTAAAAACTCCTGTTTTCTGCAAGTAATACCAGTAACTACTATGCACCAAATATTCAGAAAATAATTTAACAAATACAATTTCTATAATCTCTTCCCACTTTCCATCTGCATGAATGGCATTGCCATGTTTAAAGCTTGTCTGGAAATAAGACCAATATACAGCATAAAAACTTGTTCAATTTGAGTTATGAAGTAACAGATAGTAACAGATAGTAACAGATAACAGCCTCTACTGGAGACACTAAATAATCAGTGTTTGTGCTGACTCAGGTGAGGCGTTGTGTTAATGCATTCAGCTGCAGTTCTCTCCAAACAGACCAAACAGGCTGGTCTGCTTCTGTCGTGAACCCTGTTTAACAGTGTGTGCCGTGGCTCTGACTTTAATTTATTTTTGGCAGCCTTGTTAAAGGCCCTGAAGAAGGAACACAATGTGGAAAGACGGGTTTGCTTGTCCGGGAAGACACACTCATTTTACCGAATCTCAGGTATCTCCTGCTGCGACTTACTATACTTGTGGGAACTTGCTGAACCTCCCTGGCATTGTCAACATCCAAAACCTGTGATAAAAGAAATAAAAAAATGTTTTCAGTTACAGTTACAGCTGTCCCCTTTCAGTGAGTTTCAAGTACTATTATAAAAAACCATTTGATGTATTGCAATTTTTATTTGAAGTACATCTTATTCTTTATAACTTACTTTTATTGCCTTCAAAGGTTTCTTTTTTCGCAGTTTTCATTTTTCAACGTTATCCAATCTTTGCAACATCCTGACATATTTTATCCTTTGTTAGACAAGGAGAAAAGCAAAGTTGCTTGTCCAGGAAATGTGGCAGATGTTAAAGTTAAGAGATGTCCCAATCAAGACATTTTAATCTGATCTGTGTCCCTGGCAAAACTCCAGTCCTGGTATTAGATGTCGACTGGGATGTTTGTCAGACATGCATCAGTGAGTGAATTTTTAAGAATCACAGCCTATTTTGGTGTTCAAGGCTTGTAAAACTCAATATGCACATTTTAAAAACCTAATGAAACGGTGTTTTCTCTCACAATAATAGCCGTGTTTCATGGTTTGAAAACATTTTCACTATTGAAAGTGAAAGAGACGGTGCAGGTTACTTCAGGTTGGTCATGTGATCTGCTTTGCCTTGGTGAACACCTCTTGGTGTTGGGAAGAAGGATGCACACAACACAGCTGAGACACTTCTGATTACATTTTCAATATGTTCATATCAAAACACGTTTTAATAGGAAAAACAGACAAAGGAGAATTCACACAAGAATTATTATTTTTTTGTCAAAACACAATTACCTGGAGCCACGATCAAATATACAGCAAGTTGAATGAAACAAGTTGGTCTAAAACAGGGCAATAATTAGCTCATCACTTGAGCAAAATGTCAGTTTATTGAAGATTCTGGCTGTACGTGTTGTCAGATATAGTTTTATTAACAACTGATGAAAAGTGACGTTCATTTTAGGGTTTTTGCTGTTTGGATATTCTTGTAGTTTTCTTAATACAGCAGAGTTTCATTTCACAGCTGTCCTGCAGAAAAACCAGTTAGGGTGAAGTAGTGGCTGCTGTCTGGTTGCAGCAGGAGTGAGTGATATATATTTAAATGTAGTGGGATTTTAATAAATTTTTATTAAATAAAGTGAGATTTAAGTATATTTATGGCATGGAAATAAATGTTATGTTGAAGTTATCGAGAAATGAAACTTCTTTAACAATCTATCTGAATCAGAATTTTAAAAAATCAACAGTTTTACATGTAGTCATCACAGATTTAGCAAGGTGTTTACACTAACAGGCTGGTTTCTGCTTCACAACTAAAGTACTTGGGATCGCACACTTAAAACTACCCTCATCTCAAGATGGTGAGAGTTTACAGGAACAAACGAACCACTGCTTGGCAGTAACAGAAGGTATTCTTAGACTTTGAACGTGTTATTCCACTCCCCTACAAAGTGAAAGAGATGGAGAAGAAAATATAATGCATTTAATAAACAATGTGAAAGCTCAGAGCATTTATTGGTGGGTGCGAGTTTGCTTGAGTTTGGACTCTAATGTTCCAGGGTTTTGCCCCAGAAGACCTGCTAAGTGGTAGCAATGCTAGGGCAGTCCAGTAGCACCCCACTGTGTTTTTCTGTTTAAAAAGTTACTAACATTCGGGTTGCTGTGGCGGCCCAGGGGCCTTAGTCTTTGACGCAGCCGTCACGGGTTCGATTCCCGGTCTGTTGACCTTTGCCACATGTCTTCCCCCTTCTCTCATTACCCACTTTTCTGTTAATTCACTATCAAATAAATTTTATTTAACAATAATTTGGAGGTGCGCAAGGAGGCATCATAATTTGGAAATATTACTGTGTGAGGCCAACATGCAGGCGCAGAGGACAGTCCTATTGGTGCACGTCCAGTTAAATGCGTCATCTATAAACCTAGCTTAATTCAATTAAAAAAACCCTATTCAAAATAAACAACATACAGCCTGGTGGGGAGGCAAGTAAAGCCTGGTGGCCCACCAGGCCTGTAATACACTGGTGTGGGAAACCCAGTGAACAAACGACAACGTCATGTTTTGGGTGGGTCACTCAAAACATAGTGGATTTATGATAAATATCCTGTATGGCAAATATTTAAATTAGAAATCTAAATTTGTTATTTTAAGTCCCGTTAGCTTTACATTCAATGTGTGAAGTGTTTGATTTATTTCAATAGTGCTGTTATTTTTTTACTGGTTTTATCTTGAACATCTGAGAATTTCTGCTCTTTCTGTTGGTTTCATATCCACTGCTATCGTGCACTTATGGTTACAAATAATAATGATAAAAAAAAAGTTAGCTGGACCCTGAGGCACATTTCAGCCTCTCCTATTCATTGGCTGTCAGCGTTGCACATTTGTAGCTTAGTTCACATTACCCGACTGGGTCCAGCTCTGTCTAAAAAGAGTGTTTGTTTGACTGCGACTTGTCTCGGGTCGGTTCCCCTCTTCACTTCCTCTCACATCGACACATTTTTGGGCCCCAACTGCTGCAGATTTTCCCCCAAAGCGTAGTGTGGCCCCCACCCTTAACCTATAAAGAATAAAAATAAATCAACTAATCAAATACGAACTGTAACGCATCCCTTCAACCACAGCAAGTTTTCACACGTATGTTTTGACATTTGTGTTTATCAACGCTCTGTTGCAGTTTAGTTGCTCATTAATTCATCACAATAAACCAGAATGCACTTTGTCAGACCTCTGCAAGGAAGACATGCAAGATGTAGATTGTTTTTTTGTTCCTTAGGTGCTCAGATACCTTTGAGTTGAGTCAACAGGCTTCCAATAACTGCAGTAACAATCTTGTTTTTCCACATGTAGTTGGAGGAAAAAGTTCAGGTAATATTGACAATATTACAAATGACTGTGTCGAAGTGGGACAGTTTCACTGACCTGACACAGTTCATGCTGACTCACTGAAACCTGTGAGCATCCTGTCAAAACTTTAAAGGGGCAGATCACGCTTCAAAGATTTAAAAAAAAAAAAAAAAAAAATGTAATGTTCCAGTAGCCGAGTGATGACAGCATGATTAGACAGCAATTGTCTGACTCACAGCGTGTACCTGGAAGGTATTTTCATACCGGTGATCAATTATGTAACAGCCTGGGGAAAATTACTCTATTCTGCCAGATTGACGCTGTATAACTAAACTATTCATCTTACAAACATCAGTCTTGTCTCATGGTCATTTAACAGCCTATTTATTTTGATTTCTAAAACAAAGAGAACCTCTGCTGATGCTGTGCTAGCTCGCCGGGAGTTCCTGAGCCTGTTGGACCTGCTTGATCTCTTCTTCCTCCTGCGGGCCATTTTTCAACAACTCAAGCCCTGTGAATTACGGGACTTGTTAATGATGCATCCTCTGTGCATGACTTTGATTTTAATCTACCTATTGTACACAGTTTCGTACGTCTGGCTCCACAGTTGTGTTGTCTTTAATGCGGTCCCTGTCATGGAAAAGTACAGCCTTGTTTCTAATTGATTTCTGTGCCAATAAGAACAACATTCTGAGTTTTCCCCATTTAAAAGAAATAATGCTAAAACAAAGTCAGTTCTTGAAATTTATATATGAATTATTCTGTAATAATATTTTTATAGTTATTCTATTTTCTTCCAAAGGTATGATAATGCATCAAGCTAACAAAGATGATAAACATTGTTGAGGTTTTAACAAGATTGCTTGGTTAATCTGTAGTTGGTGTAGTATAATTCAGAACAGCTTCAATGAATCCAAATAGGGATTGTTTCTTAAGGTGTTTGTAAAACGTTTATAAAATGTCTTCACATATGAAATGAAGGTATCATAAATTAACACGGTTTTAAGGAATCTTTCTGCATTATCAGGTTTGATCAAAGTATAATGTAGATTTACAGTAAAGGGTTTCAGATTGCCTGTAAAACAGTGAAGTAGCTTGTAGTTGGTGGCACCTAAAGGTTAGCTCATCCCGGTATTCCCAAGGGGGGCAAAAACATCTGTGTCTTCTCTCTGACAGTGTTTTTTTTTCTGTAGGGCAACAAAAATGTTGCAGATGAACAATCTAGAAAATGTGGATTCTTCATTATTAGCAAGACCAGTTAGCATTCTTTGTTAGCCTAAAACTACTGTTTTCACTTTGACAACTTTTACTCACAGCAAATTATTTTGAGGAAACTTCTCAAAAGCTCATATGACACGATTTTTTTTTTTTAATCTCAACAACCTTACCAGAATTTTCTATCGACCTATGATATCAGGTGTTTTATTTTTCCAAGATGCTGTGACCTAATTCTATGAAGTATCGCTGCATATTTTCAGTGTGTCTTTGGGGTCTTTTTGCTGGCTTAACAGATTTTTTTATGTGCCCTAATCTACCCTCCAGTGATTTGTTGATTTTTCTTTTTTTTTAATTTTGCTTCTCATTGGCCTTTCCTCTACCCACTCCTTTTTGCGATTACATTTGCTCAGTTTTTCCACCCCCTCTGCCTAAAATAAGGCGCATTTGGGATGATTTTTGATAACACGCATTTTGTGTCAAAGGTACAAATTGCTACTAAGGCAATTCTCCACAAACTAAGGCATGTTTGTGGAGAATTGGAAAGTATTTAAGTAATTTTCTAGCCTACAAAAAGAGACATGACAAACAAGTTCTTAACCACTTTATATCAGCATCTTACTTATCTAACAATAAACTGAATATTTCATGTGCTTAAAACCTGCGTGCAGCAGTACTGCATAGTTTGGCTGCTGAGTAATGCTGGACCTTTTTTTTGAGGAGGTTGAGACTTAATGAACACCTTGGAGACCGCTGTTGACACGTCATGGTTGTTTCACTGAACTTACAGATCATTAGCCAGCTTCTGTAAGAAATCTGCCCTAGATTTTGCAAAGTCTCTGTTGTTATTACTATTATTCATTCACCACACATTATAAAAAAGACACACTGCTGCTTGAGATGTGTACATTGTGGTTGGATTTGAGTTTTTCTTTTTACTGACAATTGTGGTTAACAGTAGAACCTGTCAAAGTGGGAATTTCCATCACCTCTCAAAGCTTTTTAAAGGCTGTATAGAAAATGTTCAACTAAATACTTTGTTCACCTCAGTGGAGCAAAACAAGAGCTCTGTCCAGCTGAGGGCTTAAAATAGCACCTGGATTACTTTTTAGTCTAAGAGGGAGGCGTGTACGTTCATTACAGAATGTACTGGTTCAGTCGATTGGTGATAAATGTAGCATGAAAACAAGGTAATATTATCTTATGAAGGAGGAATGGTGGTTTAATTGGAAAGAATAATGCAACTTTATAGACAGACTGTCTCATACTATAACTGGTTCTACAACGTTGATTTAATATATTGTTCTCAAATGAAACCTGCGACCTTTGACCTTTTTGTAAGCTTTCATCAAATTTTGATGGCCAGACTTTAGAAGAAGTTTTTAGGATTCAGTCCAGGGCCCTGAGTTTTGGAACGCCCAAGAAATATATATTTTTTATGACTTTTTTCTTTTTAAGAGTCCATTTAAATGAGAGAAAATGCAGCTTGAGAAGCTGCCTAGGCGGAAAGGCACTTGACATGGCGTTGGCTAGTGTTTACCAAGTGGCCACTCATTTTTCTTGCCACTTATTGTCAGAAATAAGAAATACCATGAATGTTAGCTTCTGCAAAAATGCCAAGACTGTTTCCAGTTTGTGTACTAAAGCACAGTACAATGTGCTTGGTGCTTGAACTATTAAAATAGGACACCATTACTGTTTTCCGCGAGTTACTGAGGGTCCACTGTAATGTTAAATCTGCCTGGAGTATGAATGATTTTGAGACTGTTAGATAAAGACGTGCCCTGATTGACGTTTATTGTTTCTCCAGGAGTTCGGGGTGAGCGGTCACCATGGCACCCTTTCTACGATTTACCCTGCAAGGTTATGACATGGGCACTCTCCCCCCCATGGACGCTACACCAACTTGTGCCGTCAGGATTAAAGAATCCGTCAGTACAGGTATGTCCAAATGTACGTGCATGCTATTGTAGTTTTGAGTATTTGTACTCATGCGTGACTTTCCTTTGATTTTCCTGTTTTTCCACAGAGCGAGGAAAGACCTTGGTTCAAAAGAAGCCGACCATGTATCTTCAGTGGAAGTCCACTTTTGACGCTCATATCTATGAGGGTCGTGTCATCGAAGTGATCCTCTTGAAGAGCTCCGAGGAGCCTCTAGCTAAGGTCACTTTAGGACTGTCTGCTCTGATGGAGCGCTGCAAGGCTTTGAAAAACAAAAGCCAAACTGAATTCTGGTTGGACCTTCATCCTTCGGGGAGAGTTCAGATTTCCTTGCAGCATTTCCTGGAGGACTCAGATATAGGTACAAAAAAAAAACTCTGCAATGGTCTGATTTGACCTTTGTAGTAACTTTTGATTTGTCTATAAAATTTCCTATTCTGCATACTTGTGTTTTCTTGGGATTTCTTATAAAGTCCCAAGACACTCAGATCATACAAGTTACTTAGCTTGTCACAATACATTTTAAACAGGAGAGAATACAAGATATTTTGGAGTGACATTAATTTTAGGCTACAGGGTTTAATAACAACAAAAAATTAAGTTCCCTGACCGGGAATCGAACCCGGGCCGCGGCGGTGAGAGCGCCGAATCCTAACCACTAGACCACCAGGGACTGACTATGTGAGGGCTGCAGAAACCTTACACCCACCCATAAACCCTGTGGTCATGGATCCACTAGTGTCTAGTCTTGTATAGTGTTGTGTGTTGACCTCTACTGGAGGAAGTGCTGGCAAACAGGCTGTCTTATTTCACTTTTTAAAAACACATAGTATTCAGGGATATATAGGACTTAGATCCATTATCTGTGAGAGATTTATATTTAGCTATGTAAAGCAATAAGTCCAAAAAACAGATTTTTTTTATGATTTAGATTCTTGTTGGCTTAAATAAAAATTTCATTACTCTTGATTTTCCACATTCTTATATTAATACTTTTAAAGTTAGTGGATGATGTGGAATTTTTCGATGCTACATTACCTTTAATTGCCTGTGTTTCCAATGCAAATTCTAAAATGTTTTTTTGTCATTCTACGTATAATTATGGAGGAGCAAAACTGACGTAATAAATATAATAAATAAAACAATATGTATTCTTTTATTTATATTCTTTATTTATATTCTTTTATTTATATATTCATATTAAATCAACATAAAAGAATACATATTCTTTTATTTACACATTTATTCTTTTATTTACTATATTCATTATTTTATTTTTTCATTACGTCGGTTTTGGTCCTCCATACATAATAACACAAAAGGACAAAATGGGTGACAGGTGCTTTGATCAGTTTTAAATAGAATATCAAATTAAAAAATATAAGTTCATTCCCATTCCTACATCAAATCTCCCTCAGTAACCTTTATTTTACAGTTTAACTAAATGCTTTTGCTGCTGTAGATCAGTGGCTTATAAACTTCCCATAGAAATCACAATCATCAAGATGAAAAGATGACAGTGCCAAAATAAAAAAAATGTAGGATATTAAAAATGCAAAATAGGGAGAACTAGATGTCTTTAAATTGGCTTTGTATTGTGGGAATGTTTGGACCTGTTTTAGGAACGAGCCCCACACTCCATCATTGTCCACCCACCCACCGCACTGGGTGCCCCAAAAATCAGCCCGGTGTTTGTTTATGTATGCTTAAATAGTTCAGTGGGTTTTTTCTTCCTGCTTTTTCAGTCCAACTCTCTCTTCAAACAGAGAGAACGTTAGATTATATCTCTGTTTGTCACTCTGTTCTTCCAGAGGACATTTGTAAGGCTGCTTCTCTTTCAGATTGCTCCTATGTTAGTCTCTGCCCTCCTCCCACCTTCCCTTCTTCTCTTCTACAGCTTTTGTCTGCTTTGTTTACTTCTCCCACACCTTCTGCACCATCTCCTCTGAAAACCCCCGCTGTACTGACTCTGAGCAGCTCATTTAGAGGAGTTTTTGTCTGCGTTTAGCCTCCAAACCCAGCTCAATATTTACAAGGTCATGTGCACATTAGAAAGATGCAACAACCGTGAGGCAGTAAAAAGCTTAAAAAAAGGTGAAATAACTTGACCACTGCTCTGTACGTTGGGCAAGGAAAGATTCATAGCAGTTCTGGTTGACAAAATGAACACGTTAATCTTGGGATTTAATGTATAAATTGATGTTTCCCTCTCTGTGGCAGGCAAACCGTCGATTAAGGCTCCTCCTCCAGAAGGTGTTATGACTCTCAACAGAAGGAGAGGAGCTGTTAAGCAACAAAAGATTCACGCCATCAAAAACCATGAGTTTATTGCCACGTTCTTCCGCCAGCCCACCTTCTGCTCCGTCTGCAAAGAGTTCCTCTGGTGAGACCATTTCCAGTCTCTGTTGCAGACCAGTTGTAACTTCAGCAACATCTGACTGTGATTGTTTGACCTCCATGCATTTATTTCATCAAATCATGCCCACAAACCTCAGTGTAGTTTATTGGGATTTAATTTGATCGACCAGCACAAAGTCACACATAACTATGAAGTGGAGGGAAAGTTCTAAATGCTTTCCTGATATTTTTGGGAAAAGATTTATGAAAAACTGTAGCATGCAGGGTTTTTTTCCTCTATTAACTCTGCACAGCTGGAGACCAGGTTCATTACCAGAGATTGGGATATGTATTTACTTCTTTTTATTTAACCCTTCTTTAAACCTCCATTTATGGAGCTTCACCAATCTGTGAGTCAAGCTCCTCCTCCATCTGTCCAATCTACAGACATTTTTTATCTGTTTAGAAAAGAGCAACAGGAAATCTGTTGTTTTTTTTCCAGCCTGTGTTTTAACAGTGATTTAGATTTACCTACTTTCAGTTTTATTATCCCTTATCTTCAGTTTTGCCTGTAAAACTACCGAGCACAGACATTATTGGGTCTGTCGCATTTGGAGACTGTTCCATACAGACACTTTTCAGTATATCAAACAAATCCTAGTGCAAGAGTTGTTTCAGGCACTTCTGTCCACAAATATTAATTTTTTTTTCTCTCTTTCATACAGGGGTCTCAACAAGCAGGGGTACAAGTGCAAACGTAAGTGGCTTCTAAGTTGATGTCCTCATGTTTGCACATTTTGAACCCTCTGGACATTTGTAACCCAGACTTTTTTCTTCACATCCTAACTTTAACATTACATGTCGCTTGTCCCAGAATGCAATGCAGCCATCCACAAGAAGTGCTTTGAGAAAATCATCTACAATTGCACTGGAACAGCAGCAAATAGTGTTGAGACCTTGGTGAGCGGAGTAAATGTTTTGCAGCAAAATGTCAACATCAAACCTGGCAACTCTTATCAATATTTTCCTTTTTTTTCATGTTGTAGTTTCTGCAATGATTTGAAAATTCTTCATCTGCACTATTGGTCACATCAATAAAAATACAAGCGTTTAACTTTGATCTTTTACCTACAGCCGTCTGACGCGTTCTGATCTCTGTTCATGCAGTTCCAGAGGGAACGTTTCAACGTCAACATGCCGCATCGCTTCAAGTTCTACAACTACAAGAGCCCCACGTTCTGTGACCACTGCGGCAGTCTCCTGTGGGGTCTCGTGAGACAGGGCCTGAAATGCGACGGTGAATACCATCCCTTGTTTACATTTGTATACATCTGTCTTCCAATTAACATCCTCACTTCTACCTCACGCTTCGTCCTCCGTCTAGCGTGCAACATGAACGTCCACAGTTACTGCCAGGTGAAAGTGGCCAATCTGTGTGGAGTCGACCAGAAATTGTTCGCAGAAGTTCTGGCCCAGTTTGCCGCGGTGGGTGGAGAGTTGAGCTGTGTACTCGATTGTTTGTTTTTAAAATCCGTGCTGATGCTCACCCAAAATTTTTAAAATATGTTCATTGCAGAAAAATGACACCCAGGAAGAAGATGATCCAGAAATTGGGATTTATGATGACAGGAGTTCAGTTACAGATCCTAAAGGTAAAGAGTTTAACACCAACTTTCATCTTCCTTGTGTTGTTTGTTTAATTCTTTGAAATATATTCTTGAATTGCAATGCTTTGATCAGAATTTGCGTGGATATCTACATACATACATACATAGTCATGTACTCAAAGTGCCCAAATGTGTGTTTTTAGCTGGCGAAAAACCCAAGAGCGTGAGGCCGGCGCCTGCTACGACCCCGGCCCAAGACCCAACCCCAACCCCGACCTCCCAGCTCCTCCATCTCAAATTGGACAACTTTATACTCCATAAGGTTCTGGGGAAAGGCAGCTTTGGCAAGGTATGCCCTGCAGTGTCCATCCTTAAACAACTTCATCCTGGGATAACATGACGACCTGGTGTTTATTAAACCTACGAACTCCCGCACCTCCAGGTGATGCTGGCAGAGCTGAAGGGGACGGGTCTCTACTTTGCCGTGAAAGCCCTGAAGAAGGATGTGGTGCTCATGGATGATGACATCGAGTGCACCATGGTGGAGAAAAGAGTCCTGAGCCTTGCGTGGAACAATCCTTTCCTCACTCATCTCTATTCCACGTTCCAGACCAAAGTAACAACACCTTTGCTGCCTCCCACTTCACAATTTTGCACTCCTTCATTCTGGTCTAACACAATTCCCTAAAGTTTGTGCTTGTAGGCTGATACTGTTGCAGGGCATTGCACATCTCTGTTAGTAAAACAGGTTTCTCTACTTGTGTCACGGTAAACTCTAATGAGGAATAAATTAGAATTTAGATGGGGCCTAAAAATGTACTTTAATTAAAGCCAGAGGCTGCATATTATTTTAGTTAAGAATTTACTGCTTTTGTTTTTAGACCACCAGCTGAGCAAGCAGTGAAACTTCTCCATTTTTTTTTAGCTTATGCTTAGCGTCTTCCCGCTCCGTCTTGGCGCTTGTTGTAATGCCAGGGCGAGTCGAGTGCAAACATTCTGGGATGTGCGATTGAAAAGATCCTTTCCCCATTCATACGCACCACTCTCCACTTGTTGCAGTCCTACTTACTTTAAGTAGGACTGCAACTTAAAGTAAGTAAATTAACCTATCTACTCCTATCTAGAGGAGCAGATAGGTTAAGCTATCTACTCCTCTATTTACATGGTACTAAGTAGATTAACACAACTTTATATCATCTGTTCTCGTTTGGTTTTCTCTGCTTGAGAAAACCAAGCCCAACCCAATGTTTTAGTGCTGAGAAAGACAATTCCCAGCTGTCTGTTAGATAACGCCACACAAACCCAGCCTGTGTTATCTGAACGTCCGCCCCCACGCCCTCCACTTGTGCTTTTCACGTCCCATTTGTGAACCGACGGTTATATCTTGTTTTCACAGGAGCACCTCTTCTTCGTAATGGAGTTCCTCAACGGAGGCGACTTGATGTTTCACATTCAGGAGAAAGGCCGCTTCGATCTCCCCAGAGCCACGTGAGTACGCACCCAACCTGTGACGCAGAGGTTCGCAGATGCAATGCCGTCTCGATCGACGTGAAACGGTTTGAATTTTCCCCCATAGGTTCTACGCTGCTGAGATCGTCATAGGGCTTCAGTTCCTTCATGCACAAGGAATCATCTACAGGTAGGACTCTGCTCCAGTGTGTTCCCATCAACCTGCAGCGTGGCAGGTTGAAAAACTGTTTCACTGGATGCGCATGTGCCTCTTTTTGTCTACAGAGATTTGAAGCTGGATAATGTTATGCTGAACAGTGATGGACACATCAAAATAGCAGATTTTGGCATGTGCAAAGAGAACATCTCCGCAGAGAACAAAACTGGAACGTTCTGTGGAACGCCGGACTACATCGCACCCGAGGTCAGTCCGAATCTCCTCAACAAATATCTTCCGTTACTTCATTTAAATGTCAAACCTTAGCTGTTCTTTTATTTATAGTATTACATGAATAAATGCGTGTGTGTACCTCCTGGTGGCCTTTACCAGTATTGCACCTTCATGCGACGCAACACCAACTCCACTGGTCTCTTCTTTCATAGATCCTGGTTGGACAAAAGTACACCTTCTCAGTAGACTGGTGGTCATTTGGTGTGCTCGTCTACGAGATGCTGATTGGTCAGTCGCCGTTCCATGGTGAAAGTGAGGACGAGCTGTTTGAATCCATCCGGATCGATACCCCCAACTACCCCAAGTGGATGACCAATGAATCAAGGAACCTGCTTGAGCTGGTGAATAATCAGTAGTGTCGAGAGCAGGATCGCACACACCACATTCATATTGTTTGCGATTCAGTCGTATTTATTCTTGCCTCTCTTTCAGTTGTTTGTGCGAGAGCCAAGTCGCAGGTTGGGTGTGGTCGGCGACATCAGAGCCCACAGCTTCTTTCAATTAATCAACTGGTCGGCACTGGAGAAGAGACAAGTGGAGCCGCCTTACAAGCCCAAAGTGGTATGGGAGTATATTAGAAGTGCACAGTAAAGTAGGAGACAGGGAAATAAATGTGTTCCTTAGAAATTGGAATATTGTAAGAAGTATTTTCAATACAAAATGGTTGCGGTATGGGTTACAAAATATTGGGAAGATTGTTCATTCTCACTGTTGTCCAGCAGAGTCACTGGCACTCTCCAAAAGAAAGGTAGACCACAAAAGGCCATGACTAAAGAAGTCTATAATTCTCCAAGAATGTTAATGAAAAGTTGAGTGTAAGGAAAACATTGTGTGCAGACAAAACAAAACAAAAATGGAGAAGTATCAATTGTTCATGGCTTAATTAAAGCAGCATAGGCTTCCTGGACACCACAGGCCAACTGTTAAGGAACACTAACCAAGACATTTCTAGAATTTAAATAACATATCTTTTTTTTTAAATGTCTCAAGTTACTTTAGTTTTTTGAGAAACTTAGTTGAAACATAAGGGGTTTTACTTATTGAATTGAATTACTGAACTTCATTAATTGTGTCTGCATCTGTCCTGATTACCGGCTATTGTGAAACTCATGGAGCTCTTTTTTTTTTTTTTTTTTTTTTGTTCCTTCGTGTCCACAGAAATCTCCCAACGACTACAGCAACTTTGATCGGGACTTCCTCAGCGAGAAACCCCGCCTCACTAACTGCGACAAAAAGCTCCTTGCAACCATGGACCAGTCTGCTTTTAAAGGCTTTTCCTTCATCAACCCCAAAATGGAGAAACTGATAAGAAAATAGAAGGGAAATAAAAGGAAGCAAAAACTCACAAAAACCAAAGTTTTAGCTAAGGACACGGAAGTAGGCTCTCATGTTACTCTGTTTATCTTCATGTGGTGTAAGGGTCAAGTGACTTTTGAGCCTGCTTGTAAGCTTTATGGTTCCTCTGATACATCAGGAGATAAAGCGACGTCTGCTGGAAGAGTGCATTTATCTCATCTCCTCCTTCAACAGACAGCGCAGGTTTTCAACAGAGCTCAAAGCTTCAGGAATGCGAGTTGGATTCGTGGACCAGTGTCACGTTTTGTTTATACTAAGGGGCACAAATCAATTATGAGTTTAGTCTTCATTTGTTAAGTCGTGTTTTCTTCATTCACTCTGTATCGTATCACAACTCTTTAATTTGCAAGCACAAGATTCACACTTTGATTTTCTGAAACAGTAACGTTGTATAAACCTGACATTGCACGTGTAAACTACAGGAGTTGAATGTATGTGGAGAGCATATTCATTGTAGCACTTTTTGCACCCAGATAGAGATTATAGGGACTGTTGCATGGAGATGCCTTTTTCTTTTTTTCTTTTTTTTTTTAGATGCAAAATGGGGCTACGGGTTGCCACTATCATTTTGTTGATGCAGCTGGTTTAGCCCATTTGGGATGAAATGTACTGTAACGGTGTCGACGGTTTGAATTTGATCTGAACTGAAGCATTTATGCCATGACATAAACAATACTTTCCTGTTATTCCTTTAAAAGATTTTGTTGGCTCTAGTGGCCTTTATTGGAAAGTAGTTTGACAGGAAAGAGGGTTATGAGAAAGGGGAAGGACATGTGGCAAATGTCAGCAGGCCAGGAATTGAGCCTGCGACCACCGGCATGAGGACTGAGGCCTCAATAGCTTTATTGTGCTTTACCCGTGCGCCACCACAGCACCCCTGTTTTGTTCTGTTTTTAATTTTTTATTCTGTCTTTATGTAAAACGAGGATAAAATATCAAAATAAAGGAGAGTACAAGGGAAGTTCTCCAGGTTCTCGTGGAACTAGGTGGAAGAACGTACAGCGTGCGTTTCATATTACACCTGTATGTCTGTATGCAATGAAAAATGTTGTTTTATAAGAGAAGTGGCATTTCTGTGTGAGAACAGATCTTTGATATGTTATATGTATGTTACAATATTTAAATACCGGGGTTTGACAGGGAAATGATGCAACTCTATAAACAAATCATGTGTTTAGCTGTTAACTGCTCGATGTTAATGGAGTCCTTTTGAAATGTCCATCTTTTACAAATGATTCTGAATAAATATACTTGTAAACTGAACATTCATTCTTGTCTACTGTCCACATTGCACTTTGATTAGCTTTGGATTTGAGGTGTGTTAAACAAGACACTGAAATATGAGCCTAAAGTAAATCTGCCCTTGTGAGATTTACTTTTGTTTAACTGAAAACATTTTGTATTTGAGGAGTCAGTTTGTAAAATTCAGCTTTTCTATGAACTGAGGTCCACACACCAATCAGTTTTGACTCAAAACGGTGTGTTGTTTGCTAAAAAGTTGAAGAAGAAGAGGGATTTTGTCATCCATAATCCCTGAAAGTCCAAACTGTCATCCAAATCCACAATTTAATTAAAAGAAATAAGCTTTGGAATGTGTGGTGAATTAATCTGTGGGCTCACCTGATAATGGAAAATATAGTTTGATGGGGAGAAAACTTATACAAACAGGTTATTGCATATTTACTTGTTTTAGAAGCAGTTTTGTTTGTTTTTCAACTGAATTGTACATGGTACAAGAAGAATAAATGATTAACACATGATTTATCTTGTAAACATTTAGCCATTGTATTTAGTCTAGTTAAATGGGACTTAGGTATAGAAATATGTGACAAACATCTATGTGTTTCTACATGCTGAAAGGTAGTTCTAAAGAAAATGCTATAAAACGAACGTGATCACCTTTAACCTTTTACAGTGTGATAAAAATTAAAAAAGAACAGTTCTCTGTAATTTCTCAGACTGTTCAATCGGATTCTGATTCAGTTCTTTGTTCGCCTTCAAAAAAAAAAAAAAAAAAAAAAAAAAAAAAAAAAAGCAGTTCGACAAACACCGCGCAAATGTTTTCCGTAGCGCTAAACTAATTCTAATGATTTGGAGTCTGCGAGCACAACTCAAGATCACACAAAAAACGAGGCAACGAGGCTGCCATCTAGCGGCCACAATCTGACCTGCAGCTCCCTGGTCGCTGAGGAGACGAGGAAGAAACGTGCTCGCGCCGCGCGCGCCTCGTGTGTGACCTGTCCTCATCCTCTCAGTCTGGACCCGGCGGTGTCTCACCGTTTCCCGCGGGATGTCCAACAAAACCAGAAGTATGCGCACACATAAACCACGGTGTTCATTTTTAAAAGACATTTCTCCCCGCAAACATATGGTTTAAACATTCCTTGGCGTTAAAGTTGAAGTACTATTGTGATGGATAATCCTTGTTAGGAAATGACACGGTCAAAAACAAAGATACATTGTGTGTTTACTCTCAAAAAAAAAAAAAAACGCAGCTTCTCATTTGGCGTCGCCTTTTCCCCCAAAAATGCTTCGCAACAACAGCAGCACCTTTACTTTTGTTGAATAAATAAATTAACTAGGAAATAAATTCCTTCCCCTGTCTTCGCAGTTAAAGCGAGACACTTTTGTTTTATTTTAATGGTTGATTCCACCCGAGTGTATTCATATCGGCTGGGTTCTCTCTTTTTTTTTTTTCCTCCTTCTTTTGTCATAACACATGAAGGGTTGGTCTATTGTGGAGGATTATTTTTCACCGTTGGATTGAGCTACAAAATGTGTTTCAGCCCCGCGGTTCTACAGGAGCGGGTTTCACAGAGGAGAAAATTCACTCATTTGGTTGAGGAAGCGCGTTTGTAATGATAAATGGACGGACTTTGAGCGTTGCACTCACACTGTCAACGCATATTTCCAGCAGTTTCTCCCGCCCTCTATTCCAAAAAAAAAAAAAATAGAAAAAATAAAGAAAAAAAAAAAACGACTTGCCATACATGTGCAGCGTGTTGTTCGGTATCACTATGTGTAGTGTTGTGATGTGATTTAATTAAAAGTACTAACTCACCCTCATCTTTATGTCACATGCTACCCCCCCCCCCCTCCCCTCCCAATTAGAAAATCGAACAAGGAAGGAAAACAAAGCAACTCGTTCATCTTTAACAACATTCCGTCGACTTCTTTGTCTCGAAGTGTGTTGCTTTTGATGGGAACAATACGACACTTATCGAAAGTGGGCTGATTAGCCTGTATGTGAGCAGTTCATGTCAGCTGAACCATCAACTATAAGTCCAGATTCCGCTGGGGATTTAAGGAACCTCCTTCCCCCCCAACGACCGTTTCTGTTACTGGAAATGAATGTCAGCGGGAAATGTCGGGGTATTTCTTTCATTTTGTGTGCTTGTTATAATGTTCCTTCTCCGCTCTGCTTGTCAGATGTTTTATTTGTGTGTGTGTGTGTGTGTGTGTGTGTGTGTGTGTGTGTGTGTGTGTGTGTGTGTGTGTGTGTGTGTGTGTGTGTGAAGATGGAAGTCGGGATGATGATGAAGCCAGGCTCAGAGGCATATAGGCGGCTGAACATGCGCAGTGGACACTTGTGCCATATTGGAATGAGGTCGTGAAGGAAAAGTGCGTCAAGCTAACGGAAGTACGGCGACTCGACCCTCCACATTAAAGGCCCCGCTTGTTGCCTGGGCGACGGTTGGCGCCACAGATATTGACGAGTAGAAGCCGCGTGAGCGTCAATGTCGCCGCCATATTGAAGACAGGCATTTTCTTTGGACACGCAAAATGCAAATTGTGATGTAAACTATGTCATTGGTTGTCTTTGGTGTTTCAGTTGTTAATGTGGCCAACTAGAAAGGGAAAACGTTTTGCTGAAACCCCACAGTTACTCATAACTCTTTAAAAAATCATCATTACTAAATAAAACACCACATCTGTTAAATAAAACATTACATTCATATTGCAAGTCTGTCACAGCCATTATGAATCATTTAATCTACAAGAATATTTTAACCTAGAAGTAGCTGTAGTTTGGGAAATAAGTTCTAATGCATTTGAATTTGAGTCACTCTGGCCTGTAGCTTGAGACCTATAAAATCCCAAGGTCTCCTGTTCTTACGCTCTGAAAAGTGTGAGATAGCATAAAGACGCTGGTGTTAGTGACGGCACTAATAAAAAGGAGGGAATAGTTGTAGTAGATGAACAACAATAGTAATGATAACAACGCAAAAATGTGTTTTTGTACCCAAAATCTTAAATAACTCTGGGAATTTAATTGCATAATATTAATCATTTTCATCCCAGAGGAAAATTCAATAGGGAAATTAAATTACATAGTTCAGGGACAAAAGATGCTGAATATAATAATAACATTATTATTATCATTATTATTATTATAGAAGTTATTAGTTTATTTATTTTGTTGTGTTTTTGGAGGTAAATTAAAATAAGTGAGCATTATATACGTCGACTTGCAGGCCTAAAGCATTGATTTGTCTAAAATCTCGCGATTGTTAGTTCTAAAACACATTATTATTGGCCGGATATCTCATCATTATTTGCTGATAGTCAACTTTTGTGCTTCTTTCAAGCGGTAGGCCGCGCCTTGGCGCTGGTTTCCAAGGCGACATGCCACTCACAACATGGCGCCGCGCTGACTTATCGTTTCCACGGAGCAACGAAAGCCAAACCTGCGCCCGCGGCTGTATACGTCTATGGCGGTGGCGACCCGACCGTCTTATTTTGAAAGGTTCCCCCGGTACTCCGGCTTTTTCACTCACGCTGGATTAACAGAGCTGCGAGAGCGAGCAGGCGGAGAGGAACGGCATCTACAAAACCGACTTGGAAAAACTACTTATCGGTAAGCGGGGAATTTGGCGACTAAATATTCACGTAGTCTGTGTTGTTTTTCACGTTTTCCCAACGGTGTTTGGTGCAGTGGGCGCGCGTTCGCCTTTTTTCCCGTCTCTCAAAAAGATGAGTCGGCTTCGGTCGAGTGTAAGCGCCCTTATTGCTCAGCAGGCTTGCTCCTATATTGCTCCCCAGCCGTGACGTTCAGTAACTTGACTCGGACACAGTCGGTCCCACCATGTGTCCAGAGTCCCGCACGGCCCTGACACGCTTCGGACTCGGGGGGGGGGGGGGGGGTTATTCAGCGGGTTCGCATTTTAATTCGGTACGTGTCGTGTTTTGCTCAGTGTGAAAGTTGGACCGTCAGCGCAGTGTTAGTCTCTCTGCAAAAGCCATTCTTGGCCCCATCTCTCTGTCTCTCTCTGTCTCTCTCTCTCTCTCTCTCTCTCTTTCTCTCTGTGTGTGTTTCTAAATGCAGCGGTTAGTCCGAACAAGCGTTGCAATCTTCAGGCTAAAAGCACTTAAAAGATTCTGTGGAAATTTCCACTTATTTGGCCTTGAACAACTCCGTACATTTGTAACGTCGAAGCCTTACATAATGAAGGTTGCACGACCTCATCCGATCCGTTTCTCTGAGGCGATCGCCAAAATAAACTAGAACGCGGGTTGGTTTGAGAAGCTGGTGAACGCCAGGATGCGTTGGACGGACTGAACTGTTGACGTTTTCCACGTTGACTCAAAGCAACCGATTATTCATGTGGCCTCTTAACTTCCCTATTGTGCAACTTGAGCGATCCGCTGGCAGCGCGCTGACGTGCCGCACCAGCTTCTCTTGCAAAGTGCACGAGATCTGTTATTGAACAGATGGCAAAACATGTTTTTTTTTTATTATTTTTTATTTATCTCCATCGTTTTCTTTTTTTCTTTTTTTTTGGGGGTCTTGAAGTTGCAGCAGGATGAGTAGATATGGTGGGTGGTACGCAGGCCAGCTCGTGACTTTTAGAGACTATACGCTACATGTTGTCCATGTTAATGCAGTTGGGGAAGTTGAAGTGATTACAATTTCCGTATGAAGTGTGA
This sequence comes from Poecilia picta, assembly GCA_033032245.1. Lineage (NCBI taxonomy): Eukaryota > Metazoa > Chordata > Actinopteri > Cyprinodontiformes > Poeciliidae > Poecilia > Poecilia picta. Next base: position 8,545,353 of record CM065357.1, on the reverse strand, counting down.
GCTCCTCCTGGCTGTTCATATCCCAGAAACTACGTGATTTGTCAGCCATAATTTTTCAGTTTTTTTATTTTTATTTTACAGTTTAGAGTAGTTAGATTTTGGAAAAAGAAATCTTGTAGAAAAAAAGTAAACCAAACGCATTCCAACTAGACAAAAACACCAATCGATTAGCCAAATATCAGTATCGGACATGATGTGTGAAAAAAAATATCCTATCGAATAAATGGATCAAAACTCGACCAACGTTGTTTACATGGCTACTCTGCTTTGTTTAGCTTCATAAAAAGTCATATAATTGTTAGAAAAGAAGTGCTTTGATGCATAAGTAGACATGATCTTGTAGTTCCTTCATTTTATGTTGGGTTTCCAAATTACTACCTGACATCAAAGAACCCGCTGCATATTCCTTTCTCTTTCATCTTTTCTAGTGGGTTAGTGGACAAACATGGGCTCTGCATGTCACAGCTGGAAGAAAAGTGAAACCCAGATTGGCTAAAAAAAAAAGAAAGAAGAAGATCAGGGTTCCTCAAAATAAAACTTGAAGCTCATCTTCCCAGTAGCTATAGGTAACTATTAGATTCTCACTATATGATAATCTTCAGTATGAAAGTACAATATCATCACCATGACAAATAGACTTTTTTCTATTATAGCATAATGTTCTTCTATTAAAAAAGAGAAACAACAGTCATTCATTGTTCTGCTAAAAGAATGTAACATTACTAGCCCAAAATAATGCAACTGTTTTGACTGTGTTATGTGGAGTTGGCACATACATAAATGTAGCGCACGTATATTCTGTTTTTGTTTTTTCAGTCAATGGGGTTTATCTTTCTTTTAAGCAAAGTTTTTTATAGGCCAACTGACTGGCAGTGCTCAGCAACAAGTGCTATGCTCTGTATAACCGGAAGAAGAAGAAGAAAAAACACAACTCTGGTATTTCCAGGAATGGTTTGATGAAAAACTTTGAAATTGTGAGACTTTTAAGACATTAATACTTGTATTTTTCTTACAGCGAACACAGAAAATACACCAAGTATCAGTTTACTTTTATTTAGTTTGATCTGTTGTCACAATAACTGCATGTCCAGAGTGGAATGAAATGATATGAAAGACAAAAAAAAAGATTTATAAGTGAACACATCCGCTGGATTTTAGAAATGATAGTTGTAATAATTTATTGTTTGTAATATGTTGCGCAACATCAACAGCTGCAGTGATAACAGTAATATTAGGATGATTTAAGATAACGGGGTTTTCTTTTGGAAAAAGAAACATTTCTCAAAGGTCATAATTTCCTTTTATTCTGACTTGGAAAAATTTTTCTTTAAATCTTGGAGCCTCATCCTTTCTGAAATCATAGCAGCGTGAGGCTTGTTTCTATGCAACAAACACAAAAGCAGATGAGGGCTGTGACTCTCTGCTGAAGGGATTTTTCTAATCTGGTTCATTCACTTCTGCTCCTTTGTGTCCAATACTTTGCTTTTTAGGTCCAGTCAAACTTTCTTTCCTTTACTTCTCTCTCTTTTTTTTTTGTCACAGGAAATTCTCTGAGTGATTAAAGAAATTGGCGGTGCAGGATCATTTTGCGGCGTGTAATTACAAGCTTTCGCGGACGAGACCTTTTCTCTATTTTTTTTTCTTTCCTTATCCTTTTGGAACATCTTTCTCTCTGGAACACAGATTCACTGTTAGTAGCTTACATTTTTCCATTTAACGTTTTGATTTCTGGCGAACGTGATGTTTTCTGAATTATTTTGGGGGGGAAAACAGAGAGACTTCAGGTGAAGCAGACTTGAGTTCTTCGTATCCTCACTGTGTCGATGAATCCTGCTTTTATCCTTTTTTGGCTGAATCAGACCTTCTTCCTGGAGCGGACTGATGCCAAAACATCTCCAGCGGTTCAGGGACTCGCCTTCATTTTGTCAAACACCTCACCGTCTCCCCTCCCGCTCAGTCCGAGGCTGCGTTACATTTCAGTCAACCGCAGTGCAGAGAGCAGTTTGTTTAAAAAAAGAAAAAAGAGAGAAGCAATTTATCGGGGTGAGTATTTTAAGTTACTATAAAGAGCTCTGGAGCTAAAGTATCAGTGGCGATTTTGAGGCTGTCGGTTACAGAGCAGCCTCAAAAACTCTCCATCTGAATGATCTTCCCTCATTAGCATCTTGTCTAATCTCCACAGAACAGGTTGGGTCTCAGTCAGTTCTGTCCGATAGCAGAAGCGAATATGTCGACGAGCTCACTTTTTAAGAGTTAATCTTTGTGAAAGTACGTTTCACGAAGGAGTAGGAGACGAGCAGACATGAAGCTAAATACCTATAACTCTTTAGCTTCTTTTTTTGTTCCCTGCATATTGTGATAAGAAACACATTTTGAGAATTTCCGGCAGTCTTTTTAAACTTCGCATGCAGTCAGAGTCTCGTGTAAACGATGAGTAAAACGTACAGTTTCTCTAAAAAGATGCTTTGCTGCACCAAATCCGAAAAGGACACAATTTTACTCCTGTTTTTTGATCTTAAAGTTACCAGTTATTGAGCCCCCTCCCACACCTGTTGCTGCGCACTGCCGTTTAGAAGTAAGCTATAGTTTTCTTGCCATTTTTAAGGAAAACAAGGAAGCTGTGAGCTAGAAGCCTGCCACTTTTAGCTCATGTTAAGATGAAGCTGCTACCCTCAACATGCTAAGTACAGACAACTGCTGGCTCCATTTGAGACTAATTAACCAGCTAATATCCATTATGAAAACTTATGGTTATTTAAAAAAAAACAACCAGAAAATCGACCTTTTATTTTGGCTCAAGTTTGTGAATTTAAAACAACTAATAAATCAGTTATAATTAACTTTTACATTCAATATTCAACATATCATCTTGGCAAAGGTTGGAACAATGGGTAGTTTTCTTTAAATAAATGCAATCAGGTCATCTTACTGCTACACATACAGTTGATTTTGCTTTTAGCGATAAATTCTGTGACCGTTTCATACTGTGAGAATCTCACACAGACCCAGGCTGAATAAATACTTTCCAGCTTCGCTAATTGCATGAGAAAATCCCTTTTTTTCGTTTCTCTCTGACTGATCGCCACTTATGTTGCGCCGGTGAGCTACAGATGCCACCAAGCGGAGTTCAGGGAGACGTCCGTTTGTGTTTTAGCGCGTTCATATTATCGGATTGCTCTTCCCCACCCGGGGACGTCGGAGGCTCAAAAAGGCGTTTTTATTTATTTATTTATTTTAGAACTGTTAAGTGCTGATGAGGATATGATTCGGTAAGTGCTTGTTAAAGGGGATGTGCAGCGTGGATCTCCTGTTGCCTCGGAGTGCCTGGCGTGGGCGCGTGAGTGTGTGTGTGTGTGTATACATTTGGAAGCTCTCGTCTTTCGGGTTCAGTCAGAGTGTCGGTTGGCGCGAGATCGAGGCGGACCTTTGCTCGCTGTGGTCCACGCAGACCACTCTCTGCTGCGTGCAAAACGGGGAAGTTGCTTTTCTTCCTGTCTGCCTGTACCAGCCGAACATCTGCAGAGAGCTACGCCTCATGCTGCTTAATGACGCTGCAAAGAAACAAAACCTTACAGGCGGTTTTTGGTTTAGTCTCTTGTGTGAATATCTTAGCTTAGTTCACGTGTGCTAACTTACAAGAAACTTTGTAGGAGCTCGATTTAAGTTAATGGTTATTTCACTTATAACATGTGAAAAATGTCTTGTTATAAACGAGTGGTGCTTTTTCCATTGATAATAAGGGATTATTGCCTGAGAACTAGCTCCTATGTGTTGCTGAAAAGTTATTTGTAAGTCAGTTTTCTTTTATTTTAAGTGTACTAAGATATTTTTCCACCAGAAACTAGACAAAAGATACTTGGTAGGAGTTTGTATTTTTGAAGTTTGTTTTTAAGTCAATAATTGATGGAAAAGTGCAAGTAGTAACTTAAATAATTTGCACATGAAACTAGACATATCTTTTTCCAATATTATAACATACTTATAACTAGTGCTTTATCAGCAATATTAAGGAATTATTTACTTAAAATAAGCTCCTAATTCTTCCTGAAAAGTCTCTTTTAAGTTTGTTTTGTGTTATTTCAATTATACTAAGATGTAGAAAACTGTAAGATATAGACACTAGACCAAAACTACTTAATCAGTTTAGTGTTTTAACAGAGGAGCCTGTTTGAAAGTTAAAACGACCAAGGTAGAGTCAGAAATGTGTTGATTTTTTTAATTTTTTTTATTATTTTGGCCTTTTTTTTAGCATAAAGCAAACAATTATACTTTTTTCTCAACTGCTCTTTTTTTCCTCTTCTTCTAACCCCCTCCCAGTACAATGAGGACCTCTGGTTTGTGTGTCTTTTGTCAGAGTTGGGAGGTGGTGGTGGGGGAAGAGACAGAGAAAGTCTGGTGCGGGGTCGCGGGTGAAAGGCGGCGCTGGTCCCAACGGAGCACCAGGGTCGCCGTGGCGGTCCGGCGGTCGGGGAGGGGGTCGGCCCTCGGTGGCGGCCCCTGTTTTAATAGAGATGTCAGATGTGACAAAGACGAGGCTGACAGCGCGGCTGAATGGAGCCGAGGCCGAAACCAGCGCTCACCCTGTCCCTCCTTTCGCATTCACGCCGCCACCGCCGCCGCCGCCTCTTGTTGCTTTAACTTATTTCATCTGCTTTTCACAGCCAGGCCAGGGGTCAGCTCCCTGTGTCAAAACTATCCACATTCACGTCGGGCCGCCGTTTGAATCGTCTAAAAAGAAGCTCCCAATTAAGATTAAAAAAGAAAAAATCAGAAGCCTTTCCTTTGCGAGATTAAATTTTCCAGCCATCTGGGGTGCTACTTAGGTGCTAAGTGCAGGGCCAGAAGAGAAGCTTTTGGAATATTAATGTTCTGACTTAAGATTTTGCAGTATTGTTCAGCAAAAGTCAGCACTCCTTCGTTTTCTACTTTCTGAAACAAGCTGCAAATTAAGGCAGCAGAAATTCTCTTTGTTCTGAGCCTGAATTCCACCAGCCGCTACACGTCGCTCTGGCTGACTGTCGGTGCGAATCCATTTTGGGGAACTCGGGCACCGTAAAGTACTTATATTTGTCATGTTAAAACCACAAACTATAGTGTATTTTTGTTCAATTTTGCTTGCAAACCTGAAAAGTGTGGCGTGTATGTGCTTTCAATACTCCGATAACATTCAGTTCCACAAACAGGCTTCAGAAGTCACATTATTATTAGATATTCTCATAGAATGAGAGTCTGCTTGTGTTTAAGTGAATCTGTTCTGTTTAGAAGCAGTTGTTCTGTGAAGGCCTCTGAGGTTTGTTGGAAAACATTCGGTATCCATATCCGATATTATTTTAATCCAATCCAGAAGTTTGTTTCTGATGTGAAGTGAGACCTGCATCTTTTAGCAGCTTTAAGCTCTTCCTCTGCCCACATCTCCCAGAATGCTGTGCAGTTTTGGATCAGAGTTCAGTGAATATTGAATCTATCAGATGTTTTATCTATTGACATCGATCACATTTCTATTGCGATATTTATTTTTATTGATTTATTATTGCATGCATCATTGCAGTTTTTTGCTCTAGTGGCCTTTATTTGAAAGTGCAGGAAAGTGGGTAAAGAGAGAGAGCGAATCACCAGGCCGGGAATCGAACATGCGACCGGACTAAGGCCTTGTCCTGTGGGTTGTGCTTAACCCCTGCGCCTTACAGTCTGGCATGTCTGTTGTTATGAAGCAGAAATGGCACCTCGCGTATCTTATTGTGGAAAGACATCTAAAGCAGAAGGACAGTGCACCAAAGAGAACACCATACCGGCTGAAAATCTATCATTCTCCTTTCTTGCTAGGTCTTTGGAGCGGTTTTGTCTGATTCGCTCGCTCTCGCTGGAGAACAATCCTTCTCATCTGCTCCCTCTCAGCGCGCCGAGCCTCAGCCTCCAGGGGGCCACCACTATGAGCCAGGAGACGCCCGACTGTGGTAGGAACTTCTACGAGCGGTTGTTTAAAATGAGTTGCCGGAAAGGAGCGCATGAATATAAATGTGTGTGTGTGTTCGTTTCAGATGGTGACTGTGCTCAGGATGTGGCTGACTTCAGTTGGGACGACTACCTGGAGGAGACGGAAGCCGTGGCCGTTCCGCATCACGCCTTCAAACATGTAGGTGGAAAGTTTTTTTAAAATATTTTTAGCTTAGTTAAACTATGTTGCAATATGAAAATATCATTCAAATGAAAAGTTGGAGTCAGCCTCCCAGATATGAACACAGAATTCACAAGATGTTTTCTTGAAGCTGCGCTGAAACGATTGAACGGATTAATCACAATGAATCTGTGAATGAAATCGGAGTAATTGGAGTCTACAGACTCAAGTAAAAAAGGCTATTGGCTGAAAAATCAACACATTTAGAGCATTAATTATGAAACCCTTTGTTTTTGTAAAAGTGTTTGACCCAAAACTATTGTTTTAGCTTCACCCAGTTCAAATTCACTAAACGAACGCTACCTTATTGCAGTATAAATAAGAAAATCTGCATTTTCTTATTTAAAAAATACTTGCATTGTTTATTTGCTTTTTTTTTGCTTGTATTTCTAATATTGTATAAAAACAGGCTTAAGTGGTTAAATAAAAAATCTGCAGAATGTGCCCGTTTTTAAAAATGCAATTAATCGTCAGAATAATCAGTTACTAAAATGCTCATTAGTTGCAGGCCTACATTGGAGTTCTTCTCTCCTCACTTTATTGACTTTATTTGCATGAACTCCGGTAGATTGCAGCTGATTTCAAACGATCCTAACCCGGTGTTCCTCGTCGTGCCTCAGGTGGACCAGGGACTCCAGACGGGTCTGACCCCAGGCATGAAGCTGGAGGTGTGCGTCCGCTCAGAGGCCGACGCCCCCTACTGGGTGGCCACCATCATCACCACGTGCGGCCAGCTGCTGCTGCTGCGCTACGAGGGCTACCAGGACGACCGCCGCGCCGACTTCTGGTGCGACATCATGACGGCGGACCTCCACCCGCTGGGCTGGAGCCGGCAGCACGGCAAGACCATGAGACCCCCCGAGGGTGAGCTGTTGGTTCTGACTCTGTCGGACTGGAAAAGTTCTAAAAACTGTTTTGGTGAATCAGACACCTCTATATGGTGTTAGAGATCAGATTAATGTCATCATAATACTAGGATGTCTTTAGCTATATGTGTTCCTTCTGATCAGGGTGCATGAAAAAAAATCCTTATTTATTCTGATTGTTTTCAGAGCATAGATTTGTCTTACGAAATCTTCCTCTCCTTTGTGACGTATTAGAGCCCCAAGCTCAACGTACTTTGTTTGGAATTTATAAGTGAGACCTACAGATCGTAGAGCATAATTAATAAGAAAAAGGACAATAAGTGATCCATTTTTTTATTGCAAATAAAAATCTGATCTGCTGATTAAAAACCAGCAAACGGTGCTCATTATGATATTTCTTTTACAGAATTTTAACTACACCACTTATTATATTAACATTCAAAGAAGGTTATTCTTAAATGCAAAATGCAATTTTTTTTTAATATTTAAGTCTTAATTGCTGCTCTGACTGTGTTGCTCTTTCAGCAAGTGGCCTTTGTTTAGAGTCTGTATACTTCAGTTAATGATTAATCGATTGCTAAGTTAGTTGGCGATTATTACAGTAATGGGTTCTTCACGATGAATCTGATTGATCGTTCCAGCCCTAACACCTGGGCGATAACTTACCCGCTTTTTGAGTGCAGATTTTATTTAGGAAAATCAGAGAAAAAGGAGCAGAACTCCTATCTTTGCCGTACTTTTAGTTCTGTCCCTTTAAAACCATGTAGCATTTTCCTCCCACTTCACAATTACATGCTACTTCATGTCATATTAAATCCCAAAAAGATGCTGGAGATCATGAGACATTTTGTCTCATTTTCTTTGTAATTACACAAAATGTGGCAAAGTCCAAAGGGTGTGAAGCACTGTGTTCATTTTTATTTCAAGAAGCTGTAAAACATGGTTTATCTTCAACTTCTTTTTTTTTTAGCATTTTTATTTAATAGAAGAAAAATAAAGAAGACCAAGTCCTAAATCAGTAAATATTGTAATAAGTTATTTGCTCTGACTGTCTTAGCTAAGAGTTAGATGAGTGAAAAATTGAAAGCTAGAAAAGAGTGTGTGTTGCTAAAGACCTCCTGGTCCTGACCTGAACTCTGTGGTCTGTGAACCTTTTGCTGTAGGTGTGCGTGAGAAACATCCAGAGTGGGAGGCCGTGTTGGAGAAGGCGTTGGCTGAGGAGTGCAGTGCGCCTGCCAGTCTGCTGGAAATGGTAAGGCAGTGGTTCACAACATCTGCTCAGCCTTAAACTCCTAAAGGAGCCCAGCTTTAATATCTCTAAAGCTTCTGTTTGTTGCCTTTAGACAACATACTAACAGCCAGTAAGGTTTAAATTAGCATATGAAGGTTCCCACAATAAAGTCAGACGAAAGCTGTTACTCCGTTGACGTCAGTATTTATAACTGACTGACTTAGAGAGAGAGAGAAAAAGAAAAACTGACAGTTTATAGCTTGAGGTGATCAGAGCAACTGATTCAAAGTAAAACTGGGATGTTTTACTTTCTGTTTTACTTTCAGTATGAAAACTCATAGTTGATGTAACTTTCACGCTGAGCCTGCCTGTCGCTCTGCAAAAACACAGAATCTTACTAAGTGTTTTTGGTTGAGTTCCTAGTGCAAATATCTTAGTTTTTGTCCTATTTTGAGTGCACTAACTTACAAGTAACTTTTCAGTGAGAAATGGGAGCTTTTGTCAAGTCAATAACGCCGTCATATTGACGGAAAACTACTAGTTACAAGTGAAATACTTTTCTAGCGCAACAAGACATTTTTCTCATAAGTTAAAAAGTCTTGCTCCACCGGCTGACTGACTTATATCTTGTACTTTTTCATTAATATTTAAGAGTTATTGACTTAAAGCTCCTACATCTTACTGAAAAGTTACCTGTAAGTCGGTGTTGTCTTATTTCATTTGCACTAGAAACTAAACCAAAAATACTCTGTAATATTTTGTGTTTTTGCAGTGTGTGAAAAGATCCAGTCTGAACTAAATGAGGTTTTGCGTCTGCAGTAAAGTCCGGCATGTGCGACTCGCATGCAGTTGGTAAAACGCAGGCCAAACTGAGCATTTGTTTACACCACTACGGCCGAGACGCTGAAAGCACTTTTGCAGTGTGAGCAACCTGTGAAATTCTTCACCGCTGTTAGTTAGCTTCCAGCGTCAGTCACACGTGCCACGTTCTCCCTCTCCGTGCCGAGGCGCGCGTCCGCATTCACGACCTCTCTCGCTCCTCAGCCCCAGCGCGGCAGAGACCCGGTGGAGCTCCTGACCGCCGGATGCTACGTGGAGCTCCAGGACGGCGTGGACCCGCGGTCGGCTTGGGCCGCCGAGGTGGAGGAAAACGTCGGCGGGAGGCTGAAGCTGCGCCTGCTGGGCACAGAGGGCCTCCCAGACACGCCTGCGACCCTCTGGCTCTTCTACCTCCACCCACGCCTGCACCCACCCGGCTGGGCTAAGGAGCAGGGCTGCACCCTGAGGCCTCCTTCAGGTCAGCGGCTCTCGAGTTCTGTAGTTACGAGGGGAAAAAGGCATGAATCTAATGGATGTTTATGAAAATATAAACAACATAATGCAACAGAAATCGTTTGATCACTAACTGCATTCAGCATGTTTGTTCTTCAGCACTGACAAGAAAATAAAGGGACAGTGACCCAGTAGAGCTTGAAATTAGTTTTCCATTCATGATTAGAGCAATTTTCAGGACTGCAGCCTGTAAATACGATCTTGTTTGTATGAAAAATATAAAAAAGCCCTAATGGCTGTACACTGTACGTGATGACACAGCTGGTTTCTCTTCTACTGCCACTACAGCTAAAGGCTTATTGATTTTTAATGCCCCTTCTTTTTTTTTTTTTGCTAATGTAGTTTTATTTATATATATATATATATATATATATATATATATATATATATATATATACAGTATACATATACATTTGGACACTGCTTACAGAAGCAAGAAGCAGAAAGTAGGGAGAAGTGAAACTCATCGAAAGAATGTCAGTGTTAAATGGGCAACTCTAAAAGCAGACTCGTGTGTATATATATATAACAAAATGAGGTTTTAGATAAACTTTGTGTAGCCAAACAAAGTTTACAGTTTACAACAAATAGGAGAGTGTTCTAGGTATTAAGAAATAGTAGTGGGGTGATGCATACAGAATATTGCTGGGATCTGTTTGTGGTTCACTCCAGAAATGTCACACATTAGTAACAGGCAATCTGTAATTTACTGACTTTAAAACATGTTATTATCCAGGTATAAAGCTAAAAGTATGAGGAAAGTAGGCATTAGTTATGTCATTGTGACAAACTGAAGCATTGTGAATTTTTCTTATTATTTTGGTAAAAAAAAAAAAAAGAATAACTGTTTGCTAGTAACTGACTGTAAAATGTGATCTAAAATGAGTTTCCTTTCTATTAAACTACAGTGTAAAGGATTGTTAACATCTTTTGTTGATGCTCAGCTCAGACATGTTCAGATTGTTACCATGTGATCATCCATGTGATCATCTTGCCCTTCTATTTTCTTCTTAGTTTTCTGGCTTGCAGAAAGAAGTGCATTCATGGCCAGGCACATGACTCGGCTGACTTAACAAAGTTTAGCTTTTTCTACCCAACGTCGGTTTCCCAACCAAAATCAATCATTACTACAATCACAGCAAAACAAACCAGTATTGACTGCTGTGGCCTCCAGGTTGTGGCAGATTAGCTGCTAGGCTGTTACTGTGGGGAGAGGGCAAAATCAGTATAAAAGGGAGCTAAAGCACTAAATGTTATGATCTAGAATACAAAGTGCTAAGTTTATGAAGGCAAAGAACAATCTTTTTTTCTAAATTGTGTTTGCACAAAACTGTATTTAGGAAGGAAACAATCAAAACAGAGGGAAAACATGCTAACATTAGCCTAGCATTTAAAGAAACTGCTGTGGATTAAAACTTTGTTGGCAAGAGCGCTGTGGTTCTCCGTACGAACTGAGACTTCAACGTCAGAAATGTCATTAGTGAGTGAGTTTGAACTAGTTCTATGTTTTCAATTGCAACAGACTGACTCCTGGTAGTGACATATTACCGTTCTCGAACAGCTTGCATTGGTAAAAAAAAATAAAATAAAAATCATGACTTCCCTGGTGTACACCCCTTGTCCATTACAACAATACATGTTGGTGTGAAACATCCCTATGCTTCACCTAGAGCTTTTGCCTTGTGTCACTTTTCTAAAAATAGTAGAAGTTGTTCTTTCATCTCTCTAGATGAGCCAACAAACAGTACCCACATGTTGTTGCTACCATAAACAACATATGCTGCTCACTCAGAGTGACATCAGTTTTAGCCGCTGTAAATGGTAGCTGCACAGATAACTGCTGAAATCCTGACCACAGATTAGGGCTGCACAGAGTCAGCAAGCATTTTTAGAAACTTACCAGAAACTTTATGTGGGAAATTTAGCTGGCAAATTCTGGAAATGTTCAGGAATTTATTCAATTAATTAGAAATGGTTGGGAATTGAAGCGAGTTGTGTCATATCCAAACATTTTTGCTTTGTCACAAGCGAACATCCATGTGACGTTTTTACGGTAAAGAATATCAGCAATAACATCACGATGTCTTTACCAAGTCTTTTCAAAACTTACTTCACTTTATTTAGTACATTTAGTCTGGTGCAAGATCATGTCAACAACATGTCCAGTTTTTTTTTATTTTAGTTCCAGTTAGTTCTCTTACATTTCCTATTAGTTCTCGTAAAAAAAAAAAGCTTCTAACTGACCCAGAATTTCTTCTCCACCAGTCTTATGGAAAACATACTTCACCCGGTCAGTTTTGCCTGAACCGAAGCATTCGAGTCGCATTCATAATCTGATAAATATTCAGAATTTACTGCATTATCAGTGCAAACGCAGCACTTTCTCACAGAAACAGTTCTGCATTTGGCATGTCCGTATTCTTGTCCTGAGCCAAAACCAAACAGATCTGCATTTCACTTTGTCATGTTTACATTTTGCAACAAACTACTGTATAAAAAGAAACATGACACTTTTACTCTCCTCTAACTGGTATTTTAAACTGTTTTTTTTCTTCCCCAAAACAGCATTGGAAGTTTAATTACTACAATAAAACAATACCCTTTTTTTATATATATAATTAAGCAACAATAGCTGTTCTTTACACTCCAGCAGCTGATTGTTGTGGATTTATTTACTCCAGAACTGCTGGCGCTGCGAACCGAGGAGGAGTGGGAGGAGGTGAGGCAGCGGATTGTCGACCTTCCCGAGGACGACGCTTTGACGGCAGAGCTCGCTAAGGTAACGCCGGCGTCGCTTTTTGTGCTTTTTACCGAAACGCGTCTGTTTATCTGCCGGTGATAATTTGATCACGCCTCCGAGTGCGTGCTTCTGAAACGGACTCACACAGAGTGTGTGTTCTGGGTGTCTCGCTCAGGATCAACCCGCTGTCGCAGATCATTGTTTTAAAGACGGGATAAAACTAGAAGCTGTTGACCCGGCGGCACCGATTTCCATCAGGCCTGCGACTGTCACCAAGGTAACGGCGGCTCTCGTTTCTCCTATGCAGCAAGGTCCTCGCCGATGTTTGTGTTTATTATTGCCTTTATTATTACCTACATATATTTATATTCATAACTCCAGTCGTCCTCCTAATGCTTGTTGGTTGGCACCTGAGGCCGAGTAACTAGTTACATTTACTTGAGTAACCTTTTGGAAAAATCTACTTTTAGGAGTTTTTTTTACTACACTGTGCATTTTACTTTTACTTGAGTAACTTTATTGTGAAGTGTCGCTACTCTCACCTGAATAAAATTTCTGGACACTCTCACCCACTGAGAGTAACCACACCGAATGAAGAACAAGCTCGTTTCAAACAAACTTTAACGCAGACACACACCGGCAGTGTGTAAACGTTGAAGTTTCATACGTTTACACACTTTTCACCTCCTTCTTTGTTTCCCAGGTGTTTGATGAGAAATACTTCCTGGTGACAATGGACGACCTCTGTGGAATAGAGGAGTCGGAGGCCGCGGTACGATCCTTCCTCTGTCACAGAGACAGTCCGGGGATATTCCCAGCGCAGTGGAGTCTGAAGAACGGGCTGCCCCTCACCCCCCCACCAGGTCTGCTCTCTTCACCGTCTCACTCTAGATTCTCCCTCCCTTCCTCTTTCGGCTCATCTCACCTGCCTTCTTGTCTTTTTGTCTCTCCTTCACCGCAAACAGGTTTCCAGGGCTCTGACTTTGACTGGGCCGACTACCTGAAGCAGTGCGAGGCCGAGGCCGCTCCTCAGCATTGCTTCCCCGTTGTGAGTCGTTTTTCCATCTGGCGACCCGTCGTGTAGAAGCTGCGCTTCTCACTGACCTGAAAATGGCGATTAAGTGTAGTGATGATCTATTATTTGTTTTATATGAAGGGTTTATTTCTGACCTGTTAAGGCTGTGCTAATTGTGGCCTAAAGAAATGAAGTGGGCATGTGCAAATTAAGTCCTTCAGACCCAGCTGGAGCTGAATGCTGTTCATCATTATGACCAAATGAGGCAGAAAGATTATTGTATTTGAATTTAAGTAAATATATGTACTGGATACAGATTAAAAAAAACAGCTTGCCTTTTTGAGGTTTGCAGCTGCAGTTTCATCAGTCGGGGTGTCAATACCTTCCCATATGGACGGGTTTGAGCCCATATGGGACATAGTTATTATTTATTTATTTTTTACCATAAACACTACCGTTACATTATGTGAAAAAAGGAACCATTAATTCACCTTAATTTAGACAAAAACTTGTTTTTAATAACTTTTTCCAAGAAGAAAACTAAACAAAACGGGCATTGTGCAAATTGAACTGCTATCAATAAAACTATCTTTAACAGACTGATGACATATGAAGGCTCTGAAGAGGCTAAATAATGCAAAGAGCCAAAATAAAACCTCTCAACATTGACAAAAAGTTCAAGTATAAAACTTAACATTCAAAGGAAAATACAGGATCCATTGCGAAAACAATCCTGAGTTACTGAATGAAAACTTCCTGTTAGCATAGCGGCTAGCTGGTTACTGCTAGTTCTGATTGGCTGTTTCTGACTGAGCGGAGTAACAGGGAGGAGATCGGTTATTTTTTTTTAGAGATTATCTGTCACATGTTAGGACAGAGAAAGTTTTAATACGTATGTAAAATGTATTTTTTTAGTTAGATGCTGCAGCTTTAAACAGGTTCGGTGTGAGAGTCGCTACCAGGTGGAGCAGAAGCGGCTCCGTGTCAAATATTACTAAATATTAAATATTACTACCTGTAGCGGAGCAGCGGTTCAACAGCAGAACCAGCTTCTTGCGTCGCAGCTCCAAGACTTAAATCATTTTACAGGTTATTAGTTTAGCTTCCTGACCGTCATGCTAATCCGGGTGAGTGTTTGTAGCTGCGCTGCTTTACCTGCTGTCTGATCCTCCATGTCTTTTTACTGCACTGAGCCTCGATGTAGCCAAACTCCGTCATTGTTTTTATGACTATTAGCTTCATTGTGTTGATGCATTTTGACCTGCTTCTATTTTCCGCCGCAACCCGCAAACGTCCTCATTCACTCAGTGCATATAGTTACACATCGCTTAGGATTTGTTGCTGCGCGTTTGCACCGTGTGAAGGAAAGACGAGACCAGCTGGACAGACAGGCTGAGAAATGAGATGCAGGTGATCGGTATCGGTAACAGAGCCAATGATCGCCGATCCCGATCATCACCGATTTCACGGAAATCGGCCGATTATGATCGGTTACCGATCAATCGGCACACCTCTAGTTATTACAGATTAAACACCGTTCCACATGCTGCTGGAGTTTGGTTTATCTACTTACAGCGTGTGAGAAAACCTGGTACAGATGATTAAAAAGCCATAAAATAAACTGGGTTTTTCCCTAAGTAGAATCTTTTTTACAGTAGAAACGAAAAAAAAAAATCAAATCTTTGCTTTATTCAGACATTTACTGGCACTCTTCTGTTAATCCGCATTAAACACAAGAAAAGCTTTTCGTAAAAAGAGAGAAATACTGAGATGCAACATTGAGATTCAAATGAAAACAAGCTGTTTCATATTACATAAAATGTTCCTAATGTTTGACAAAGAGAACGGAGGAGAGTTGTAAATGGTTTATTAGACCGATAGCTCAAGACTTCATGGCTTCTTTAATCAAAAACAACAAGAAGATCTAGACTTGTTCTATTGGAAACGATTAGCGATTAATCACATTTTTTGAAGATTACATTTTTAGGTTATTTCTTCATCAATGCGCTCCTTGGGTTTCCGTAGTGAAGAGAGTCAGCATGCCCACGGCGGTCATCTTGTTTTATAGCATCTATTTATTTGGACTTTGAGTTTAGGTCAACTGACAATATATAGGGATCAGGCAAAGATTTTTTTTAAGATTTATTTTTAATGAAAATGAAGTCAAAGTTAGAAGAAGACAGTGGTAATAATATGAGAATAAAGTCGTAATATTACCAAGATTACGACATTGGTGTTCTAATCTAATTATTAAATGTTTAATTAATTAAATGTCGATAAAGTAACATTTTTTCTTCCAATTTTAAGATGCTAGTCTAGTGAAATTGTATCTTTTTTCTGCTAATATCAATATATTCTCCTAATTAAACACGAATTATCATAGACTGGCCGTCACACAACTCAAGAAAGGGATTATTGAAATAAAAAAACAACAACACTGTTTAGAAAAGAAAACGAGGGAGAAGGAAATCATTTAAAGTCAGATCTGGAGATTTCATTTTGAAGCCATAATATTGCTCAGCAGTATTGGACATTTTGAATACATTCTGTTTTAAAATGGTTCTTTTCAGAAAATGCATTAGTTCAGGGAACCGTTTGAGTGTTTATTCGGGCCAAATGTTTCAGACCATTTTCCCGTTAACCGACCAACGACGATGCATTAGTTTGGTAACGTGAACCGTATTTGTATTTAAAATGTTTTTCAATGATTTTACAAGGCTCCCAGGAGCTTTTGGAAGAGAAGCCTTCCTGCAGCGTGACAGGTCAGCCGCCATATTGAACGTTGTGAACAGGAGCTTTTCACTTCAACAAAGTTTGTTGCCAAACTCTACATTTGTGATGCCCTGCATAACAACTGCTTGTTATGTAAATGGCTTCTAATTGTTGTTATAGAGACCTGGTGAGAAGAAATGTTCCTCTTTCGCACATTATATTGACACAGAAAGACTCTTTGCATTCAGCTTTTGTTTATTAAGACATCTAATCTAATAAAGCCAAAATGATTGGGCGTACCGCCAGTGATGTTGCTGCAGTAAATATGAATTTATTTAAACGCTTTGTTTTGTTTGTTTTTTTTTTCACATGTTTATCTGGTGTGCTTTTTTTTGCTGTCCGGCCCAAACTTTTGTCTTCCCTCACAAACGTTCAGAAAATACGAAACAGAGATAATGAGATTGTATCCGTGTGTCCGGCAGCGTAAAGAAACGGTGGCGATAAAAATCAGATTTTTGTCGCCGCCGCTTTGTTTTTGCAGCGTCAGCTGTTAGACTAAAATTGTTTTGTTACTCTGGTCTTCACAGGAGCAGGGCGAACACGGCTTCAAAGAGGCCATGAAACTAGAGGCCGTCAACCCACTGTCACCCGAGAACATTCACGTGGCGACTGTCACCAGGGTCAAAGGGCAATACCTCTGGCTCAGCCTGGAAGGTGAGATGGGGGGGAGGAAAACTGTCCAGTTTGTTCAAGGAAGGTAAATAAAGTTTTTGGGGTTTGTTTTCTTTTCTCTGTGCAGTAAACAATACTGTAAGTTAGACTAGAGAACTAAACAATTAAATTTGAATTTAAATGTTTTTAATTATTTAATTCTCCTGAAATAACTCAGCATAGAAGGAAAAAAAAGCAATTTTTTACTTCGATGTAACATTATTTTTCTGAATAAAAGCCAACCGGTTAAAGTTAATAAACAATATAAAAGTTAAAACTAAATATTTGATTAATTAAATATTGAAAATCCTTGTTAGTTCCACAAATGTGAATATTTCTTTCAGCAAGAAAAATAGCAACCTCATTGCCTGTAAAAAAAAAAAAAAAAATCAGTGAGGAAACATAAAAATACCAAGAAGTATCAGGAAAGAAACCAAATGTCATGCATTATTCAGAAATCCCCTTTAAAACCTTTTGTTTGTTAGGTTTTTTTTGGAGCTCCCCACATTTTATTTCATGTTATTTTTACTGAAAATGGTCCATGGATTTCTGCATTACAGTCGGATAGCAGCCAGATGCAACCAGATTAAACAGATTTCTCTTCCTACGTTGAGTAAACTCAAGTGGTTCATTGTTTCTGACATATTTCAAGCAAAAAATGCCACGAAGAAGAATTCATACAGTTGCAACCTGACAAAAACCCACCTCACATGTCATATTTACATTTTTATTAAAAATAGCATCTCAAGAATATTTTGTACCCATGACAATTTTTTATAATTTTTTTACAAAATGATTTTATAATCAATGACAAAATCTTTTATTTATGTTAAAACTCTTGTTTTAGTTCCGAACAAGCTATATTTGATGACACAACCTAAACTTTAAAAAGCATCCCGATGTAACAACGTTTTCGGTGTAATAAATCACTTCCGACTGATCCAGGTCGACTTTTTAGGGTTTTAACACCTGACTTCTCTCAGGAAGTGACGCGCTCACATCGCTGTTCGTAGGTCTGAAGCAGCCAATGCCGGAGCTGATAGTTCACGTGGATTCGCTCGACATTTTCCCCGTCAGCTGGTGTGAGACCAACGGCTACCCGCTGGTCTACCCCATCAAGCCCTCAGGTAAACGACGTCGGCCGACACAGCTGATCCTCCTGATCGCTATGCAACTGACGTTAAAACACCGACTTACTGCCCACTGTGGCTCATCCTGACCGCTTGTTTTTACTGGATTTCCTTTTTAGTAGAAAAAGAAAGAAAAATTGCCGTGGTGCAGCCAGAGAAGCAGTGAGTATCAGTCAAGTGTAGGTGTATTATTGATCGGCCTGTCAACTTCTTGCTGAGTTTCTGCTGCTTTACAGCAGGACTCCCCCTAAGTCTTCATCTCCTGACGCCGTCAAGCAGCAGATCGCCAATCAGTCTGAGGCGGGGGGTGAGTATGTCTTAGGATTTCCAGCTATGTTGCGGTTTAGTGACTGGTCGGCTGTGGCCTGTGGCCGTTTTGTCACTAACCTGTGATCTCGGCGAACAGGACAGGGCAACGGTAAATACTGCTGTCCGAAGATCTATTTCAACCATCGCTGCTTCTCCGGGCCGTACCTCAACAAAGGCCGCATCTCAGAGCTGCCTCAGTTTATCGGTCCGGGGAACTGCGTCCTCGTTCTTAAAGAGGTGAGTAAAGTAACACACAATACTAACGCACAAAGTAGAAGACAAAGTGCCTCTCAAAAGCGTTCGTAGCTTCTCTCACAATTTGACACCTGAAACCTACAAAGTTCACCATATTTTTATTAGTGTTTTATGTGGCGTTTTTTTAAGCTCCCACTTCACGACTCTGCTTTGTGTTGGCGTCCATCAACATTGATCGATGTGGTCAGTTCAACCAAGTGTTTGGCCCGTACTTCATGTTACAGCAGTATCTTCATATCACATGACACTAAGCATATTATTTAGAATTTCTAATTAAATTAAAGTTGCTACCAAGAGTTCACCCCACTTCAAAATAACCTGCTTTTCCAAAATTAGATTTTATCTTTGTTCAGGGAAAAATAAAAATAAAAAAATTCTGTCGCCGCTCAGCACTTCACACACAGCTTTTGACAAAGGAAGTGCTCTGAAATGAACTTCTCGGCTGCTTAAGTTGCTGTTTTTGTAGCGGTTTTTGAGAGGAAAAAGGGAAACACAACCGCCTTCTCGACACGCAAAACCGAGAACCCATCCGACGCCTGCTAAAATGTTTCCTGATACAGCTAATGATGTCTGTGTGGGAGGCGGATTAGTAGATGTTAAGCATGCTTTGCAGAAATGCTTAACACTGCAAATGCTACAAAGCAGAAGGCCAGTTCTGTCTCTTTTATTTGGGATGCTTCAGCTAGCATTCGTCTTGTACAGCTGTTTTGGTTAAAGTCGAGGAATATTCCTGTTCTAAAATGTCGAGCGCCTGTCGCTGGCACGCAAACACCAGGACTTCTTGATAAAAATCGTGACTCGACACATTGGTCTTTTGAGATACTGCGAATCTGAAGTGTTGCAACCATTTCCTTTTGTATCTAGGTGCTGACCCTGCTGATAAACTCCGCGTACAAGCCGAGCCGTGTGCTGAGGGAGCTGCAGCTGGATCAGGAGAGCCGTTGGCAAGGCCACGGAGAGACACTCAAAGCCAAGTGAGAAGAAACGCTCTTTAATCTCGGCTCGACGTACTCGGCTCCTCGGAGAACTTCCTAAAATTGCACGAGGTTTCGCAGTTGCCCTGTTTGAAGGCAGCACTGTGGATTAAGCACAAGCACAAGTGTTTTCAGCACAATAGAGCTGCTGCTCAGGCTCCTCCTGTGAAGTTGTTATGGCGCCAATCGCTCCTAGGGGACTTGAGCGTGACCTCGCCGGTCTAGATAGCTCACTTTGATCAGGTTCAATCGAAGCAGGAGTCTGAAAAAGGGTCTGACACACTTTGTTTATTGTTTAGTAAGAAGTCTCGTCCCCCTTAGCGATGCAATCTTTGTATTTGTGGAAGAAACTCCACTGTTTTGTCTCTTTATGAGTAACTTTCTTTACGAATAAGGTACAAAGGGAAGAGCTACCGGGCCACCGTGGAAATCGTCCGCACAGCTGATCGTGTGGCAGACTTCTGCAGGAAGACCTGCGTCAAGCTGGAGTGCTGCCCCAACCTGTTTGGACCTCGCATGGTCCTGGAGCACTGTTCAGAGAACTGCTCTGTCCTCACCAAGACCAAGTACAGTAGGTGTTTATGACCATAAAGGGTTTATCTCGTAAAGTTTACATTTTAACACTTTTACAGAGCTTTAGAGATGCTTATTTGAAAAGTTGGACAAAAATTGGGCAGAAATGTCTCGTTCACATTTAGTGCAGCAGGTAGTTGAATATTTCAACAAAATCTTTCATATGTGGATACAGGAATCTACACAAGCTGCCTTTTTTTTTGTTGTAAAAAACAAAACAAAAAATATTAGCCTCTAAAAACTTTAAGATGGCTGCCGCCATGGATGTAAAAGAAAATTTGCCAATATTTATCACAAATGAGTCTTTTGGTGTCAAATCAGACTCAACCAGACCCGTAGAAATCATATTTACTGATTCTATGTTTTTTCCAACATGCCTGACATAAAAAAAATTATTTTTGCACTAGAACCACCAGTGAATGTATTTGGTGTCAAATCATACCATAAATATTATAATCCATTGGAATCAGATTTGTTCTCTTGAACTTGTGTTTTCTTTTTCAGGTGGGCATTTTTTAAAATGGCCGACATTAGTTTCTTTGGAGAATATACAATATATATATTAGCAGTCGCTACCGCACAGCTAACCAAAAAGCTAGCTTCTCTAACCACCAGTTTCCTAAACAAGGATCTTAACTGAGCTAATGCTAAATCGCTAAACACATTTAAAAAATTTATGAAAGCTAAACATGAAGATGACTGTCTCTTTGTCTGTTGCACATCTTCATCTCCTTCTAGTCGTCCATTAGTTGTGAGACTTTATCTGAGCCATGAAACCATTTAGCATTTTATGACAACGGTTGGTTTGAAAGGATGAAAAAATGCGGCCATCTTGAAAAATGGCAAGCATGCACATTTTATCCTTGTATTCACACTTGAAAGATTTTTTTCAGTAACATGCTGCACTGCTTGTACAGAACAGCTTTGTTTTCAGTCACATGTCTCAAAATAAACTGCAGCTGCCTCACAGATTTGGTGAGAACAAGCTGATGCAATAAATTTGCATATTTTTCAGATTTCCCAAATGTTTGTCGGTTCCCTTGGGGAACAATAGAAGTCACAGAATGATGTTTGTTTTTGCGTCCCTCCCAGTAATATATTAATTTCACGCTCAATGTAGAATGCAACGTTTCAGAGCTGCCATGTTGTTTTCTCACCAGCATATTACTGCGGGAAGAAGAAGAGCAAACGTGTCGGACGCCCACCTGGCGGTCACACCAACCTGGAGGGTGGAGTAAAGAGGAGGGGCCGCAGGAGGAAGAGGAGGAAGCAGCTCTTCGTCCACAAGAAGAGGCGCTCCTCAGCGTCGGTGGACAACACGCCTGCCGGCTCCCCACAGGTAAAGGAAACGAGCATTTTCCATCAGTTCTGGGAATGATCGCACGCTTGTCCCGACACACTTGTGCTCATCTCGACCCACAGGGTAGTGGAGAAGAGGAAGACTTGGATGAAGATGACTCCCTGAGCGAAGACACCGGCTCTGAGCTGCAGGACGACCTCCAAGATGACTCTGAGCAGTCTGTCGAGAAATCTCAGCCCGCCACGCCGTCGCCCTCCCCGCCGCCGACACCCAGGCCCTCACGGAGACGGCGGAAACCCCGCTCGCCTTCCTTCTCCGATGACGAAAACCACCCTCCTTCACCCAAGGTGATGAGAATAAAAATACACAAAATGTGTCTACTTTCAGTATTCAGTTATTTGAAAAATTGAAAACCCGGGTGCCGATCTCACCAAGTTACAAACAACACGTTTCTGTGTCTTCGCTGGGATTTCAAGAGATAGAACAAAACAACACTGAGAATAATTCTGAAGTGGGAACACAGTAATAAATACATTTTATGCTTCTTTATTTATTTATTTATTTATTTATTACAAATTAAAATCTGAAAAGTGTGGAGTTTATGGACCTGTCTGTGCTGAATTGGATCATTCCCACAGCATGATGCAGCCACCACCCTGTTTCACAACAGGTATTGAGGATGACGTGGAGTCGTTTATGCATTTCTTTTTTCAGAAAAATTAACATTATTTCAGTATCCCACATACTTTGAAGATAGCACAACAAAACAACCTTTAGTTACCACTTGAAAGGCACATTCTCAAAAGTTTTCCAGATAACTAATGTGACTAAAGCGTTATTTCATGTCGGAAGTGTGTATGTCCAGTGCGGTTTTTTTCCAGCCGTGTGAGATCTCGGCCTGACTCGCCGTGTCTGTGTTTCTCCAGACATCAAAGGTCGAGCCTCCTCAGAAGCTGTGTCTGGACACGAGCCCGCTGGAGTGGAGCGTCTCTGATGTGGTGCGCTTCATCCGGACCACTGACTGCGCACCTCTCGCGAGGATTTTCTTGGATCAGGTAAAAAAAAAAAAAAAATCGGAGATACACGGCTCCCCACAGGTTTCAACTAGCTTCCCATTGGTTTTAGCTTCAGAGGGGCGAAATCAGAAACAACGTAGAAGTTTCATCTCGCGTGGAAAATGTGTGTTTGCAGGAGATTGACGGTCAGGCCCTTCTGCTGCTGAACCTCCCGACGGTGCAGGAGTGCATGGACCTGAAACTGGGACCAGCCATAAAGCTGTGCCACCACATCGAGAGGGTCAAGCTGGCGTTTTATCAACAGTTTGCCACATAGTCCATGGGGAAAGTTAATGGGACATGGCTGCTTCCTGTTCTACGAATTAATCCTGTAAAAATGTGGAAGAAGTTTTATTTAAAATAGATTTTTTTTTTTTCATTTTGTCAAGTTTTTTTTTTTTTACACTGGACTTTTTTTTGGCTTTTTTGCTAAATCTCATTCTTTCAGATGAGCTTGGATCTTAAGTGAGAAAGCGATATTTTCCGACATAAAGAGTGAAACAAAACATTTCAATCATTCAAGAAGAGAATGAGAGACACATTAAAGACACAAAGAGGCTCTAAGTCGGAGGAGCGTAAAATCCATCAAATCGGGTGACGTTAGCGTTAAACATTTAATTGTCAAGGACCTGCTGTCAAGCTCCAAGCAGCCATTTTTCATTTTTTCATCTTGACCTTCTGCCTTCTGAGTGTTTTGGTTCCAACCTGTATTTGTTTTTTATAGTGAAATTGCTTCTGCTTACAGAGACTTCTTTGATAAAAAAAAATGTTCGATATTCTTTGTGCATACAACAGGCTTAAGTGTTAGCCATTAAAAAAAAAAAACAAACAAAAAGAAAAACTTCTTTCTCAAAACATCTTTGAACGGAGAGATTACAGGTGGTGCTGTAAAGGAAACTAAAATGCATTGAAATCCCTGTGGTGTTAAGTAAAAGATGCAACACTTTCAAAGTGCGGCCTTAGCTTTCTCAGAAATGAGGCCTGCTGCTGTTCCAATTAACAGCCAAACACGACATTCAAGAAGAAAAATAATGAGTTATTTTTTTATAATGTAATTGTTCAAATGTTGGTGGTTTTGTTCCTACAAAGACCAAATTTGTTCTTCCCACGCAGTCGGGAAGACCGGTTTGCGCCGAGGGTTCTGCAATGCAAGCACAAGCGAAACAAGGCACTGAATGGCGATGAAGCCCGAGTACATGTTTGTACATAGTGTACATAATCAAATCTTTTAGTAAAACAGGGTGATTTGGACAAAAGAATTCTGCGTAAGCACCATGTAGGTGTCCAAAAGCATACAGAATATTTGCACAGAACAGGCCTCCAACCTTCACAAGAAGGGAGTATAATTTTGTTTCGGAAGCAGGTGCGGTTTGTCATATCGGAGTCATTTTTAGCAAACAATTGGCAGCTCTACAATACGGCGATCACCAGAAAATGCTTCTGTAATTCGCCGTTTCATGTAGTTTGAATTTGTATACGCTTCATTTTATGCCCTCCATTCTTTAATTTGCTTGTAGGTTCCTCTGTTCGCAGAAAAGCAGAACAAACGTGCGTGTTGTGTAAAGAAAAATGAAATACTGCAATAAAGATCGATGAGCCCGGGTAGTATATGGTCATTTCACTTTTTTGCCGTTTGGGCTTTTGTGGTTTTGGCAAGACTTTTTTTTCTTTTTTTGAAGCAGTTGATAAAACCTTATTTGAAATAATAAATGTCAAAACTCAGCTGTGAAGAGACAGGAAAAATTGGCCGATTTTTCTCACATTCTGACACTCACCACACCTCCACTCAGCTGTGAGGTGCTTCTCCCAACATGTCAGAATCAGCTTTATTGATCAAATCTGTGTGCGCTAACACAGAATTAGACAAAGTATAAATACATACAATTTAGAGGAATAAATAAACAATATGTACATGTATTTGTAGCTATTATTTTGAAAATCTATGACATCACTATGGTAGCAAAAAAAACGTTTTTAAAAACACAACTATTAAAAAAAAGTACTAATAAAAACCTATCAAAATTGGCGTTTATTTTCTTATTCCATGTTTATGTGACGGAAAGGAAAATATCTGGTACAACAGAAGCAACAGCGCCTCCTACAGTCAATTTAATTTACAAAAACAAATTTCTGCATATCTCATTTTGACCGTTTAATAAATCCTCTCCCCACAAAAATCTGCCAATATAATATGATTATTTTCATTTCTATGAAATTAAAATAATCACTTCTGTTCTCATTTTTGATGTGCACAAAAGTATAGATGCTTCAAATAATCAAAACATACACATGATATACATCATAAAATGAATGCTTTTAACGTGTATGAAATATTAATTTCCACTTTTCACTAATTACAGATTAGTCAAAAGTGGAGTGAGACTGTTATCCAATCAGAAAAAAAGAACTGCAAAAAAATTAAAAACTAAAACGATTATTAAAAAGTATAAAGATAAATTGGTATGTGGTATTGCTGCAATTTTACTACCATAGCAAAACACTCGGTAAAACTCAGACCCAGGGCTTTTCTAAATAGAAAAATCAGCCAATCCTAACTATGAAATAAAGAAAAGCTGAGAAGGTGTTTGTGTTCATATCTGTTTTTGTAAGATAAAGCAAATGATCTGCAATCACATGGTGCAACACAACAGGAACAGCTCCTTGGGACTAAAAATGAAGGGACTTTAAGCAGATCATGATCCATGATGAGGCATCAAGACTCCAAATACAGGTTTCAACAAAACAAAACTAAAGATACTCTTGGTATGTCGGTAATAAGAAAATGAAGTCCAGCTACTCTTTATTTAAGGGATGAAAACAGGTCATGCTAACATACAAATATTGAATTGATTTAATTTCATCCCTATTTTCTTTTTAATTACACTTTGGCTTGCAGTATTGATGCATTATCATTTTAAGTAAGGAGTTGCTACTTTGTATTTGTTTACTGAAATATTGCAGCTGCATAATAGAAGACCTTGTTTGTGTTTGATTATACACTGGATAAAATTGTAGTTAAAACCTGCATCCAACAGTGTTCCAATGTTGCCATCTAGTGGATAACATAGGAAGAAGTTCTTTTCATTTTGGGCTAACCTTCGTACCTCAACTTGAATGATTCAGCTAATCTAGTTGTTTTACTAGGAATAATAATGTTTAATTTTTCCTTGTACTGCAGTTAATCGGAAAACATGTTGTAAGCCACAAGAAAAATTTGAATACAACTGGACGTTTTGACAAATGTAGAGTTGGTAACATTGGTATGTATAGCTATGCTTCTTGATTGAGGTACATGACTCAGAACCCGGTCCTGACTCTGAGGCAGGGCAAGGCTGAACGTTTGGTCCACTCTTAGAGGATTCTTGACTCTGAACAACGTCTAAATAAGCTCCACAACAGAAAGCATGTTGAATGCACTTCCATACATTTGTTAGATAGTCTTTTCGAAAATGAATTTTAATAGGATATGGCAGGGTCCTTCTGAAACACTGTATAAGCTTATACATACAGTGATTCTTGAGAATAGGGACAAAATGGGTTTAAATTTTCCCCAATTTTTTTCTTTGGTAACACTTTATTTGAAGGGGTATGCCTAAGACTGACATGACACTGTCAGAAACATGTTAATGTTGCTCCGGTGCAAGGAACTCTATGACATAGAGATATAAATCATGTGGTGTGAAGTCAGGCGAAGTCAATAATTTGATTTCCTGATGAACGTTTGTTCCGTTCATCAGGAGTGAGGAAGTATGGGTCAGTTTGGAAGCTAGCTATTTCCAACTTTTGTAAATACCACCATCTATGAGCTCCAATCAGGTTTGTTACGTTCATAGACAGGTTATCTCCACTCGAACAAGAAGAAGCCATGAATAAATTGGTAAAAACAACTTGGGAAAATAACTTAAGTCTCTCTGTTCAATACTCCTGTCCTTCTCTTCCGAAGTTCCTCAGGGTGCTTTGAATGATTAAGTGACACAGTTGGAAAGGGTTAATAGTTTGAGCCATGCAGAACTATCTGACCGTTTCCATAGTAACAGTCAAAAGCAAGATTCCCCCAGAACTACAGCTCATTGTAGCCATGACCTCTTCTATGACATAGATCAAAGAATGTCTGAGGTTATGAATGCTTGCATTCATAAACATAATCTCAAAACATTAGGTATTATACACAAGACTCTTTGACTTCAGTACTGTTTCAAAAGGATTTTCAGGATGGAAAAAACTTTAATCACCCTGTTTTTTCCAATCGGTTTTGGTGTTGGATATGTAGTTACAAGAGGAGTAAAGAAAGTTGTTAACAAACTTCTTCCCAGTATAACTTTTGAAAGAAGTAGCTGTCAGGATCAGGGCACTGACTCCGGGTACGACAATTTCGATGAATATCTTTTCAATCCTTCCCCGGCTGGGGGGGAAGTTTGCCCACTTGAGAAAAACTCACTACAAACTTCCCCGGCTGGGGAAGACAAGACCCTTCAAAAGACAGCAGTAGCAGGGACCGATTTCTCCAATCCTCCTCCAGCCGCCGAGGAACAAACTTCCTCTGTGGCTGAAGAAAAAGTGTCATCCAAAGACTGGACCCATGAGAGATCTGTCCAAGAGAAATACTTCTCTCATCTTGAAGAACAAACTTCCCCGACTGAGGAAGTTTGCATAAAGCAGCCAATCAACTCACCTCCTCCTCTGACAAAAGCGGCATTAGAAGACTGGACCCAGGCCGGAGAATTTGACTGTGAAAAGACATAAATGAGTCTAAAACCGGAATTATTAATCTGCTGAAAGAGGCATTAGAAGATTGGACATATCAAGCGAGATGTTTCCTAAAAGTCCTGGAAAGTTCAAAAAAGAAGAATGTGGAGCCCAGACGTCAAGCTGGAAATGTTTCTTGGTGGCCATTTTGAGAGAGAGAGTGTCACATCTGCTACGCTCCTCCAAGAGCCATTGACGATGGTGATCGCTGTCGGCAGGAAAGATTTCCCGAACAGAACCAGCCTTCTTGATCAGGCTGTTGAGCCTTTTCAGGTCCCTGGCTCTGATTCTGCTGCTCCAACAGATGGCGGCAGAAGAAGTATCTGCAGCATCTTGAAGGATTCCTCCAGTCTGCTCCGTCCCTTCTTAGAGACGCTTCACTGTTGCGTCTCCAGTCCAGTCTGTTGTCTTGGGTTTGGATCCCGGCCTGGGTTCTTTATGCATGGGGTTAGCATGTTCTACATGTGCACGAGTGGGTTCTCTCCGGGTGCTCCGGCTTCCTCCCACAGTACAAAAAGATTTTGTGGACATTAATATATTAGTATATTAATCAATATACAATTAATTATACAATATATAATATGATACTTAGTGATGTAGTAATTATTGTATTACTATATTACAATTATATATAGTAATATAATTATTGTAAATTATATTAGTAATAATTTGCTAATATAATTTGTATATTATATTAATACAAATATAATATACTATATTAGTATTAATATAATAATATAATATACTGTCTTATATTATATATATATATATATATATATATATATATATATATATATATATATATATATAATATATATATATATATATATATATATATAAACTAGAATCGAAAGGCAATTTATTTCATTTAATTTTATTCACTTAGTGAATAAAGTAAAAGGCAAATGTCTCACAAACTATACAAATATCAGTCAGCAACATGACTTAGGAATTTGATTGGAACCTTTTGGACAAAACAGAAGCTGTAATAACCACACAGACAATTTTTATGGATTAAAGACAAACTGTGTGAGTGAGAGAATAAAAATCCACGCTTAGCTCCCAACAGCTAACGTAGCATAGCTGATATAAACATTAGCTCCCACTCACAGAAACATGAGGGCAGAGTATCAAAATACCAGACATATAAAACGTAACCTGAAATAATTTATTTACTCCATGTCTCATTAAAAGTATAAATGATAAGTATAAATATAAATAATTTTATATTATATATTATTTTTCCATGCGGTCTCCCCTGACCACACGTCACTGAATATATATATATATATATATATATATATATATATATATATATATATATATATATATATATATATATATATATATATAGAACCCTCAGCTTGAGGGTTCTGAGCAGAACCCTCAAGCTCCCAGGCCTCTGGTAGAGGACCCGAGTTCAGAGGATGAAAAGAGACCACCCGCAGAGGGTGAGAAGGGAATTTTTTTTTTTTTATATATATATATATATATATATATATATATATATATATATATATATATATATATATATATATATATATATATATATATATATATATATATAGCCTCTATTACTCTGGCCCTAAACACCAGAGCAATAGAGGCTCAGATCTACCACACCAGACAAGACCCAAGGTGTAGATTGTGCAAGGAGGCCCCTGAGACAGTCCAGCACATAACGGCAGGGTGCAAGATGCTGGCAGGGAAAGCGTACATGGAACGACATAACCAGGTGGCGGGCATAGTGTACAGGAACATCTGTGCAGAATATGGACTGGAAGCCCCGAGATCAAAGTGGGGAACACCCCCAAAGGTGGTGGAGAATGACCGAGCTAAGATCCTGTGGGACTTCCAGATCCAGACAGACAAGATGGTAATGGCGAACCAACCGGACATTGTGGTGGTGGATAAAGAACAGAGGAAAGCCGTTGTGGTGGATGTAGCTATACCAAGTGACTACAACATCAGGAAAAAGGAGCATGAGAAACTGGAGAAATACCAGGGCCCCAGGGAGGAACTGGAAAAGAACTGGAAGGTGAAGACCACAGTGGTGCCTGTGGTCATCGGGGCCCTCGGGGCAGTCACCCCCAAACTGGAGCAGTGGCTAAAACAGATCCCAGGAACAACATCAGACATCTCAGTCCAGAAATGTGCAGTACTAGGCACAGCCAAGATACTGTGCAGAACCCTCAAGCTCCCAGGCCTCTGGTAGAGGACCGAGCTCAGAGGATGAAAGAGACCACCGAGGAGGGTGAGAAGGGAATTTATTTTTTTATATATATATATATTTTTTTTTTTTAATGATTTCTTATTTTAGTCATCACACATGTACAATTATTTATTTCACTATTTACTGAACTGTGGCCATCTCACTTCAAGCTACACCGCAGTTGCCAACACAAATGACCCACAGCCATACTTTGTGGCACATTTCCCAGCATGCAGCTCGTGTGGCTCAGGTCACGTGACACCGCCTGTCAACAGGAGCGGACACTGCTGGGCAGGGAAGCAGCTGGACGTGTCCGAGCCATTATTTTCCATCTATAAAAGTCTCTTTTTCACGGACTTCTCTGAGCGACATGAGCGACGGGACAAGTTCCGCGTTTGACGTAAGAGAAAGTTCAACTTCGCTAGCTTAGCATTAGCTCAATTTAAAAGGATAGCGTGGATAGACGCTAACGCTGTAAGTGCTAATAGCAGTAGCGGGACCGCTTTTGACTCCGAACGGGAATTTGTTCCCCCCCCTACTTAATGCTGTCTGACCTACGACGTGACTCAGGTTGGAGGGGCTACAACTCCGGGTTTTATTAGCTACATGGCACACATTTAGCCACCAGTGTCCGTATCGACGCAGGTTGAGGAAACAAACATGCTGTGTCTTGCACAGACATCCCCAAGCATCTTTTTAATGCTTTCTAATGCTGCAACTTCTTGTTCAGACAGCTTCACCTCTCGAATGACCGAGCAGCTGTGGCCGAGCGGTACGGAGCAGGAGAATGAGCGCGAGCCTTCGAAGAGGATGCGACCGTCTTTCAGCGAGGACCGCCCCGCTTGACGCGCCCGCCAGCTGACCTGGCTCTCGGTGGGGACAGTCAATTCACTGAGTAGAGCGGACCGGATATCTCTGCTGCAATGGCTGCTGTGAGCGGAGGAGACGCGCTGGCAGCCGGTCCGGGCGGCGCGCTGTCTGCGGCCAACGCGTCCTCCAGTCCGGCCCCGGGGGAGAAAACTCGGCACTGCGAGAACGGCGACCTGATGGACTCGTTCGGGATCTTCCTGCAGGGCCTCCTGGCCGTGATGGCTTTCAGCACCCTGATGTGTGAGTGTGACCCAAAGGGCTGCTGCGTGTCGGATATCCGACACCGGGCTGCTGGAGGAAGCCGCCTTTATCCAGTCGCACCGCTGGGTTATTGATCTCAGCCGGCAGGCAGCATGAACACGAGGCTCCCCAAAGGAGAGACACTAAGGGCAATCAAAGCACTTCACTTTAACACTTCACCTCGTTCACGGTTCCTGTGTAAACGTTAATTTTCTTCATTTATCGAGGCAAATTTTACTTCAAACATGCTGAGCAAGCCAAGGAAAGGTGAAGCTGGCTAAATCTAGATAGTGACTTACAAGATATATGCGCCTTGCCCCCTTCTAGATTTTGTCACTTGACCTTGAATTTGTACGTGTTTCACTAGGATGTTATGTGGCTGACCAACTATAAGTAGTGCATAATTGTAAAGTAGAAGGAAGATGCCACATTAAGATAAAATTACCTGTGAAGATGACGTGTACAGTGTTATACTTCTGCAAAACACATCACTTCATGTAGGCCAAAAAAGTCAGTCTCATCTGACCAGATTATAACAATACATAAAGTAATTTAATGCAAATTTTCTGTAGATTCAGTGAAGTGCTACCTTTTTTTTAAAAAAATCTTTAAATCATGAGTTATATCAACTAGAGTTACAGTAACTTAGCAGTGCGGTATTAGCCACAATATACATTACGGTTTGTCTGCTAGCTTTTGTACCAGATTTGTTCTGAAATATATTATTGGTTATTTCAGAAACTCATCACTAAAAACTGTCTCTTTGTGAAGTGGAAAGATGTTACATCTGGAGACAACAAATGCCCTTTGCTGTTTTCAACTCTTTGTATTCTGATGAGTTAGCATAAATTCTTAAACTTGACACTGAAAGAAATACAATCTGTTAAGATTTTTTTTCTTTTCAGTTTTGTGCATGAGGCAGGTGATTTGGGCAGAGGAGAAGTCTAGACTTCTGCTTGTGTTCACAACACATCCAGCTGCACATTACAGGGCGTGTTTGGTCTGAAGTCACTGTTGGCATCACAGATCGAGGTCATGTTTGCAGTTTCTTCACACTAAAAAGACACCATTAAGCCCTGGTTATAGATTTTCAAAACCTTTTTGAGATTGATACTTTGTATTCAGTTTGTGATTTACAACTTTTTTTGTTACTATTTGTCCTCAGAGACGAACAAAACAGTTCTGCAAAACAAGTGACTATTGTAGAGAGAGGGAGGAGCTTGACTTGTGTTGGATGTCTCGTTGCTACTGGTAGCGAGCCTGTTTGCACAACCCCCCTCCTCATTTGCTTTAAAACATTATAATCTTGTTTTGTCTCTCGATCATCAGCTGCTGTTTATTCTACTATAGGCTGTCATAGGGAATTATGTAAATGTTTTTGGTTTGCTTATGCCTTTTTAAAGATTTCAGGAACCAGTCTGTTCCCTTTTTTTGACCTGATATTTCTCCCTGTCAGTTCATAAAGTATAAAAGCTGAAAATAGTTGATTTTAAAAAAAAATCTTTAAAAATAACCACAGTCTGTGTGACGCTCTGTTCTTTACAGTAAAACGCTTCAGGGAGCCCAAACATGAAAGGAGACCCTGGAAGATTTGGTAAGTCAAGTGAGCTGATTAACGCTAATGTTTTGTTGCGAATCCTGGAACTAACTCGGCCATCTTTATTCAGGTTCCTGGACACCTCAAAGCAAGCAATCGGGATGCTCTTCATCCACTTTGCTAACGTGTATTTGTCAGACCTTACGGAGGAGGATCCCTGCTCGCTGTGGGTATTTTTCTGGCAATGCATCTCCAAAGAATTTTAATATTTATGATTTTTACTCTAACTCTGCAAGGAGGTTTTTAACATGTTTTCTCTTCGTCTTCGTTTCCAGATACCTTATTAACTTCTTGTTGGATGCCTCTCTGGGCATGTTGCTCATATATGCAGGCGTGAAGGCTGTCAGTGCTGTTGTTGAATGGAGGCAGTGGGATTCTCTGCGTTTTGGAGAATATGGTGAGGCCAACATGAGTGTTTATCAGTCTGTCAAGAGTAGAAGGCTCGTTCTATGCCTCTTGCGTCCACTAGAGGGCAGTAGGCGCTTACATTCTCAAACTAAATTTAACTTTCCAAAGAGTTTAGTATCAGAAAGTAAACACTGACTTGCTGCACGTTATTTTTTTTTTTTATTAAATATGAATCAAATTCCTTTTTTAAATCTTTTAATTTTGTTATGGTATACATTCCTGTCCATGTAGGAGAGCCAGTGCAGTGCACTGCATGGTTGGGCCAATGCATCCTCTACATCCTCATCGTGATGGTCGAAAAAGTTCTCATGATGTTGTTCCTACTTATTCCCCAGTGGAAGAAGGTAAAAAAAAATACCTTCTATTTTTTTCCCACACCTTTTCCTACATGTTATGATAATGTTTTTACAAGACAACAACAAACTTAATATTCTTTCATTGTGATTTTTGTGATAAACCAATACAAATAGATTATTGTGTATTAATAAGAAAATAATACAAAGAGTTCAACATTCTTTTGAGTTTGATTCCTTTTAATAATTTCTACTGCAAACAATTGTCTTCCGAAATCACTTAATACTATTTTATTTCTGGCCTGTTTAAAAAGAAAGATAACCCTGTTAACAGTTTGACATAAACCATGATGGAGACGCAGCGAGGTGCCTCTATGCAGCATTATGACCTTGTGTTTTACTGTGCTTTTGTCCCAGCTGGTTCTCCTTAATCCCATAAAGAATCCTGACCTGGAGCTGGCCATTGTCATGCTCATTGTTCCATTCTTCGTCAATGTAAGTCCGCTGATGCTTGTAAAGTCACACAACCTCAGTCGGTTCATGCAGGTAACACTTTGTTGTTGGGTGCGTTGTTTGGTTTAGGCCCTCATGTTTTGGGTGGTTGATAATTTCCTAATGAAGAAGCACAGGACAAAAGCGAAGCTTGAGGAGAGGGAAGAGGACTCGCGTGGGAACAGCAAAGTTCGCTACAGACGAGCGCTTTCTCACGATGACTCAGAATCAGAGGTAAGACTGAAATGGGAAGTTATAACCAACCTCTTAAAAAAAAGTACCTCTCCTTTTCAACTTACAAGAACCCTTCAAACCGTTCAGGTTTTAGGGTTTCCTGACCATTTTTTTCAGTCCCTGCAGATTAAAGAAAAGTCTTTATAGATTTGGTGTGGCTACAAACTTCAGACTATAATGTCTGAAGTTTGGATCATGCCTTGTAAGAACTTCAGATTTTGTGTGATTTGTTTTCTTAAGTTTTTAAAAAGAGTAATTCCTCTCTCCTTTTTCACTTTATTGTAAAACAGTTTCAGTTTACAAAGTAGCACTTGCCTGAAGCGGCGCAAACAAAAGCCAGCTTTATGGGGTTTTTCATTTCCTTGCCTCTGTGCTGCTGCTGCCCTCAGAGCAAGACTTTGAGTGCAAATGTGGTGGGTGGGTCAAAGGCTGTGCTGGCACAGATGAGCTGTGAAGGAAGCTTTGCTCTGTGTGTGTTGTGAGGGCCAGTGGCGCAATGGATAACGCGTCTGACTACGGATCAGAAGATTCCAGGTTCGACTCCTGGCTGGCTCGGGTCTTTTCTTTGTTGCTATTTTTATTAATTTAAACCTTAATCTGTACATATGTAAAATGTCTGTGCCTTATAAACATTCTGTTAAAATATAGAGGTTTTAAGGCCAAATTATTTTTATCATTGTGCTGTGGTATTTGAACGGAAATTTCAAGTATTTGAATATACTTGAAATTTTCAAGTACTATAAATTTCCTTTGTTTCTGTATGTAGTCCAGCTTGCCATCAACTGTGCTAATGGAGAGAAAGAGCAAGATGCTATACACTCAGTGATGGATTTAGGGATTTATTTCTTGCCTTCAGAAAACCATTCTTCTAGTGTTGTGTTTTAGTTTGGGTGGGGGTTCAGTTGTTCTCAATGGGCCAGTGGCGCAATGGATAACGCGTCTGACTACGGATCAGAAGATTCTAGGTTCAACTCCTGGCTGGCTCGATTCTTTTCCTTTTTCCACCATGTTATTCAGGTGAATTGTAGCATCATGTGCTTCTGAATATGAACATCTAAAAGAAAAAGATGGCTCTTTAATTTTGAACTGTGTTCAAGTAACTCCTTATAGTATGATAAGGAATAGAAATGTTCTTTATTTTCCCAAAGTGGGGAAATTCAGCAGCAGTGACTTTCATTTGGGTCTTAACTACTTCTAAAAGCTGCCCGGTTGTTTAAAATAAAGCACCCACCTGTTTCTTGGCAAAAAGTTAATGTTTTTTGGTGTCTGGAAAAATGAGTAGTTTCAAAAATCTCCTGATTGTTACAGTGAATTTGAAGAGGCCTCTGAGTTAAGATACTGTTTTTCTATGACCGTCTCAAGAATAGGATGCTCAGGATTGTTCATAGTTTTCTTGATTTTTACATAAAATCAAAAAAAGTGATTTTAATCACCAGAGCTGTCTCTAGAACAGATTTTATATGCCTATAAAAACTCCCAAAGCTAGAATTTCTTTATTATATTTACCTTCACATTTTTAAATATTACTTGATTCTTTCAAATCTTTGGACAAAATTTTTAAAAGTCACATTCTAAGGAACTGAATGCAGCTCCAGAGCCACAGGTTTCAATGATCCCTGTTAGCGTTGTGAAAAACAGCTTAGAATCTCATCTGCACTGGTTGTCTGGTTAAATCATTAACTTTCTAATGGTGCGTTCACACCAAGCGTGTTTTGAGAGTCAGTTGCATCTGGTTTACATTCAAAGTCTATGTGGAGGCGCATCGAGGGCCCAGTGCGATTTAAACCGTTTGGAGCATTTTGAGCTGGAAAATATCTTGGCAACGGAAAACAACACCTTGAGCAATTCTGACACACCTCCACATACTTTGAATGGAAACCAGACGCGACTGATGCTCAAAACGCATTTGGTGTGAACGTACCATCAAGCGTGTGCATTCAAAGTGCACACACGTCGGACTTGAAGCGTCGTTTTTGACGGGTGTAAGGGTTGCAACAAGAAACCCAGTCCGGTATATTCATATTTGGAATTGTCTTAAAACTTTTCCAACCTACCTTTTCGTGATGTTCCTCAGATCCTGTTCTCAGCAGACGATGAGATGGACGAATCGGATGAGGACGATGTCCGTCGACTCACCGGCCTGAAGGCGGTGAAAAAGAAAAAGCTTCGAATGGGGATTCCTGTTTGAGCTCAGCCACCTTTATGTCTAAAAGCTGTTCTCTTCTCCTTAAGTCCTCCTACATTTCTGTACCTCCGCAAACCGCAACAACTTTTGGTTTTCTTCAAAGACGACACCGTACTTGGAGTTTCCTTTCTTGATCGATTCCCAGAGGATTGGTACGCAAAAAAAATTAACGTTTCTGACTTGGGACGCCAAAACATACTTTTTTTTTTTTCTCGCAGGTTTACCTTTGGATAATTGCTGCATGTTGACTTTGCACTTTGAGAGAACTGTTGTGTTTGTAGATGTATCAGAAAAAGAACCTGTTCCAGAACAAAGTGCTAATATTTGCGTAATGGGAGACAAATGACACTAATTTCCTGATTGGACTCGTGCGTCCCGGATCATTCCAGTTGGTGGCCTCGAGAGACAGATATGCAAACTAACCAATCTGTGATATCATTTACATTTCTTTCCTTAACGTGTTCCTTACATATTTGAAGCTCTGATGCGACCTTCACTTCAGCTTCGTCCTTTTGTGTCTTAGTACCATCATGACCTGCGGTGTATAAACCATACTTGTGAGTGAAGGTGTGGACATTCTTTCTCCCTTCCAGCACAGTAACAAACTTAAACACTGTATACCTTCTGTGTGATCTTACTTTTGTCAAAGGGAGTTTAATTCACGGGAGTCTAACAAAAGAGGACTGTGAAGAGCTTTCTAATGTCGTCTCGGTCTGTCAGACATTTAGTGAAGCACTCTCATTTGTTTGTTATGAGTATTGTTTCTTTGTGTTTTTGAATTTTTGTTTGTTGGTTTGTCTTTGGTTTAATTTTTTGATTTCTATTTTCTTGGGCCAAAAAGATGACTCTGCTTGCCTCCAAAGTGTTTTTCATTCCTTCAGAGAGACTTTATAGAGGAGCTACTTTTTTTGCACATGTTCATAACTTCTTTTATTCTCTTTCCTTGTCTTTGTTTTGTCTTTTGGTGTGTGGAATTTGTTTGTACGGACTGCAGGTCAGTTCCCTCCTTTACCAATTCGTAGTCGGTTTTCTGACCCGCGCCTTGCCCCTTTCTCCCCTCCAAAACCTATAACACCCATGTACTTATGTGGTTGGCGCTTCAAGTAGGGTTTTGTGTGTGTGTGTGTGTGTTTGTTTTGTGGTTGTCAGGTATTTTTAAAGATGTGGAGTTTACTAAGACAGTTTGAGGTCCTCTTTTCTTTTGATGTTGTACATTCTGATCTTTGTTTGGGCAAATTGACAGCTTCTTACCCTCTCAACAAACTGATAAAATAGCTCTTGCACAATCTCAAAAAGTACACCGTTTTATTTCGGTATTTTCCAAACCTGGACAATAAGTACAGAGGGGAGAAAAAAGAGTCAATATGGGGCAAACATTAGATAATTTTGAACTTTATTCTGAATCCCTTTATATTTTCTTTCTTCCTTCCATCTTTCTTCTCCTCATCAAAAATTTTTCTAGTTTTTGCCATAGTCAACTTTGGTACTTGATATTTTTAAATGGAATCAATTTGAGCCTGCATTTTTCTCATGGAAAACATGTAGAAACTTTGAACTAAGAGCAACCTCCTGGCATTACACATGTAACAAAATTGTGTAACCATACTTTCTCGTGTTGGACTAAATATATCAAGCAGAAAATTACAAAGCGTTTGTATTGCGTGTGCAAATTAATGGGGGGGTACAGAACTGCACAAGTACGAAATGACGAAGGAGGCGAAGTGACCTGCACCTGTTATTACTTTTTATTTATTTACTTTTTGCCTGCAAACGGAGCTTCAGATCTTCAAGCATGAAGAAACACCTGGCGAGCTCTTATGTTCAGAATGTGACTTACTCTGACCTCTAAACTGTAAATGATGAGTGTGGACCAGACAGCTGAGAGAAAGGTGTGTGTTGTGCGTGCGTGCGCATGTGTGTGTGTGGACGGTGGTGTATATATTCAAATATACCTACAGCTTCAAGCGTGCGATGAAATGACCTCTGGTTCTCATTAACGGTAAACTAAGTTACATAAACTGTGAAGGCTTCTTTGCTTGTCATGTTTTCATTAATTTACTTTGGCACGATGGCATGAAGAGACAAATTGGAAGGCGGAAGCCCCTTCGCAGCAGTCCATGTATCTCTGCAGCTCTTCTCATACAGGACAAAGAGCTCCCGTGATATTTTAAATGCTTAAGTCATTAGACAATTAAAGAACAAGTGATTTATCATAAAGAAAATAAAGGCAGTGAATTTAGTTATTCTTCTACTTTAAGATATTGGTCTTTTTTTATTTTATATTTCAAGGTTTTTATGTTTAATAAAACCAAAAAGCTCTTTGATATCTATTCCTGGCATTGTAAAATGTGATGAACTTATTACTTACATCTCCCCAGCCATTTCCAAATATTAAATGTACAGCTGAGATAAACATGGTTATTTGTAACTTAAAGAGACTGTAAATGGGAATAAAAGGGATGCATTACAACTAACTATAGAGTGTTGATGGGGGCTTAGAGTCTCTACTAACTATAACACTAAATATATCTGGTGCTTCCATATTGGATCTCACTACTTTAACATTTAATCTCTCAGGTTTTCAATGAAATTTGTACCATTTGGGATTTTCTCTCCCCCCAGTACGAATCCAAGCCATCCAATAATAAAAGATACAAAGATGTGAGTCAGCGTACATGTTGAGAGATGTAGCATCAGGTATTATGTATGATCTGCTGATGTTTATTATTTATTTTCTTATTTTTACATGTTTGTCCAAGCAAAAACCCAATGAAGTAAAAATAAACTAAATGGATATAAATATAAATAATGATTTCACATTAGTTGAGAAAAAAACTGAACTCTTTATTTAATCAGTGTGACATGTCCCCACCTTTCTAACAACAAAAAAAGGCCTGTCATTTTTTCTAAAAGTAATTTTTGTAAACAAAATGAAAAAGATATCACCCCCTTTCTATTGCCGAAAAATGATTGAATGAATGAAAATTTAATAAAAAAATCATTTTTGGCAAAAAATGACTTAAGCCATTATTTTCGGAAGGTGAGGATGTGAATTTGTGTTCATTTTCTGTTCTGTGTCACATTACCGCATCAAGTGTGTAATTTAAAAAAAAACAGTGAGTCAGTTTTCCCACCATCGAATGGGCGACACCTTTATACCATAAAATACTGACTAGAGTAATGACTAATATTATTTGAGCTGTTTGCTCAGTCTCTTTCCTTTTTAAACTTTGACTTACACAATCATTAAAACCTGTTTCATGTGTACAAATAACGTCAGTAAAACTATATCCTCGCCGCCTGTAAATGTAATTTGAAAGCTGGAAAATGTTTCCTTAAAACTATTCAATAATTAAGTCCCCATTTTGTTGGTTCCTGTGTCAACCATCTGGATGTGTTTTTCACAAACTCCCACACCTAAAATGGGACTAATCGTGGATTAGATCAAGTGGTGGGAATCCCTCTGAAGCAAGGAAGCGATCCTGGGCGGTGGCGAATCCTCTTCGTTTTTTTCTTTTCCATTCCGGTCCCATCTCAAATAATCAGCTGTCGGTCTGTGAGACTCGTTCCAGCTGTACCATCCGTCACGTCACTCCTAATAATACACACTGACAACAATGTTTGGAGGGTCTGCCTGACTCACAGGGTGAGGACCAGGACTATATATAATGTCAGGCTTGCTAGCAGAGAAGGCACACACACACAGCAAAACAACAATCAGCCCATCAGAACAAACTCTTGAAGCAGTAATAACCATGTCACAGGTAGGTTATGTCAGATGTTTTTATTTTTATTTTATTTTTTTCAGGCTCTTGCTTCCCTACAGAATTCAACATTATATTCTTACTGTTGCACTATTTAGTCAGGCGAGGTGAAAAAGAAGAAGCGGCCACCGATGAAGGAGGAGGACTTGAAAGGAGCTCGCAGTAAACTGGGCCTGAAGGGCGAGGTCAAAAGTAAGACCTATGAGGTCATGGTGGAGTGTGGTAAGTACCATCTTTCAATAAAGTAGTTTCACTCTGACACTAAAACATCAATAAATTTGTGCAGTGTTTTTAAAAAAAACTTTTAAAAAAATAGCTCTTCCTCTCTTAGACAAGTGCTTGGTCCAAAAAGTGTCCGATGTTTGTTTTATACAAAGTTTGCCTGTAGAGCTTAAAGATCAAGACAAGGCAGTGAGAAATGAGCAGTATGAAACATTAACTTGTGAAGGTGGAAAACTGGAAATAAAATACTGTATATAGATTAATTTTTCGTGTATGCCTTGAGGTCGTTAAACTGAGGATATCAACATACATCTGTCAGAATAAAACCAACAAAATGAAAAAACAAGTAGTTCCCTGACCGGGAATCGAACCCGGGCCGCGGCGGTGAGAGCGCCGAATCCTAACCACTAGACCACCAGGGAGATGTGGCATTAGAACAACATGTTTAGTTTCTACAGTTATAATATTTGTGGTGGGAAGTCACTGGGTGTAGTTATTTTTAATGTCTGTTTTCCTGTGTTCAGAGCGTATGGGGAAGGTGGCTCCATCTGTGTTCAGTGGCGTGAGGACGGGCACAGAGACGGTTCTTGCTCAGCCTGCTGCTCCGAAGGATCCTTCAGCCAGTGTGTTCGGCAAATAGTCACAGAAGTAAAAAAAAAATTGTCGCTCTCACAGTTATTAACTGGACGGTGGTAAATGTAAAGTGTATATTTGTGAAGCTTAAGGGGAACGAATAAGCTAGTTTTGCTCTGACATTGTATTTTGATGTGGATGTTTGCTATGTTGTATTTTTTTGTATTTGCCCATCTGTTCGAATAAATATTCTTTCCTGTGTTTAAACGTATTGAAAACTATTGAATTTCCAAAATATTTGTGACTGTTATGTGCTTTTTCAAAATGTTCTCTAAATTTTTATTAACTGTGTTACTTGAACAACACAACTGAACACTTTTGATTAAAATATACAGTTTGTCTTTTTAAACCAATATAAATGCAAAAAATTGATATAACCAATGCTTTTTTTGCAAGTAGGTGTTCATTTAGCTGCCGGACTATGTTGTCAGAAGCTTTATATTCTCTGCACAGTGAGCAAATAAAGGCTTAAAGTATCTTATCGCCTAAGCATGAAGACCAAACCTGTCAAGTCTGCTCTGACCAGTAGTGGGAAATACTTCGTTACTGTACCTAAGTACAATTTCCGTGTATCTGTACTTTACTTAAGTAGATTGAATAATGGGCACTTTCTACTTCCACTACATTTTACAGTAAATATCTGTACTTTCTACTTCTCTACATTTCTACAAAACTGTCGCGTTACTCTTTACATCCAAGTCGCATTGAGCTTTTTTTGTCCCTTAAAATGTGAAGTTCAGTTTAATTTGGGAAGCTAGTGTCGCCGTAAAATCCAAGTAATAATGTCACTTATGTGTCTGTTGTCACCCATCGCCTCTCTATGGAAGAGGATTAGGACCACCAAAAAATTAAAAAAAATTCTGACTTTAAAGTCAAAATTCTGACTTTAAAGTCAGAATTCTGAGATTTAAAGTCAGAATTCTGATTTTTTTTTTTCGGGTGGCCCTAATCCTCTTCCGTACCTCCCCCTTTACTCGCACGCGGAGCTCCAGACTTGCAGTGGTTTCCTCTGAGCGCAGAAGTTGTCTGCCTAATCTTCAGTAATTTAGTAGTGTTGCTTAAATTGATATGGCACCATGTAAAATCAGCAGCGCTTCGCTTTTACAGACGGTGGGGACTCTGTCCAACTTGTAGAGTCACTTCGAAGGAAAGCTTAAAGAAAGGTAAGCTCCGTGAACGTGATGCTAGCTAAGCTAGCTGTACAGAGACACACGTTGCATCCGCCATGAAAAAAAGTTGTCACTCATGCTGAATTATTGTGTGCAGGTGTTGACTGAGGTGTCGCAAATATCGGACAACGCTGTGACCTAAGTCTGCATTGATATGACATTCAGGAACGATCCGATTCTTCTGGACGGATCTTTACTGATTAAATTTATTTCAGCTATAAGTATTTAATGTCTAGGTGTTTTATGGGAATGTGAATCTTTCAGATCAATTTGAGAAGCAATTTTGATATGTAAAACAAATTTTTTGTGTGTCACATAGCGCGGGGTGCTGGTCTTGACTTGGTCTTGGGTTCGGTGGTCTTGACTACAACTCTGCTGCGTGGCTCCTCGGTTCCATATCCTCCCCCACCCACCTTCTTTCATCCTCTTTCTATCGGATTTCTTTCAAAATAAATGCCACTAGTGGCAAAAAAATAAAAATGAATTTCATGTTATGTTAGGACAGGAGACAAGATGTTTCCATCCCTGAAATTATGATGCATAGAGTCAGATATCTAAGTCTAAACTATGTTGCAGAGAGTAAACATAATAAAAACATGCTTTATCTATGGCATTGTTCATTAAAATGGCACATTTCTAATGTATTAAAATTAAATATGATCAGTTAACGATATTGTATTAGGGATTAGGTAATGCATTCAGCAAGTACATATACACAGTCCAGTCACATTAATGTGACCACCACGTACTTTCCACTTCAGAGTTAAATAACCAATCACAGAAGGCAGGTGGCAGCACAGTGCAGTTGAGCGTATATAAAGGGTGTGTGTGGGCTTCGGAAAACATTTCAATCGTTGGCGTAATGCAGAAACGAAGCGATTTATCCGACGTCCAAAAGGGCATGATCATTGGCTTTCGGGCCAAGGGTGGAAGCATTTCCGAAACGGCTGAGTTTGTGAACTGTTCGCGTGCCGCCGTGGTAAAAGTGTACCGTGCATGGCAAAATGGGACTGTCCAAAATCCACGACGTGGCAAATGTGGTGCACCACGGGCCATAGATGACAGAGGCGAACGACGGTTGCGGAGATGCGTTCGGGCAGATAGACGGGCTACCGTTGAGCAACTGACCACTAAAATGAACCAAGGGGCTACCACAAGTGTCTCCCAAACCACTATTCAGCGAACATTGCTGCGTCTGGGCCTCCGAAGCAGACGCCTGGTTCGTGCACCTATGCTGACTGGTGTTCATCGACGACGAAGGCTAGAATTTGCACGCCAGTACAGCAGCTGGACGTCCACTGAGTGGCGACAGGTAGCGTTTTCAGATGAATCGCGTTTTATGCTCCATCGGACAGATGGACGTTGGCGTATAAGGCGTGAAACCTCTGAAAGGAACCACCCTGCAACCATTGCAGGAACGGTCCAAGCTGGAGGCGGGAGCATTATGGTCTGGGGAATGTTTTCCTGGCATTCTCTGGGTTCACTGATTATTGTGGAAGGCACGATGGATCAATACAAGTACGCATCTGTCCTTGCGGACCATGTCCACCCCTACATGCGCATTGTTTTTCCTCAGGATGATGGCATCTTCCAGCAGGACAATGCGAGGTGCCATACAGCTGCCAGTGTACGTGCGTGGTTCGAAGAGCACCAGGATGAGTTTACCGTCCTCCCCTGGCCAGCAAACTCACCTGACTTAAACCCAATCGAGCATCTGTGGGACCATCTCGATCGAGTTGTTCGCGCCATGGATCCTCAACCGCGTAATCTAGCGCAGCTGGCCACGGCATTAGAGTCGGCATGGCTCAACATCCCAGAGAAGACCTTCAGGGACCTAAGTGACTCTCTTCCTGCACGTCTCGTAGCAGTTCGCTCTGCGAAAGGTGGTTATTCTGGCTTTTGACAGATGGTCACATTAATGTGACTGGACTGTGTACTTTTAATACTTAAGTATTTTAAAAAGCCAGTACGTTTTTACTTTTACTTAAGTACAAATCTTAATGTGGTGTTTTTTACTTGTACTTGAGTACATTTTTGTCTGTGCATTTGTACTTAAGTACATTTTTTGAGTACTTTCTCCTCCACTGGCTCTGACAGTGGATTCTGGCTTCCTTTCATAGGTTCTGGTCAGAAAAGAAAGGCTTGAATGGACTACAGATGTGAATCTTTGGTTGTTGTGTACCAAGGATTCTGTGGAGCCATTTGTCTATTAAAGGGAGTTCTTGAATGCCAAAGAGGGCAGATTTGATAAGTTGAGGAAGAAACACCTTGATAGTCTCTGGTGTTCATGTGACACAGTAGAGGTCTGTGCTAGAGCAGACTGACCAACCTCGTGATAAGGCTACGCAGATATCCTCAAGCAGAAGTGGGGTGATATTCTAAAAATGTACATTACAGGCTTTTGAATCGCAGAATAAACACGCTACTTGGCAACTCGTCAAGCACTTTCGGATTTAGATAGCAGACCAGTTTGCCAGACACACTTTGACTCCGTAGCATTAGCCAAAAGAGTTGATAATGTCTGTTTTTTGCTTCGCGTGGGCCTATCTGAGGTAATGTTGCTGTAAGTGGGAGTGTTGGGTGAATGGTGAACTGAGCCTGCTCCGGAGCAGAAAGGCCCTTTTTGTTTCAGTGT
This sequence comes from Poecilia picta, assembly GCA_033032245.1. Lineage (NCBI taxonomy): Eukaryota > Metazoa > Chordata > Actinopteri > Cyprinodontiformes > Poeciliidae > Poecilia > Poecilia picta. The sequence continues at coordinate 8,501,275 of CM065357.1, read as the reverse complement.
GTGCCAGGCAACACACTGCCAATACGGAGGAAACATTTTCCTGACAGCAACCTCGCAATTAGCCTTAGCACTTGGAAATACAGCAGTGACGAGATTCCTGGTGATGAAGGGGAACACAGAAGTGTATTTATTCATTTATTTTTTTTTTCTTTTTAGTTTCATTTTTGCTTCAATCGTAAAACGCATAAAAATTGTAAAATAACACGGCAGCTGTTATTTGTGCCGTGTTATTTGGATGAGTTTCCCCAAATTCACCGCTTAATGAATTTGGGAAACTAGTGTCAACAGAGACACACCGTGCCGTGAAACTGACTCACCAGATGAAAAACAGAGCACTTTGCCAGTTCAAATACAGATACAGCTCTCAGAAAATCAGAGTTCCAGCTCGAAAGTCACACAGAGCTTGCTTTGGACCTGTGGCAAGAAAACAGTTTGGTTATGTTTTAAGGTGTGCAAAAAGCACATTGATACTCAAAGTGTTAAGTGGTAATTTGTGTTGATTATATTTTCGACTTAAATTGTTTGATGTTTATTTCCAGTGCCGGAAATTGGCAGACATAAAACATGGGGGTGGGACAAAGTACACAGTATTTCAACATAGCACTCACTCACCTTGTTTTTGCAGGGATAACAGAGCTGCAGCACAGACACCTCACTGTGGCACGGCATGGATGTGTTAATTACATCTCACACTTATCTACACTAAATAAAGCCAATTGTTAGTGCGTGTTTTATTTTTCTTCTATATTTTTCAGCTACAGCTTACTAGCTGTAGCTGATTTTTTTTTATCTTTTTTTTTTTTTTGCCAAATGTCAGTTTAGGCACAGGTTGGGTTTGAGTGGAAGCATTCAGATGTCCACACCTTTTTTTTTTTCTTCTTCTCCTTCTCTCAGCTTTATAAGTACCGTGTTTGTACCACCAGGTCTCTGAGAACAGATCTTCCTGGTCAACAGTCAAGGGCAGCTCACCCGCCCCCTCCGTCCCTCCTACCGGAGCAGAGAGGACTTTCTTTTCCCTCCCCTCAGCTCTGAAGCGAGTCAGTGTTGGGAGTTTGGTCGTCATGTCTGGTCTGTTGGGTGTCCGGCTGCTGCTGCTTCTGTGGGGCTGCGGCTGCCTCTGGCTCGCCAGCCCAACATCTGGAGCGTTGGTCATCTTCGAGGACGATGAGACTCCGGAGGTAACGCGATACTTTCAGGTGTAGTTGATTGGTGCCGTTATATGAATTAGTTTCAACGTCTGCATTATCTATTATGCGGAATATAAAACCCAATATTTATATATATATATATATATATATATTTATATTTAATCTTACAAGCTGAAGTAGCGTATGAATCACTCACATTTTTTCTCCTCTGATTTTTTGGCAACACATTTGTGTTACAGGAAATGACGGGAGCCACCAAAATGCTTCAGGTGCTTGGCTGAAACAGTTTTTTTTTTTATGTTGGTGAATATAATGTATTAGTTTAATTCATTTGGCCAAATCGTACTTAAAGCGTGCAGAATTTAATTTACGTTGGTGAATTAAGTTTCAGTAATTTAATCAACATTGTTATGACCGAATCATACTTACGCATGCAGAACTTAAAGTTCTTCTAGAGGGGAAATAAGTTGTAATTTATTGCACTAATTAATACAAGAATTTCAGCTGAAAGGTAATTGTTGCAATTTTGCAATATTTAAATCTAAATTTTCGGTCTTGTTTCTCTGATCTCTTTGTTGCAGAAAAGAAGTACAAACGAGGCAACGGTAAGCTCATTACGTGTTCTGACAACAAAACGAGACCCTTTAACTTTTCCGCATTTATTCAAGTTGCAGCCTCAAACTTCAAGGTGTGCCAGCCTTGAAATATCAAGAGATGTTCATGTGTTGGGATGGTCCAGTCAAAGTCCAGACCAAAATCAAAATTTACTTGAGCTGTTTTGCGAAGAGAAATGGGAAGAACGTATTTTAGATGGGTAAAAAAAAAGAAGGAAAAGGTGAAGAAATACAAGATTTGAAGCTGGTTTTGGACCAAAATGAGGGAGTGACTCACCTGGGCTCAGGACAAATGCATGCCACACTATTCAGATTTCAGGATGCATACAAAAAAATATCAACAACCTGCATCACTTTAGCTTCACTGCAAAATTATGTGCTTCTTTCTTATAACTTGAAAGCCATTAAATGTTTTAGGCTGTTAAATAAAAAATGTTAAAAAAATTAAAAGGAAATTAATATTTTAGAAAGAGCCAGTACTTTTTCAATACTTTCCACAAACAAAGACTTTATTTATTTATTACATTTAGTATGAAAGAAAGTTTTCTCTAAAAGTCTCGGTCCCTTTTAAATATCTACTTTAAGCAAATGCAGATATTTATGTAAGATAAAGTAAAAATAATGCCAATAATTGTATTTTTTGGGAAAAACCCAGTGAGTTGGTCGTTGTCATTATTCTCAGTGAGAAGATGCAGACTCAACAACACTCCCAGGGTGTAAGAGGTGACGTAATGTCTCCTAAACACCGTTTCCTAGCTGCGAAGTGTTTGGCATCTGCATCGTGGAAATTGTATGAAATTTTGCAGCAACCTAGTGTCCAAAATAACTACGTTAAAAGATGAGCTCATGACGAACAGCGTGTGTCAGAAAGGTGCCGGTTTGGCGTCACTTTGTGTAAAAACGGCATCTGGACGTAAGAGTGTGGTTCAAGTTAGTAATAATTAGTCCTGCTTACAAAAGCTGCACTTCATGTTGTACTTACCTTGTTCTCGTTCTTGTCCTGAATCTGCACAGAGGATAAAAACTGCGATTGTGTCGTTTGAAATTAGGTTTTTTTTGTGTTTACTGTGTTTGTCAACTTAAGATTAGCGGAACAGTTTGCCAAGTTTTAGTTGCACACCAGAAGAGCTCTAACTGGAACTCTTCATTTTAGTCAATACCAAAGTGCATTGTACAAGTATTCATTCATTTACCTGAACCTTTCCTCACTCTTTCACTGTTCCCCCCAGACTTCCATGTGATTTATTGGGATTTCTCTGACAGACCAACATACATCAATAGAGAAGAGAAACAGAAAGAATACGTGATTTTTCTGTTTTTTTACTCATAAAAATCTGAAACGTGTGGCGTGTCCACATACTCAGTCCTCTAGAGTTTGTTGAAACAATCTTTTCATGACATTAAAGCTTTGCAGGTATTTTTTATTGCCATTCTTCCTTGTGAAATAGCCCAAGCTTAGTCAGACTGGAGGTAAAACGTCTGCTTAAAAACTTGCTTTTCAGTCTTACCTCAGATTTTCTGCCAGCTTCATGGTGGACTTGAACTAGGTCAATCTAACACAATGATGGTGTTAGATTGGACTTAGCTACGGGACGGCCCTGTACTTGGCTCCATCCATCCTCCCATCAGTAGAGTCAAGAAAAGCGTCCCACATTATGATGTTTCCACCACCATGCATCACTGTGACAAGAGCATGTTCAAGATCACCAGAGCATGAGCCGTGCCAAATTTGTGACTTCCTGTCGTCTTTGGCTTATTTAAAAGGCAATACTTTTTAATTATACAAAAAGTGGACAATATTTTAAGAAGTGTGTGAATCCATAAGATAAAGGATTACGTTGGATTTAATTTAGAAGTGTCCGTGTAAGGCGACCCGAAGACATAAGCACTCCACACTTTTCAGACTTTTTTCTTAGAAAATATGGAAAGCCATGTTACTTTCCTTCCACCTCCTAATTTTGTGCTATTTTGTGTTTTTCCCATCAACTCCCAATGCAATCCAATGGAGTTTATGACAAAAGAGTTGACAGACTCGCTTGCAGATAGTTTCTCAGGCGAACAAACAAAAGAAAGAATTTTATCATTCCAATGTCAACAATATCAATGCTTATATTTAATTTTTGGATGATAGGTCTTCCTTGCTCCTTGCCTCCCATCCACAGGTGGAAGTGCTCAGTGTGATGGTGGACTGCACCGTGACGAACCGCTTCGCCCACACCGTCATGACCTCGGTGGCCCTGAACAAAGCCAACACGTCAAAGGAAATCTTTTTCGACGTGGAGCTCCCAAAGTCTGCCTTCATCACAAATTTCAGCATGTAAGCTAGATTTCGGTTTCTGTTTTATCTCAGACTAAGTTCTTTTGGTCTAGTTTCTAGTCTAAATATCGCAGCAACACTAACTTATGAGCAATTTCTTGGCAAGTCATAGGAGTTTGTTTTAATTCCTTAATAGTCAAGAAAAAGTTCCTGTTCCATTGAAAGATTATTTCACTTATAACATGGAGAAAATGTCATGTTATGAATGAAATAATCTGTCAATAGTACAAGGGGACTTTTTCCATCACCATTAAGGAATTATTGACTTAAAACAAGCTCTAAATTAACTAATTGCTGAAAAGTTACTGTGTAAGTTAATTTGTCGTATTTCAAGTGCAGTAAGATATTTAGACTAGAAAGAAGATGAAAATTACTTGGTAAGGTTTTGCGTTTTTGCAGTGAAGCAAAGCAACACATATTTCTTGCGTTGTCTTTTGTGTTTGTGCTACTCAGGGAGATTGATGGGAAGGTGTACGTCGGAGATGTGAAGGAGAAAGAGAAAGCTAAGAAACAATATGAGAAGGCCGTTTCGTCCGGACAGACGGCGGGACTGGTCAAGTAAGTCAACCGAGACACAAACCAGTTTCTTGTAAAACTGATGTTCTTTAAAAGCTGCCTGCTGATCTAGCTTAGGGAGCAGAAAGAGATACCTGTATGTGTGCGTGCGTTATTTATTTTTAATTTTTTACTGCAGGGCTTCTGGGAGGAAGATGGAGAAGTTTTCTGTGTCGGTCAACATTGCAGCTGAACGCAACGTGACTTTCATCCTGACCTACGAGGAGCTCCTTCAGAGAAAACTGGGCCAGTATGAGATTCTGATCCGAGTCAAACCCAAAAGTCTGGTCAAACAGTTCCAGGTGAGTCGCCAGATGATTCATTTTCATTTCCTGATGCCTCCTTATGTTTTGATGAACGTGGTCACGAGGGCGTCTCTGTATCGGAAACAGATTTCGACCAACATCTATGAGCCTCAAGGCCTGTCTCATGTTGATGCCCACGCCACTTTCCTCTCCAACGAGCTGCTCCCCCTAGTGGAGAAAACAGTCCTGGATAAGAAGGTGCCTCACTCTTCACTTGTCGTTTTGACTCTTGGGATGACTTTCGTTTTTTCTCATTGTTTAACATTCAACACTGATGTCTCACTTATTTTTTTTTCTCGTCAGGCTCGCATCTCCTTCTCTCCCACCGTGGAGCAGCAGAGGAAGTGTCCAGGCTGTGACGGGACGCTGATAGACGGCGATTTCATCATCAAGTATGACGTGAACAGACAAGAGACCGTCGGGGACATTCAGGTGGCTATGAACTCAAATCAGAGTCGTGTTGTTTGTTTGGCCTGTGCATATTTGGCCATTTAATGCAAGTTGTGACTCTGTTTCCATCTAGATTGTGAACGGCTACTTTGTCCACTTCTTTGCGCCCCCTGACCTGCCCAGGGTGCCAAAGAATGTGGTGTTTGTTATCGACAGGAGCGGGTCGATGAGCGGCACAAAGATGGCGCAGGTGAAAACTCTTCAGACTCTTGGTGCAGCCATTTTATTTGTCCAACAGCTGTGTTCCTCTAATAACGACAACAGAAACTACACAAATGACCTGATTTAAAGCTCACATACACCAGCTGTTGATACCGTGTATCGCTCCGTTTAAAGGGGCAGCGTTATATGAAGTCAACTTATTTTTAGCTTTACGTTGTATTGCATCATTATATAAAAAAACACACCTGGAGTTCTACTTTGATTCTTTCACGCATGTTTAAGAAATTTTTTGATTTCCCTCTTATAGCCATTTTGGGTGTGACCCCCCCCCCACCTCCACTCAACTCCTTCAAGTAGCAAACACCTGGTGGAACTGCCGAGCTTATCATATAGGAACTACTTCTCAGCATTCACCTGCAAAAACATTCTCTGCAGCTTGATGGAAGAATTTTGAGATGCCGTGGTAAAGACGGCTCAATTTGAAGGTGCTACAATACCTCCTGTTTCTGTAAATTCTTGGTTTGTCTTGTTATGAATGTATCGAGTTCTCGACTGAATTGCCCACTCCAGAACCTTTACTTTGTTCTGCTGTAGCCAATGAAGGGGTCGACTTGGCCTTGTGTTTTGTGACATTATCATGTTTGAACGTCCGAACACGTCAGGGCTGATGAGTGAAAATCCTCCTCCAGTACTTCCTTATGACGGACTGCGTTCATCCTGCGATCAATTGTGATTAAGTTCCCTGACCCTCTGTAGCTCACACATCCCCAAAACACCAGTGACCCACCTCCATGTTTCACAGTAGGAATGGTGTTCATCATAGGCCTTGTTGACTCCTCTCCAAATACAGCACTTGGCTAAACAGTTCAAGTTTGGTCTCATCACTCCTTGGTGCTTTGTAAGAAGGATACTTTATGGCATTTGCATATTAATGACTTTCTTTTGGTGATTCAACCAGGCAGTCCATTTTTCTTCAAGCGGCTCCACAGCCACACAGCTTTTTTTTCCAGAGTTACTTGCTTCGGCTGAAGGCATCTATGGGCTTTTATTTGTATCCCAAGCAATCGTTCTTGCAGTTGTTGCTGAAATTGATGATTTAAGCCAAATGCATCACATGTGACGATGGTTACTTTCAGTAGCAACGTTTGTGTCGACTTATGTGCATGTTTTGAAGGTCATAAATCACAAGGGATATGTACATTTTTGATCAGACATTTGGGTCGTTTCTGGTGTCATTATTTTTTATAGGTTTTTTTGGCTCTAGTGGCCTTTATTTGAGAGAAGGGGAAGGCATGCGGCACGGGTCGCCACGCTGGGAATTGGGCTGGCGACAGCCGCATCGAGGACTAAGGCCTCCATATGTGGGTTGTGCTTAACCCCTGCACCACCACAGCACACTCCCCTGGTGTCATTATTGATTTGAAAAGACTAAATGCGGTCGCTTCACCAAACTACTGACCACGGGAAAGACTGTTTGTGGGTTTCTTTTATCATACATCTCCTCTTAAAAATGTCCAAGAAAAAAAAACTTCTGTTAGGGTATGTGAATTTATGACCACGATTGTGATCGTGAAAGCTGCTGCGTCAGTGCTGGCAGGGGTACGTTTTGATCCCAGAACTTTTGCAGACCCGAGATGCACTGGTGGCCATTTTGGAGGACCTCCATGAAGAGGACCACTTCGCTCTCATCCAGTTCGACTCCGACATTCTGTCTTGGAAGGAGTCTCTCACCAAAGCGACCAAAGAAAACGTGGCTGAAGCAAAGAACTACGCCAGATCAATCCGAGAAAATGGAGGTCAAGACAACAAAAGGTTTAATGTGTCACACTTCCTGCATTTAATTACCGAGTTAAAACAATTGACAGTTTGCCTATTTTATTTTATTTTGCCAAGCTACTGATATTAACCAGGCAGTGCTGGATGGAGTAAAAATGCTGAAGAGAGACAGACAGGAGAACCGGCTCCCTGAGAGAAGCGTCGACATGATCATCTTACTGACTGATGGGATGCCAAACTCTGGTAAGTGTTTCCATACAGCGGCTTCCAAAAGTGTTCACGTCTCTTAAACCTTTTTCACAAATTTGCATTGTATAACCTGATTTGGCTTGAGATTTTAAGAGATAGACTGAGATTTTACGCATAAAATAGAAGGAAATAACATAGTTTTTTTATGTATCTTTACAAGTAAATGCAAACATATTGATTTCACACAGAGTCGAGGAGAACATGACACTGTTGTGTGCCTTTGTATGAAATGAGCATAATTCTCTTGAGGTGGGTAATTTTTTCCAGGGGAGCCCCGGGCCCCTCTTGGCCCCCTCTTTTGGTCGCCTCTGTGCCAGCAGAGCTGGAAGTCTTTTTGGATGCGTTGCGATAACCTTCACGTATCTAGAAACTAAAATGTTCTCAATCCCTTGTAAAATATCAGCAACCCAGTCGGAAAGGTTGCGGACCATCAATATGTGGCAGTTTTCAAGTCATGCCACACCTACTTTGACTGGGCCGTTTCAACACACAAATTTGCTTTGTTTTAAACCATTTGATTATAAGTCTTTAGAGTCTTTGCGCTCGCTCTGTAACTCAGTCTAAATCAGCATCAATGTTGGCCAATTTCACTCTACCTGCTTTGTAGCTCCTGTTTATATATTTTATCTTTCTTCTTCTAATGTTTTACATTGAATATACATCTTTATATCTGGAGTGTTTTAATTGTGTGTGAAGTAATCTATGTTGCCTATTGTAAACCAGTATATACATACAAGTCGTTGAGTTGCTCTAGCACATAAAATTCCAATAAACCACAAAGAAGCTTGTGGTTGTAATGTGGCTTAAAGGGCTTCGAACACTTTTACGAGGCATCATATTTTGAGATGGTACTTTGTATTTATCATAAAAAATTTTTGCGTGTGCATCCAAAGGTGTGTCTGACATCCCAAAGATCCAGGAGAACGTGCGTTCTGTCATCGGCGGAAACATGTCTCTGTTCTGTCTCGGATTCGGAAACGACGTGGACTACAACTTCCTGGATGTGATGAGCAAAGAGAACAAAGGACTGGCTCGCAGGATCTTTGAAGCTTCGGACGCAACTCTGCAGCTCCAGGTGAAGCGTCTGACGTTTTTGGGGTGCGATGCAAAAATGAAATCAACTGCAATCTTTTCTGAAATCTTTTGCAGGATTTCTATGAAGAAGTGGCCAGCCCGCTGCTGTTAGAGGTTGACCTGGTATATCCAGACAATGCAGTCGACTACGTGACCACCTCTCACTTCCCTCAGTTGTTCAACGGCTCTGAGATTGTGGTGGCGGGTCGGTTGACGGACAACGACCTGGACAACTTCCTGGTGGAAGTCCTTGGCCAGGGCGTAAGAAATAAAGACGACAAAACAAAATGTCAAAGGGTTTCGACGGGTCTTCATCTGTCCCATTTAGAGTAACTTTTCTTTCCTCTGTAGTTTGAAGATGACTACAAAGTGCAAGGCCAGGCCAGTGTTGTTGACTGGAACGTGATGTACCCGGATGAGACTTACATCTTTGGAGATTTCACCGAGCGCTTGTGGGCTTACCTCACCATCCAACAGCTCCTGGAGAAAAGGTCTGTTGCGACCTCTGTTATAAGATGTGATTGGAAACAAGGGAATGAAGTACCGAACGCATCAATTTGAGAACTATTGACATAAAATCTGCTCTGACTTTCAGAAGCAACCCCAACTAGTCCAGATTCACAAGGAAACTCTTCCAATTAAATTATTGGAAGCATTACGAGGGAAACTAGACATTTTCATGTGCTGGTTAAAAAGAACTTTTTTTCCCACACAATCCAAGTCATTTTTCATCAATGCTACTTCAATTTCTAAAGCAGCAGAGTAAGGAGGATTCATTAGAACTTTTTTCAAAACATTGAGATGACTAAAATTACCTTCCAACAAGGGAGGAACGCCCAGAGGATGATGTCTGGCTTTTGGAAGCTTTTGATCAGTTCTTTTCACAACATTTGAGTGACATGATGCCACACCACCAAGAACTGGGGCTGTTTGAGGTGTTTCAAGTCAAAAGAAATCAGGGAGAGAAGAGAATCTGGTTTGTTCTTGGCTAAAAATTGCCACAAGTGTAAACAGAAATGCAAATCCTCAGCCGGCGCTCCATCGAGGAAGGAGATGGGTTCTGTGTCCCCAGAGATGAACGTAGTTTGGTACCAAATATCCAGATGAACCGCACTGTTCCACCTTAATAGACATAAATTACTTTCTGCACTCATCTGGGCTCATTTCTTTGTGTCTGCTACTTGAGTTGTAACCGACACCCAATGCGGTTTTCGCCTTTCATGAGAAATACACTTGCTGAGAAAAGATGTCGATGTGTTTAATCCTTGTGTCTTGAGCAGTACTGATTAAATTGTATTTGTCAGCCATAGCTAAATAAAAACCCAATGTTGATGGTAACAAAAATTTTTTTTTCTTCTCATCACAGTAAGACTGGTGCAGGGGATGAAAAGGCCAACGCCACAGCTAAGGCCCTGGAAATGTCTCTGCAGTACAGCTTTGTCACTCCTCTCACCTCCATGGTGGTGACCAAGCCCGAAACAGAAGACGGCACAGACAGCCCTCTCATCGCGGACAAACTGACTGAGGGTAAAAAAAAGAAGCTTTCCTTCCCTCCAATTTACCCGGTCAAGTTTTTGGTGTAGAATTAAGCATAGGTATTTGAAAGGAGCAAACATGTTAATAACAATACACATCATTAACATCTTTAAGCAGATTTTTTTGGTGAAAAATGTGTCAAGTTGCCTGTTGTTGGTCTTTTTCACAGAGCAAAGACAGCAAGCAGAAAGACTGAGACCAATGGGTGAGACGATCCTTTTCTAAAAGATAAAAAAAACAACTACCTAGTTTCGGTAATTTATTAATTTTTTTTTACTTGTATTTCAACGTACAGGATACTCACGAGGTGTATCGCATTTCATCTCTGCCCCAATACAGAATGCACATTCTCCAGTGTATTTAGGTAAGTACATTTCATCACCAAAGACATTAAAGAAGGATGAAGACTGTTATATTGCTTGCGTATTATCTCTAAATGTTGATTTGTAGCGACTTCTTAGATTTCATGTTTGAAATATTTGTTTTCTTATTGACTGAGAAATTCAGGTAACACTTTATTTGAAGGGTTGAGCATAAAACTGACATGACATTGTCATAAACATGACATAATACATGTTATGAACATGAAGGAGTCTGTATGAATGCTTATGACTGTTGTCATGAAATACCATTTGGTATATAATGACACACTTAATGCTAATTTGACTCTTAATTGACTGTTAATGTAGGATTTAATGCTAAGTGACACTTTTAATGCAAACTTGCATTAAAAGCAGCAGAAGTTTGTTTTGATCTTGGTCTTCTCTCCTATCGTCTGTTAGCTTTAGCTGCTAGGATAAGCTAATTCGGTTTTGTAATAATTAGAGATATTAACGACAGAACCAAGCTTAAAAAATCCCGAGCTCTCACTCCTTTGATCTATTTTAATTGTTCCTGCCACTGTCTGTGCTGCAGTGGATGGAGATCCCCACTTCATTATAGAGCTTCCTGGAGAAACGACTCTCTGTGCTTCAACATCAACAACGCACCAGGAACCATTTTCAATCTGGTCCGTGATCCAGAAGCAGGTCGGCAAACCAGTTTCAAACATCCCTCCAAAGTTTGACCTTTCCATCCTTTCTGCACTGATTCCCATCATCTCTTCTCAGGTGTTTTTGTCAACGGTCAGATTATAGGAGACAAGAAGATTCCTCCAGATGGGAAAATTAACACCTATTTTTGGCGTTTCGGCATTGTACACCAGACTTTGGGTGTCAGCCTGCAAGTGACCACTCAGTACATCTCAGTTTTGCAGGACGGTAAAGACGCCAAGCTGCTGTGGACGGATACAGCCTCTCTCAAAGGACCCAAGTAAGTTGAAGCAGTTTACTGTTTCCAGAGAATGCTGAGCTCCTTGAACTGCTGACTTTATAGCAACTTGTGCCTGGTTTAGTTCCATGTTTTAAACAAAAACTACTTGACGTTAGTTTGATCAGCTCCACCAAATCCTGTTTCTCGTCACCCATGTCTACCTGATGGTTGCCTCCCATGAGACTAGCATTGAAGTAGGTCCAGTTGGGTTAATCCAGTCAAGAAAGGGCATGTTAAATCTTTTTCAACCTACTGTTTCTGTTGTAACCCCCCCCCCCCCCCCAACATTTATGTTTTTTTTTGTTTTTCATCAAAAGGAAAACCGTTGTGCTAAAGGAAAACTTTCTTCAGATTATGTCAATTGTGACCGTCTTTGTTATGTTGTGTTTCAGCGTGGATGTTGTGGTCACTAAAGATGGCAGCCTGACCGTAACGCTAAAGGGCTCCGTTAAGTTTGTGATCCTGCTCCACAAAGTGTGGAAGAATCACCCCTACCACCGGGACTACCTGGGTTTCTACACCCTGGACACCCACCTTCTGTCCCCTTCTGCTCATGGCTTGCTAGGTACGGCATGATGGAAATTAAGAGACCACTTAAACTGATCAGTTTCTCTAATTTCATTTTTTATAGGTATATGTTTGAGTAAAATGAGCATCATTCTTTTATTCTGTGAACTACTGACTTGTTTCTGAAATTTCAAGCAGAAGTTTAGTGGTTATTTGCAAAAAATGATCAAAATAACAAAAAAGATTCTCTGACAAGATTAGAACCAGGAAATATTGATCAGATGTAAATGTACTTGCCTTGTGTTATTTGAAAAATAAATATACTTGCTTTAACCCGTCCTTCAGGTCAGTTTTACCACGGGATTGAGTACGAGGTGACAGATTTACGTCCCGGGGAAACCCCAGAGAAACCAGACGCCACCATGTTTGCAAAAGGACACCAGCTCAACGTGACCAGGTGAGTGAAGAGAGCAGAGCTGGTTGTCGTAAACGCCTGAATGCGATGCCGACCTGTTTTCCTGGATCCACACAGAGGCTGGCAGAGAGACTTCAGAAGAGATGTGAAGAACGGCGAGAATGTTCCCTGCTGGTTCATCCACAACAACGGATCGGGCCTCATCGACGGAGCGGCGGCAGACTACGTTGTGTCGAGCCTTTTCACTGCCGTCTGAAAACAAGCAGCGTGTTCATGTGCGCTACTAAATGCGATCAAAATCAAGTTTATTAAAATAATGAGGAAATTTGGCTTGACACTCTGGCAGAAAACAGAATTGTCTTTTTTTTCCAATATTGTGGCAAATTTCCAGGGTTAAGAAGAACTTTTTAAAAAACACTGCTTGGTTAAAAATGAACCCAGTTTGGGTTATTTCCCCAGTTGTGGACAATTGCAGTACTTTAAATTGAATGAATTTTAGACTTTGTTTTTTATTCTGTTGTTAAAATAATCAGATAAGTAAAACGGACAACAAAAAATCTTAAGAAAACAGGTTCATAATGTGCATTATGGGTCAGTTTTCCTCTTTGCTAACCCCATTTTACGTCAACATGTTGCCATATCATCATCGCCTACAAAGTCCATTTCGTAAACAGAAACAAAGCATGTCACACCCGTGTCTTTAATCGTGGTGTATCGGTTTATTTCTGGCATTCCTGATGACTTACGGAGATAAATAATCACACAGATTCTCAGATCTCACAGATAATTTCATTGTGTCTTACATTTTCTAGAGAATTTATACAACTACAACACATTTCCATTTTTTGTGGTTTGATCCTCACATCTGGGGTTTAATGAAAGATTATGACCCTCAATTAAACCAAAATAACTTTTTATTATGGCGAGGGCGAGATGCAAGGATGGCATGTTCTTTGTTTAAAATAAATCACTACACTACAATAAAACACATTCTAATTGTTGTTATTTGGTTCATTTAGACACGTAATGTGGATTGCATCCTCCACAAAAAACAAAAAAAATGGTGAGAAAGATTTGCTTTATGGAGACTTGTTCTAGGTTCCTAATTGAACTGTGTCAGAAACAAAACCAGACTTTATGTATGAAGATGAATAAATAAAATTAAACCCTTATTTGTAGTTGTAAACATTTTTAGGCTGTCATAGCAAGGTAGGTGTTGGTGATATTTACGACAGGCAAGATTTATTTAGCTTGATGAAAAGTTGGCAACACTGAGTATGAATCAACCTAAACGGCAAATGTACAGAAACGTACCAAGAAACGAGAAGTGTCCTTAGGTTACGTGTCAGTAATCTAACAAAACTAGTCTTATTTGATTTTCAACTCCTGTTCCAAAAGCACAAAACTTCTTGTTGCTCTTTTGTGTGTGAGAGAGAGAAGTGATTATCGACATTGGGGGAAATTCTGTGTTTGTTTTGATGTAGGGGTCAAAGTTCTTATAAATGCTCTCAAGCTGTATCAATATATTGTCGCTCTGTAATTTAGAAGAAAATCCTGTTTCAGTCATTTCTCGTGTTTGTTTCAGCTTTTATAAACAGATCAAAACCTACCAGAGGTCCGATACCCAGCATAATGAACTGGCATTGCTCATTATGCGACACAATGCAATACCAGCTCATAATTAGGTGGTATTAACAAGATCACGGCCTGATTTGTTAATACTCGTTTTGTCCTGCAGCAGAATGTAACATGCTGCTGCAGGACAAACTGCAACCACAATGCCAAATAAAAGCTACATTGAAAAACTTGTCTTCCTTCAAACTGCAGCATGAATAGTCTTTATTCACGGAGCGAAAACACGACTTGAACACGAACCTTCTTGTTTGGACAGTATGAACGTCCCCAGTATTCATCCCTAATCCCTGCAGACATGCCATGTACATGAAACCACACACACACATGTCACACAGTGGATATTTGTTTTATTCCTTCAAGTATGGTTTTTATTGTGTTTTCGCTGCATGTTTTGGTTTTTATTCACTGTGGACTCCGAGAACTAACAGCTGATGCCAGTCACCTGTGCGGGGTGGGCGTGGCCGTCGGCAGCTACTTGGAACTGGCAAGACGCTGTGGATTTTAAAAGGCAGCGGACTTCGCGTTGGAAAGAGAGAAAAAGAAGAACCCCGGAAGGTCCGTGACGGAGGACTGCGACCCCGAACGAGCCAGGGGTTGACGGCAGAGGATCCAAGCAGTGGGAACTACGTGTCGGACCGTCAGTGGGCAGAGGGGGAACTCTGCCCTGGTCAGTAAGTGACGTTTCCACTGATAGTCTGCAGGGATCCTTACGGGGGCGGATAAAGTATCCGCTGTTTAGCGATCGCTCTCCTGGCCAGGTGTTTGTGTCCCAACAGGACGCCAGTGGAACGACTGTTTAGGTGGAGCAGCCAGAGCTGGAACGACCGCAGGAGGCGGTGGCGCTGAGGCTGCGATAGGCTGGACGGAGCGCGGGACTCGCCGTCCTAACCGGACATTGTGGACGTTGACCCTCTTGGACAATTTTAGTTACTCTGTTTAGAACATTTTAATACTTTTATTGTTTTTATGAGAAAACGGAGCATTTTATTCTGTTGGGGAATAAAATAAAACTAAATAATCGAATTGTCCTCCCTTGGTGCTGTATTACTGTTTCCCTCCTTGTTGTTTGAGAACCCGTGGCTACCAGCTGATGTTAAGCTGGGCCATTACATAATTTGGCGTTGTCGGCAGGATAACAAGCTCGGGAACAGTTCAGCACCCAAGGTGTAGATTCAAAAAAAAAAAAAAAAAAAGGAAAAAATGATGATGCCGGTGTATCCTGGTGCTCCTTGGGTACCAAAGTATAAGGGTTCAGACTCTGATGTCTCCTATGGGGACTGGAAAGAACAAATACAAGGGCTATTAAATGCTCAAGAAATAGCTGAGGCGCGAAAAGTAGACATCTTAGTTGGAGCCCTAGGTGGTGAAGCTAAGCGTCAGGTTGGGGTACTAGAAGAGGGACAGAGGGACCAAGTTAGAAAGATTTTCACATATTTGGACTCTCTATATGGTGACAATACTCCTACAGCAGTGTTGAGGGCACAGTTTTTTGGCTGTATTCAAAAACCCAGTGAGTCTGTAAAGTCCTTCACTTTACGACTCAGGGAGCTGTTTTGCAGGCTGCAGCAGCGTGACCCCACTCATGCACCCACTGAAGGGAGCCTTCAGGAGCAGATGCTGTTGGGCTTATGCGAGGGTCCCCTGTCACAAACTCTGCGAGCTTATGTGCGTCACCATCCAGGAGAAGGTTTTGCAGCAGTACATCAGGAGGCACTGCACTTGGAGGAGGAACAGCTGGGACACCAGGGCCTGCAAACTACCTGTTTTACAGTGGGTGAGTCCAGATCTAGTAGACTGCAATCTGAATTGGACTGGAAAGGAAAACTTAAAGAAGAGATTATGGAGGATGTTAAACTTCAAATGAGAGACCTTGTGAAAGATGTCATAAGTGAAATTAAACCTCTTTTGCAACAGCACAGTTCAGCCCCTAGTGAGCAAAGGTTTAAACCAAAGCGACCTGGGTACATGAGCCGCTGGACTAAAGATGGTGAACCCATATGCCACCACTGCAAGAAAGTCGGGCATATTGCTAGGTTTTGCCAAGATGCGCCAGACCAGTCGCCTTTAAACTAGTACACCCTGCTGCTGAGGCCCAGGCGGTGGGGACGGAATGTATGTTAAATAAACAGGGGGCCATCACACCTTTTGTTGGAGAATGTCCCCTTATAGAAGTGAGTATGGGGGGAGTCAAAATGACTGGATTGTTGGACACTGGCTCTCAGGTCACACTAGTGCAACAACAGGTGATGGATCACCATTTTCCAGAAGTGGACAGAACTGATGCACCTTTGGTTTTTGCCCTAAAAGCTGCAAATGGTCTGGACATACCATATTCAGGCTACGCTGTCATGGACTTTGAAGTTGAAGGGGTGAAAGTACCAGATAAAGGGGTTGTGGTCGTGAGAAACGACTGTTCAACGCATCCTTTAATAATAGGAATGAATGTCATCAGTGCGTGCTGGAATGATGTTTTACCAGAGGGAAATCTTTTCCCCCTCAGAGACTGAAATCCCATAGGGCTTGGAAAGAGGCTTTTGCTGTTTGCCAACAGGCTGCCACCACCAAGACTGATGGGTTTCTGGGCTACGTCCGTTCTGCTGGTCGCAGAGGAGTCCGGGTGCCCCCAAACTGTGAAGTTATGGTTTGGGGACGAACATCCAAAGGCAAGAGCCCAGCTGAACGAGTGGTGCTGGTGGAAGCTTTGTCTGATGCTGAACCTTGGGGAGTAGCGAGGACCTTGTCCATAGTTAAAAGGGGACGGGTCCCTATCAGGGTCTGTAACCCCCACCCCTACGAAGTAACTATTGGACGTTATCAGAAACTAGGGCAGCTGTACCAGGTGGACGAGTCTGATGTCCAGGGAGCCAATGACCTTACTCTGACGATGAGTTCAGATGGTGTGGTGGAAATTGCTGTGGTGGAGACAGCTGGGATGGAGGAGCCTACAACACTAAAAACAGAGGTGAGCCAACTACTTAACTGTAAGAGCTTGACTCCACAACAGGAAGCAGAGCTGCAGGCCTTACTTCACAGATGGCAGAAGGTGTTTGCTGTGGATGAAGAGGATCATGGAAGAACCGACCTGGTCCAACATCAAATTCACACAGGTGACGCACCACCGATTAAACAAAAGTATCGTCCCCTACCACCACTGATGTATAAAGAGATTAAGTCTCTCCTTGCAGACATGTTGGAAAAAGGCATAATTCGGGAGAGTAGTAGCCCTTGGGCCTCCCCGATCGTCTTGGTGAGGAAGAAGGATGGTAGCTGGCGCTTCTGTGTGGACTACAGGAAGCTTAATGCAGTAACGCATAAAGATGCTTTTCCACTTCCTCGAATTGAAGAGACTCTTACATGCCTAACCAAAGCAGAGTGGTTCTCTACCCTAGATCTTGCCAGTGGGTATTGGCAGGTGGAAATGGATAGTAGAGATCGGGAGAAAACTGCCTTTACTACTCCATTAGGTCTATTTGAGTTTGATCGGATGCCGTTTGGGTTTTGTAATGCCCCAGCCACATTTCAGCGCCTGATGCAGCGGTGCTTAAGCAACCACCTTTCCGAATCTGTGTTGGTATATCTGGATGATATAATAATTTATTCACCTGATTTTTCTACCCATCTTCAGCACTTGGAGAGTGTTTTCCAGAAGCTGTGGAAACATGGGTTGAAGCTGCGGTTGGATAAATGCAAGCTGTTCCAGCAACAAGTGAAGTTCCTTGGACATCTGGTGGACCAGGAGGGGGTGAAACCAGACCCAGAGAAAATCCAGGCAGTCCAGGATTGGCCCGTTCCATCTACTATCCGCCAGGTCAGAGCCTTCCTGGGGATTGCAGGTTACTACAGACGTTTCGTCCCAGGATTTTCTAAATTGGCTCGACCTTTAAATGCCCTTTTAAACGGAAGTTCTAACCGTTCATCGAACGCACCGGTCCAGTGGTCCATGGAATGCCAGGAAGCATTTGAACGTCTGAAGCATGCCCTGGTTGAACCCCCCGTTTTGGCCTATGCAGATTTTTCAAAACCGTTTGTGCTCTATACTGATGCTAGCAACCACGGCTTGGGTGCTGTGTTGGCCCAAGTACAAGATGGTCAAGAACATGTGATTGCATATGCCAGCAGAAGTTTACACCCAACAGAGCAGAACGACAAGAATTACAGCTCTTTTAAATTAGAACTTTTAGCCCTTAAATGGGCAATTACAGAAAAGTTCAAAGACTACTTGACGGGGGCCAAGTTTGTTGTATTTACAGACAATAGTCCAGTAGCCCACATCCAAAATGCCTGTTTGGGGGCAACAGAGCAACGTTGGGTGGCACAGCTGGCTGCATTTGATTTTGAAGTGAAATACAGAGCTGGAAAAGAAAATGCTAACGCCGATGCTCTCTCCAGGTTTCCAGCAGGTTGTCGAGCAGCCCAAGTAACCACTGAGATTACTCCTCCAGGAGATCTACAAGAACCTCAGCTTCACAGGGATGACTGGAAGGGGGCTCAAGAACAAGATGATGGACTGCAAATGTTGAGGACCTATATGGAACGGGGAGCTCTCCCCGATGCCCCAACCTGGAAAGCACTGCCTGAGTCTGTACAGAAGTGGCTAAAACAGTGGAGGCGGTTCCAACTTCGGGACGGAGTGCTGTGTAGAGAGGTGATGGACGCAAGGACGCACGAAACCTACTTTCAGATCCTATGTCCCACAGAAAGACGCAAGGAGGTGTGGCAGAGGTACCATGAAGCGGCTGCTCATGCCGGAGTGGAGAAGACTCTGTCCAGGATACGTCGCTTCTTCTATTGGCCCTGTATGGAAGGTGAGGTGCATGAATTCCAGCTGGGTTGCGCAGTCTGTAGCCTGCGAAATAGAGAGACACCTAGAGCTCCTCTACACCCTATTAAAGTGTCTTATCCTTTGGAGGTTGTAGCTTTAGATTTCCTTACTTTAGGGAGGCCCACAGACAGGTATCAGAACATTCTGGTCATGACAGATCTTTTCACCCACTATGCGTGGGCAGTGGCCACAAAGGATCAAACTGCACAGACTGCGGTGCATGCCCTATGGGCTCATGTGATCCAAACATTTGGCTGCCCTGCTAGGCTGCACTCGGATAGAGGAGCAAGTTTTGAGTCAGCCTTGATGTACCAGTTATGCAGGTGTTATGGTATTACAAAAAGTAAAACTACACCATATCATCCTGCTGGGAATGGTGGGGTCGAGCTGTTGAATCAGACTCTGTTGCATATGCTTCGTACACTCGAGGCTGAGAAACAACAGAGGTGGCCAGAATTCCTTCCAGAACTGCTACAAGCATACAATAACACTGTCCATGGTGCTACAGGTTACGCACCATCCTATTTGATGTTTGGGAGGCATCTGAGACAGCCAGTGGATGTGAATCTGGGTGTTGACCCAGAGCCCCTCTGTCATGATCTGAAGGGGTGGGTTAGGGATCATCATCAAAAGTTATCTTTTGCCTACGAGATGGCAAAGAAAAACAAGAATAGCGCAGCCACCCAAAATAAAAGGTTTTATGACAGGAAGGCTCAAGCCTTGCCGTTAGTCCCAGGGGAAAGGGTGTGGGTAAAAGATCGAGAGAGACGGGGCCAAGGAAAGCTCCATCCAGGTTGGAGTCCTGAACCACATGTTGTATTGGAACGTGTGGGCGACACGGGTGTGGTTTATAGGGTACATCCAGAAAAGGGAGGGAGGGAAAAGGTCCTTCATCGGAACGCATTAAAGTTGTGCATTACTCCTGCAACGGATCACCACACACCTGCTCCAGAAGATAACCAGGAGGTGCAGACCCTGGTTGAACCGCCATTTTATTGTGTTGTTCCTAATGTTCCAGCTCTGCAGGATGGATTACCTGACCTGCGGCGCTCAACAAGGTCGAACTTTGGTCAGCCCCCTGCACGGTATAGACTTTGAATAATGTGCCAGGGACTGGCACAGTTAAAATGTGGGGAGATGTCACACAGTGGATATTTGTTTTATTCCTTCAAGTATGGTTTTTATTGTGTTTTCGCTGCATGTTTTGGTTTTTATTCACTGTGGACTCCGAGAACTAACAGCTGATGCCAGTCACCTGTGCGGGGTGGGCGTGGCCGTCGGCAGCTACTTGGAACTGGCAAGACGCTGTGGATTTTAAAAGGCAGCGGACTTCGCGTTGGAAAGAGAGAAAAAGAAGAACCCCGGAAGGCTCCCTCTCTTTTCTTTTTCTTTTTTGATGCACAGAGTGGGCGGAGTGATTTTTACAGAAAGACTTGATCCAACAAGCTTCGAATTCCCTGCACATTTGTTTTCAGCTGTGCTGTCGCGGAGGCCCTCCAGCTTCTTCCCAGGATGCTGCTGCTGCTGTGGATTTGCGTCTGTATCGGTCCTCCGGTTCAGGTCCAGGGAGGTCTGGTTGTTTCCAGGAGAGATGGCCTGAGACAGGTATTTACTCTGAACAACTTATGAAGCAATTTCTATTTTGTTTTATTCGCTTTTCTGCAAAGAAGCTTCATATAGTTTCATACCAGCTGGTTCGCCACAGTGGAGCTTAATACTAATGCTCAGGCTAGCAGTAAGTTGTTTCTCCCCTTTAGCACATTTAGTTACGCATACGTAAGCTTGATTGAGAGCGCCAAGACCTTCCTTCTGCCTCTGATTGGTTGTCGGAATAATATCCGGTTCTAATGATTTGATTTCCGGACAGCAGAGAAGACGTTCCATAGCAACATGTCCATCCTGTATGACATCATCTGCTGTTGGCAAGCACTGCTAATCCACCTTATTTGCTTTTGCAGATTCTCTTTCTGTCTGGAAGGTTAGCAAGCCGAGCAGAGAGATGTTGGAGCAGGGGATAATTTGACTCATCACCAAAAAGAATTCGCACAATCATTTAAAAAAGGTTTGATCTGGTATCAGATCTGGATGTCCCCAATCACCTTCAGCTACCGATTCCTTTGTAGAGAGTCTGAAAACTTGCTGCACCACCTTCTGTAAATATCTGGGAAATGTTCATGTTTAATGCCAAACAGTGAGACATTTTTGGTTCATCGTGTTTTTCATTGCCTTCGGGATGCCAGAGAAGTTACAGGATCCAGTTCAATAAGGGCAATCATCTACATGAGCTATAATTAAATGTATATATAAGCAACCATAACATCTCTTTGCAATTTCTCTCCCACAGAAAAGAAGTACAAACAGGAAAAATGTAAGACACGCAGATTATTATTTCTATTGACATTTATGTTTGGGTGAAGTGTGAAAGATGTAAATACATTGTTATGATGCAAACTGCTGTGCTTGTTCTGTCTTTTCCCTTAAGAAGTTTCTCTTTTTCTTTTCTGACTCGTTTGGTGAAAGCAGAAAAACTGGGGATATTTTCATTGCACTGTGATTACACTGGTGACTTAGTTTTGTTTACAGACAATTTTCACATGAATTTGGTCGAGAGCTCAGAGGGCAGAACACAATAGGTCGACCCTCATCTTGGCCACCAGCCTCTTGTGCTGCTGTGTTTTTACCACATCTGTTTATAGAGTCTCAAAACATTTAGTGTTCAAAGAGCTGCCACGAGAAAAAAAACAATTCACACGCTCTGTGAAATTATAGGAGCAGAATACCAACAACAAAAAGTTAGTTTCTGGTGATGTTTTAAAACGATAAACAACCGCAGAAATTAAATGAAATCGTCTTCACCAGATATCAAGATGATTGAGAGTCCGTTGTTCTTTAGTGAGTGTATCTTTTTTGTAAGATGAAAATGACAAAATTAAAAATAAGATTGCGGTCTCAGTTGGGTTCAGACAGAATCTTTGACAAACAATTTCCCAAGGCAATGAACACATTTTAAGCTAGCCTTCAACAAAACCATGGAAGAGCTTCATTTCAAAACATCTTTCTTGTTTCCTAACCATGTTACCTTTCGTGTTCTCAAAAAGGTGGAAGTGCACAGTGTAAGAGTTGCCATCGTGACCTCCAAGGCTCTGAACGTGACAAATGCCTCCCAGGAAATCGGCTTTGAAATGGATCTGCCCGAGACGGCCTTCATCACCAGCTTCAGCATGTCAGTCAGAGCTTCGGCTCCGTATGGCAAGCCGTTGAAAAAGTTCCAACAACTGGAACTTTGGACAAATCTCACCGTGTCTCTTACAGAGAGATGGACGGTCACGTCTACGCTGGAGAGGTGACGGAGAAGGAGAAAGCCAAAAAACATTATGAAAAGGCTGTCTCCAAAGGGCAATCTGCTGGACTTGTCAAGTACGCGGCACTGGGGAGCATAAAAAAGATGGAGAGAATGTAGATGTTTGAACATTCATTCGTTAAAAACATCTATTTCCGCTGCAACAGGGTCTCTGGGAGAAAGATGGAGCAGTTTTCCATATCCGTCAATGTTGCTGCAAAGAGCAGCGTGACTTTTGTTCTGATCTACGAGGAACTGCTTCAGCGGACACTGGGCCAATACGAGATCGGGACCCGAGTTAAAGTGGAACAGCCCATGCAGGAGTTTCAGGTTAAAACCTCTTCTCTTTCAACCAAAGAAGTCTCTGGAGAGCCAAGGCATTGTCAGGTTTGAGTGGTATTCCTCAGTGAAACGTGTGAGCTTTTGATTTTGCGTGACAGATTACTGCGAACATTACGAGCCACAGGGCATTGCTTTTGTTGAAGCTACTGTAACTTTCCTCACCAATGAGCTGCTGAATCTCGTTGAGAAAACCACCACAGACACAAAGGTGACAGGTTAAAACGTGGCCCTGACCTTTAGATTAACACCAAATTGTTGTTTCCAAGTGACGTGATTTTCTCTCAGGCACACATCTTTCTCACCAACAGCGGAGCAGCAGAGATGTGCCCAGTGTCCACAAGGCTTGATTAATGGAGATTTCATCATCAAATACGACGTGAAGAGAGAAAAAGGCTTTGGGGAAATTCAGGTTAGTTAGCATCACTTTTTTTTTCTTTTTTGTCTCAGTAGGTAAGGTCTAAACTCAATTTTCATTTGATGTCCTATTTACTTCCAGGTTGTGAATGGATACTTTGTGCACTTTTCCTCCCCCCCTGACTTGGCCAGAGTCCCAAAGAATGTGGTGTTTGTAATTGACAGGAGTATATCGATGGAAGGAAATAAGATGACTAGGACAAAAGCAAACCACTAAAATGTTCACAGCCCATGAACATTTTCACGTATTTGTTTTTTGGCGCATTACAGCCAAAAACCTTGTGTTTTTCAAAGTGCTGTCATAGACCAGCACAAAGCAATAGTACATTATTGTGAAGAAGGAAAATTACTTGCAGAAAAAAGCTACTGAAAGTTGTAGCGGAGTTGCATAGGAAAGGTATGGCCAAGGCTACGTGTTTCTACTTGGTTTATCACGTAGAAATCCAGCGAGATTTTGTGCTGTAATGTGACCAAAAAAAACAAAAAAAAAACATATCACCTGCAATCAAACTGAGAAATGTTTTCAGACTCGGGATGCGATGGTGTCCATTCTGAAAGATCTCCATGAAGAGGACCACTTCGGTATCATCCAGTTTGATGACGAGATCAGTAACTGGAAGGATCGTTTCACCAGAGCAACAGAGGAAAACATTTCAGCAGGCAGCAATTTCGTCAGGAGCATCAAAGCACGTGGAGGTGCAGATAGTTTTTCATGTCAATAATGAAAAAATTACAAAAAATATATATTTTTGGAAGTTGTCTAAGTTTTTTTTTTTTAACTGAATTAGGACTATTTTGCACCCCTGAATCCAAAAATAACATCCTTTTTTTTCTCAATCAGATCTCAATTGGATTTAGAGAAATCTGATCTGACAAAATCGATCAGATTTTTGTAACATTATCGGTTAATTTTTGTTAATATTTCTCATCTAAAAAAAGTTTTAAGAGAAAATATTATTTCTAACAGAGTGTATTAATTAAATGTTACGAACTTGGATTTCTGTAAACTGAATAATAAACACTGATGGTACATGTTAATTGAGCATTATGTCTTCATAGTGTAAAAGTCTCCGTCTCTTTCCTGTCCTCATGGAGTCTCTCCTGCTCGTCGCTCATTGATCACAGATTCTCAGGAAACCGATCCAGCTTTGAGAACAAGTTGTGCATGTTGATGCTTATGTTGCATCCTTAGTTCAGAAAGTTGACCTGATTGAGCAAAATCAATGAGATTGGATTCAGCTCATCAAAATTACCCCAAAACAGTTGAAAAATCCCAGACAATTTTTTCTTGACTGTTGACCAGTGTAATTCTTCATTCCAATGAACTTTTATTGAAATACATTAGACTTTTTCATCTTCTCATTGCTCATATATAAATAGCATTATCTTCTGTTTTAAACTCTCTGCAGCCCCATCGTTTCTTTGCCTCAGCTTACAACAAAATCTTCTTCGTATTCTTTTCTTTCAGCTACGGACATTAATGCTGCTGTGTTGAGTGCAGTGAACATGCTGAAGAGAGAAAGGCAGAACGATAACGTTCCAGAGAGAAGTGTGGACATGATCATTTTACTGACTGACGGGAATCCAAGGTCTGCTGAGCTGGGACTTATTAGCTTATCTTGTAAACATGAATGAGTACACCATTTCCGAAAGAAGCCATACAGATTTCATTGTTCATTTTTGGTTTAATTCCACTTCTCAAAAGTTGGAGACATATCTTGCAAACTCTACCAAGTTTAAAACTATTGTTTTTACAAGATGTGTGTTCACTTTCAGGAGAGACTAGGGCTGAGAAGATCCAGGAGAACGTCCGCTTGGCCAATGCAGGGGCCATGTCTCTGTTTTCCTTGGGGTTCGGTAACGATGTGGATGACTCCCTCCTGGATGTGCTGAGCAGGGAAAACAAGGGAATCGCCAGGAGGATCTTTGAGGGTTCAGATGCTGTGGTCCAACTCAAAGTAGGACGCTAGATTCTGAAGAAGAGTGAACGCTGAACAGATTGTGGAGGATGAGGGGAAGTGGAGAACATACAGCAGAATCTGAAGTCTTGCCTTTGTTGCAGGGTTTCTATGAGGAAGTGTCCAACGTTCTTCTTTCAGAGGTGGACCTGCGTTATCCTGACAATGCAGTGAGCTCTTTGACCAAAAACCAATACAGCCAACTCTTCAGCGACTCAGAAATTGTGGTGGCAGGATGACTGAATAAAAACGACATGGAGAACTTTCTGGTTGAGGTGTCCGGCCAAGGGGTGAGAGATGGACATGAAGCAATGAAAAATAAACAAGTTACTATAAGAGGTGTTGCATTGTATAGCAGCTCTTTGCTAATGTGCCACTTCATATGCATCTTGAAAGGCTGAAGCAGATCTCCACGAACAGTGGAAGGCGGATGTGGTGAGCTGGGATGTGGTGTACCCAGACAAGGAGTACATCTTTGGTGATTTCACTGAGCGTTTGTGGGCTTATCTCACCATCCGACAGCTGCTGGAGACGAGGTGCGAAGCACTTTTGTCCTTAAACTTTAAGACGCTAGCCTAACAAGCCAGTCAGATAATTTTATTATGCAATGCTAATATTGCAATAAACTGGCGACCTGTCCAGGGTGTACCCCGCCTCTCGCTGGAAACGTTCACTGGACATAGAAACCAGCACCCCTCCCGACCCCACTAGGGACCAGAGTGTAAAGTAGGGGTGTCCAAAGTCGGTCCTCGAGGGCCGGCATCCTGCACGTTTTAGTTCTCTCCCTGGTTGTAACATTTTCAGCATGTCAGTGTTCCTCTTAGGCCTTCTAAAGAGTCATCATTTGATCCAGGTGCGCTAAACCAGGGAGGGAAAGTCAAATGCAATAATGTACATAAAAGGCCAAACCATTAATGTGACCAGGTAAATGCTTTTCTTTTTGTAAAACGGGACTTTGAAAAAAAATGAACTAAAGAATTATTATTTTCTTATTTTTCTTAATTTTTAATACTCTGAAGGCACTGGGAGAAGGATTTCAGCAGGGATGTGGAAATGGGAAAGAACATCTGCTGGTTTGTGAACGATGACGGACAGGTCCTCATCGATGGATCAGCGTCAGACTACACTGTGCCTCACCTTTTCACTTTTTAAATCTTAGAAACTCACCATATCTGCAACATGTAACATAATTGGTCTAAGGTGGTAAAATACTGTGGATTTTGAATTTTCAGTTGTTAAACATTATGCAATTAAAACTCCTTTGTAAGCTGTGCTGAAGGAAGGTGCTGCAGATCGCTGCAACGTAAGTCATGCACTATTCTCTAAATTCTAATGTTTACTGACTCGTTTGTTTAGAAGTATCTGTGCCTGATTTAAACTTTTTGCTCATGAGGCATTCAGTGGTAGTCATCTTTAGAAAGAAACTAACTATTGGCTTTGCGCAGTGTTTTCTACCGCTTTGGTAAAACTATAAGCTTCATATAGTTCACAGGGACTCTGTTGTCATTATTCCCTTTCTATTAACAAATAAATGTATTCAAAGCGTGGAATTCATTTGGATTTAATCTATTTTACAATGATTCCTCAAAATAGATTTTTTTGTGTGCAACTGCTTTCAGAAATTAATCGTTAGCCAATAGAGTGAACTTATGGGCAATACGTGAAGGCAAGCTTCTTTGCTAAAACTATTTCTTATCTACTTAAGTGAATAATGGTTTATGAACCTATTTTTACTGTATTTCTAATGAATGTAATGTTTGCACTACATTCGTTTTAAGTACAGCTGTTGTCTCAACCATATGAAAATCAAAAGCAGAAAGTGAGTTTCGTATATGTTCCACTAGTGAGGCAAAACTAATACATGGCCACGTTTATTTTTTTTTAATTTAATAAAAAAGTTATTAGCAAACAAGAAACATACAGGAACAGTATAGAACAATAGTAGTTACAAACATAGATACAACATCCAAGGGCTTTACAGAACATAGAATAATTATTTTACAAAGTCAAAAATAAATCGTTGCTCGAGGGTTTGCAGTTCTTTAAGGGCAGTTAGGATTTGAATGGTTTTAGCATTTGAGCTTAGTTTTAAGGATTCGATATAGATGTTAATAGAAGATAATAAGATCTGGAAATTAGGATTTTGCTGTAAATACTTGGAGGTGTGAATATAATATTTACCATAAATAATAAAAAGGTTAACAACATATAAAAATTCTTTTTTTGCAAGTTTACATTTCTCCATTCAAGACATGTTCGTTGTCGGCCTTCACAGTTTGGTCTCCCTTCATTAGGTAACAGTAAAAGTCAGTCAGTGTAGGATCCCCACAGATGACGGAGGACAGGTGGTACGTCTCCGTCCCACATTCTGCAGGCACTTCGATGGTCCGAGTGGCTTTCGTTTGGTACTTCCTAGTCACCCTGTGCAGAAAAAACACCAGGACCTTGTTATCGGTCAGGCAGTGTTTCTTCTGCCAGGGTGACCCACAGCCTGAATAACGGCGTTTACATGCTAAATCCAACCAGTATCCCAGTAGTATTGAAATACTGGTTGAAAAAAAAACACCTGTGGCAGGGCAATCATGGCGCCGTTGTTCAGGAGCGTGAGGGAAGTGGCTCCACAGTTGGCTCAAGAGTCGTCGTCGTATAATTCTCTGTCTGTGTCGCCGCCAAACGAGTCCAACCAGACCATCACAGACTCCAGCAAACTCTTTAGGTCGTAGTCCTTTCCAACACCCGATGGCAGCTTCTTCTCCCCCAGCTCCATCAGAACTGGGGACAGGTCTTCTTGACTAAAGTGTTTGCCGGGCTGACGGACAGCTGAGAGGAGGAGACTCCCAGAGCAGGGGATGGACGATGCTTCCAGAAACACCCTTTCCTGAGACTGTTTGGTGACGCTCAGGTTCAGGACGCTTTGGAAAGCAGCGTTCACCCAGCTGCTCTGGAGCTCATTGGAGATCTTGAAGTTCTCCTCAGCTTGTCCGTGTCCTGCAGATGCTGTCCTCTCTACATCTGGCAGATCTGAGCCAACGCTATCTTCTGAGTTTGGGGAACAGGAAACCTCGATAGCAACAGAGATACTTACATTCAGAGGTGTTTTCTTGGACACACAAGCAACACGGCTTTCATCTGAATTACAACGTTCCCCATCCGGGGAACGTTGTAATTCAAAGGACCCTTTGAAAGTGGCCTTCAGAGGACCCTCTTGCAAGGACGGGACCAGCGAAACCAAAGCTTTGGCTGTTGCTTCAGCCACAGCTTTGGCTGCGAGATCAGCCGCAGACAAATCTTCCCCCGCCGGGTTAGATTTTTCTGCGACTGCAGTCTCACCCTCACGTTGTACTATTGTCTCTGAGCAAACCTCCCCAGCCGGGTCGGTTTGTTGTTTGGAGGTAGATGGAAATCCTCCCCAAAACGGATCGTCCTCTTCATAGTGATCATTTTCTTTGTTGTCATCCTTCCCAGGAAAAAAATGATCAGCCACTTTCTTCATCCCGGTGGTCACTCCATATTCAATGAGCCAACCGACCGGGAAAATAAGGGGAACAAGTGCCGTCGCAAAACTGAACATTGTTGCTATCCACAAATCTGTAATTCCAAGAAATGTCTGGATGCTTAGAGATTCCAGTATTCAAGCACTAGAATTTCTTTGATCTACTGTGATGTACATAATGTCATTATGACCTCATCAGTGAGCTCACTAGACTTCTGGCACATGTCTTACTTCTGATCGTTGCTATGGAAATGATCAGCTCAGCTCTGCATGACTCAAGCTGACATAAATACTTGAATAAAACGTTATACTTTTTATTTATTTAACGTGAAGAGATTAATAGATTTGTATAATTTAATTTTTGCTTTTGTAGTTTTCCATACCTGCTGTGGTATAAATGTTCTGAAGCCTTTTTCCACTGTTATTTTTAATTACAATTAATTTATTAGGATTATTAATGTATTAATAATTGCACAGTGCTAGGAACAGTCTGTGACTTATTATATTTATTTTTATAAATTTTAATGCTGTGACTATTTTACGAAACATAAGAAACAAAAGCAGAAAAGCGATCCAGGCCTGAACTTATACATCATTTTATTGAGGTCCAAAACCTAGAAGTTCTTGGCTCGGTGATAAAAAGGCGTCATGATTGTATTTCACATTTCTGTTCAGTTTTTATTGAGGAGAAAACGGCCCATGAAGGAGAAGATCTGTACCCCTGACATTGAACTTCTGACTGTTGGACTACGTCCGTATTATCTGCCGAGGGAGTTTACGTCCGTTATAATGGTCGCTGTTTACATTCCCCCATCAGCTGATGCAGCGGCAGCGTGTGACGTCATCAGCTCGATCGTGGCAAAACTCCAAACTCAACACCCGGACGCTTTTATGGTCATCACTGGTGACTTCAACCATGCTGCACTGGACAAAACTCTTAACAACTTCCAGCAGTATGTGGACTTGTCCCACCAGGGGTAACAAAACACTGGATCTCCTGTATGCCAATGCTAAGGATGCATACAGCACCACAGCCCTTCCCCTCCTTGGACGGTCTGACCACAACTTGGTCAGATTGTCTCCCAGGTATGTCCCTCTTGTGAGGAGGCAGCCCATGTGCACCAGGATGGTGAGGAGGTGGTCGCCGGAGGCTGCTCAGGCACTGCAGGACTGCTTTGGGTCAAGAGACTGGGAGGTACTCTGTGAGCCTCATGGGGAGGACATCGATTCCATGACCAATTACATCACAGACTACATCAGGTTCTGTGTGGACACTGTCACTTGTACCCGGATCGTACGCTGCTTCCCTAATAACAAACCTTGGATTACATGCGACCTGAAGGCACTTCTAAACAAAAATAAGATGGCTTTCAGGTCTGGAGACAGAGAGGAGTAGAGGAGAGTGCAGCATGAACTCAAAGAGACACTGAGGACATGCAGGGACAACTACAGGAAGAAGCTTGAGTCCAAACTTGATCAAAACTGTGTGAGAGATGTGTGGATTGGTTTAAAATACATCACTGGGTGGAAGGGGAAGGACACACTGACAGCAGGGATTTTGGACAGGGCAAACCAGTTTAACCAGTTTTTCAACAGGTTTAGCTCACCCCCTGCTACTCCCCTGTCACCTCCATCTCCCCACACATCCACACCGTCTCAAGCCGCTCCAAACACCTTCAAGCTTTCTCCTGCACGACATCCCCCCATCTGCTCACCCCCTCCCTCCTCCCACTCCCTCACCTCCTCACCTTCCTCCACTACAGACAATAACACCAACTCTCAGCTAACGGTGACCGCAGGCCAGGTTATGAGGCAGCTTGAAAGACTTCATCAGGGGAAGGCGGCAGGCCCGGACGGCATCACACCATGGGTCTTAAGGACCTGCGCCAGCCAGCTGTCTCATGTACTGGTACATCTGTACAATCTGAGCTTGAGTCTGGAGAGAGTCCCGTTGCTGTGGAAGACGTCACACATAGTTCCTGTGCCCAAGAAGGCGAGACCATCTAACCCTGAGGACTACAGACCAGTCGCTCTCACATCCCATGTGATGAAGGTTATGGAGAGACTGGTCCTTGCCCAGCTGAGGCCCCAGGTGATGACATTTCTTGACCCTTTACAATTTGCCTACCAGCCCCACTTAGGAGTTGATGATGCTGTCATCTTCCTGCTGCAACGAGCCCATATGCACCTTGATGGTGGAGGAGACACGGTGAGAATCACATTCTTTGATTTCTCGAGTGCCTTCAATACCATCCAACCCCTGCTTTTGGGTGAGAAGCTGCGGGGGATGGGTGTCGGTGACTCTGTGATCTCCTGGGTTACTGACTACCTTACGGGCCACAGTTTGTCCGTCTGGGCAGTGTCCTTTCTGGTGTGGTGGTCAGTGACGTGGGAGCTCCGCAGGGAACTGTGCTCTCTCCTTTTCTCTTTACCTTGTACACCAACGATTTTCAGTACAACTCTGAGTCATGTCATCTACAGAAGTTTTCTGATGACTCGGCGATTGTCGGGTGTGTGAGAGATGGAGATGAGGGGGAGTACAGGACACTGGTGGACGGATTTGTGGAGTGGTCTGAACAGAATCACCTGAGGCTCAACATTAGTAAGACCAGAGAGATGGTGATCGACTTCAGGAGGAGGAAGACGCCTTCACAGCCACTGAAGATTAAGGGGGAGGTGGTGGAGGAGGTGGTGGATTACAAATATCTGGGAGTGGTGATCGGCAACAGACTAGACTGGACATCCAACATTGATGCTGTGTACAAGAAGGGGATGAGCAGACTCTACTTTTTGAGGAAGCTGGGATCCTTTAATGTGTGCAGCAAGATGTTGGAGATATTCTACCACAGCGTTGTTGCCGGTGCCATTTTCTTTGCTGTTGTGTGTTGGGGAAGCAGCATCAGGTCCAGCAACTCTAACAGACTGAACAGGGTCATCAGGAAAGCTGGCTCTGTACTTGGACTGAAACTGGAGACCCTGGAGAATGTGGTGGAGAGGAGGACATTGAAGAAGCTGTTGTCTATCATGGTCAACGAGCTGCACCCTCTCTACCACACAGTGGACAGACAGCGGAGCACTTTCTCACACAGACTACTTTATATAACAATAGTTAAGTCACCATTACACAGATAGTTCACATAGCACTATTGTACACATTGTATATATTATTAACATATAGATTATTATTTATTATTATGTTCTGAACCTTACATCTTACATTCTACATTTTTATAGTATTTTATATTTTTATTTTTATTGGTAACTTCATCTCTGTGTTTGCTTATGCTGCTACTGCACAGTAATTTCCCGGCTGGGATGAATAAAGTACTTCTATTCTATTCTATGCTGATAACGGCAACGGTTGTTCGTTACCTAGCAACTAAAATCAACAGAAGCAAGACAGTGGCAAGAGACAGAACCAGATCCTGTTAAGCATTCTTCAAAATAAAAGACTGCCTCTATCCAAATAAATCACACCTAAATATCGTTATATAAATATGTATTGATATTACTAAATAATTTATTAAATAAATTCTGAACGACTGTGTGCTTTGTAATATGCTCTTCATACATCAATATCAGAATATTCCATTCCTATTCGATTGTTATAGCCACTAAGCATATTTAAATATGCTCAACTATGTATTAAAAACATACTTAAATAATACAATTGTTTATAAATGTAGCTTTGATAAATGTTTAAATATGGCTTCCAGGAACAAAAAAGCGTGTTTTGTTCAATTAAATGCGCTGATACGTCATTTTGCCTGCTAAACACGTAAGGCTGAGTGGAGTGGTCTACCGCTCCAAGATGGCCGCCCTAAATCTAGTCAGCGGACAGAACAGCGGCAATAGGCGAGAGCGGCGCATGAGGCGTCTATCCTTGTATTATGTCTATGTGTATGGCTATCTGACAGAACACCGCCATCTTGCTCGGCCCCCAATCCATTACTCCGTTTATTTAAAAAGACAACTGCGGATGTTGAATGTATGACGTTTATAAGCTTGTTTTTGTTTTAACAAGAATAAACCGACGAAAACCGAGTGCTATATCTAAATATTTTAGCAAAGTCCTTAAATTAAAGTTGGACTACATGTTAAACTGTTTTTGTAAGAGCTAACTCTTTTGCAACCTTATAGCATTGAAGACCGAACCGTTTCTTAAAGACACTTCTGCGGAAAAGTAAGTTAATTTCACTCAAAATATTCGAATTGTATTATTATTAGGATATTTCTGTTTGCAGCCTTTTATTAAATCGTAATGCGAGGAATGTAATTTGTTTAACAGGTAGCCGTCTTCTGATACACCCGCTTCTAAATGAACAGGAAGAACTGTGAGGTATTATTATTTTGTTAGTGGTTTAATAAATACAGTTATTGACACAAAATTCAGTTTCTTAGAAAATTATAATATTAATAGGTGTTTTTTAAAACATATTCTTGTTTATTGACCTGTATATCTGTCTACATTTAGGGCTTCTCAATATCAAGAAATTCATGACACTGTTCCTGAGAATTGTGATAAATGTGTTAATTGTGATTAACCAATAATTTTCTAACTTATTCCTTTTGACCACACATGTTCCCCTCATCTTCTGAGAACTTTAACATTTCAGACACTGAGAACATGAATCAGACATTAAGGACATGTACGGGTGTAATGGTAAATGGATTTGAACGGATAATATTTTTTGAGCCGTATCAATTTGGTTCGCACATATACTGAACTAATACAGCGCCGTTTTATACCTGAATATTTGCCCAACTCAACATTTTGTGATACAACTTTAAAAGGTGACGGGACCTGACAGTTGTCACTAAATTATGATTGGGAATATTAAGGATTTTCATTTGTCTGCAGTGGAAAAACAAGCAAAGCTTTCTGTCAGTGTCTGCAGTAGCTCACGCTGGACTTGACTGGAGAACTCACTAGAAACATGAATCTGACTGATACTGGAGAAAAATCATCCAAAGTCCAAATTTAGTATTGTCGTAGGCTACAACTTGAATTCATTTGCTATAGCCACGTAAACTATTAATTTGAAAATAAAAATATCTCTAATCAGTTTTATTGTGGCAACTTTTCATTTGTTCCTTTTGACTGAAGTGAATCTAAAATGTACCAAACCATGACTGGAAAGTAGGGATGCATGATATAGCGGCACTAACATCAGTATCTGCTGACATCAGTAATTTTTTAATACATCGTATCAGTCAGATAAATAAAACTGATTATTTATTTATTTCAATCTCACCAAACCTCAGACAACACTTGAAGTACTTCACCAACTTTAACAAAAACCCCATTTTGAATTGAGCCTTTAGCCCGTATGATGGCCACAAGCTAAAATTTATCAGCATGTTAATAAAGTTGTTTCCTCAGTTCTTCACTGGTTTCTGGAGTTTTCACCTCACCAGACATTTGTCCCTCTCGTACTGAAGTCATCGTTCTTGAGCCAAACCACAAACAGGTATCCAGAACTTGGACATGTTACATTCCTTGTGTTGAGCCACTCCCAAACCAAAGATAAACTTCAGGAGCATCTTTCCGTGGCTAAGGAGAAAATGTGCTGAACTGCTGTTTAGTGCTTGACATCTTAAGTTTCTCAGTCTCTTAGAGGAAAGTAAAGTTAATTTTGAAACCAATGTCCCAGATTGGAGGGGAAAAAAAAGATGAAGAACCAAATCCAAGTTGCTTGATGTCAAACAGGAAGCCTCTACAGTCAGTGACGATTTTGAGGAGCCATGTCAGCACAGCCATCCACTGGGAATACTTACCTCTTCTTTCAAGCTTTATGGAGATGCTGATTTTGTTTTCCAGTGGGATTTGATCGCTTTTCATAAAAAAATGTACTAATACCTGATTTGAAGGCTGTGGTACAATTGTACTTGATTGGACAGCAGACTGAAGCCATTAAATGACATTTCTGTGTGTATGTTGAATTCTTGACACTTTACTGAATGCATGTTTACATGTCAGGTTGGGTCTATTATGTGTGTGCATGTATGAGGAAACTCCTTGTACTCCTCTCTCCTTTTTCATAGCTATGTGTGAGCTGTAGTAGACACAGGGCAAGTGTGTTAACCTCAGTCATGTCGGAAGTTCAGGAGTTGAGAGGGATTTTGTGGTGGTGGTGAGGGGCGGGTGGCTCTGTGCAGAAGTGTTTGACTGTGTGCATCTGTCTCCTTGTATGCTGGTGTTTTTGCAAGCCTTGCTGATTAACAGCAGATGTGGACAGGCTCTGAGTGTCAGGGGGCCAACTTCAGAGGGCCCCCCACTGTAATAAGTTTGGGCTCTGTTGTAGAAAATGGCAGCCTCTTCACACATGAGTGATATTATTGTTTGCTGAACACACTCTTAACCCCAGCAATATTGGAAACCAGGAAAAAAAAAGTCAGTCTGAACTTAAAGGAGGAGTGGATGATTGTTTTATGGGAGTACGTACATGTAAGTCTCCTGCTTGTCCAGCAGAGGGCATGAGAGAGCTGTTAAACCAATTTCTGCCAGTGCCGCTGGAATCGTGAAGGTCCTGCCGACTGGATTGACTGCATTGGCTAATGTTACTCAAATTACAACAAAACATTTTATTTCATTAAATGAGTTACCGTACTGTATTAACTAACTTTGGAAATTACATTTTAGACAAACATCTGAGTTCATTGTACAACAGTTTTTAGAAACTGGCTTGATTAAACATTTGATCAGCATCACATGCTGGTCATATTTAATATTTGTCAAGCTGTTTTTGGCTGTCTACTCTTAACCTGATAACAGCCTCATGAAGACTGAACGATAGCCTCAATTTGATATTGTCAATGCAACAACCAAGTGTTAGTTCAAAGTTATCCCGTTCCCATCACTGATATTTCCTTGTTGAAATTGTCCCTGTTTGGATAATTACTGAAAATTGTTACCTTATTAATTATAAAACAAATACATATTTGCACCTTCATATTTGCTCTAATTTCCCATACCCCATGCTTTCTTTTCTTTTTCTTTTTTCTTCTTTTTTTTAAAGAATGAACCGAAAGCCATAAATAAGCCAGAATTGGCCCTCCCCCTGCAAGGACGTTTTTCTTAAAATATCACTGTTTTTACATTATATTACTTCATGTCAGTTCTTCTTTTCTAAGTTACAGTTTAACAGTTTTAAAACTTTCTCCTCCAGCTTCCTGTCTGCGAGTTTTTGCCTCCCAACCCGCATGTCTCGCTACCTTTTGTCCCCGTATGAATATTTCACATTGCTGCTGCCGCTGGTGCGTGATGCGGGGCACTGAGCGCTCATTGTGTAAACGCAGTGTGGGTGCTGCGGTATGCAGCCTCTTGCCGTGCAGTGTGTCGTGACAGGCGTGTGGCTGCTGACGCCAGCCGGCCGCCTGTCGGTCTGTCCGTTTGTCCATCAGCTCAGTGACACCTGACCGTTGATTACATTGTTGCACCCACACGCAGACATCAGAGACCAGGCTGCATGTTTTTCCTTTGTGGACAAAGTTCTCTGTTCAGATTTGTCACTTGAGGGTGGCACAGATCTGCTATGTTGCCTTCACTACATAGGTGCAATACTACTGAAATATTTTTAAACTGAAATTTAGATTTTGTTTGTAAAAAAAGCAAAACATAAAAAAAACTACAGACTAAATGACACAAATGGATAGCTGAAAGTTAGAATTTGAAATTTACTATTTGAAATTTACTATTTACTATTTCTGAATATGTTAAAGTTATAAGGACCTGGCAACAACAATAACACGCTTTATAATGTTTTACACTTTATTTAAAAACCCTTTAATGTGTTTCATTTGGATTTTGATTGGTTGAGCCACACAAACTGGCACAGAAATGTGAAGTGGGAAGGAAAATTAAACATGCTTTTCAGGATAAAAAAATAAAATAATAACTAAAAAGGGTTGTGTGCAGCCTCCTTTAGTCAAAACAATAACAGCTACACGTCTTTTGGGGTATGTTTCTACCAGCTTTGCCCATTCTTCTGTGCACAATAGCTCAAGCTCAGTCAGACTAGGTGGAGAGCAGCAATTTTCAAGCCTTGCCAAAGATTTTGAATTGGATTTAGGTCTGGGTGTTTATTGTTATACTCGAACATTCTCTTATGTTACAGACCACATCGCAGCTCAGGCTGTATAATTTGCATTGTTGTCCTCCTGTGAGATTAACCTCCACACAAATCTCAACTCTTTTGCAGACTCTAATAGATTTTCTTCCAGTATTGCCCCATCTTTAGCTCCATCCACCTTCCTGTCAATGCTGACCATCCTCTCTGCCCCCCCCCGATCAAAAACTTTGCCACAGCATGATGCTGTTACCACCATGTTTCTCTGTGGGGACAGTGCGTTGCATTTAGAGGGGGAAAAAAGTGAATTTTGGACTTATCTGATCCCCTGGTTTGCTTGGCCTGTCAGTTTCGGATGGCCACGTCTTGATAGGTTTGCAGTTGTGGCAAACCTATCAAGCATTTCCGATGGAAAGAAATGCTTCATGAGACTCTGTGTTAAGCTTCATCTCTCACCTGTTTGGTTTGTTCATTGGTTTTCTTTGTGATGCTTGTTCTTTAAGGTTTTCTAACAAACCTCTGAGGCCTCCACAGAACAGCAAACACAACACTGTTTATACAGTGTAATTAGATTAACTAACTCACAAGTATACTCTATTTACTAGTTAGGTGCCTTTTAAAGCACGTCTTTGGATTTTATTTAGGGCTTTAGGATTTTTAGTTGCAATTTAGTTGTAATTTAAACGTAGCGGTGTGCTTTTTTCTATAGAAACGGTATTATTTCATGCTGTGGTTTTGCTGGTCTGCAAAGCACGACGGGATGAGGTGACATTGCAGCGCGCTTTGGTGTAATCCTAGGTATTTGGCGCATCTCTCCAACTGCAGAGGTGAAAAGTTGAACCTAGTGTTGACCTTCTCCTGAGAGAGGCTTAACTCTGAAGTCAGGCGCAGGCCAAAGGCACAGGGAGGATATTCTCAAGTTCCTCTTTCCCTCCCTCACGTGCTCCGCTTCCCTCCTCCTCCCCCCTCCCCCCTCCTCCCCTTGCACACGGAAACAATTAGCATCTGTGATAAGATGCTGTACATATTTCCACCATTTCATCCCACCGGTTCTGTTTGTTTGTTTTTCCGTCCTGACGAAAAGCCTTGTGTCCTCCTGTCACGCCGCCGTTAATCACCGTTCCATCGCATCTAGGTGCAAGGAGCTGGAGAGGGAGAAGGGCGGAGAAAGAGACTGAGAGGGGCCTAATGTTTATCACTGCGGGGAGTTGGATTCCAGATGTTGAGATAATGGAAAAAAATAAGCAAACAATTATGCAGAAATAGACAGAGCGAGGGGGGAAGAAAAGCACGACCAGACTGACAGACGACAGGAGTGATTTTGAATGCAAGTTTTGATTTACCAGATGTAATTATTCAACAGTTTTACATCACCAGCACAAAGCAAAAGGAATTAGGGCGTTGTAGTTTCCTAGCTCGGTCAATAAGTGAAAAGACGGACAGCTTTGACGGAGGCACCCATGACAGAAACACAAAAACAATTTGAACACTTCAGCAATGTACGTATACTCTTACGGGACAGTGTGTTAGCCACTGTGTGAGACGTAGAAATCTTATCATTTGTCGTATCATGCGCCTGGGACCAGCTTATCCATGCTATGTTTTGCTAACATCAGCC
This sequence comes from Poecilia picta, assembly GCA_033032245.1. Lineage (NCBI taxonomy): Eukaryota > Metazoa > Chordata > Actinopteri > Cyprinodontiformes > Poeciliidae > Poecilia > Poecilia picta. Next base: position 8,463,165 of record CM065357.1, on the reverse strand, counting down.
TGACCCAGAAACTGCTAACCCAAACTAAGTCTGACATCCTCCCAGTCCAGCAGAGCAGAGCAATACGTGGCCTCCAGATATGAGACTTGACAGTAGATGCTGGACTGGCCCCCACCTCTCCTCTCCCCAATCTGTTTTAGTTTTAGAGTGGTTGTGATAACCTCAGCCTGACCCCCTGATTGGTCTAATCTCCCCCCTTATCTTTTCTCACCAGTCAGCTGACGGAGCGCCGGGCGACGATTGGCGGTGGACCCGGATCGCGGAGGAGGGGTTTGTTTGGCGTTGTGTTGATGTTGCAGTTAGACGGTGAGAAGTTTAGTCTACTGTCTGAACCACAGCAAAAGCTTCAAAACACAGAGGCAAGGAAGGGAATGTTTGGGGTCAGGATCCAACGGGGCAAACGCCACGACTCGATCGGGGCTGTAAACTGTGAAATAATTCTCATACTTTCACTGATCCCTGCTAATATGCACAAACATGATCCACTATCAGTAAATTCTTGTTGTTATAGCCTCTGTACACAAGGGGAGCGTCTGTGTCTGAACTCGCGCTTCGATTCATCACCGCAGTAATGTGAATGGGTCTCGGTCCGTTTTCATCGATAACTCATACGGTGTAAAAAATGAAATAAGTGCATTGCTTCGGTTGCTCGGATGAAAAGACAATAGAAGCTGCAGTTTGGAGCGGTAGCTGCTCCAGGCAGCCTGTTTGCAAGGCTTTAGAGTCAGATTAGATCAGAGGGCTGCTCTGTTTGTTTGTTTTGATTTGGGAGGGGTTACACTCCTTAGGGATACCCTCCACACACACACATCCGCACACATTCACACACCCGCTATCACACTGCTATGCCTCCCCAGGATTCCCCCTTAGGGCACAGTCAACTGGAGCCCCCTATGACCTCCCCGTTACCCCTTTCTGACCCATGTTAGTCAAGGCATGCTCAGAGCAGAAAAAGTAAATGAAGGAAGACTCTGCTGTGTCTTTAGTCTGCTGGACCAAATCACAACCAGACCGGCTCTTTCTGGGGGTGCAGGCATTGCCACCCAGGCATGCTGGCCCCCCCTCCAGCTCTGACCGGACTTGTAAGAGGTTCATCCCAGTGCTGACCTCTCTTTCATCTATCTGTGTGTCTGAGGTGTTCTCCAGAGAAAGACTGGCTTCGGACAGCTACTGCACCTTGTCTGTGTTATGTAACTGATGCCATGGCAACTCAAAAAATGGTCTTGGAGAAGCTTAGTATCAAACCTTTATTTGTGGTGAGGTACAGTTAACTTAGAGATGCACTGGTCAGTTTTGTCGTAGCTTCATTAAATGACATTTTGACTTGTTTGGAGCTATATACCGATAAAAATATACATTTCTAGCTTTTCTGCCATTAACAGTCATTACTTGTTTATATTGCAGCATGGAGTGTGATAAGAGAGGATTTAATTTTTATCTTAAACTGAAGACAAAGCATTTCAACTTCACTTTATAAGTTTTCTTTAACATTTTTCAGTATGATATAAATATTGAATGTTAATAATAAAGTAAATATTAAGTTAAATGTAAAAACATAGCTGACTTTAAGTCTCAATTCAGAAACAGATTTCAAACAATCAAGGTTTAAAATGTAGTAAACTCAGTGTGACATAGGGGCACGTATGTATGCTGAATTCACATTCAGTAAATTCAGCCTTTCTGTTATCTGCTCAAAGTCTTGCTCTCTCTTGCTGCCCGAACACCAGACGTGTCTTGACCTCTTTGCATCCTTAAAAAACACCTAACATTTGTCCTTTTCACTTCCACACTGAAGAGTGTGAATGTGCAAGCAGAGCAAATTCACTAACTCGTCCAGTCTTCCTGATATCTGCTGAAGTCATCTTCATGTCAATTTGTTCCTTCGCCAGTTTGATGAAACGTTCTCCCGGCAAGTACAAATTAATGTGACAAATGTTTAGTTTCCTTTATAAAGTTCTTCACTCAGTAGGATTCTCCACACTGAGCAGTGTTGTGGTTTTCACCATGATGCATATATTAGTCAGAGAGAGATTGGATTTGTTTTAGTTTCTAACTTAAAAAACTCCAGTTAAAATCACCTGATCCAGATCTCCAGCCAGTTTCTGTGAGTGACTCTAAAATTATTTTAGTTGAAGTTCAAGTTAGGTTATCACAATAAATTGTTTCAAACTCTAATATCCCCGTATTGAAACATAGTAGACAACATAGCACTTACTAGAAATGTTTCTATCTTTTTTTGGAACAGTATACCTTTGCATAAATTGTGCAGGAACTACATTGCATTGCTGTATTTATCTGTGTGCCTTTGTTTGCCTGTCACCATGCTGCTAATACACTGAAAGTGCAGCAGTTCAGTTTCTGTTTCTGGTCATTTTTCATCTTATTTCTTGGACCAACTAGAGTATTTTGCTACTGTTTCTGACTGTAGTTTCTGCTCCTATAGTCAGCTTCCACCTTTTGTTGATGATTACTCCTTACATTATTAGCCCCATTTGCTGCCAATTCCTTTACAATTAATTAGAGGACTAACTAGAGGAGGGGAGAGGGATGTGCTATTCATTTTGGGTCCTTGTTTATCTGATAGTTTTAAGTACCTTGGTTAATTTGTACTTCAGTAGTTGTACCAGGCAGACTTCACAGTGGGGAAACAGAGCATTGGTTGTAGTGCTCGCAGCTAGCGCCTGGGCTTAACTTCAGTTGCTAGCTTCCTTCGGCTTTTTCGATCTGTTTCATAGAAACTGATGAACAACACTTTTGGTTTTGACTTTGCTTACAAAACTAAAGACGGTCATAAAGGGTCTTTGCCATGTTAACAGAGTGTCATATTTCCAGCAGCAGCTCACTGTTTTGATTAGCCCTTAGCCTTGGGATTAGCCAAGCCAGAGGACAGTCTGTGTTTCAGCAGCACTGTTCTGTAAAGCTGTGTGCCTTTTGTATCAACTTTGATGAAACAGTCATTTTAAATAATAAAATTTTTCGGTATGATTCTTTTGAAACATCACTATTTTTCTGATACTCCATATGAAACTCCACATGCATTTTTCCAAATATTCTTTTTATGGCCACAGTTTTCTCATTTCCCCATCATTCCATCTATCTTCCTCTCTTCACTCGATAAAGAACATCAGCCAAAGGCACACACCGTCCTCTGCACACGAGCCTGCGCCTACTCTCGGAAACATTTACGCACACACCTCTGGTGACCTCCTCTTCATTTCCCACAAGGCCCTGGGGGGAGGCAGCCTGGCACCAGACAGTTATTCAAACCCTCAGGCAAGCTTCGCAACAGGTCAGAGGCAGAAACACAGAGAGGTAGTGAGAGGAAGAGGGAGCAGCTGATTATTTACTGGTTAACATGTGTCTCAGCGTCAGATGGGGGATGATGGACTTTTTTTTTATTAAGAAGAAGTGAGACTTTGTGAAGTATCTTTGTTTGTTTGACTCACATCGCTCTGTCTTCTGAAATATAAATCGTAATATTAAGCCTCGGGAACTAATTTGCTTCTTTGACCAGTAATTACCTTTGTAGATTTCTTTAGCGTTTCAACCCGTCCCTTTAAAACAGAAAAAAAAGTGTTTTCAGCTGTAAATTAATTTGTTTAATATATTTCATTTAATTTTTAATCCCATGAAACAGGAAATAAAAGCCACGGGGATGCTGTGATTGGATTAAAAGTTGCCTTTGTAAACATTGTGACCCATGTCTTTGACACGCCTCTCTTCTTTTCTTGAAGAAAGTCTCTTCATAACACGAGCGCTCAGAGATGAAGGTTCCTTTTTCAGAGAGGACATGCGGATGGCGAGGCAGACTTTGGAGTCTTTGTTAGACACGTGGGCCTGTGTTTGTGTCGGTTTTGTTCTCCTAAATCCTCCTTGGTTTGTGTTTGTCTCTCCGAGCTCTGCTTTGAGCGATTAGGGATGAAGGTTTGAACAGCTCGGGTGAATGAAGACATAATTTCAGCTCTTTATTGCAGCTTTGAATAGTCCTCCTTTATATCAACAAGCGACGCTGGTTTGAACACTAGCCTCGTTTTAAGGTTCGCTCTTTTAAAGAGATGCAGCAGAGTTTTCTGTCACTTTAGATTTCAAGGCTGCATGATTCCTCACGACTCGGGAGTTTATTGAATTGGGCGAGTGATGCCGGTAAACCCTGCCACCAGAGATGAGCCATATCACAAGAGGCATCGCTAGAAATCCGAGTTGTGCCATTAGACAGAGAGAAAGGCAGTATCGTGAGGGAGAGAAGAAGGGGAGAGACACAGAATGGATTGTTCCACAACAGACTGACGGACCTTTTAGCCTTATCTGCCAGAGCTACTCTTACAGAAACCAAGGAGAGAAGGCTAAAGAATGCCCTGCTCTTTCTCTCCCTCCCATACCCTGTTCTCCTCCTCATCTCTCCTATCCTTTCCCTTCCTGCTTGATTTCTTCTTCTCCTTTTGTCCATGTTCCTCACTCTGTATTTCTTAAAAAATCCTCTTAACTCTTGAACTCCTTCAATTGCCCCCTCTTTGTGGTATCTTCCTTTGATGTTTTAATATCTCTCTCTAGCGGGATCAAGGATTTTTGGAGCCAATTTCTGATTATATATATTGGAAAGCTCTGACTGACCAGTGCTGCTTTGCTTCAACTTCCTGCATCAGTTAATAATTCTCTCTCAACAACAAGACTATTAAGATTGATTTCATAAAACAAGTTAAAAGTGACAGAATGTTGGAAACCTAGCAAAATCTAAAGCCTTAAATCAGTTTGAAAAGTAGAAGCATGAAGGAACGCCGAAGCTCCTTGGAAAAAAGTTCATTTTCCATTCTAGTAGCTGCCCCAGAGCTGCCAAGTTGTGCTAACCTCATTCCTCTTCAGTGAGGAAGTTGTTACTGAGAAAAGACTTAAAGTCTGCTACTATAAGTGAGGTGTTTAAATGAAATCTTTATCTCTGTGAAATCTTTTAATCTGTGTCTCTCCCCTTCTTCTCTTTAGGTGTGTTGCCTTCTCCGATCATGTTTTCAGTGTCCCAGTTTCAGGCCAATCAAGTGTTAAATCATTTAACTGTGGTTGCCAGCCAGTTTCTTTGTGGATCTTGATCTTGTTCCTCTCCTCGCCCTTTACTACCTCATCCCTCTTCAAGTTCTTCCAAACACGTTTTGAGGCCCTTTTGCTGCCAGATTCTGAACAGTGGAAGACATGCAAGTCCCATCTGAATCTTAGCAGCCTGTAAAACAGATCCCTGTCTCCATCTCAGACTTCACCCTGCATGCATGACAGCTTTTCAAGGCTCCTGTTCTGTTGTGAAAACATCTTATTTGCATTTGTTTACATGTGCCACTTTCTGCACGTTTGGATTTTCTGCATGTCACAGTGTTTTGGTGCAGCCCCTTGCCCATATCCTGATACATATGCACTCTCACTCACTCACACGCACACACATACAGGGGCAACAGTATTTGACAACTGTGAGTCGTCCCTCTCCTCCCTCTCTGACAGAATGAAACGGATGGATAATTAGATATCAAAGGAAAGCAGGCTGGGTGTGGCGAGGCGCACGGGCCCCTACGATGGTAAAGCACTTATTAATGAGATAGGCCTTATCTGCTCTCCTCCCAGGAATTCTGCCTTTGATCGGCCCCGACTCTGGACTTAATACATTTTTGATTGATAGGCCAAGATGACAGAGAAAGGCGGTGTGGATGGGTGCAGGGGGGAGCCTGGGTGTGTGTGCATGCAGCTAGAGGAGGGGTGCAGTCCTTATACAACTGTAACAATGCCCTTCACATGATTAAATAACTTATGACCGTTACATTGTAACTTATGAAACAGGATGTACTAAGACGAGCACCCACAACTGATCAATGAATCTCAGTGTAACCAGGAAATGCACACTCTACCAACAGTCATGCACAGAGCTCCACATCCCTCCAGCGACACAGACATAATTTCTCTGAGACAGCCCAAACAGACAGGTCTATTCAGTCACCTTAACTCCAACTATAACTCACACACCAGGGCACCAGGAAATCTTTTCCCAAAGACAGAGCAGGCAAGGGGCAGGCCTGCGGAGGGGGGACTGAGATAAGGCCCTATCCCCATCTTAGGATGAGTTATAGCCCACCCAGGAAGATGTGGCTAGCAACGACCCACGCGGACACGCTGCTCAGCATGCTGGGATTGGAATGGGTGGCGTATTGTTAGTGAGGCGGCGGGCGACCTCATCGACAGAGATAACAGCCCCGCTCTCAGTAACACCTTGGCCAGAGGGAGGAGAAGCAGCAGCACTGATTCATTGAGCTTCTTGGTACACACAAATCCACACGCACACTAACCAAACAGGCTCTGCACTACGCTCACAAACTGCACTCACATCATACCCCTCCGCCCACCTTGTCTGCCCGACAAGAGGTGACTGAGCATAACCATTACAGACCCTTGTCAGCTCGTTATGAGTCTCTGTCAGAGTGAGGCGTCAGGTAAATTAAAGCCATAACTGCAGCTCCATCACCCGTCCATCATGCCCCATTTATTACTGTGCCGGCAGGCGTAGCCGGCCGATCGATCAGCGCGACAGAGACGTTGCAGGTCTTCAAATCAATCACACGGACAAACGCAGGTGAAAGGAGAGGAATCTGTAAAGGTCCGTATAGTTGAGTTTTTGAATGAGCCATGAGAAAAGGCCTGAAGAAAGTCTCGTTACCTCAGTAAGGAACTCAAACTCTCAATACTCTGAGAATCTGATAAATTATCTGATAAATGCTATTTGCTTTAAGAAAGTAAAGATCTTGACCTGCCGCTTCCTGGTAAATTAACCAATTCTGATTCCTCTTCAAGGACTATAAGAAGATTTGTTTTCCTACCCATTTTGACTGATCAATAAGTTAGGGGACGGCCATTAATATTCAAGTCAGCTTACGTTTATTTGGATTACACATTTTAACTACAAGGCAGTTCAAAGTGCTTTAAATGGTTAAAAAAACTATTAAAAATTGTATTAGAAGCAGAGTGTCCAAATATTGTGAAACAACATATTTGAAAACAAAATAGATACGTTTTAGAGTTTAGCTTTTTACATTTGTAACTAACATTGTTAGAAATATAGCCTTACTGAAAATGTCATCCCTAAATGTATTCCTTAGACTGAGACACTGATATTTTCAAAAGGTGCCAGTATTTTCAAATGCAGTATACTTAATAACAGGCAGATTGGAAGCTCAAATGTATAAAGCAGAGCAACTTGGCCAAACTCTGCTCAGACTTCCTGTTGTCTGCTGAAAGTCTTGCTCTTTTTTGCTGCGGCCTAAGTAAACCACTGTTTATTTTGGTCTGATATCTTCATACAAACCACTTCCTCGATCATTTGGTGCTTCCCTGACTTCATGTTTAAACACCTATTGAAGCTAACTGGGCTAGGGTTGAACCTCTATCGCTTAGCAACGACTTCCATACCGCAGAGTTTTGTCGTCAGTACAATGATGGTGCCTTCAGTGAAAGTTCAGATTTTTATCTTCACTTTGGTTGCCAGCTGATTCCTGGTGGTTTATTTGAAAATGTGTTGAATTTGTTTGATATCCATGTGTGCGTAGCTGAACAGTGGTTGCTGTGTCTGTGGCAAAAGAACAACCACAGGCAAACTTAAACCGACACATCAAAGTCGCCTTTCATAGACAGAGTGGCCTTCAGTGCAGGTCGCAGCGTGAGAGAACGGCTCCGTGAGATTCACGGTGAAACGGAGGAAGTGTTGAACACAGATGGGGTGGGAAGTGAGACTGCAAGAGGAGGGGGGGTTAGATGATAAGAGTGGGAAGAACTGATAGAGTGGAAAAAAGAGAAAATGATTAAAAACAGCAATCACCCGTTGGAAACTGATAAACCAACCAGTCGTTAATTGGAAGCGTGCAACTCGTGGGGATATGGTTGGATTAGATTTAATTCTTCCCCTTTTCTCCGAGCTGCTTTTTCTCCAGCTCTCTTCACTCAAGGATTGACTTTAATGTGGTTGTCTCGTTTTAGAAAGGATCCCAGTATATTTAAGATTTCTCTTTCAGTTTTTGCCAACTACTAAATAGCATATATTACAGAGTAGTCTTCTTTACTGTATATCTAAACTAAATCGTAGACTGTAATCTATTTTAGGAGGGGGAAAAATGCATCCAGAGATGATGGAGACAAAAAATAGGAAGGTGCTGGCTGGTTTTGAGTGATCTTGGGTTTTGGGACATATAGGAGATGGGAGATGGTCCATAAACAAAAGGCTGACAGCCCACCCATCACCCCGGCAGGTCTGGCTTGTGCTGCCTAGATAAAGCGAGGCTGCTTCCTCCTCTATCAACACCATCCATCATCTATCTTTGCCTGCCTACCCGCCCTCTTGTTCGCCCTCACGTCTGCCACTTTCACTCTGTACACCTGCTTGGTGTTTCTCCCACTGGATCATTTACTAAATTTCCAAAAATATAAAACGACTATTTTATTTTCCACTATCTGTTTTGTTAGAGCCACAAACTTTAAAGTTCATTGGGACAAATCAAAAAGAAATTTTGCATTATTAAGAATTTGAAAAATTGTTTTACATTTTTATTTTTATTTTTTTTGCAAATAAAACAAATCTCAAAAAAGTACAGTTTTAATTCTATACCCCTAAATAAAATTTGGTCAAACCAATTGGCTTCAGAGGTCCATCTGGATGTGAACTTTTTAGAGAACATCAGTAAACCAAGTAATGGTTAGGGATGAAGGTGAAGAGACGTTTAAAACTGGATCAGGTTTTAGCACAGCATCATCATTGTCCGCCTAACAGACATGCTGGACATGAGGAGCATTAATTAGAAAATAAGTTTAGAAACTTGTGGGAACTCTGAAGAAGCCGCAGATAATTGCTGTTCTCTCAAGTGTTACTCAAACACTTCACAAATCTGACTTTATTTGGAGGAGTAGTCAGAAGAAAATCCTGATTAAGGTTTGTCACCAGTAATGTACGAAACTCATCAACCAAATGGGAGAAGGTGAGATAAGTGAACAATTTGCCATTTTGACAAACATACAACAAGGTACAAAAATAAAAGTTTAGATGCTCTCTGTCCACTCTGACTGTGAGATATTTATCACAAATTAATGTGTGCCTCACTTTTCCAGCTTTCCAAATTAAAATAAAATACATTGTAGTTTCTGGTAATAAAGTGACAAGGTATATAAATAATTTTGTAAGTTTCTGTGTTCGAAATGCAGCTGATGTTTAAAGCTGCATCATGAACTGAGGGCTTCCTGTCTATATTCTTGATGCGATTTGGAGGTTGTTGTCCTCAGTGATTTATGCATCTTAAACTCAAGTTTAAAAGGCATGAACATTAATCACTGACCAGTCCACCTTCCACTGCACCTGTATCTCTTGCTGTTCATCATAGTCTTGCTGACAGGTGAAATGAAGGGCATTGTTTGCTTTTTATTTCGTATTGGATATTTGAGGACGATTTGAGTTCAGCTCACACTGCTCGTCAAATCAGACAAAGCCAGAGTTTGACTGAGCTTTGGCAAAAACCGCACTTTCCAAAACTAGCCTGACAAAGTATTTAGCCACAAATTTGAAAAACCGAGCCCTCGCGAAATGACCCTTCAGGCCACCATTGTTCGCTCGTCAATTTTGGTTTTTGTATGAGCATCTCCTTCTTTTCTTTGTTGCTTGTGAGGAATAGAAATTATGCAAATGGAGATGGGCACCGTGAAGAAAGAATGTTGACATCTTCCATCCATGCTACCCCCTAAACAACACACACACACACACACACACACACACACACCACACAACACACACACACACACACACACACACACACACACACCACACACACACACACACACACACACACACACACACCATTCATGAAGCTCTCTCTTGGCCCAGTTTGGTGGTTCTGTCTCTTTTGGCTGTCTCTCAAGCAGACTTTAACAATTGAAGCCATATTACCTTTGCCTCATCCTTTCTTCTAACCATCACTGGCCATTTTAGTCCAACTCGACAGGTGCCGAGACAGGAAGACAGAATACTGTCAACAACTGTAACAAATAATACCGGGTTATCTAACCGGGGAAGGAAAACAATAGAGAAAGGAAAAGTTGTGTGTTTGGATTCGCCTCTTCACATGTTGGGAATTTTAAACACACAGACGCATGATGAATTGCACTTTCTTACTTCAAACACACAGGAGACCCTGAAACTTGGCCGATGCAGTTGAAATGTCTTTGATGCCATTCAGTTCCACCAGTCAGAGGGGAATTAAGAGATAGAGAGGAGACCTGGAGCCCAGGCAGAGCCCTGACTCCGGGGAAATGGATCAAATGGAGGATGAATTAAAATGAATAAAAGACAAGAAATAGGAAAATGGACAATCACTTGTGCAGCATAATGAACAAAGTGCAGATATCACTGTCTTTGTCTGCCAGAGGGGGGTTTCAAATGCCATGTTCTCACACTAGATGTAGAAATGAGAGGAAGAGAAAGAGAGAGAGGCAGAAACTAAGATAATTCTCCATTAGTCTGACTTTAAACTTTACATCCTGCTGTAGCTGTGGGGAGGTGGGTTTCTTTAAGAACCAGGGGAAAAACTACATAGTGACCTCATATCACCTTTGGAATAACATTATTTGTGATTTGTAAGAAATCATTGCAGATCAGTAGTTTCTAAAACAGATCAGCCTGTCTGGCACAAACAACCACATCACATCAAGTTAGTTATATTTCCTGACTTCCCCGAGCTAAAAGCTCGGCCTGAACTTCAGCTACTCCACGCATTGAGTTGCTGCCATGTGAATGTCTGATCCTATGTTTGTGTGAAGCAATTAAACAAATCTGAGGTTTGTGGTGAGAGTGCATGGAGTAATTATTTAAGGCATAACAAGACAGTTTTTTTTTTTTTTTCGTCTTCAATCTAATAAAAATGATTTAAACACAAGAAATTTCCAGTCGACATTTTTCTCGGGGAACTAAATATTCCTACTTGGGGACATGACAAATGAGCACCATCATGGGTCTGTAATGAGCTCATGGCCGCATACCCTGATCTTTAATGATGATGATCTTGACTCACGCGTGCCCAAAGAAAGAACGTTTTGAAGTTGAGATCCTTGCACTTGCCATTGCCTCCATTAACCCCTATGACTTAACTGCTCTCTCTAACCCCATCCCAGTTTAATGTTCGCACATCAAACGGCCATGAAGGACTTGCTCATTTTGTGTGGTGGGATTGACATGATCAGATTTGACTCGAGTAGACTGTGTGAACAAGTGTGGCATGTGTGCGAGTGTGTTGAGTGTTTCTTTGGAAGAAAAATAGCAAGGGGAAAAGCTTTTCATGATATTTGTGCCAAGGAATGTTATGTGCTGGAGGTCATGTGAAACACTGCTGGCACTCTGAATAACCTTAAAGAAAGCTATCGCAACATGACCCGGAAGTAGTCGGGTCATGTGTCAGGGCAAAAGGCTCCGCTCTGTTGACAGCACCCTTTCCAATCTATACACAAGTCTTACTCCTCAACTTCCTGGGAACCTTACTCCCTGGCTGTTCACTTCCTTCACCCTGCGACAGTCAGGTTGGCGCGACAGGACAAAGCAAAGAAAAGCTTTACTCAAACTATTGGCATGTTTTCATTTTATGAGGAAATAAAAAGGAGAAAGGCTTTCTTTCCCAACTAGGTGTGGTACACCTATCATCACTGATTTACCACAATCACCACTTCAGGTTAACATCTGTATTCCACCAAAGTCTGCATGGAGTATTGATACTGAAACATATATAAGAGAAGGATATATAGGTGAAAGAAGGGGTGACGTGAAAAAAAAGAAGAAAAGTTCAAGTTGTGTGTTAAACAAACAACTAGACCTTTGAGTCGCTGAAGTTTGAGGTTTTCACATGTTAAGTAAATTAGTGAACATTTGAAAAAGTAACCTAATTTTCAAAGAAAACAAGTGGTGGAATTTTAATTGAGCGCAATAACGGTCAGATCGCGGGACAGAACAGGGGAAATAAGCAAGACCAATGGAAAGACTAATGTGTGGACGACTGCCACAACGATTATCAGCTGACTTTGCTTTCTTAAGCTGGGAGGGCAAATACAACGAAACATTTGAATATATGATTTAATATTCAAAAAGAGGTGCACAGCAGCAAGAAGGTTATAATGGTACAAATTACTGTCTCAGTGTTCATGATCTGATAGTAATCCCATTTTTCCAAAAGAACAGTAATTAGCATGCAGAATGCTTAAAGAAAAATTTCCAAGCTAATAATTATTGATAAATCAAGTTCATCAAGTTATAGATCACTTTAGCCTAGCAAATAATGTTTGCTTTTTTAAGTTAACATCCTATGAGCTAAGTTTGAACCATAGTTAATGATGGTAAATTGGTAACATAGAAAATACTATTAGTTAGTTTTCTTTTCTTATTGTGTCTTTTGTTTGTCTGTTGAAGCTTCATGTCTAAAACTGATTTACTATGAGATTTGCTTTATTAATCCCAAAATTGGGAGCTTATTGAACAGTTCAGGCCGAGACGGCTGGTCTGCAGTTTTCTGTTTTCAGCCGTTCTCCATTCAGTAGGGTCTTCCTGTCTTTCTCTAAAGATTATTTTCTCTCCTAATATCTCTGGAACTTTCTTTATTAGCAAGTGTTTGTTTCAGTTCAGCTTTTTAAGAAAACTAGCTTACCAATTCAACTTAAAGTGTTTATCTTACATTTCTGTGAAAAAAACATGTTTTAATTTTCTAATGACTTTTAATACAATATCATGGTTAGATTCTGTACTTACTCTCTTTTTTGAAAAAGATCAAAACAGTTTACACTTAAAATAATCTTCAAAAAATATGATTGAAATTAAAATATTACAGTGAAAGTAAAATAAATCATGCTGTTTGGCCACTTTGGCACGTCTGAGTGTGTTTAGTGAACCATTTTTGTTACCTTGATAATACGCAAGGAGAAGCCCTATTTAAACAAATCCGCTACATGTCAGTTGCGCTGCTTTCCAGCAAGGTCAGAAGAGCTCAACTTGTCAGTGTGTGCACTTTTTGCAACATTAGTGTGTGTGCATGCAGTACTGTGGGTTTTAATGTTTTAACATATGCAACCCCTTATAAACAGTGTTTTATGCAAACAGTGGCAGCGCGCCCATCAGATAAGACTCCAGAACAGGAGAAGGTTGACTGCCTTGTGAGGAGGAGAGAGTGGGGGTTGCAGGAAAAGAGGAATGGGTGAGGGCCAAGAGAGGAGGCCATGTGAGAAAGGAGCTCAAAATGTGGAGAGAGACATTCTTTTTACTAAGGGCAACTTTTAACAGGAATACTGTATTTGAACCATTTTAAGTCGATCTTTCGTGCCATTTGAGCCCAACATTTCTATTCAATGTGAACTACGTTTTTTTTGAGTGGGGTCATCCTGACATTCATTATTCCCTCTGCAGTGTATTTCAAAGGTGTCCGTAAGCTTTGAATCTACTCTGTATACTTTACAGTGCTTCCATATAATAAACCAGCACAAAATAGTGCTTAACTGTGACGAAGGAAAGTATGCAAGATTTTCTACATTTTTTATTGATGAGATCTGAAAAGTATGGGATGTATTTGTATTCAGCTCTTATGAATCCACACTTTTTCTGAACTTATAGTTAAAAAGTATTTAGCTAATTTAAATTAAGACTGAACTTGATTTAAGTGGGAGCTTTAACTGAACCAATATAATTCGTAAATATGCTTTGTCCTCACCTGTTCTGTGGTAGCTCAGGCTGTATATTAGCTACTCTTCTGGAAGGTGAATATCTGACCCGATCTCAAGTCTTTTTCAACGTGTATCATGGTTTCTATCTTCCAGGATCGCTCTGTGTCAGGGTTTTACCCAGAAGCCCAGAGGGATGGGGGTTAAATTTTTTAAAGTTGACAGGAAATTTGTAAATATGAGTAGGTAATTATGTATTATTGGAAGATATGATTAACAATAGATAAATACCAACTATGAAGTCTTAAAAAAGTCAAACATAAAAAAACAATTAAGATAAATATGAACTTTTTTGCAATTGAGTGGTTTCATCCTAATTAAAGTGTCCAAATATTTGTTTTGTCACTTTATTCTCTAAAAGCAGTCTGTAGTTACGGAGTCCCGGTGAATGAAAAATGACCCCTGACCTCCGACTTCCTTTGTGTTCACATTGTTGCCATTGTGCTTACAGCCATTTCACCAAAAAGATTCTTTAGCCCACAGTTATCACCGTTATGGTGTATAAAAAACCTTTTAATAAATAAACAAAGAATGGTCAGCCTGGCGGAAGTGCCAGTACAGCTTGGTGGCCCGCCAGGCTTTACTGACGCTGAAGGAAATTGCCCAGTTTTATTGGCTCCATCCATCTTCCCATCAAACTAATCAACTTCCATGTACTAGCTTTAAGAATGGCATCACAGCATATCACTGCCAACATGATGGCGCATTGAAAAGATCACTTTGAGATATTTGCAGTTTGGAATGTTTTTTTTGTAAGGTTAATCTGGCTTTTCTTAACGTTATCCCTGACCTGTCTGCTGTACTCCTTAGTCAGCCTGTGCGCTAATTTTCTCAAACCTCTGAAGCTATCACAGGACAAATGTATTTATAGTGAGAATAAACTCATTTATGCTGAGAATAAACATAACAATGATATATAATTTTGCTTTCACTTTGCAATTATGGACAGCTCTGTCTTATATAATCAACAGGGATTCTCCCTATGTTTTATAAGCCTGGCAGGCCACCAGGCTTTGTTTGTGCCCCCACCAGGCTAAGCATGGCTTATTTACTTAAGTATTTTTAAAATGTTTGCATTTTTTAAGACTTTATTGTTTGTATTCAGGTATTAATCTTTCAATAGGACACAATGATATTTTCAAATTTCCTGTCAACTTTAAACATTTTTTAACTGAGAAATATGACGGGCCACTGGATGAATGACTGCCCCAGCACCCAAACACCAGGCTTGGCATGTTTTTTGGGAGAAATCTTGATTAAAGATCCTAATGAAGTAGCCATTTAAGCTTTTAATGATAACGTGGCTAAATGTTCAAAAGGTGATTGAATACTTTTGCAAAGCACGGCACATTCACCAGCTACTTGAAGCTGCTTTAGGTCTGAAGAAGAGGCCGTGTGTTGTGACCCTCGTATTCCTACTTGTTGGCTGGTTGATGTGATATGAGCTGTCCACTGGAGTCCAGAGTGTATCTGCAGTTTTTAGGTGTTTTCTCACTGTAATCTCTGACACTGTGTGTATCTGATAGCAAAGGGCAGCACTTTATCACTTCCATGTAATCTTCTGCTTTCATTTAGCTGCTGTACCAAGACAACATAAAAGACCGCTGCCCAATAGAGAGAAATACAGCACAGAAACTTGGCCTGTTGTCACCCCAGCTATCTCTCTCTCCTGCTCCAGGTTTTCCCTTCCCAACAGCTGAGAGTATAGAAAATGCCCCAGTTTGATCTTTTTTGACTTTCTTAGCATTTCTCCTCTCTGATTGGCGATTTTCCTCTGTTTTCAAAAATTGAGGGAGCACTGTGATGTTGACTAATACTCTGCCTTGCATCAGATAAATCTTTCATTTTAACCCCCTTCCCTCCTCGAATTTCTGTCACTCCGGGAGACAAATGTGCATCTCTGAGTTTCCTCTCCCTTTGCCCACTGGCTTCCTGAAACTCAGTTACTTTTGCTCTTTGAAGTGCTGCGTGCAGAATGGAGATTCTTTGCATGGTAAATTCGCAGAGTTGCCCGCAGCGTATCCATTACACAAGTTTAAAGAATGCTTCTGAGTCGTTTTGGAAGGGTCCTTTCTCCCACCGCCTCCCCCCATTCACTCCTAAACCAATTTCTCCGTGTTTTGAACTTCGGTAGTCGTGAGCCATGTAATCTGTAAATTGGTCCCTTTCTTCCCAGCTCGAGCTCCACCATCGAGCAGCGTTTGATGTGCAATTATTTTGCTCATTACATGTTAATTTTATTGTTATAGTTTGCAAATGTTTCTCGGGGTCACGATGTTAAAAGTTACTGAGGAAGCAAAGAAGCGAGAGAATTAGTGAGTCGAGCGCTCGTCACGGCCAGCACGGCGAGCTCCGCTTTGAGATTGCCAGAGCCGGCTATCTATCTGCTCTCTTTTAAGTCATTTAGAAACAACCTGCTGGGTGGTTTTTATAGCCAACCAGGCGCTGATGCGGGATTTAGTACGGAAAAGGGATCCGAGGTTCTTTATCTGCCATAAAAGGTTGGAAAAAATAGAGATTTGTCGTGTTTGTAAGAATGAAACCCTAATCTCTTCCACAGACAAATCTCAACACCATGGGAATCATATGTTGTGTTTATTTCATCTGTTGCGCCAACTCTCACTTCCTATGTAATTTTATGTGTTGTTATGCAGATTTATTTTCTTTTTTATATACTTGGGGTAGCTCACTCCATGTAAATATAGAGCTGATAATTAGGTACTGTTTATGAACAAACTATTGATTGTAGTTGTTCAAACTCAGCAGTAAAGACCTGGACCTCATGTAACCACACTGCTTTACATTTGAGTCACTGGATAAAGATGTCCTAATGGTTTTGGTCCAGTTATGCTGTGGTTTGGTTTTTAAAAACATGTGCATTGTAATAAACATGTTGCAGTGTAATATGCAATATTATATGGGGACCATCGATAGTTTTTACTCAGAGACAAAAATAAGCATGTATTAAATAAATAATGACAAAAAGTAAAAATAATTTTAAAGTTCTTTTTAAATATATTAAAACCAAGTAAAATTATAAGCAACAAAGGTACTGAAAATGAAATTGGTTGTCTTTCTTTTACTTAAACCCTTTTACCTTTTCCTGCATCAACGAGACAATTAATATAACATAATAATGATAATAATAGTCATAATAATGATAATAAGTTCCAGGACAAGTCAGGCTGATCGCCCCATTTATATCGTCATCTGATATTACATCCTATGCAGGAAGAAGACGTTTTCTGTTTCCCAGAGATTAACATGTGTTGCTGTGAAATATAAAACATAATATTTGAGCTTCGTTACTGTATTAAAAATAGCAAAGAAGCTGGTCCTCAATCATCACAGTGCTTATGTTTGAAGATGGAAGAAAGAGTCTCTGTCTGCAGTGAAACAGCTCCTACAGCGACGTGGACTGAAAGGCCATCATTCTAAAACCAACACTACAGAGAGATTAGAGTTCACAAATTGGGGACAAAGATCTTAACTTTTGGAGACTCATCTGACCAAACTAAGTTTTAAATGTTTTGCTTTGATGACCGTTGCTACACTTAGAGGAAAAAGAAAGAAGCTGATAGAGTATCCAGCTATGGGTGCTACATTTTCTGCCATTTTTTTCCTTTTCTTGTATATCATTTCAACACCCCCCCCCTTTATTTATATCTTGTGAATCAATCAAATATTTATTCTTAATTATGTGGAGAATTATATCTTCAACTCTCACATTGCTTTTAAATGTAGTTGTATATTAAGTCTTAAAAAGATATTAAAAGCTTTGAATTACAAACTATTTTTATGTAGTTTGATTCTGGTTCCTCCAGTGCCGGTTGAATGTGAAAGATAAGGAAACCTGTTTAAAGAAAATAGGTCACTAAATCACGTTTCCCTACATTACAGAAACTGCACAAAAAATATATATTTTAGTGTTGGTTGTCAAAGTAGGAACAAAGCGTCCCCATTCTGTCTTTGTTTTATTTTTTTTTACCTGACAGATTCACCTACAAATGATTAAAACTGCAAAAGTATTAAAGTGTGACGAAGAGAAATGCCCAACATCCACAAATTACAAAAAGGAATGAATGAATTAGTGGATAAATCAGACGTGTTCACAGCTTAATCTGCTTTAATGTTGTATTATTCTATTTAATTTTATGATAACACATAACTCAGTTGGTAAAGTATTGTCATTTGTTTTGTTTTTTTTTTGTCTTTGTTGCCTTTAATAAAGACAGCTGCTTTACTCTCAATGTTGTTTCATGTTTGATCCATTCACCGGAGCTCAAATATATTTTCTAATTAGCCTTCAGCTGTGGGACAGAATAACTAACACACACGTGTCCAAATTGTTTGTAGGCTCCCCTTTTCATCTAAGGAAGAGATACGCTTTCTTTTTCACCCCCTCTTTCATTTCTTTCTGTCTAATGGCAAAGGCAAATTCTGTTTGACTGTGTTCTTTAATACCATCAGTGCTAAATAAACTTTGTTGACAACAATAGCTTCTGGCAAAGCGCCTCCACCAACAAAGCGGAGCCATCAGGTTCAAAGGCAATGCATCACTCTGCTTCTGACTCTTCATTATTCATCCTACTGTCTTTACCTCTCCTTCCTCTTGCTCCTCTGTGTGTGTGTGTGTGTGTGTGTGTGTGTGTGGGGGTGTTTTTGTGTGTCTTTGTCTGTTTAAACTGCTACATGTTCTGGATGCTGAGGCTTATTAGCTGTTGAGTTTAATTAAAAAAGGCCATTCATATGAAAATGGGAGTCCGATAGCGATTGCTGTCCCCAGCAGCTTCCTCCTGTTACTTTTAATTAGACACCCTCTTGATTGACATCAAGCCCACTGGCGGCTGGAGCTGTGTGTGTGGGGAGAATGAGTGTGTGTTCAGTGTGTGTTCAGGAAGCAGTGTGTATGCTTGTTATGTGTGTGTAGGCATCGTTCGTTTTTTTTTCTTCTTCTTTGAGCAAATATGTCCCCCCTCCCCCCGACTTGCAGGAATACCAGCTCTAAGGTCATTAAGGCATTACAGTGGGGAGAGTGGACATCAAAGTCAGCTTTGTCGTCATGAGGTAATTATCGACACAGTAGCACGGACCTCTGCTGCCCACCTTGTCACTCATGTCCAGCGGGTCGTGCTGAACAATGAACAGTAACCTTGTGATTATGAGCCGAGCGCTCGCTCACACCATCTCCATCCACTGCTGCCGCTGATGGAAAAGGCGATGAGCTGCTTTTTCTCTGTCGGCTCTCTTCCCTCCCTTGCTGCTCTCGCTCTTTCTCTGGAGGGCCCTCTTTATCTGTTTGCAGTGCACGCTCCGGCTCTGGCTACCTTATTATTATACTGTCAGCGGCACGTGCAAGGCTGATAGATGTTCCTCTCAACTGTTTACTGCGAGCAGATGATTTAACTAAGACGCTCTGTTCAACTTGACCTCTCCTCTTTTCTTCTTCTTCCTCTTCTTCTGAAACGGGACAACTTCATCCGTTGTTTACAACAACTCCATTTTGTACGAGGAGGCGGAGGAATCAACTTAACTGTTAAAAACACAAAATTGTTTTTAGGAGTTGAAATGATAAAGTTAGTGCAGATTTTTGTGTTGTTTTTACATGGCAGTGTAAGAACAACACAGCAGAACTCTGTTGATGTTTTATGTGCACAGTTGGGAAGAGAAAAGTGGAAAGTGGGGCGTGCATTTATGTTCAGTTCTTGAGTCAGAAGTTTGTAGAACCATTTTATGATGCGATTATGTTTTTAGTTCTTTTACCAACTTTCCAACACCAAGAGGCAATTTGTTTTTTTTTTGCTCAAGCTCAACCAGAATGGACAGAGAGTGTCTTTAAACATAATTTTTCATGTCAGATTCTCAATTAGACTGAGGTCCGGATTTTGACTTAACTGTAACACATAAAATATGCTATGAGCAAAAGCTTTGGCTGTATTTTATGTGTCATTTGCTGCAAAAATGTGAAATCTTAATAAGTGTTTTTGGTCTAGTTTCTACTGCAAATATCTTAGCACAAAACTAACTTTCAAGTGACTTTTCACAAGTATTCAATTAAATAATGAATTAATATTGCTTAAAAAAGCACAAGTTAATCTGGCAGATCATTTCTTGTTATTTCTGCCATTGAAACATATCTTTTCATATCAATATTAACTCTTTCATGCATGAGTTATGGTCCTTTGTGTCAGGATTTTTTTCCCAATTTTGGGGGATTTTCTTGAGGCATAACAAAAGGAAAAAAAGTTTTTTAAAAGCTTATATTATTTTATTTTATTAGGTGATCAATTGTAATTTTCTCCAAATACAAAGTTGTTATTTGAAAAATACATCAGTAGTATTGTTCTTTAGGGGTTATCTGATGTCACAATATTTTTTTTTTACCTGCAAGAGTTGTCTACAGTAGAAGGAGGGACAGAATTGGTCGGCATGCTTTTTTGTCTGTCGGCCATATTGGATTTAACAAAAATAATTTCTTGCAGTCGCAGCTGATGGCCAGTAGTTGATATTGTATTTTATGATGCATTAGTTTCCACTTCAGTGGTCTGTGTGCATTTATAACATAAAATCCACAAGAAGCACAAAAAAATGGCTTCATGTATGAAGAATTGTATGAAGCACTTTGAAGATGCCTTCATCTTGAAAATGTGGCTCTTAAATTATGTTATTGTTGTTGGGTTCAAACTTGTATTTTTTTACTTTTATGACTATGTGGTTAAGAAACTGAATGAAAACAATCTCCTATCTCTTGCTGAAAAGTTACTTATAAGTTAGTTATGTCTTACTTCACATGTAGTAACATGTAGTAAATGTAGAAATATTTGCATTAGAAAACACACAAAAGATATAATATATAATAATATTTTTGTGTGTTTTTGCAATGTTGTTCTGTGTATAAATGAACCTCTGCTGAAATCCTTTTGCGTCTTTTAACAGGTTTTCTTCCAGGGCCACCTTGTGTTCAGCTCCATCCACCTTCACACCTGTGTCTGCAAAAGAAAAAAAACCATGATATTTTGACCACCTTCTTTTACAGCAGAGACAGTGTGTGTTTGCGTACAGGCTGATGTGCAGTGTTAGTTTTCCCCACACGTAACATTTTGCATGTAGGTAAAAAAATAATAAAATAAAAAAGCTTGGTATTGGTCTCCTGTGACAAGAGCATCTTTTTCCACATCTTTGCTTTGCGAAAACTGCAAACAGGAATTTTTATGACCTCCGTTTAACAACGGCTCCTTTTTACTTCTTTACTTTTCTACTCGTCCTCTCAGTTTTTGTGGAGTGTCATCAGATTCTCCCTCCTGAGCAGCGAGTGTCTACCACTTCTCCAGGGTGACCTTTGACCTCTTGACTGATTCTTTGATGAACTCTCTCCTCTCACATCCTGTCGTATGTCTGCATTTGTATCATACTCTTTCAATTTTCAGCTGTTAGATTGAACTGTAGTCTGTGAGAAGCTTGAGATATTGTTTGATAACCTAAATCTGCTTTAAACTTGTCTGGATGTCGTCTGTGTCCTTCGGTCTTTATGACGCTGTTTGTTCACCCCTGGTGAGAAAAGGTTAAGTCACTCATACATAACTATTTTTACTAAGTTAGTTGCTTGCACTGGACTCAACATTACTCGTTTATTGGAGACTGTTTACAAATGCACACCAAGCTTTTATACTTTATTTTAAATAATTATATTAATATACTAATTTAATGTTCCTTCCTCTTGAAGTCATATAATCCTTAATCTATCTCAAACATCCTGAAAATGAACAGTGCTCATGCCCTGAAACCGTGAACGGCTCCAGCTCTCCGTAGCGAGTCCGAGTTTCAACCTGTTTCATGTTAAAGGCCGAGGAAAGCCCACCTCTGCGCAGACGGCAGGCTCCAGCAGAAACAGCCCATCAGCAGTCGCTGCTCAGTACGCTTGTGTTTCCTTCCTGGTGTTTTGTTTTGATTTGCCTGACATTTGGGAACGAGAGGGGTCTGATGCTGGGAAGGACCTAAGAACAGAAAGTACACAGTGGAATTTGTAATTGATCAGATTACTTTGTATTATGACTATGTCATCTGCTCCTCAGATGCACTTTGGGTTGCATTTCATGGTGCGTCAAGATGCCTGTTTGAAGTCAGACGTCAGTATAAAGACCATCACCAATTTCAGTTAATATTCTTACTGCAAATTGGCTATAAAGTAACTACCTTTAACGTTGTTGATCGAGAGTGACTAAAAGTAAATATTAAACCATTTGAAAGTTGCTTTTTGAGTCTGGCTGCTGAATCAGCTGATTTTATGGGATCTAAATTTACTCTTATAGCTGACCCTACCAAGTCAGTACCACAAATGCATCAAAGGTAAAACGTAAAGGTAATTTAGTAGTCTAATAATATTGATCCAAAGTATATAAACTAGATAAACTAATAATTTGGTGAAAATCCAGAATGATAATTAACTGCACGTATGTCTGATAATTCATTGGTTTCATTCTCACTAAAACCAGGCAAACCAATCATAGTGAAACCAATGGACGATTTATGAAACAATATGTTTGACTTCATCAATGCTTATTTAGCAACTGTATTTTTGGAAAATATGCATATTTGGAAAATATGCAAACATTTTATAACTAGAACATCTGATAATTTCATTTGACAAACTATTGCAATGACTCGTTGCAACAAAGTCACAGATTTTTAGTGACGCAGAAAGAAAATAAACTCTAATTTATGTCTTTTCCTATTCATTTTGAACATCTTATTAAAACTTCACTTTTCGATAGTTCTTGATGGTGAACTGCAAACAGCAGGTGAGAGGACAGTTGGAAACCAGTCCCAAACTTTTGATCAGCGCGTCTGTAGTAGCTGTATTTGATTCCAGAAGAGTGCCACGTTGGGGTCCCTGGGCCTCCCTGTCGCATTATGCAGCTCTCTCCTCTTCCTCTCAGACAGATTAAATCACTTGTGTTACTCGGAAATGCTCCAAGCAATAAGGCAGGATGGAGCTCGTACAAAAGAGCCTAACGTGGTTTGAAAGTGCAGGCCGGGCAGCGAGAAGGAGGGGACTGTGTTGATGTAATGCATCATTGTGGCGACTCTTCTGAGTTAACACCATTATCCGCCCGGCACAGAGGGTCCAGCTGTCTCCGTGAGCTGTTGGGCTGAGTTACCTGGGCTGACTTACCTACGACCAAACACGCCGCCGCCACCACCTCCACCACTCCACCACCTCCACCACCAGTAGGATACAGTGTTTCAGTCAGGCTCCCTGTCCTCCCCTCTCCACAGCACTTAGCAGTGATTAACCCCGGATTCAGCCAGCCCACCTGCCATCTGACTACCATTACAGCACCGCTTATCTGGCTCTCCATCTCCCTACAATGGGACTGGGGCTGGGCTCAAGGATTGGGCAGGGGAAGGCAGCCTGCACTGCTTAATAATAAATCATTAGCTAAATACTTTTTGTCCATTTGTGTCATGTTACACGTACTTTTGTTTTCTGCTTTGTCTCTGTCCGTCACCCCGTCTCGCCTTTTGTTTTTTTGTTTTTTTCCTATGTCGCAGTTCATCTTCAGCTGCTGTCCTCTGTCCTCCAGACTGTGTCCTTCTCGTTTTACTTTTGTCGCCTTAAATGTTCTTTCTGGAATGATCAGCTTCTCATTAAAATGTTGTTGATAATCTATCTTTTCGTAAAATCCCTGAAGCTAGTTGGATTCAATCATTTGACTAGAGGGGGAAAAGAACAAAAAAACAATTTGTGCTTCTTTTCTTGAGATTTCAGAAAAGAAAAAAAATAAAACACAAAATCAATTTTCCACCTTGGGTTATTAATTTCATTATGCTGAATGGTATAATCCAAGCAGACATGCTGCTTATCGTATTTATGCTTGTTTTCTAGGACGCTTCATTTTGAATGGCACCAGCTAAATTGGTCCATATAGTCTGATCCCGCGTCAAAGCCGTCCGTATGGACATATCGCTAATGTTTATGCTTCACTATTCACTGTCCTTTGCATGGTTACGCCACAGAGAGCCAAGCGCCATGCATTTGCTTGACACAACATGGGCAATCTGGACAGCGAGGAGGAGATAAGTCTCTTAGTTCATTTAACTTGTATAAAGTGATTATAGACATACTGGGCCCTCCATATTTAGACTTCTTGACGCCCCCTCCTCGGTTGCCCCCCTGGTCGGACTGTTGTAATCTAATTTTCCGCTGACAGAGGCCATGGAAATCCTTGGGTCACGGTGCAAGTCCCTCATGCCTACCCCTTGTCATCCTCCCCTTCACCCTCACGCTCTAACGAAGGAGTCGCCATGCAGCAGACAGCACACATTAGATCTGTCTACTGCTACGTCAACTCGCCCCAGCCAATCCATAACGCCACGCTGCCTTTGTAATCAGAGATTAAAGAAGAAAAAAAAACCCAGAAGAAATGAAAAACATTCATCCTGGCATCCACTTTTTGTGGCTCAAGTCATTGCTCAGCATCTTTCTCTGTAAATTCCTTATAATTTTAAGACCTGCAATAAGGGAATATTGCAAGATAAAAAAAAGAAAGCAGGAGAAAGTGATTACAGGAGCCTACTGCTTTGTAGCTGAGAAAGGAGGCCACACCTGGAGAGGTCTTGCTCCTTGTTGAACTTTTGTCTGTGTCGGGCCTGACCCCTCCACAGCTTCACTATACATCACTCTGCCTGCCAACACTTGCCTCAGGCGCTCACTCTCACTGCTTTCTGCAGCTTTTTATGTGTAATGTGCACAGATTTGTCACTGGGGAAAGATGTTCAGTTCTTGATCTTGAGCCATTTGTGACTTTATTGATTGTTGATCCGTGCTTAAACCTGTAGTATGTAAAAATCTTTTACATGTTTGTTGAAACTCTCACTATATTGTTACAATATGAGACAGATAATCTGTGAGAAGTTTGAGCTCCTTCCACTGCTCCTACTCCCAGCTGCAGAAAGGTGATTGACAGCACTAAGACCCGCCTCCTGGCTCTGATTGGTTGTTTCTAGTTTGCACTGGGAGACGGTGGGAGAGGAAAATCGATACATCTAGTAGCATTAGTCAAAGTAACTTAAGTAAAGTAACATGTTGCTTGTAGGAACAAAGCTACAAACTGTCTCTTGTGAAAGTGTAGACATTTATTACACTTTCACTCCAGATTTGCTTGTTCCTTCTTAAATGGAGCAAAGTTCAGTGCCTTGGATAGTCCGCTTTAATTGGACAGATGTGAAGGCTTAGCTGATGAGCTAGTAAATCTGGTCTGTTTCAGAATATATATGTGACTTAAACAACAATGATGAAGTTATTTGGTCCATTTGCTTCGGCTTTTACAAGTCGATGCTGCAAACTTTCAACCTTGTGCCAAGACTCGGATGATGTTTCTCAAACAGTAGCGGTGAAAGGAAAACTTAGGGTAGATTCAGCAAGATATTAGAAGCCACTAAAGACACACAGACGCAGCATGAATAGAAAACAAAAACACTTCTAAAAGCTGGCTAATTTACTGCAGAAACATTTAATGCTAAAAATATATTCAGGAAACAGAGGAAAGAAGAGGTGGAGGCAAGAGAGAAGAAGGAGGCACCAAGAGGATTACTGATGCAACCCAAAGAGTTGGAGAAAGAGGGAACGAATTATAGCAATGTAAATAGTTTAGATTATCTCTGATGCCAGCCCAGCATAGAGGTCATGTGAGCAATTTATTTCAACAAAGTTGTTACTATGGAGAGAAAAGTAGCTAAGAAGGAACAGAACAGGAAGTGGAAAGCAAAAGACAAAAGAGAGAGAGAGAGACACTATGATAACCAATATGGAAGAACATTAAAAAGAACAGTAATTAATGTTGAAACCAAAGGGGAAATGTGACAACGTCTATAGTTAGTTTCTTCCTGAATAGTTACAAATGTTTTCTTCCATTAAGCTCTGTGTTATTAAGTAGAAGACATAAAGAAGCCAAACGGCTAAAGAGACAAGAGAGGGCACCAAAAATGACAACTAGGAAGGTACTAAGAGACAATTAAAAAGATTTTTAAAATTAAATTTCAGGCTCTGATTTGTTTGTTTTGCTTTGTATTCCATGGATTTCAGCTTTTTGAATTTGATGTGTTTTAAACTGCAAAAATCAGCTAATGTTAGCCAAACTAGCAAGCTAAAAACTTGTGTAACTACCTGTTAGCTTTCATAAGTACTTTCTTCACTTTGCAGTAAATTCAGTGACAGGAAACTCTAATTCCAAAGAACCTCAGTAGAGACAAAAAAATATATAAAAATCCAAACAACCCTTTTGAGCAGCCATGGCAATGTGGCCAACACAACTCAGGCTGGTGTGGCCAATCAGTCTCTGTTTTTCTGTTTAAATTACCTATTTTTATAACCTGATTTCAAAAGCTGAATTTTGTGCCTTCTGTGATTGTGCGCCCTCATTTTCTCCGACTCTCTCCCTCCCACTCTCCTCCCGGCCGTAGCATAGCTAGCAGCTGATAGCATCTCCTCTGGAGTCTGCTGCAGTCTGCACCAGCTTCAGACAAAGTGCCTCCATCAGACCGCTGAGGCTCCCTGGGAACCTCGCAACAGACCCCTTGGCCCCACGACCAGTCTGCGTGTGTGTGTAGGTGTGTGTGTGTGTCTGTGTGGCTCTGTGTCATTACATTATATGCATGTTAACGTGTGTGTACATACAAGGCCTTCGACTTGTTTCTTTCACTTCAATGTGAACGTTTATTCGCAAACAGATGAAGTTAGTTGGGGATGTGCTGCACCGATCCACAGCATAAACGCCCGGTTTGTTTTCTCTGCTCATCTGGAAGCAGCTCACCACATTGCTGCTGATTGTTCTCAAAGCCCTGAGAGAGCGTAGCACACTGCCACAATCATGCAAAAAAAAAAAAAAAAAGCAGACGAGCACAGCACTGGACGCAACAACACACTTCACAAGTCCTGCTCCCCTCTCCAATCTGCTCTTGGCATCAGGGCACTTGGAAACGTTTGACTTTTTGACTTTCATCATAACTAGAAAGAGTGGGACCAAATGGACACAAAGGAAGAAAAGGGAGGAAATTAGAAGAAGTGCTTTTATCAGGGGCCCACTCCTCACACACACACACACACACACACACACACACACACACACACACACACACACACACACACTCACACACACACACACACACACACACACACACCACACACACACACACAACACACACAACACACACGCTCATCCTGTACCTGACCCTCGTGTGACCCCCATAAGTTTTCAACATTTAGAAATGCAGGCAGAAAGGCTATTCTCCCACTGGGTTACATTTATGTGTGCATGTTCATGCATTCCTGCTTGCCTATCGTCACCATCGCTTGACGAGAATTATATAATTGTGGCCTGTGATCTTATTTTCCCTCAAAGAGAATTTTTGAAGTTTTCTCTCCTCTTTTGCACATTTTGTTTCCTCCGTCTCCCACTTGCTGTACTGCCACTCTGCGGCGCATTAACTTTCAGCTCACTTTTCCCATTGTTTCTTTTTGCTTTCAGAAACGTCTGGACGTCCAGAGAGTTAACTCACATCTGGTAACTTTTATTGGTATAAAAACACTTCAGTTGGTGCCATTCATGATTTCCTTACTTATGAACAGAGTTGTCAAAAATACTTGATGGCATTAGATTTTTGTGCTTCTAAAAAAGGAAATAATGCTGCTTGCTTGGATTTTCTGCACATTTTATGTATCATTCAAATTTTATATTTATTGAAATTTTTGTAGATGTTCTAATATATCTTCCGTGTATCAAGATCTCGTATCAGGAGTAAAAGATTTGCTCTCATTTTGGGGTAGGACTGTGACTTACATAAAAGTAAAATGAGTTCCAGTAATATGTGTTAATGCCATAAATCAATCTGACAACCTTTTCCTCTTCCTGCTTCGCATTGTTGTACTTTCTGCACATGCATCCAGTGAAATTTTATTCTAGCATCTCAGTTAAGTGCAACCAGCGACTCCACACCCCGTCAGGTGCAGTCCTATTCATAGTCAATAGAGGGCAGAAGTGATCCACATGGGCTTGTGTGTGAGAGTAAACAGAGACATACAGTCTGCTGTTGTGTGGCGATTCCTGTCATTGGGCCATTGTGTGCTCATCTGCCCGTCTCTATTCCTGTTTGCTTGTTTATGCCTTTAATGAACCTCTGGATAACTCTGATCCAGCTGCTCTGGGTGGTCGGGTTTTAATAGACCCGTGTGGAGTATCGTTGGGATGAAGAAAAAAACAAAGATGTCCAGTGGAGAAAAAGAGCGATAAACATGATAAATGGACCATGATCAGTTCTGTTACTTCACACTACTTTTGAGTTACTGTTTATGTAATTTTTCAAACTGGATATTGGAGCAGAAATTAACTGCTAGAAAATGTTTGAATTAGAGACACTGGCATGTTTTAGAGTTTCTGGTCATAGCAAGATTTTTAAAAGTTTCACTTTCAGAACTTTTTTTTCTTGTCGTTCCTCCAGAATTAGAGTCGTTTTTTTCTGACTTTACAAAGTTTCAAAGTGACGCAGAGCTCCTCCTCCCCCACCTGTTGCTGCACACTAATAGATCAGCTGGCTGAAACGAGACTGTTACACTATTCCCTTGCATTTGAGAACGACAAATTAGGCTGTTTGGACAAATTTTTGGTCAGTGCCACTCGTCAGTGGCTTTGCTGTAGTGGAGCGTTTTAAAATGTCAGATTTGGATTTTTGTTTCACAATTGATAACATTACTACAACTCTGATAGTCTGTATGCTACATAACATTTAGAGCAGTATGAGCTGTAGGTTCTTTTCTTTTTTAAATAAGATAACTTCATATTTTTCTTGAAAAACAATCGCGCCTGTTCCCAGTACACTTCTCCCTAGCACATAATACTTATTCCACTTCATATAGTTTTGCCACAGATGGCTCTTCTCTCCTCGTCTAGCACTCTTCACATCGCCGCTCGTCATCGTTTTGCTTCCTATGAACCACAGTAGACTGCAGTGCTTCTTCCTGCTCTCATAAATCAAACAGCATCGAATATATGGAGGAGTTAAAACCTGTGCCCCCCGCCCCCTCCGCCTCTCCCCCCGCTCCTGGTGGGTTTTAGTGGCTTTATTGTCACACAGTCCTTATCTCTGGTTGACACCTCTGGAAACGTCCCAGGAGAGCGACAGATTTGCTGCAGGATTAAACTAATTTACCAGATGATTGAATGTGAGTCCAAAGCCACTCTTTTGGAAAAAATGCAAAAAGGGGCTGATGGTCACCCCCCATCCGCAGTCTCCAGTAGCCATGATACATGAATGACTTGGCAGTCACGCTCAGATCCTGGTGGACGTACATAAACCTGGAGCAAGTTACTCCTCAGAAATTACACACGACTTCCGAGTGAATTCCAGATGTATATTTTATTTAATTCTGCACATATATATATATTTTTTTTTTCAAATTGCTTTTAAGATGCAGTCTCACTGTTAAGGGCTTGGAGATTGCTGCTTTTAAAAGACGACAGCCTGACACCCGAGCCAGGCGCCATCTCTGGATTTGCAGCATTAGCGGCAGACATGAATCATCATCGGGATCCGCGGCGAGCAGATGGAGACGAGCGGGAACGGCTTTGAGACTGACAGTTAAGGAGAACGAGGCGGCTCAGCGGGCGATGCTGCACACAACAGAGAGCACATTTACCCACATCTTCTACGTGAAACTTTGCATTTTCTTCACGTACGTCACGGTCTCCCGAAAAAATGCGAACAAAAAAGAAATACGGGGAACAATTTCAGTGTGTCCAAAGACATTTGCGCCCGAGGGGATGTTTCTTAATTGGAACACATTCAAGAGAACACTTACAAGCTCCCGAGAGGTGTACAAAATATTACATTAATTAACATGCAAAACAGTCACGCTCTGCACATGCAATCGCGCGCGCCCCCTGCGCCCCTGCGAGCAAGAAAAAAAGGATTGCAGTGACAGCAGAAAACAGAGCAAAAAGGCAAAATAAGGGTAAAGAATAGGAAGGAAATTTGCTCGAAAATTTAGCTGTAAGCCCGCCGAAGATCTTATTACATAGGCCCGAGATAGAGATCTCAGCTGGAATAATACTTAGCACATGCTGCCCTTTTAATTAAGCAGTAATATCTGCAGAGAGGAGAGGAGAGCAAAATCTCCTTGTTTCTGCCTTCGACATCCTCGCTCGCTCACTTTCCGTATCGCAGTTCCCCATCTTTACCCTCTGCTCCTCGCTCTCCCTGTAATCTCCTATGAAAGGGATGGGCCAAGGTGTAGGATGATGATGGTGGTAGGGGGGGGAGGACACGCTCCTCTGTGAAGTTTAGTGTCTTCTTTGAGGCCTTACACATGTTTCTGTGCCTCATTCCTCCGTCGATGACCCGAGGGTTTCTCGCGCAACACTTTTCGTGTCCGCTCTGCACGAGCGAAGACGGTGTCTGAAGCTGGCGGGCGGCGCGATGGCACCTCTCTGCCGAGGCCCCGGCCTTGGCCTGGCCCCGGCCTGGCCTCGGGCTGCGATACTCTGTGTGAGTTTTAGGATAGGAACCAGTTGTCCAAACAGGCTCTCCGAGTCTGGTGGGGTCTGAATATCAGGATGGCCCACCATGGGGGCGGCTGTCGCGGCGTCAACTCGCCGGGCCTGATTTAGGCTCAGTCGCCCAAAATGTTTTCATGTCAAACTCAACAATATTAAAGTTCTCTCTTTGTTTAACCTGGCGCGATCACAGTAGCGTCTCCTGTTCTGGCTTTTGAAGTGCATGAGGAGAGCCGATAGAGTTTCATAATAGGAACATAACACTGTGGCAGTAATTACTGTAGGTGAGCTGAATGCGGGCTTTATGTGCTGCATCGCTGTTCTTAGGTAAAAATCCTCTAATCCTCTGAGTATGCTATTTAATCTAGTGGCTGGGTGACGCCTCTGTGCACTTCCAATTGTATGACATGCGGCACATAAAGCCTGTATTCAGATGTGTTAACCATTGCGCTGCGCTCCATACAAGTGCAAATCGAGTTAGTGCGCTCTGTCTACACACCCCGCGCCTGTGTCGTTTACCCGGGGCTCGTTCTGTGTGTCTGCACACACTCTCTGCACACACAGGAGCTCCGAAAGGCCACATGTTAATCAGCTGTGAGTTGAACTTGCAGCAGAGAAAAGACAACAGATCAGCTCAATTAACACAAAAAAGAAAGTGGTGTCTACGCACACACACATACACACACACTCCGCCTTATAGCCATTGCACCTGCAGCTGAAGGGGCATTGTTCCAGCAGCCCCCTCCTCATCCTTACCCCCTCTCTCTCTCTGTGTGTCTCTCTCTCTGTGTCTCTTTCTTTTTGGAGGAAATCTGTTTTGTGGCTGCTCTTTTCTCTCTTCTTCGGGCCTTGGCCTTTCCACGGAGCAAACCCCTCCTCTCTCCCTTTGCCACTGGGTTGCTACTTTCTTTCCAAGGTGCAGGGCGCCCCTCGCCAGCCCCAACGCAAACACAGCTGACAGAGGGCTGCTCACGTGCCGCTCGGCAGGGCCCCCAAAATCCCTCCAAGTGTGCAAACGAGTATGTGAGGGTTGAGGATAGTTGTTCCCATTCATCCCGTTTCTCAACACGGCCGATGTCTGTCCGTTTTCAATTGTCCTGTTGGATTGTTTTTCCAGATCACTCCATGGTTTGGCATGTTTTTATCACCTTATATCAGCTCATTGTGCTAATAGAGGTACACAGAGTCTTGCAAAAGCATTCATACCCCCTGAACCTTTTCACATTTTGTCACGTTAAAGCCACAAACCTCAGTGTTATTGAAGGTCTTAGAAGATGCACCAACCCAGTGGTGCATAATTGTGAAACAAAAGGAAGTGGAAAAATGGTTTGCTTTTTTTTCTAATACAAATTTTAAAAGTGCGGCCTACATTTGTATTCAGCCTCAGTGAGACTACACTTTGTAGAGCCAGCCACCTTTGTTGCAACCCGAGCTGCAAGTCTTTGTCTGTGCCTGCTGTGCACATCCACAGACAGGAAGTTCTGCCGTTCCTCTACTAGATAGCTCAGGCTCAGTTAGATTGGAAGTAGAGTTTCTGTCAAAAACAATTTAAAGGTTTTGGTAGAACTTTGCTTTAGGCCTGGATTTTTAATAAGGCTTTAACACATGCATGTTTGGGGTCATTCTCCTCCTGGAAAGTGAATCTCCCTCCCAGTTTTCAAGCTTTTTGCCACGTTAAGATTTTCTTTTTGGGTATTTAACAGCATTTGGTAATGTTGTCCCTGGTGGAGAAAAGACACAGCTCATCCTGACCTGTGTGCTGTGTTCGTCAGTCTTCATGATGATGGTTTTTCGCTAATTTTCATTCACACCAGCCCTGTCTAGTCCACTTTAATCAAACTCTTTTGCCTAGAACAGTGGTTCTTAACCTGGATTCGATGAGTCTTTCTCAGGGGTTCGGTGGAGCCTCTGCCGCGGAGGTAAAGACACACTTGTGTAAAGTCATGATGACGCCCCGCTTTGCCATCACTTGCTGCAGAGGATCATGTTACATTGCTTAGCCAATCAGAGCTGCGGAGGAGCCCTGATTGAAGGAGTTCCACTCTCAGCATGGATTTGAACTTTTGTCTTTAATAATTTGAGCAAAGCTCACAGTTTTTACCAAATTCTATAGTTTAAATCTGCTTCTTAGTCGCATCTCTTCGGGGTTGGTACTGCCTCTAGTGGCGTGGGGGTGGTAACACAGCTAATATAATTACATTACTAAATCAGAATACCGCAAAGTATTTTGTGTGTCGGGGGTGTTGGAATGAGAAGGGTTCGGTGAATGGGCATATGCAACTGGGGGTTTGGTACCTCAAAAAAGGTTAAGAACGACTGGCCTAGAAAATCCAGATCGCTTGGTTTGGTATGAATGCGCAGTCAAACTCTGATGCGGAAAAAAGGTGAACTCTGATCCTCCTAAAATCCTTGATTTCAGTTCAGTTGAAGTAAATTCTGGTGCAAGTGGAACAGAGCAGGAAGTGATCTATAGAGCAGTGCATTCTGGGTAAAAACAACCAAAACAAATGCAAGAGTCTGACACTAGAGGAAGGAATGTGTTGTGGCGTTTTGCTACAGGCCACCCTCTAACACCTGACGCTACATCTCGTGAAGAAGGAAGTTGTTCTCATATCTTCTTCATTGGTTTTCGTGTCATCTTCTTCAGTGTTTCCTGGTGCAGCGCCACCACAGGTGAGGAGGGGGGAGGACAAGTTTCACAGGGTTTGGATCATCTGACTCAGTACAGTGTGAAAGCAAACCATAGCAGCTGAAAATGTAACAAACGTTACAATTTCATGTAGGTGTGAAAACACCTGAGCAAACCTCTGAGGCCTTCAGAACTGCTGGATTTGTACTGGGATTAAATTTCACATACTTACACTCAGACTGGTTTCTACAAATTGTGTGACTTCTAGTATCAATTGGTTGAAAAGGATTTTTTTCCCTTCAAGAATGTTTGTAAAGGTACCATTTCCCTTCTATCTTACAATTATGCAGTACCTTGTGTTGGTCTCCCCCATAAAAACTCCTAGAAAATGCTTTGAAGGTTGTGTTTGTAGCATGAAAAGCACTAAATTTCTCATTCTCTGGAAGTGAAATTGCAGCATGTCTGCCTCTTCTTTGTTGTTAATAGGATTTCCCCAAATACCTTCAAATTGAATTATGTGAAAGGAAAGAAAATAACTAAATGACTGATATTATGAATTTCTTATTGACCTGTTCGTTCTAACAAAGTACCTCCACTCCTCCCGGAAAATCACTGTGTCCTTGGCTCTAATGCCGTTTTTGCATTGCTCTCCTCCGTGACGCCCTGTCCCATTTGTCACCGCCGCCCCCGTATTGCTCATTCTCACTGATCATCCTATCACAGAGCTATTTTTCATATTTCTCATATCCGCTCGCCTTATCTCTCCTCCAGCGTTGGGGCCAGACACGCAAAGCTAATACGGGCTCCCAATACGTGTGCAGAATCCAGTGACCGAAGATTACGGCTCTGTGAAATACGTATAGATTTCATACGTTACTCTGTGTTTGCTTGTAATAGGATTGGCCTTATCCCATTTCCAATAACTCAGGAGATGACATGAAAGTAAATGCTGCGGATCAATGGAGGGATGGAGTTCTATTCAGGGCCTTAGATGTTACTCAACGCTTGAATTGGACCGGTGGCTGAACTGGTGTAATTAGCAGCATCACTTATGTTGCGATCATGAAATTTCAGCTTTTTTTTCTTTATCCACTGAGCAAAAGAAGAAGAATAAAGAATGCTTTCACTGTGTTTATTGGACTGTCTGAGCCTGTTTGCCTGTGAGCAAACAAGTATATGCAAATATCCGCTGTCAGGGCTGTGACGGATGGGCTGCTGCAGTTGCTGGTGGGGCGATTTTACTGGTATTCTAACCATGCTGCCTGCCTCTTTTACTGCCCTGCTGGGGTGCTCTTTCATGAAGACCCTGCCTGACTGCATCTATCTCCCCAGGTTAAAACAAACACAAAACGCCCAGCACCATTCAGCCTCCCAGCCAGGCCTGCTCGTCCTGCCCTCCTCCTTCCCTGGCTCCAGCAGTCCCGTCCAGGGGCAATAAACTCGTTATCTCCTCCTCTCAGATCCTAATCTGATGGCCCGCCACCCTGCACGCCGCCAGGTGACCTGGGGTGGGGTAGGATGGATGGGAGAAGAGGTAGAAGTTCCCCCTCTTGAGCCTTTGCAGCTCCAAGTCCAGCTCCCCTCCACTCGCCTTTTAAATCCCTTCAGCTTTCCCTAGCTGTCAGCGGCATCTTAACCCCCCCACCTTCTGAAAACCCTCCCTCGCCTGGGGCTCCGAAGGCCTCCTCCTTCTCTCCACCTCCTCCTCCTCCCCTTGTCCTTTCAGCAATTAATCCTGCTATTGATCACAGTAAAACTTTAAAGGCTGGAAGGCTGCAGGCGGGCGGGCCGGACTGTTTAGTCTGGTGGGCGTACGAGGTTGCACTGCTGATGAGCGCCGTGCCTCACCTGTAACGTCCTCTTAGTTTAGTTGGTTCTCTTAGACATCTGCTCTCACTCAAATTTACACACACAGAACCTCACAAAAGTATTCATATAAACCTTTTCACATTTTGTCAGGATACACTGAAATTAAACATCTCTATGAAATGCAAGTGGGCATTTATCGTTTATCAATTATTGTGAAAAATTTTGATTTATCGGTGCCATGATGAATTTAAGTTATTGATAGTAAATTTAAAAAAAAAACTCACTGTATGGTTGTTAATTTTATTAATATTTTTTCCACTGTGTTTTCCACGAGAGCATTGATAAATATTAGTGAATCTGAAAATATGCAGTTAATATGTGTAGTTTACTGAAAAAAATCACACTTTTTTAAGTAAGTGTTGTCCTGAGGAAGCCTGTTTCAAATGGAAACAATATTTGTGTTTGTGGTGCTATGACTACTGTGCCATGCAGTCACAGCCATACAGTAACATGAAAAATAAGCAGCAAATAGCTTTTTATCATAAACTTTATTGTCAGCTACCCCTACTATAAAATGTATTTTTTAAAGGATTTTATATGTATTAGTAAGTGTAAGAAAATGATAGATTGTTTTCAATAATTTTTATATATAAAAACTTTAAAAACGTCGTTCCAATTTGTATTCAACCCCCTTTACTCAGACAATAATTTGTCTTTGCCAGATTATTGTAGGTGTGTGATTTAATCTCAGTTTAAATCCAGCTGTTCTGTGAAGTTTGTCAGAGAGCATCAGCATCATGAAGACCAAAGAACACAGCAGACAAGTCAGGGTGACGGAGGAGAAGTTTAAAGCTCTGTTAGGTTACAAAACAATATCTCAATATCTATGCTCTTTATAATGAAGCGACAATCTTTTAATCGACTGATTTATGATGATAAAGACGTGTTATTTAAGTAAGTGTTGAGTGGACTCGTAATATTAGTTTTTTTTAAATAAATACAATAGTCCCAGTCCAGTATGACTGAATTTGTGGCAGAATGGCCAAAATGTTCCATCTCTCTTTGTCCAAAGCTGGTAGACAAGTTTACAAATATGTAAAAGTTCAAATGAGCTAAATACTCTTACAAGCCACTGCAAGATTCCCCAAATTAATATGGTCTGTAAAGCTGAGCAAAACAAAGTACTTGCTTGATCTTATTGCTCTCAGTATTAGAAATGCTTTCGGCAGACTGGACTATTCTGGCAGGATTCCAGTCATTCTTCAACGCTTTATGAGCCTTTTTTAAGATCCTGACCCAAACTGCTTATTGTTCTTTTCATGCAGGGTAATAAAGACCCTCCAACATTTTATGGTGATCTAAAACCAGGCAGATTTTCCAATACTCTTTTGGCCCACTCTGCGTTAAAATATATTCACACTGTTTACACACCCCGGCTAGTTTGTGCAACTCCGAAAGCATCAAGGGACCAACCCAGAAACCAGACCACCGTCTGTGACAGTGATATGTTACATCTGTGCTGCTGAAGTTTTAGCGCATGAAACGATCCCCCAGGTAGCCTGCATTTATACGGCTGTGGTCTGGAAGACAGCTCACAGCATTTCGCACTGCTTCACTGTTTCTATCATCTTCTCTTGCATATTTTAACTTTTCCTCTTCTTTTTCTGTTCTGCTTCCTGGTGATGCTGTTTGCTCATTAATATTCTCAGAAATGCCTCTGTGGCCTTCATAGATCAGCTGAGATTAAATTACACACAGCTGGACTCTACTTACAAATTGGCTGAGTTCTGAATGCATTTAGGATATCAAAGTAAAGAGGTTTGAAAACAAAAGCATACAATACTTTAATTTTCTTGTGAAAATGTGAACAAATTAAAAGAAATTGTGTTTTTGTCACTTGTCAAAAAGTCTCAGGGATGTGCTTCTTGCCTGTACTTTTGAGAAACCAGAGACTTTGGGTGTTTTCACGCCAGATAGTCTGGTAGACTCGGTTTGATTGGGGACCAAGATTGAAGCATTTGTTACATTTTCAGCTCACAAGGTTCACATTTACACTGTACTGTGTCAATGCATTCAAACCATTTTGAAAAACCTGTTCTACTCGTGGTGGTGCTGCACCACGAAACACCAAAAGAAACAAAAGGAAATCCTCAGAAGACGACCAGCACACCTCCCTACTTCACAAAATGTAAATGAAAATGAGTAGCATCAGAGTTTAGTGATTGTAGGATTTCTTTTTGGTCTACGGCTAAAACCACACGCTCTTTCTGCCGTACACTAACCCTAACTAGACACTAACATGCGCGGCATTGTTTTACCCACAATGCCCTGCGCTATAGTCCTCTTCCTGCTTTTGCTTTCAGGTTTGCATTCAACATTGCATTCAAACTGCACCAGAGATTACTTCAACCAAACCAATACCTCTTTAGGCAGGCCAGAGTTCACTGTGTTGGTCCGTTCTGTTGTGCGTTCCCAACTCTCCAAATGACTTTCTAGGCAAATGAACTAGAGTTCAATTAAAGTGGACCAAACAGGGCTGGTGTGAATGCACCCTCAGCCACTTGTGTTCACATTAGCCATTGCCCGCTCTTTCTGCTGAGCTGCAGCTGCCACAGACTGGGGTTCAGGTTTGAGCATCCTGTTCTGTTTTCACAACCCGTGCTGATCTCCAGGTAAGTCTTTCTGTGTGCATACCATGGTGTGCATCCATGACAGCAATTGTGAAGGTTCAGTTCTGAGTGATCTGCCTCACTGTATCATCACTGAGAAATCTTTTAGGGGGTTTTCCTTGGTGATCTGTGTGTGCGAGTCAGTCGCCACCAGTCCATGCCTGGTGGCGACACAGTCCCCCTCTGTGCCGAGTGGGGCTGAAGCTGAGGCTGCAGTCCAGCTCCAGGTCTTTGATGTGAGGAGTGAGGCAAGCTGTTTGGGTGTTTGGGCAGGAGCTGGGACAGACGGGGGCAGAGTGTGATGGAGTGATTACTCTCCTTGCTGCTCTCCTGTCTGCCCTGGCATGAATGCCCCTCTTCATCCACCCTAAAAGGCACATTATTGGACCGAAGAGAGTGGGATATCCTGGCCACTGACCCCAGAGTAGGGGTCAAGGG
The DNA here is from genome assembly GCA_033032245.1 of Poecilia picta. NCBI lineage: Eukaryota > Metazoa > Chordata > Actinopteri > Cyprinodontiformes > Poeciliidae > Poecilia > Poecilia picta. Next base: position 8,425,324 of record CM065357.1, on the reverse strand, counting down.
GAACAGGGGGGCAGATGAAAGGGAGCGTAATTATGGGCAAAAGACAAAAAGAAACCTTGTCTCCAAACAACTATTTTGGTGGGAAGGGGGGGATTATGGGGAAGGGGGAGAACGATTGAGATCAAGACATTTTCCCTGGCAAGTTATGTCCTTATCGCTGCCTCGGTCCCATCATGTGAAGCCGAAGACCAGCTCTCATTGGCAGAGTTGTGGTTCTTATCTGATGGGGATTGGCTGAGGCCTGCGGGCACAGGAAGTGACAGCATGGTTCCCACAGTCCCACCCCTGAGAAGAATTAGGCGGTGTTAACATACGTGTGAAGGGATGTGTATACGATATCCATGTCTCCACATATTCACCCTTTAGCGTCAAAGATAGAACTGCGTTTTCACCATTTGCTTTCCCTGCAATTATTTTTATTTTGCCCTCTACGTACTGTTGTAGGGTTTTAATATTCTTTGTGAATAAATATATCAAGGATTTAGAGATTTAAGCAGAAAACAATATATAACCCTTTTTCCTGACCAGAGATGCAAGAAAACAGCCACACCCTGCATACCTCCACACAGTCTCTTCGCTCTGTTGTTCGACATAATAAATCATATAAAGGAACATTAAGTTCAAGGGAGAGGGATGAATTATCAAGTATTCTCAAGTTCTTACCGATTTGACAAAAATTAGAATTACCAAGAAAAAACTGGATAAAATTTCCCTGTAAAAAAGTGTGAGTCCTGTTGGATGACTTATTTAGCTCATCTGCTGGAGAAGCTGAACTGTAATGTAAACAGGAAGAACGTAATTAAAGTGTAAATTAGCAAAAATATTAGAAAAGCAAAGCGTTTTGAAGAAATACTCACATTCACCCACATGCTCCAGTATCAAGAAGTAGCAAATGTTAGTGTGGAATGGTGTTAAAATAAGCTGAAATGTGTGAAGTGAAAGCAGCTAGCCTTTAGGCTAATAGCATCTTATGTGCCAGCATGACCTGCAAGCTGACATCAGACATTATGCTAACATTACCACCTTTGCTATAGATAGCCAGCATTGACTCCACTGAACTCTCAAATATAAGCCAGAAGAACAAATTATGTAGACCTTGTACGGTTGTTGCTTAGAAACACCTGCAATTTGCTTCTAGTTTTAGATGCTTTTTTACATCATATTGGATTTCCTTCTAAATATGGGAGTTTTGACACCTTGCTAATCAGTTTCAAGGTTGTTACAAACAAACACCATCTGGACGTGTTTTTTTTTTGTTTATCAGCAGTGTGAGAGGATGTGGGATGAAACCTTTCTGTGCTAAGCCTGGCAGAACGCTCGTCGTGCCACGATTTTTAAGCAATGCCTCTGTGATTTTTGAACTTAAAATGAGCCATAAAGTTTTATCTTTGAAAAATATTACAGTATTATTTAAAAAGTATATATATGTTAATCCTTAAAAAAAATAACTTGAAAGTGAATTTTAAGTATTCAAAATATTCAAAACTACACTGTATTTCTGTGCGATTGAAGATTGAAAACATTTATTTTCTAAGTATCATATTTTATTTTCTAACTATCGTTAGTTAGAAAATAAGTCATTGATGTGACACAAAATAACTGAAACCATGACAATCTCTTGGCATTGCCAAAACCATCAGCCTGTTTTTGATTTTAATGATTTAAAATTAAAAAGGAGGATTTGTGTTACAAAAAAAAAAAAAATTCTTGTAGGTTGAAACAAATTGTATTTTTCAGACTTGGGAGATAAAATAGTCAAAGACAAAAAATATTGTGGTCATTTGAATTATTTCTTTTTGCTGATACTACATTTTTGTGGTTAATTAAATCTTAATTTAACTCTACATATAAGATAGGGCTGCACATTGTAAGGGAAAACGGATATTACCGTTTTATTTTAAGACTATTATTTATGACTAACGCATATGTACGTCTATCATCACAAATCTTTCTGACTTTGTTTGGCAAAATTAGTTTTGGTGATAACGGATAATGAAAATCCCTCCAAGCAGCTAAATATTTAATGCCTTTGAAATATTACTGCCTAGCTGTCCTTGTGATTGCAATGTAGCACTCATTAATTATGTGAAGGAACATTTTATTTTGATATATTGTTTAGTGTTCATTCAAAAGTTAATGAAGCAACAAGAAGAAATCACCCAACTGCTTCTAACGATGCAGCAGATGTAGGAAATGTTTTATGAGGGTTTCCACATTTCTGATCAAATTGGGAACATAACTGAGTCTAACTCGAAAACGTGGCTGGAAGCAATGAGACAGATGTTTCTGGGTCATAATTGTAAGTCTCAGCTAACTAATAGTAAATAAAATATTAATAATGTTTTATAAACTCCTCAGGGAAATGATTGTTTTAATGTCAATGATATGATCACATCTCTTGCAAAAATTAAGAGTTTTATATAATATCAGAGTGTGTCATTCTGTTCCTCACTATGTGACCAAACCGAACCAAAACATTAAATAAAATAATGCGCTCATGGAGAAAACGGGTGACTATGCTGTCCATGCCAGAATGATATTTTGTGTACAGTCACAATACAGTATAAACACATTTTTCTCTAAAGCCATTAGTTCTGAAATTTCTGAGAATTTAAATGGGCCTGCACTTTGTTTTTACAATGACTGTGTATTGAAATGATTGATGATGCTGTCTCATTGATACACAGAGAAAAGCAGAAAATATTCCCAGAGCCTAAAATGACTGGATCTAAATGACTCAAACGACTCTTTTCTGTCAGATCCCTGAAAGAAAACGTGCCAGGTGCTCCGGCGCCACATCTGAGCTTAACGCGTTTCTGTGGAGTAAAATGTAAACAAATTATTGGAAATGTGAAGTGAAAACAAGCAGTGTTGCCCCATCAGATAGGACCATTCTCAGGGCCCATATTGTTCTTTCAGGTTCACAGCTTCACGCTCCATTTGCCGCTGCAGTTATCATCCCTCGCGGTTGTGGGGGTAAATCACAGAGTAGAGAGAAAACACCTCGGCTCAGGAAGGACTTTCCCTTTTTATAAATCATTTTGAGAACAAATGCTCATCATGCTCGCCCTCCAGAATTCATGTGTTTTCTGCTTTAATGTTATAGTTTCTTTTCAGTAACATACCTCTCTACTTTCAAAAAGTTACAATTTTATTTCTACAGCTTATTAGGATCTTTACTAGGGATGTGCCGATCAGGTTTTTTTCTGCCGATACCAATCCCGATCACCCCTTACGGCCAATCGCCGATACCCATCACCGATACCGATCACATAGTTATGATTTTTTTTTTTTTTATCATAAACACTACCGTTACATTGTGTGAAAAAAGGAACCATGAATTCACCTTAATTTAGTCAAAAACCTTTTAATAACTTTTTCCAAGAAGAAAACTAAACAAAACAGGCATTGCGCAAATTGAACTGCTAACAGTAATACTATCTTTAACAGACTGATAACATATGAGGCTCTGAAGAAGCTAAATAATGCAAAGAGTCAAAATAAAACCTCTCAACATTGACAAAAAAATTCAAGTATAAAACTTAACATTCAAAGGCAAAAACAGGATCCATTACAATAAACAATCCAGAGTTACTGAATGAAAACTTCCTGTTAGCATGGCGGCTAGCTGGTTACTGCTAGTTCTGATTGGCTGTTTCTGACTGAGCGGAGTAACAGGGAGGAGATTGATTATTTTTTAGAGATTATCTGTCACATGTTAGGACAGAGAAAGTTTTAATACTATGTAAAATGTATTTTTTTAGTTAGATGCTGAAGCTTTAAACAGCTTCGGTGTGAGAGTCTCTACCAGGTGGAGCAGAAGCGGCTCCGTCTGTCAAAAATGTTGAACAGCGGAGCAGCGGTTCAACAGGAGAGCAGAACCAGCGTCTTACATCGCAGCTCCAAGACTTAAATCATTTTCCAGGTTATTAGTTTAGCTTTCTGACCGTCATCTAATCCTGGTGAGTGTTTGTAGCTGCGCTGCTTTACTTGCTGTCTGATCCTCCGTGTCTTTTTACTGCACTGAGCCTCGTATGTAGCCAAACTCCGTCATTGTTTTAATGTCTATTAGCTTCGTTGTGTTGATGCATTTTGACCTGCTTCTATTTTCCTCCGCAACCCGCAAACGTCCTCATTCACTCAGTGCGATATAGTTACACATCGCTTAGGATTTGTTGCTGCGCGTTTGTGCCTGTGAAGGAAAGACGAGACCAGCTGGACAGACAGGCTGGGAAATGAGATGCAGGTGATCCGTATCGGTAACAGAGCCAATGATCGCCGATCCCGATCATCACCGATTTCACGGAAATCGGCCGATTATGATCGGTTACGGATTGATCGGCACACCTCTAACTTTACATATAAATAATAATGGTCTTAATTAATATCCTGCTTACTGTAAAAGACCACTGCATTGCTTTGTTTTCCTCATCATCATTTCTTTGAAAAACTTGTTGCTTTAATGACTTTTTCTTAAAGTTTCTACAGTGAGAAAGTTCCTGAGTCATTTAAGGATTTAAGCAACAATATAAACGTCTTCCTATCAGGATTATATGAGTGTGTGCTTACAGATTCATCACTGGAACCACTGTGAATATTTTGTTAAAATATGTTTAAAATATATGCTTTAGTCTTAACACAAGCTTAACAATAAATTTTTATTAGCATCTTAGCATCTTGTACAATTACTCTTGAAAGCAGGAATTATTACTAGTAGTAGTTGTGGTAATTACAATGTTTGCAGATATTGAACCATCACGCACAAAATGTCTTAATTTTAAATACAAATTTATTTTGTCCTGAGATACAGACCCCTGTATTCAATAATTACCTGTATAATTAAATGGAAAATTAAAAATAAATCAACAAAATAACTTATAGATTAGGAAAACTAGCATTTTTAAAATGTAATTCAGTTGAAATAATCTTGGGTCCCCCATAAGAAAGGGTTTGCACAAATTACAGTATGTCTTACTTGTTGGAGAGACTTAATTGAACAAATGATGCATAATAAAATGTTTATGTGAAACTAATGTTTCTGCCAAGAGTCCCTCATTGCACTAAAACCATTTTTAATGTTTTTACAAGTGTTGATTACCAGAGATAACATCTGCTTTTTATTAACTAAAGACTGAGCACTTAATATTAAGACTGCTGTGTTTTTAAGTTTGGAGATGAATCTGTAAGCTATTTAGCTATGTACATCAACTCATAATTGTTAGCTTTAAAATAGGTTATATTTCCCTTAACACTTTTACTTTGAAGGTCTGTTTTAAGTTTTGCTGCCTTTTACAACTTAGGCCATTAGAGAAACAGCAAAAGGCATTGTTTTATTATTTTATCTCCTGGAGAATTTTACAAGCTAATAAGGTAAACAGACAAACCAGATCATTGAATACGTCAGGCTAAGCATTAAGTAGCTTAGCATTTAGTGAATTGAGGCATAGGATTCTACTTCTGTGGGTAAAAAGGACAAAAACATTTCCCAAAACTCTTCATAGAAGAGTTACAAAGTTCAAAACAAAATGAGGTAATTTTTGCTCTTTGGTGTTGAAATTACTTGGCCTTCTGCTTGTGTCTGTGGTAAAATGTCTGAGGCCTTAGGTACGTTACTCTGGATCGTTTTTAGGGCACAAAAGCTAGATTCCATTAAACAAATTTAATTACACGATCTGCTATCATTGATTTTGCGATTAACGTAATCAAAATTCATAGAAGAAAGATTTTGAGCATGAATAAAACATAGGCTGAAACCTTTGTAGCTCTTGGTTTTCTGTCATATTTTACCTCTTCCTCTCAGCAACGTTCCTCAGCTCACATTGCAATGAATAAGAAGCAGTAAGGACAAAGCGACACAGCTGGGCAAAGAAAACGAAAGCGACTTTGCTATTGTTGTGGTTTTTGCACAGAAACACAAATGGCATTCAGTTTTGAGACTATATTTTTTCTTGCTTTGCAGTACGTTTGGGTTCGTCTTGACAAGACTTGAGAGTTTGTTCTTAGAAACAACGATTAATAAATTAAGCAGTTCCCTAAATTAAACAATGTTAGATCAAACAGAGCACAAATGAACTTAGATGATGCTGTGACATGTTTTAGTCAGCCTTAAAATAATATATTTAAATTTCAGAGCACATTATAGTTTCCTTAAGACTTTTGCTTTGAAGGTGAGAAAGACGTTTTGCTTCACTTCATCTTCTGTTTGGATATTTTTAAGTTAGTAGAGACTGTTCATACTTGTAAATAAAGTTTTGTATGAGCCAATTGATTAGTTTAAGCAAACTTAAAAAAAATCAGACATGCTGTTCACAGTTTAAATAAACTAAACATATAAATGTGAAGATCACAGTACCCAGATATGGTTGTATTAGTAATTGGATTTCAAATGGTGATAACCCACTAAATGTTTAGCGCTTTTCCTGAGATGTGTTTTGATTATGTGATGATTCTGTGTTGTGTAAATGGATCATTTGAATCTGTAGCTATGTGCTGCATTTTTATTGTGCAACAACCAACATGATCTGTGTGATCATTTTTGTGGTGAGAAATGTAAACAAAAGCAGCAGCGGCAGAGTGTGAGCCAATCGCAGAGTTAGTAAATATGACAAAACCTGTTGGGTGGCAGAATAATTTAAAGGATCATCAAAACTGAAAACTATGTAAAACTATATGTGGAGTTATCACTATATATTCATATATTCACACATGGAATATATGAGCCTGCGCGCTCCATTCAATTGAAAAGGTCTCTTTTTATTATTTTTTCTTATAGCTATATCCAAACATAATAGAACTCTTATGATTACAGCTCCAAAAAAGCTCACGTGGTTTTTGCCACCTTGTGCCTGGAGACCTAAAAGAGGTAAGCAGCACTAATAGCAAACCAGTAGCTTGTCTGTAAAACGCATCACTGGTAGATTTAAGTTCCTGCTGTAAATAATGACGGTATTGAGTTTGAGGAGACCAAATTTCCCAGTTTTTGCCTTCATCTCAATCATTAAGTCACAGGAGAAAACAAATTCAGTTTCACGTCGTTCATGTTTGACAAGTCCATGCTGTCAAAAGCAACATGTTGGGGTGGGGCTCTCGCTTTATTCCTGCAGAGAGGTTTCGCCCTCGTTAATCAATACATGTTGAAGTACGAGTTGTGATCTTGGATGTGGTTTTGCAAGTATCCTTTTGGTTGAGCAGCAAACTGTCGAAAATCAATGAAAAGAGAGGACAGAAACCTCTTTGGCCCTGCTCATACCACAAGGGTAACTATTTTTACCACTGATCTGATGTAAGACGCAGTAAAGTTGATTCAAAATGAGCCCTTTTTCTGTTCACTTTCTCTTTTTATTTGCTCTGCGTAAGAGATGGCCACAGAGATAACAGGCTGATGCAATATAATGACAATGTTCTTAGACAGCCGTGGAATGGGATAAAATGCGTAAAATCTGGGTCTCTGCATGTTGTTAACAAACTGTAATGCCCCGCAGCTATTTACACCCTTTTTGTAGCCACTAACCAGCTTCTGGCATTAATCTGAATGGTAATTTTACTACTCTTATCACAAGTAGAAGAGTTTATTTAAACTGATTGGTTTCCTGGCATGGACCAAGTGGAGAACATTCAATTCAGTTCAAAGTTCAAAATAATCACAAAATGTTATGATTTACGTCATCCAAATATCTTAAGAGTAGTGGACGATGATGCTGTGCATTGGAAGGATTATGTAAAATTAATCCTACTTAATTAATAATTAATCCTATGTACTGTAAGTGTGTTATATGGTTTGTGTCAAACCCATTCAGCAGGACAAATGACGACCTGCTTTGTCTGTTCAAGAACTGTTGATGTTTGTGAAATGAAATTCTTTAGTAATCCATCCACTTTCTTGTAAAGCACCATGATGCTGCCTCCACCGTGCCTGACAGCATCTCTTTGGCTCTTTGGCATCTCTGTTTTTAAAGGGTCTAGTTTTATCAACCAACTGTTTTTTGTGCTGCACTCTGTTACTCTCCACTCAGAATGTGAGCTTTTAGTGTAATCTCTACAATTAGACACTTTCCTCAGAGACATTTTGTCAACTTATGATGTTTAAAATGAATTGAATCAAATAATTTTATAATTACTTGTTTTCTTAATATTAGCATTGGTATATTATTTAAGCTAAAACATCAGTTTAAAACAATATTGGGACAAGCAGATGAAACAATCGATGGCACCATTCTGCTGTGTTTAATAAGTGTGACTGTTTTCTTCATAATATTCTGGATCTTCAAACGGCCCAGATTCTCTCTGCTCACCGTGACCTGATGATGCTCCTCAGGTTATCGTCCGCCTGCTGTAGTTCCTGCTGAACCAGTTCCTTGTGACTGCATTACACGTCTACTGGAAGCTACAGTGCCAGCTTAAAGCACATTTATCAACTTCCTTTTTCAGACACTCTTTCGACTTTCCCATCGTTCTTCTTGTGTTTGCGTCTCAAGATTTTAGAAGTTCTCTTTTCTGTGTTTTACACTTACAACCTCTCCTACTTTAGCTACAATCTGGTGCAGGGAAGATGCTTCCTTTAGGAGGCAGAGCAGCTACGTTCTTTGGGATTCATTCTTTGAAATTTGTCCAGCAGAGGAGAGGAAAGCTAATAAAGGTTTTGGTTTTTAGCTTCAAAACTTTAGTATTTGTTGCATTTTTTTTGCTATCTGATTAGTCTCAGTTAGCAGGAAGTTTTTACCGCTGGCTCGCTCCTATCTCTCTGATGCCACCTGCGCCTACGTGCATCGAGACATGCTCTGCCACACGCACGCATTCCTCACCCTCCTCGCCCGCATTCTCCGCTGTTGTTCGCTGTAAGAGGCAATTATATACATTTCCAAAATGGACCAGTCTACCGCTGAATGGCTGGTGTCTGACGTGATCTGGACATTTGCCTGGGAAACGGCTGATAAATCCTGGGTTATGTGCCCCAGTGAAATGGGTTTAGAAGCACATATTTGTCTGACCACAAAGCTTATCTACAGAAGCTTTGTGGGTTGTCCATATGGACCTCTGTGAAATTAAATTATACTTGAAAGTCTTAAATTTGTAGTAGTGGCTTCTTTATTGTTTAGAACTAAATGTCCTTCCTAAATATACATAAAAACTATTTATGAAATAGATAAAGAAGGCAAACATTATGGTGCGTTCACACCTAAAGTGTAAAAAACGCATCTAAAGTTTGAAGTTTGATGCGTGTGTTTTCCGTTGGATGCTCTTGACACTTCAAACGCTCAATGGCCTATCCAAGGCCCTGACGTCAGCCATTTAAAAACTGTGGATCATGTTTCATAGCAACCGATTTTAAAGAAAATGTTAGCTCAGCCTGAAAAACTGTTAAGTGAGAAGCCGCATGATCTAAGTGAAACTTTTAAAAGAAGAACTAAATAACTAGTGTGTGTGTGTGTGTGTTTACTTCATCCTGTATGTATATTCCTGACCCTGTGTGGATTACAAAATCCACAGTAAATTCTGTCTTGCTCACCTAACTCTTACTTTAACAACTATTGCCACTGAGAGTGTAATCATTCCACACTAGAAAATGAAATAATCTGACCTTCAAGCTGATATTTTATGCAAGCTGACCACAACTTCTTACTTGCTACGTGCCGTCATTATTTCCTTTGACAGTTCGACAACAACTCATTCTTTGTGCTTGTTTTGTTAAGAGCAGCTTAAAGCTTGAGGTGAGAGAAAGCCTTTGTAAACTGGGATACAGCTGCTGGTGATGCTTGTTTAATCATTGAAAACAGTTTAGTTGTCCCACGTCACACTAAGCCACTAAACAAGAGCCGGTTCATATTTTACGAGTCCTCTTTAGAGACTTAATAGAAAATAGCGGTGACAGTGTGAATAGAAAAACAGAGCGCTGTTAATAAAATCTTCAGTAATGCCCAATATGTGATTGTGCAAGGGTCAAATTTGACTACGTAGGCTGCTTGTACTATGTTACACTGATTAAGCAATTGCTTAGCACAAGTTTAAGGGCAAGTTCCCATCAGACAGGCAGGCAGACGAGCATCACTCATTTGCTTTTTGGGGGATGGGTGTTCAAGATTTTCTCACATTGATGAATGCTGACATCTGTTCTCACATTAACTTGTCGTCAAGACAGATATCCTTGCAGTTTAGTTGACTTGCAAACCAAGATGACTTGGTTTGCAAGTCAACTACACTGCAAGAGAGAAAATGATGTGCCCAGCTTCTAATTCAATTTGGGCAAGTTGTCCACATAAAAATTGACTGTAATGAGAAAAATCTGATCACGCAAACTGTATTTGGACGAGCTGCAGCCTGTGTGGATTTTGTGCATCTTGGACTGAAAAAGCAAACTTACTGAGAAAGCGGATGTGGAGTACGTACTTGTTAATGCATCCACATGTTTCTTAAGTTCACCGTATTCTAAGTTCACACAGCAGCAAAATGCAATCCCAATCCAACTTTTGTTTTTTATTTTTGCCCTTGTCCGTCTAAATGGTCAAATTCTGATCGTATTTCATCTGGTTTTTATCTTATTTTAAATCTGCCCCAGAATAAACCAGACGCAGTAAATCAGGACATTAAAAATGATTGAAAATTAGAATTCTGAAAGAAGTTTGTGTCACTGAAGCGCATCAGTTCACAACCCAACCACTTTTGGCTCCAACTACCGATCCAAACAGACTTCTCCACAGATTGCAGTCCACAAAAGGCCATCGCTAGCAGTTGTGTTTTATTTTGCTTCGCTTCCTTCGTGTTATAATCTTGTGACAATACTCTGAGCTCCCATTGATCAATAACTTTCATATCAATTCATAAACGGCTCCAATATTATTACTCTCATAATCAGTGAGTTGAGGTGTGATGGCAAAGTTTTTCTTCTGCGCATGTGTCTCGCTTGGAAGTCACAAGCCGTTGACACAGAAGTCTGATCACTGTAGGATCATTCAGTTGTTAAAACTGACCATCAGGTTAATGACGGCCTGCTGTTCTTGCAGCTTTACTAAGGAGTTAAAGACTGATTTTTAATTGCTCAGTCAGGAGCTGAATCACTAACTTCATTATCTAACACTTGACTGATTCAAGAACCTCAAGCCGTGTGTTTCAGGTAGTTCATGTTTTGACACCTGTGGGCCTCTAACAGGTAAGATGTAGCCGGAGGGACTGAGTCCAGTCTGTCTGTGTCCACATGAAGGCTAGTGCTGCTTTCTGGAGAGCAGATTTGGGACCTCACCTCATTGACTAAAGGTGAGCACTCTCCCCTAAATGATGGATGGAGGTCAGAAAGATGTGGGGGTCTTCTGCTGCCCACCCAGAGGATACTTTATAGGGGATAGGAAGAGTGCTGCCACAGGCTGTATTACCAGTCCAGGGCTCGGATTCCTGGCCAAGATTCATGATTGCCCTTTACTGGAATGTGGTCAAGCAAAGGTAAAACTCTGTTTATGAGTGTGTGTGTGTGTGTGTTGTGTGTGTGTGTGTGTGTGTGTGTGTGTGTGTGTGTGTGTGTGTGTGTGTGCGTGTGTGTGTGTGTGTGCCTGTACTTGTATAGTTACCCTGCTGAGAACAAGTTCTGGATTATTTACTAATCTAAAGACCAATCGGTATTTTGGGGACCAAAACCCAGTCCCAATACAGCGTGCCCTCTTGTTTATGGTTAGTGGTTACGTTTCGAGGTAAGGTGTGAATTAGGTTTTGGTTAAGGTCAGGAACAGACTAGTAATGGTTAAGGTTAGGGTTATTTTCAGAGTTAGGCATAAATGGAGTTATCTAAGTGAATGGAAGTCAACACAAAGTCCCGATGTGGGTAGAAACACAAATGTGTGTGTGCGCACACAAAGTAGATAGAGGTGAGCTTGTGTGAAAGGCCAGATGTAACTCTACATTTATGCGTTGCTGAACTTGTGGATGTATTTTCTGTGCTCTGTGGATCTTCCAGTAAACCCGGATTGAGACCTGACACTTTAGGAGGACTTAGTGGGGGCGCTAAAAGGCGGTCCAGAGCCTGTCTTGTAAAAAGTACAAATTTGTTGAGAGACAGAGACGAACTGGCATTAGGCAGGAACGTTGGCCTGAGCAGCTTTATTACTGCCAGAGATTTACGCTCCACTTTACTCCCCCACTGTCACTCGTAAAGCTAAAAGAGAGAAGAAGTGAGGGAGTGGATGATATCGGAGCACGGCCTTGTGTGATTATCGAAATGAAACAGGAAATCAGTCGGACTGCTTGGCAAGGATGGCACACTGACGCCAAATGCACTGATGTGGAGTGATATTTATATTATTTCATCATTTCACCCAGTCTGCCAACATACCTGCTTTCTGAGGAAACCTGATTTGATTTATCCCTGTTGGAAATGTAATAGAAAGGTCCAATTATACTGGAGCTGCATTATGCAACACAATAACAGCTGGATGATGGTTAAATCTGTTCTAACATCTTCTGTCACACTCAGACATGCATCACCTTGGAAAAGTAGCCACAGCCCTTGGACTTTTTCATGTCACGACAATCTCAATACATGGTCTTGTACTGAGATTTTGTGTTTAGAATAACTCAACATTATGAAAATGACAAAAAGAAAATCCGATGCAATATGCAGACCATCGTCTGCAGATGTAAAGACTACAACACGATTACGAACATAGGTGCCTTAACAATATTGCTCTGAAAATTAGAGCGTCTCTGTTCATTTTGAACTTGCATCAAAACATAACTATCAGAAATAATTACAAAATATTTGACCCACTGTCCTTCATTTCACAGTTGTTTTGATCCAACTCGCCTCATAAAAGGCAATGTGATCTTTCTTGTTTGACAATTTACAACCACGGAGAGGAAAGGTTAAACGAAGGAGAGTGCAGGTTGGAGGGCTCTGTATTTTTCCTGATTTGCTCTCCTATTTTACAACGTAATCATTCACTCATGATTGCAAACCTTAAAAGACACGGCTACCTGGTTAGCCTGATATTAGCGCAACAATCAAGAGGTTCCTTATAACTCTGGAGAATCTACAAAAATTAACAACTCAGGTTGGAGACTGTTGAAAGAACCACTATTAGTCAGAAATCTGCTCAGACCGCACTTACTGGCTTACTACCATCTCCATTTTCACTGTTCAAGACTGAGGTTCAAGCAGGGCTGGGCAATAAATCAATAAAAGTATATACTGCAATAAACCCATGATCAATATTAATAGATCATACGTCTGATAGAATATTCAATAGTCAATATATGGAATATTCACTGGACTCCGATCCAGTACCGCACAGCATTCTGGGAGATCTAGGCAGAAAAAAGGCTTTAGCAGCTCAACCTCTCATGTTCAGATAATCAAAACTGGTGGCATCAATTAATTTGGTTACCTAGCAACAACCTGTTGGGTAACTTGCGCAGCTGCAGTTTTATATTTTGCCATATTGCCTCATAGCTGCTTAAAAATATGAGGCACAGAGTGGTGAAGACTGTGGGCAAAACAAGAAAGGTCACACTACAGGTTCGGCTATGAGGGGCCGTTTAGGACAAAATCTAGGTTTTGTCTCTCACACACTACAAAAAACTCATGCACACTCAAAAAATACTCAAACTGCGTATACACACTACTAAAATGTCACACATGCACACAAATTTTATCTTTTTCGCACACATACACCGTACCAACAACACGCACTCACACAACGTTTGACTCGCACACACACTGTAACAACTCGCATTCACACAACGTTTGTCTCTCACGTTCACTATACTAACAACTCGCACACACACAACGTTTCTCTCTCACATACACAAGAATAAAGTTGCACACACACACACACACACACACACACACACACAAGTACTAACACTTTTTTTTGAACGTGTGACAGAGATTTGTCGTATGTGTCAGTGCGAGACTCGTTTTTTGAATGTGTGAGAATTGTCACGGAAGAGGCGGGGCTTACTTGTTTGATCAAACTGCGCATGCGTTGATCCTAAACTACAAGCGTCGATTGTTGACTGTGATTGTTCTATTACTTAGTATTTTTGTGCTTTTAAATATAGAACTTTAAACTTTATTGTGGCTGAAATGTGCTATAGAAGTAAATAAATCAGATTGATTGATTGATTGATTGATTGATTGATTGATTGATTGATTGATTGATTGATTGATTGATTGAATTGAGTGATTAAAAATAGCAAAATTGCTGTAGTACAGTCTGTCCACTAGGTGCCAGCATTACAGGAATTATTATCCTGTGCCAACTAGTGCCGAAAAAGAAAGAGTTTGCCATACCGAAAATGGCTAACTAGTTCAAAACGAGAGAAAATCGGTCAGGCAGCTGCCATTTTAAACACCATTCTATCTTCTCCGTAGGCAACCAGTAATTTGACAGGCGATTTATTTATTTATATTTTATAGATTTAGTCAGATTTATTTATTTTTATAAAGTTCTATTTTTAGAATTTAGCACAAAAATACTAAGTACAGTGTGTGTCAGAGATGAACGTTGTGTGAATGCGAGCTGTTACAGTGTGTGTGAGAGATGAACGTTGTGTGAGTGCGAGTTGTTGGTACGTTGTATGTGTGCGAGAAAGATAAAATTTTTGTGCGTGTGTGACATTTTAGTAGTGTGTATGCGCAATTTGAGTATTTTTTGAGTGTGCGTGAGTTTTTTGTAGTGTGTGAGAGACAAAACCTAGATTTTGTCCTAAACGGCCCCGCATATGTGTGAGTGCGAGTCAAACGTTGTTTGAGTGTGAGTCAAACGTTGTGTGAGTGCGAGTTGTTGGTACGGTGTATGTGTGCGAGAAAGATAAAATTTGTGTGCGTGTGACATTTTAGTAGTGTGTATACGCAATTTGAGTATTTTTTGAGTGTGCGTGAGTTTTTTGTAGTGTGTGAGAGACACAACCTAGATTTTGTCCTAAACGCCCCGCATATTCGACAGTATTTCAGACACAACACAAAAAACAAGACAATAATTATTATTGCTGATAAATTATCAACATCAACAGCATATGCTTTTCAGCCATGTCGTCCAGTCCGAGGTTTTAGTTTATCTTCTATAACCTTTAGATGTCAAAGCTGGTACATATACACCCCAAAAAAAAGAATGAATGTTGGTTCTGTAAAGCACTGACTCAGGATGCACATCAAAATGTTCAGATTTTTATTCATAAAGTACTGTACAACTCTGTGCCACATCCCTTCTGCACCACAGTTAAGCACTCCTTTACAGTCAGTTAAATACATTTAACTTTGCAGTAATGGGGGGAAAAGTGCCGAGGGTGTGAATACTCTTGGCAGGTACTGTAAACAATCTCTGCTTCCCTCTCACACATACACAAATATACATGCTCTCATGATTGTAATATCTTCAGGGACAAATCCTGTGAGGATCTCACTCTGTTAAAAGAAATGCTTTGACAAGTTTTGGAGGAATTTGAAGAACTGTCCTGAGGAGTGTTTCTGAGAAACCAGATAAGATAAACCGATGGAGGAGTTCAATGAGGCATTCAGGGAGATCGACCCTTATGATAAACTGGTAGATAGGGTGAGGAAAGAGGTGATAGATAGTACAGGTATGTGTAAGGTAGTCAGATTTAGCCGATGCAGCTGGCAGGTTTTGTGTACTAGATTGTTGTTAGATTGTGGTATCTATCTGAGCGAGATAGATACAAAGTGGTGGCAAGAATCGCTCCTGAGCCGAGCTCGAGCTTGTTTAAGGGGCCATCTGCTGTGGCTGTGCCACGCTTGGCTATGTGGGCCCCCCTCTCTTGGACTGCGTTGTAAGATCACATTGATCTGGCCTGACAAGGCGTTGAGTCTTATCCCCGCAGCGCAAGCTTAGGGGTTGACGCCACCGGCTGAGGAGGATAGCAGCGGAGGATAAGATGAGGGAGAGGCGAAGATCCGCTGCTTCATCGGCCGCATTAAGAGATGGGAGGAATCTAAAGTGTAAAATCGGCCTCTTTTCGCGATCAGTTGGGATTTAGCACTGGTTCGTGGCAGTCGGCGCTGGCGCTGAGTTCTCTCTCCTGACAGGGTAATCGCCCAGAGGCTTAGCACCACAGGAAGAACAATACCTCCCACTTTCTCTCATCTCATCTCACCATGATCTGGACAAAATACACGTCCGCGTCGACCATATCTGCGGGAGAAAAGCAGCCGGGGAGAGACAGGAGAGTGACAGGTCGAGGCCTGAGAAAAAGCTTAGAAGTCCAACGTGTTGTCAGTGAGGTGCAGGCGTGAAGGAATGTTTGTGCCTTGTTGTGTGTTTGCGTCTCCATCATGTCTGCGTATGTTATGTCTCCTTTTCTGGAAGCTGCTTGAGTGTTTTATTAGATTATGCATCCGCATGCATTTTATTCAATCAGTGTTTGCAGGATACCTGCACCTAGTTAATTTGCTCATAAATGTATGTGAAGCAACAGCATGAAGCATCATAGGGGGGTCAGTGCTAATCTGCCTCAGATTTTAATGTCTAGAATCCCTCCTGTTCCCATTAAAATTGTCCCAAATAAAACTGTATCTCTGACACATGCAAATGAAGCAACACAGCAGTAAAAAAAAAAAGATCAAAAGATGTGAACGGCTGCTATTACAGTAATCTACCTCGGCGGAGATGAGAGGCTTTTATCTGGCCTAAATTAACTAGCTGATCTGCGGTCCGTCATCAACCGGCGGATCAGAAAGCGTCAGGTAGCGCTGCACGGAGCTAATGTGTTTCCAACATAAAACACTAAAAAACAGCCGGTAGTCCTCTTTTATCAGCTCTCACTTATGCCGAGTAAACTCATTTTAAATCTTTCTATCTACAGGCTGCTTTTTGTGATGTGTTGCACTTGGTCTGAAAGCAGCCAGGAGGGTTTATCACACAGAAACGTGGAACTGCTGAACTCGTTGAAATCACAGAGAACAAAAAGATCTGAATATAAACGGCTTCGCCACTGTCTGGGCTCCACGCTCACTTTTTGCACTGGTGCCATTGGTGTGCTTAACTTTTTCACTTAATGGCACCACCATAGCATTTCCTTGTCAAACATATTTATACCATTTTTGATTTTGTCACATTACAACTGCAAACTCTGAAGTGCTTTGTTTTGATTTTATGCGCTAAATCAGCATAAAATTGTTAACTAAAAGGAAAGAATCCAAGTATATTTACATCTCTAAATATACTGGGAACTTATCAATAAAGGTAAACGGTCAAAATACCAGTAAAAGCATGCATTTGTTATTATGAAGTGCATAAATATTTTTCACAAACCATTTTATTATGGCAATGTAAATAAAAATCCTTTTCTCAAAATGGATTTGCCTCTTATGTTTTTTTGTTGTCTTTGGCGATATGCCTTCCTCATTACCGATCAGAAGCAAATTCACAAGTAAATAAAAATGATTTGAAATGTAATTATTCTGTGAGTACAAACATTTTGGGCTTTGATGTTCATGGACCGCACACATAGGAACTGTTGTTACATTTCCCTTTAGTGAAAGACAAACTTTTCCTAACATCCAGTCAGTCCAGTGCTTCTTGTTCCCGTATGTTTTTATTCTTCCTCTGGGTTTGTGTTGGTATTGATCAGAGTTTGATTCACAATTGCGTTTTTCTTTCACTGAGCATAGTATAGCGTTATTAAAAGCCACCACCAAATCTCAGCTTGTGCAAACAGTAGGTCCAAGCAGAATAAGGTTTTGCCAACTATCTGGGTTAGTGTGAAGTAGGCCTGAATGTTTACACCTGTGAATCAAATGTAAAGTCACTGTAAAGATAATAATACCTCCACATAACAGAAATGGCAGACAAAGGTCTGTTCTCCACATAGCAACTTTTTTTTGCAAACAATTCGGTTGGCAGCCGACTTCATTCGTTGACTGACCTGTATGGATTTTGGTCAACAAGAACATCTCAGTTACCACTTTCAGACCGTAGTAGTTACCAGGTAGATGATCAAACCTTGAGGTCCAAACCTTTTTATCAGCTGTGACTGAAGAGCGCATACATCGTCAGTTGGATGGAGCAACCCACAATGAACAAATATGCCAATAGATTGGTCGCCCAACATATATGCACACAATGACATCATCAGAGCCTGGCCACAGGTCCTTTGTGCTCACAGCCTGGCCACGTTTCCACATGCACCTCCATATTCCTGCCCATATCCATGCTCACATAGTGATTAATAGAGACACAACCGTACCAGACATTAACCAGCTAGACTGGCACTTCACAGTGGACAAACGACTTAGGTGAACTTTATGTAGAGTTAAAAACCAAATTAGACCTAAGAAAACTGGACTAAATAAGTAAAATACATATAGAATGTGTAGTTTTATATGTACATATTTGTAGATGTGCGTTAGCTGATGTCTCATGCTGACTTTTAGTACAGTCAGTAGCCAATATCCTCACTAATTAGCAGGCAACTGAACACAAGAGTCAACTTCAGAAACCTTGTTTTTAATATTGTTATTGATAGCAGCCCCTAACACTGTATTACTGATCAACCCTAATTCAGTGCAACTAAACCTGTTCAAACTATCCAATGTCCAGGTTTTCCTGTTTTCTGTGCATAAGCTGAGTTTTAAATGTTAACATAAGTTGCAACAGTCTCCTCCCTCTTATTCTTGTATGTCCAGGTGTTGGGCTTCACTGGCTGTCTAAATCTGTTAAGTACCGTCTCACTCCTCTGTTTCTTGGACTGTGATAAGGAGCAGAGTTTCCAGTCTCTACCCCACACACGCAGACTCATGTAACCCAGCCTTTACTTTGCATCGTGACGGTTTATTTTACCTGATAAGCACACTGAGGAACCATTCTCTTCGCTGTAAGTCTTCAGGAGCGGCAGTCGTTCCCTGGGTTTAAGCCATCTGAAGAATGGCAACCATTTTTATAGTGCTGCCTGTTGCAGCTAGCAGCTTATTTGTCACGTCAGGCTCACCGGAAAGTACCCCATTGTTAACATAAAAACAATTAAGGGCAATTATATGGTCGTAAAAGGCTGCTGCTTAAGGCAAAGGGGCAGAGACGGAGGGAGTCGGTTCTTTTTGTGTGCATAAATCACAGGCGCTCACATCGGCGCACATCAACAGTCACGCAACACATCTATGTGTGCACTGACAGACTCGTAAAGTAGCCTTAGGGCGTGACCTCTGCCCCAAAGAAGCTGCTAATATGCCCAAATGACTGCCCAATAACCTGAAAACATCAAGTGACTGACCACATAACAATAATGACATCTGCCTCTGACTATCCAATTAGCGCCACAAGAGGTTCCGTCTGCACGCGTCCTTTTATGCTGCTGTATTAATTCTCTTAGAGAGCTTTATTTCGATCAAGTCTTTGCTTTAAGATTAAGTGTGTGCGTGGGCGTGTGTGTGTTTGCGTGTGTTTGTGTGTGTTTATGTGTGTTTGTTTGTGTGTGTGTGTGCTACCTGCCCTTTCTAGCTGGAAACTGTCACTGTCTCCATCTAATCGGATTGGGAGAACACCAGGCTAATGCAGCCTGCTGCCATCGAGTCGTCCATTTAAAGCAGCACTGATCTGATTGCCGGACTTTATTGGAAAATGGAGTGAGCAGGGGCAGGACCGAGGCCCCCACCCCCCACCCCTCACCCCACTCCACCCCCCCGCTCGTCTCCCCTCCACGTTCCCTACGCCACGGCTCTTTTCACTGAGTGGACACGGGGAAGCGCTTTTACCTAGTTAGCACCCTTATCAGTCGCAGTGAGTTTGGGGTCACTTTGGACAAGGACCTTGAGGGAAATGTTAAATGTAATTTCATTGACAGGAAATGGGACTTTGGATGCAATTAGATTTGTTGTTGGACAGGTAGGGGTGGAAGAGAAGTGCCGTTTGGAGTTTGTTTTGCAAACGGTGTATCCCACTTACCATCGGCTTATCAGCTCAAAGAAGGCACATCTGCTTTTCAGATGTTTCTGCGTTTGGTTCGCAGGACAAGGTGGAAACGTCTCCGCTCTACCGCTGCCTCTGCATGCAATTGTTAATAAGACGCATTCATTCAGAAAACACGACGAGGTCTACACTGGTTGGGTATTAAAGTGTTTGTATGGAACAGAATAGCTCCCATTGAATGCGGCACCTTGTGTGTAGCCCCCCCTACCCCATGCACACCTCCCTTCTTTTCTGTGACTTTTACTATCCTCCCGCCCCCGCTGCCTCCCCTCTTCCCTCTGCCTCTCGCGGCCACCTCTCTCCCAGTTTTCTGTCGCTTACCGATCTTATCGCACCTCCTCTGATTTCATTTGACCGTTGCCAGCTAATCAGAGGCCAACATCTGGATGGTTCCCATGACAACTGGCAGGACCAAATATTCCAGGCCTTAAAAGGTGGGTCGAGGTCTCCTGATGCAATGAGAAATTCCCTAAGATTGACAGTTGTGATGGAGGGAGGAGAACAGGGGCCTGAATGGCACCACATTGCCACTGTGTGTGTGTGTGTGTGGTTTTTTTTTGTGTGTTTGCTTAAGGTATCTGTGTGTGGATGTGGGGTGTGTATGTGTTGCCTCATTTCCCTGAGTGCGCTGCCCATCCAGTGGACCCAGTGGGAAAGGGTGGAGTGGAGGGCTGTTTGTTGTTGTGTGTATGCATGAGGGAGAGAGAGAGTTATAGATGGAACTATTTTCTGACCGTACCAAAGGGCTCCAGGCAGCCACAACACTGGCTACAGCTTATAAATACTTCCATACACACAATAGTGCTTTTTTTTCTAATAGCAGGAGAAAGGAAGTGGACCGAGCAGAGCGTAGACCTCTGTCGCCTCGGTGTTGTGTGACTAAAAGCATTACAGCATTTCCAACTCTACATTCAAGCCTTTTAAGATCATAAATGCGCCAGACATGGATGACTTCAGGGTTCTCCTTCAGCTTTTTTCTTTTTAATTCACAATACACATTTGTGAATGAGCATTCAGAGAAGTAGATTTTATTTTATTTTTTTCAAACCTGTGACGTTACAACTGCATTTAGTTCATCCCAGACTAAACTAAACTCAGTTCATTTAGGCTGAAATGAATTGATTCATCATCTAAATATTTTTGAACTAATTTCGCAGCTCTCACTACAACTAGTTCTTGTTTTTCATAATTTGTCTGAAACAGGGTTAAATAAAAGCATACAGGGTGTGATGTCATTCACAGTTTAGACCGTGGATCATGTCTTCATCTGACATTTGTCTTATTTTCTTTGCTCACAAACTGTGTTTTTTTTTTCAAACAGCTTCTCTCATTCACATTTTTTTTCCTTCATAGAAAAATTAATTTTCACTGCAAAGTGTCCGTCTAGACGGTGAAAAAAAAGAATATAGTAGTTGTAATTGATAATTTTCTAATAATAAGACGGCAGTAAAGTCAAAATAAATTCATTTCATCTTAATGTGATGTTTGCTGTCACAAATTCAATCGACAACGATGTTTCTCTTTAACGAAATCTTGATTCTGTTTTAACATTTCATTAGTTGACAAAAATCTTACCTAACAAAAGCATGGTGGTAGCAGTATCATGCTTCGGGCGGTGACAGGAAAGCTGGCCAGAGTTGTTGGATGGATAAATGGAGTGATACACAGGGCAATCATGGGTAAAATTGACCAAAAAATTATGGCGTTACTTTAAAAATTGACAGGCTTGAGTTATTTTATAAAGACAATTAGTGAAGCAGTGTGCAAACCTGTTAGATTCCCACCTAAACTTTGGTTATGTAAAGTATTGATTTTCAGATTTTTATTTGCAAAAGAAAAAGTGTAAACATTTTTTTTTACCCTCTGAAACTACTTGCTAGTTTTTTTTTTTTGCTCTATCGGAAAAAAACCGTCGATACAAAACGGAAAAGTCAGTGATTGTCAAGTGACAAATGTGACAGAGTTGAAGTGAGCACTTGTGCAAGGCGCTGTACGTCCGCATTTGATTTATTGGATCATCGGCCGATCACTTCACCTGTTAATTACTGTCACTGCTCTTCCTCCTCCTCTCCCTCTGAGCGCTGCTTCCTGCTCTGGTCTGCCTCTCTTCTTCTTGCATTCATTGACCACCGTCCATTAAAGTTGGATTCCCCAGGGCAAGTGGAAACCTCATTTAACACAGCCTGTTCAGCCAAGACGGGAAGCGCCAGACCCTATGCGCTCTAACTGGATTAGGAACCGACCGACGGATGGGCCGCAGGACAGAGCGCCCTGGCCCAACCACAAGTCCCCAATAAACCAAAACAGAGGTAGGTAAGACGTGAGGGAGAGCTATTAGTTGGTATAAATAGTCATTCTTTTTCTTTTTTTTCTCTTTTTTTTGTGACTTTGATATGCAAGATGTGGAAAAAGCATTGAACTAAATCCATCTTTTGTTGCAGAAGCATAATCTCCTCCAACCTTCTCCAACAGTTTTTGTCCAATAAAAAATATTGGAAGCCTATTTTATAATTTATAATTAACTTATGTTGATTAAAGTGTCCAGGATCCCTTAGAAGGTAATCCTTATGCCTCCTAGAGTGCAAATATAAGGCGATACAGAGGCCAGTTTATTTTTAAAACACTTATAAGTGGGAAAGACAAGAAGACACGGCCGTTCACACGCAGTAGAAAATAGTTATTCACCAAAACTTTAGCATATTTATATACAGTATATGTGTCTATAAATAAATAGTCTGCCACAAACCAGCCTGTTTACCAGGACTCTGTTTACCCTGGAACCATGCAAAGATAACATAGGTGAGAAAAGTAGAAGAAAGAGCAGTTTGTGTCAGTCAGATTGTTATTTTAGTTGCACTGAGCTTCAAGTGTGTGGGACTCCCATAGAGCAGATTTGAACTCCATTGAATTTTAACCAACCAGGTTATGCCACTGACGAATCATACGTTGACACAAAGAATGCTTGTAGTGTCGTGATGCTCAGGGTTATCTATGGGTTAGTGCTTTCTTTAATAGGGTAACCTGAAAATGAACGTTTCCTAAGGTGACTAAACACCAAATAATCAGTCATAGATAACAGTGTTGAGGCTGTCATCAATGCCACCATTTTGTTCTTCCTTTTGATCTGCATGCAACTGATTTAAGGGTATTTTTGTGTTGCATCACTGGGGTTTCACTTTGAATAGAGAGGGCTGTCGACTACACCAGAGCTGCGTGTCTGTGGTTTAATAATAGTCCTGGGGCTGCCATTATTTAAAATATTTGTCAGATCATTTTAAGATATGACATCACATTTTAATGTGCTTTACACCAATTTGGATTCTGGCTTAAAAGACAACAAAAACAGAGAATGTCCCTTTTTCGCCCACAAAAAAATTTACATTTCATGATTTTAGTTTTACTCTGTTTTTTCCAGTATGAGCAACATAAGAACAGCAAAATAGTATCAGTGACAGTTTATAGTTATTAAAGGGATTGTTTTTTTTGAGTCAGGTATTTGTAAAAGGTTAAAATCTTCCTTGCATCACTCACTTGGCATCTTTAATTAGTGTTAACACCACAAAAGGCTTCCATTGGCATTTTTTATGCTGATGTCGATGAATGTAAGCAGGAAATGGAGGAAGCAGGCAGCGCTCTACCAATGATCTCCCTGTAAGAAATGCGTACAGAGAAAGAAACAAGTCAAGTGTCTCCCGTCACAGAAATTGTCTGTTATAAAAGTAGAGTGATGTAACGGACAGAAGTGGATTAAGTGTGCATTAGCTTATGAATTTTTGTCTACCTTACTTTACCATTAAGTAAATAATCTGCACAGAAATGTTTTACACTTTCTATTCTTGGTGCATGTTTCACACAGGAAGATTGTTGGCGACGTACCGCCTCCTACCCCCGTCTCTCCATGCAAACAATCATCAGGTTTTGAGTAAATAAACCTCCAATGCAAATGTGATTACAGCTAAAAGGTTCATAGCATCCTTTTTGTACAAACCACTGTGACATTTTTTAGGTTGGAGTTGTTTTACCACGGCAAAGGTTCGTTTTGGTCTTTAGCTTCAACGTCCAGGTCCAGTTAATGTGGGTTAATACTTAATGAGGACACTAAGAGAGACCTCAACTACAAAATAATAACTGCCGACTACATTTTTGTAGAGTATTATTTTGAACTCCAAACTACATGTCTAAGCTGAAGGTTTAATCTGTTATTTGAAAGTATTTAACATAAAACTGGAACTCAAACTGGGTATTTATCATTGTACTGCAATAGTTCACCGTCACTCTCCCCCTGTCAAAATTGTCTTAAAAGATGGACCACATTTTTCTGCATGTATTAAGAGTTATTTACTACAAAGAAACAAAGCCATTTGCTTTAAGGTGTTGGATTAAGCATTTGAAGAACCTCAGTCATAAATAGACTGGTATGTAAACTGTCCTCCTCCTTGTTCATTTATCTGGCTCTGTCTTGTGACACAATTTAAGACTGTTCTCTGATGATTTACGTCTCTTCTGTAAACAAGCAGACAAAGATCGCACAACTCCCCAACACAGACCCTAACACTGTTATCTCTGCTAGATATTCTTCACATGGGACATTAATGGCTTTTATTACATGGAAAGAAATGTGGTTTGTTTTCATCCAGAAGTGATCATTTGTTTTTGTTCTTAGTCATCTGCAGTCATAATGAAAACTGCTTTAAGCTAAAAGTGTCTTTTTCTTTCTGTGCGCTTGATGATTTCCTTCTGCCGGGCGTAAAGGTACAAGACGTTTCTGGAAAAATCACTCAGGCTCACTGTAAGTTTGTGAGTCCAGTCAAATGTGCAAATGACTTGATGAGATGAGAAAGATTTGGAGTAGTCTGGTTTGGCTTCTCACTTGATCCTCACATTTCTAGAGGCGGACATTTTCCCGAGCTTTTAACTTGTCAACAGGTAATACAATCCCTCAATGTACGAATAATCTGACATCGTATGATTTATAATCCTGATCACAGAGCTCAAAAATGTGAAATACTTCGAAATGAAGATATGAGTGTGTGTTATGCATTCTGAGCATTGGATGTTGGAGGGAATATGATGCAATGTCCATTACAAAATAGAAATTCAAACACAAATCGCGACCGCATGAAGCATCAGCCGGCTGTGGTGGCTGGGGCTGGGGGTTTACTCATTGTTACCAAGCACTATTGGTCAATTTGAATCGTTTCAAAAGAGCACACACCATTGCACAGCAAAAACCACACAAGCCATGCCAACACCAGGCCGGACTGACAAGTGGTGCCGTTAACAGCAATACCCTGGGGATTCCTGAGCGCAGAGGAGCTGTGGGTGGGGGCAAAGATGGAGGAGGGGGAGTGGGTAAATTGGATCAAATGAATAGGTAATAAAAGAAGGAGAGGAAGCCATTTAACATCAAGAGAGCTGCATAGATCCATTACAGTGTCTGCGTAATTAAGAGGGACAAACAGAATGTGTAGAAGGCGTACTGGAGAGTGGGAATGGAAACCACAGCCCACTGGGATCAATAAGTCTCCTTTCACATCGGGCCGGACCAGAGCTGTCCATCTGGCTGAGTGCTGAGCCTCACCGTCTGCTCTGATAGGTTGGACCCAGACATCAGGGAGTCGTTGAATCGTCGGGGAACAAATGGAAAGAAGACATTTAATACACCTTGCCGGCAGCTTACTGAAGGAATTTAACGCAGGACACCTGTTGAACGCAGCAAAAGGTGCCGGGATGGGAAAAGACAGAGAGAGAGAGATATAATGCGATCAAAATGACGAGACGAGAGCAAAGGAAAAGCAGAGCCCACGTTGAGGAGATGATGACAAGCAGAGGGAGGAGCACTGATAACCTTGCAGGCTTAAAAGCTTCCTCCGGAGCCTAATCAGGCGTCCCAATTACAAAGACGACCAACCACCCCACCACCCCCCCGCCTCTGTTCCAGCTCCTGATGTCCCCCCCGATAAACGGCATTATTAATTAAAAGGCCCCAATTGAATCTGCGTCTGACGGACGAGTCTCAG
This sequence comes from Poecilia picta, assembly GCA_033032245.1. Classification (NCBI taxonomy): domain Eukaryota; kingdom Metazoa; phylum Chordata; class Actinopteri; order Cyprinodontiformes; family Poeciliidae; genus Poecilia; species Poecilia picta. Next base: position 8,399,406 of record CM065357.1, on the reverse strand, counting down.
GATGATTAGCAGTGAGGTCCGACGGAGGTTATTCCTACATGATGGAATCTGTCGATAAAGGGAAACACGACGGGGCGACACATTGATACAATGTCATACACACGGAGGCACGGACAAAACGCTGAAGCGGGTGCTCTGTTCTAGTGCTGCTTCACGTTGTTTTATTTTATTTGAGGAGATCAGGTTGTTTCTGCGTTCACGATTTCCTTCTGATGCCAGAGCTGTTTGCAGATCTTTGACAATAATTAGCGAGGAAAAACAGTGAACAACAATGCAGTGAAACACAACACTTAAATATAACATTTACACATCATTTCAAATAGGTGAACCCAAGTTGTTTTTTACCTGCATCCTTTGTGCGCAGTCGCTTCTAAAGTGACACCAGTCACTGAATCATTTCTAACATCTTTGCTCTCTTCTGTTCACACCCAAACATATTTGGAAACAAGAGCAGCTTTTATAGAAGAGTGGCAATTAAAAAGTCATTATTGAAGAGATGTATAAAAAGTATAGTTTACATTTTGCCACAAGTAAAGTTGAGGACACAACAAATATGTGGAAGAAGGTTGGATGACATTAATGTTGACTATGCATTAACTCTGACAATCATTATCCCCATGGTGAATCATGCTTTTTATTCAACATTTATACTCCAAGAAATTTTAGCAGGCGGATTGCATACAAAAACACTCTAGAGAGTTTTTTTTTAATTTTACTTCTCAATTATGTGCCAATTCTTTATAAAACATCTTAAACTTTATGTTTGTATATTTGAATCCCAAATATGGAAAAATCTCGCTTGGAAACATTTCACCTGAGCTCGTCAGTGTTTGTGTGAAGAAATGTATTTTTGTCTCTTGAAGATGATGTGGGGGATTTTTTGTGTAATTTTCTTAGTGATTTCCAAACCAAAAGTGATCAGACAGCAGAACTATTTCTGAGTCATTCCCAGACTCGAAGGGTTTTTAGTCCTCGTTTCAATTGTTCATCAAAAGGGCTGCAAGCCGATCACTTGCAACCTCGAGGAATGGTTTGTTTGCCTAGCAAAGTGAATACTGAAATATGTCGTCTGGGTAAGAAGTCAAGAAGTAATGAAAAATGAATCATGCTATAAATAAATGACAAAAAGAATTAAGAGAGACATGACAAAAAGTATTCCAAGTCAACTACACTATCTGAACTAATGCTTTATGAACAGGTTGGCTAAATCAGAGAGAAACTATTGGCAACAAAACTAATTACGCAAGAAAAACACGCCAATGCATTTTCTGTTGATAAAGTTGTAAAAATAATGGACACAGGAAATTACCAAAGCATTTGTGTGAGAAACAAAAAACAGCCTTTTTGTGTAAAACTGGTTTCAGGTGCAAACACCTAACAACATGAGAAACTGGTTCTGAAAAGACACAAATTAAAACACCAGGCTGCAAAATTTACTGACCCTCACTCTGCCAAAAAAGATGAATGATAACTTAACCATCGCTAAACATATCTGACAAGCTTTCCCCCCGACCCCTTTCATTACATATTAAGACAGTTTTCAAAACACATTCACACATTCGTGCTTCATTTGCCGAGTTCTTAACGCAGCTGTTTACTGGGAGGTTTGCAGACGTGGCTTGGCTTGGCTGGGGCGGCCCACCGCCTCTGCCCTCCATCACAGATCCTCCAGGGAACTCTGAGGGATCAGATAAAACAGGGTTCCCAGATCAGGGCCGGATTGACAGCTGAGTGCCTGAGGAAGAGTGATGGGCTTGGGACTCAGATTGGGAGGAGGATCCCTTCTGCCCCACTGGGACCTCTGGAGTTTACAAAATATGTTGAGCATAAGGGAGCTGATTGGGGTGGAACGACTTCAGTGGTAATTCAATTGAATTATTATTAGCAGCAATCTCTATCAATTGAGTGGGTGATTTCTGTAATTATTTATTTTCCTCACGAGTTTCACTTTCTCTGATTTGTTAGATTGTGTCCAATTAGGTCCTTGCAAAAACTACGAGATCTTCATCTTTAGAGTCCGATAAGGAAAACCTGTGTAATTGGTGACTCCCGACGCCGTTCCTTTTCCTGCTGCTCCGTCATAAAGCGAGATGGGTGAACAATGAGAACTGTAGCTGTAGCTTGTTCTCACATATAAATGTAGCATGGATGCTACATCATCTAAGAATAGGGGTCAAAGGGTAAATGCTACAATATTATCTGGAGAAAAGCATCCCTTGAAAATCTCCAGACAAGCTACTCTAAAGAGAGAGAGAAATATCTTCATCAGCAACACAATTAATCAATTTATCACATTCGCAGGATTGTTGGAGTTCACTTCTCTCTTGCTTGATGCAATATGTGACTGTGTTTGGATATAAATGAGCTGTGCTAAAAATGATTTTAGTGTTTGTGGTTGTCTCTTCAAGGGGTAGATTTCCGACCGTCTTACCTTTTTATCCTTTAAAGTGTGTTCACAATTGTTTTCTTTCTCTTTTACCATGACTTCTGGTTGGGCTGGATTTACTCACGATGCCACAAGTGTCTGCTAAGGTACGTCACAGCACTCTGTGGTCAAAGCTCATACCAATTTAGTTTTTTCCACAGCAAGCGTTGCTCTGCTCAACGTCATGCCAGTCTTTGCATCAGAACAAAACAACAAAATGTTTTTTGCACACAGCCTCCAAGACTCACTAATGGGCTTCTGAGCCTGGCGCTGGTGTGCAAAGGGTCATTACGATCTATTTTGACTCATTTACAACCTCTCGTAAAATTATAACATGTTTTTTTTCTAATAGACCTGTCTAAATTTAGCTGTTATTTTTACATATTACAAAGTGGAGCTAAAAACTGCACTGTGAAATACCAGTCCAGTCTCATTGGTTACTTGTTTTTCTCTAGCAGGCCAAAACTAGCACTCACCACCTTTGACTGTGGCCTCATAAGGCAGGGCGGGTTATCAATATGTGTTTTGTTCTTTCAGGAAATTACAGACTTTAAGACATCATTAGGAATGTCTGCAAAACAACTGCTCTCTTATTAAGTACAGAAGGTACACGTGACATTAAAAGTTTTGTCATTTGACATTGAATTTGATTTCACAAGGACTTCAAACGGGGAGAAAAAAAATAATAATTTTTCCACTGAGATCAGAGATGCACTCTCAAGGCCATCAAGGACTCCTCCAGGGCTTCTGGCTTAACCAGAGAAATAATGTTTCTGCAGACACAGAGTATATTATTGTCCTTAGCCTGCAGACAACCTTTCACATATTTTCCTTTTTGGTTATTGAAGCTTTTAGACTTCATGTCTCTGCAGGACACACATGCACAAATACGCACACACTTGATTATATACACACATTCATGCCCCTTATAACCATGAACTGACCCATTAACCCAGCACACAGCACCATTTACATTCAGCCTCACAGACACAAGTAAGGGTTCACATCCAGAAATCGCAACATGTAGACACATAAAGCTAAGGATGTGCACAAACACTCAGAGCCTCTTTCCATGTAGCACGCACATCGAGCTGAAACTAACGTGGTGTTAGTTGGACAGACTGGCTGGCTCTTGGACTAATTGAGTAGAGTGTGTGGCCCCGTGTGGCCCTGGTCTGACCCCTCTGCAGCCAGGGACACCAGCGAGCCTCTGCTTTGATGCATTTGATATGGTTTAAGTGAGGAATGAAGACCTAAGTCTGTTTACATTTGAACCGGATTAGAATCGGGGTGATGGTGGACTAAAGAGACTCGCTAACTGGGAGGGAAAGTCAAGGAAAAGAAGTGACAGCGGTAGAAATACTAGCAGAAATCAGCTAGAGGTTGCTGTTGTTTAATTGAGGAGCTTATTTTGTGCTAGGATTTATGTAGCGACTATCATTGTATTTAATAGTCACAAAAACTAATTTGCCTTTCCATTCTTTCTAAAAGTAGAGACATTGTCACATAAGTGCATGTTTCTGCTACGCCTCTCTGTAAGGTACCGTCAAAAGCTGCTGCTCTCAGACAACATCCCTTCTGACGTCCTCCTCACCGGATGAATTGCCTCATAAATCTTGACTTTATTAACTCAAATTGGAGCAGGAGACATTGCTATCAAACATAATCTCATCACTGTTCAGCAAACTTTGGTAGTGTTCTCGGCTACTCGCTTTTTTTCTTACGCAATATTATTATTTTTTTTTACATCTCTTCAGCTTTGTTTATGGAAACGGATGAACACATGATGTGTTACAAAACTGTGAGCAACTGAACAGGTTGTAAAAGTCATGATATAGGCCCTTTAAGGTCTGACTTGAACATCTAGGTAGCTATCCAAAGCTCGGTCGTGTCCGTATCCCGTAAAAACGGCATTCCTCGCATGCTCGCCGGTAGGCTGAATGTATCGAGTTTAACCTCTGCGACGGGGATTTGGCCTGTTTTGTGTTCTGGGTATCATTCCAATATGTATTAGTACAGTAAAATCGGCCCTTGCACATTATTGTAATTGGGCGACTGAAAACAGAAGAAATCTGATCTCCTTCTCCGTGACTGTTTCTCTGTGTGTCTCTTGTTCTTCCTTCCAATCCCTTTCTCTCTCAATCTCTCCTTTTTTTCTCTCTCTCTACCCCCCGACCCCAAATAATGATTTGATGTCGCTAATGGCTTCCTAAATTTTGTGTAAAAGGTCGAACTGGCACCGTCTAGAGTTTCAGATGCTGGAGGTCTGCCAGAGAGGAGGGGAAGACAGAGATGGGGGCTTCAGTGGAGCTACGCTGTGTTGGATGTTCTAGGTAAAGGAGGTTCAGCAATAAATACGACAATCAACAGGCAGTTATCTCCTAATGGCCTTGTTTTGAAATATTAATATCTTCTGTTGCTCTAGCATCCATTTGTCACAAAAAGGGAGAAATCCCCCCAGCCTCCATAAATCAAAGGACGAGAAGCTGTCTTCCTTCTCGGAAATATTAATGGCCACAAAATCATCAAGGACACACCGTTCAAACATGAAAGCAAAACTAACATAAATTTACTTGCAACATAAAAAAGAGAATCTTGCAAAATTTTTAAATTTAGCAAGCCTCTCTGGCTGCAGTCAGTGATAACATTTGGCCTCAAGGTGCGTCTGGCCACCGCTGGGGCAAACACACACGGACGGATGGCCTCGACGCGGCCAGTAGAATAGGTTCTATTGTCGGGGCGGCCGACTCTTCATTCAGCTCAGCCCACATGAAAGAAGTCAATGGATGGGGGAATGACGAATGAATGTGTCCGTGCTCGCAGTTTTTTGTCTGCTTTGTGTGCGTGCGTGCACGTGGCAGCGTGTCCGTGTGGTTTGCTTGTTCGTCACATGATGTCCTGTGGCGTTCCCTAACTAACCGTACAGGCGCCAGTCGAAGGTTGTTGGGGGTAGTTGGTGGGTTGGGGGGGAGGCTCAGAGAAAAGATTCAGAGCAAGGGAAGAGGAGCTACGGCGCTGTGGAGGGTGGGGGGGGGGGGTTCTCTTGCTGACTGCTGTCACATGATGGGCATATAATGAAGCCAAACTATATTCAAACTGTTGAATAACTGCACAAATGACTCATGACCTGACTTTGGGTTGTGTAAACATGTGGCCTCGGTTCAGTGCTCTGAATATACCAGAGGGTATACTCTTGAATCCAGAGTCAACCTATCTTGTCTTCACAGCTTCACACCTTTTAAACCTCTAAGCTAGACAGAAATGCCCCTTTCAAGCTGCAGTATGTAACTTTGACAAAAATATGTTTTTTTTTACATATTTATTAAGTGTCACTCTGTGGTGACAGTATAATAGAAGACAGATAATCTGTGAAAAGATTCAGCTCCTCTTGCACGTGCTACTGCCCTCTGAAGAAATGCACCGCCCCCTAAGAAACAACCAATCAGAGCAAGGAAGAGTGCCTTAGCGCTGTCAATCAACCTTGTGTACATCAGGCCTCGTCTCAATGTGCTAATGGCAAATGGTTCATCTGCCGTCATTGGTGGCTCTGGTAGCTAGCCTTAGCCTTAGCATTCATCATGTTGTGAATTAGTGATTTACAGCGCTAAGTCCCTCCTCCTGGCTCTGATTGGTTGTTTCTGACTGAGCGGCGTATTTGTGCAAATGGCAGCAGATCCGTAGGGAGGATGAGCTCAATTTTTTTTCCCCCACATATTGTCTTGTATTAAACTGTCACAACATAGTGACAGTTTTAACTAATATGCAAAAAACACTTTTTTTTCGTCATAAAAGTTACATACTGCAGCTTTACTGCAGTGCGTAACTATGTGCTTGCCCTACAAACAGTGAAGGACTTGCAGATATGAAAAACCAGAAGATTACATCACTGCTAAATTAAAAACCAAATATTCCAAGGAAGCACACCAGCGAAGGAGGCGAACCAGACAAATACAGATGAAAGGAGCTGCAATGACTTTGTCGAACGTTTTTATCTCTGAAGCTTAGTTACAGTGTCGTCCCCAGCATTAACAAACCATTAATCATCCAGCGCGTAAGTGTGGCTGTGAGTTGGCTGGCACAGCTGGAGAGTCCCTGAGACTGCATGCAACTGAAGTGGTAGTGTTTACCCAGAACATAAGCAGTGGTTGGCCGCAGGCCTGCAGTAACTAGCCATGATGGGCCACTGTGAAATGTGCCTGACAGAGGCAGCCCTTTGCCCTCTCCACTGTCATTGTGTGTTTGTTCCTCCCAATGTGCCCACAGTCGAATGTGTGTACTCGGGCCACGATGCGGCTGCCGTCGGTGGCAGTTATACAGTTTGTTTGGTTTAATTTTATGATTTAAGTTGATGTAAAATATTTTATGTTTATTGTAAGTTGTGTAAAGGTTACCAGAGTGGAACCAATGTTTAATTTGTTGTTTCACTTAGGCACCTATTTTTGTTACACGACACATGCTGTAGAGGGCAGCATGTCTGAGGCTCGTGGAGCTAAGTTACAAGAAGAAGCTACACGGAGTTTATCACTAACCCTTTCAGGTTGAAGCGGCCAATGAGGTACGCATTTTTTTTGTAGTTTAGTTTGTTTGAAAATATAATGTTTATTTTAAGAATTTGTCGAGTTGGTTAGTCACGTGTTTTATGACGTAATGAGACTTATTTTGTAAGTCAAGCCATTTATTGTAAATGTTTTACTGTAGTAAGTGTCTATTCTTTATGTGAATGTCTTTCTTTATGTAAAAATGTGTTTTATATCCTTTGTACAGGTCTCACGGCACAGTTATTAAATGCCAGTAACTATCGAAGAACGCCTTGTGTCCGTTTTCTGCCTGGAGGGAGTTATGCACTACTCGCAGGAAGGCATATGTTGTAGTTTTCATTGATTTTTTTTTTTTTTTTTGCCCCTCCACCCCTTTTCTGATACCTCTAAGGAAAATCCAGTGGAGTTACGCTGTAAAACAGGATCCCGAGGTTTTAGCGTCACTCATAGAACAGGTCAGCATCCAAAAATGCAGAGCAGAGCGCAGCTTCAAACCTGCCGAGCATCGACAGGACGAGCACAACTCTTTCCACAGGACAGCTATTAGTCATGCTCTTAACTGGTCTTAAAATAACTTATAGAAGAGTGAGAAGAAGAAAACCGATGGTGAAAGAAAGCCATCGTGCCCTGTAGACAGGGAGACAACAAAAGTGTTAAGAGAAGGCACACGAAAACCAAAGCATATTCATGAGTTAGAGTGGCCTAATCAAAGTCCCTCACTCTAATCCAGCTGGGAATATTTGTCAAAACCAGAAAGCTGGGGTTTGCAGATAATTGTCATCCAGTCAGCCTGAGGTTGAGCTTAGTTTTAAAGAAGAAAGGATGAAGATATGCAAAGTTGAGCCTGAATACGAAAGCATACCAAAATGTTCGACCTTTATTTGTAAGGCATTTTAAAAACTACATCAGTTTTTTTGTTCCTCTTTGTGATTTTTGCACTGGCTTGTGTCGGTCCGTCGCATAAAAAAATCCCAACAAAATAACGGTAAAGTCTGTGGTTGTTGCGTGCAAAAATGTGGGGGGATAAAAAGCTCAAGCGGCACGAATACTTTTGCAGAAGCGCTGCGTTTGGAGAGCATATTTATAAGAGTAGGATCTTAAATAAAACAGCCAGTCGCTTCAAAGCCCCGGCTCTTCCAGCACTCCCCTCTCTCCACTCGTCTGCTGTGTCGTTTTTATCCCTCCGTCCCATCTTGAGCTCTTGATCACCTCTCTTTCCCTTCTCCATTTGCATTCCCCGCAGTTTTTGTCACGCTGCCAAGGAAACGAATCGGAGCGCTTCCCTTCAGCCGCCACAGTTTTCCTTTGTCTCACTCTGCCTCTCAGGACTTGAGGGGGGGGGATTTGGTGGGGAGGCGGACGCACCGTCATGTAAGTGCTCCTCACCTTGAGCGGTCACAGGTCAGATGAGGAGCAAGGAAGGGTTCTGGGGCTCTGACCCAAAATCTAACAAGCACGTGTCCAGCTGGTGTTTACGCCAGCTGAAAGGATGTGGTAAAATGCTTTCTCTTGAATTCAGGAACGCGTTCTCCTCTTTTTGGAGAGCAGACCTTTGTCTGAACGTCTAAGCGCTTCGCCGAATCCCCCATTTTCCTTCAAAGCTAATTCGATGTGTCTGCGTGTTGCAGCTATCGAACGTCAGAGCTTGTTATTCGTACCAAATAATTGAATGAAGCTGTTTGAAGCGTCGGCTTTAATTAATTTCAATGCATTGTTTTCCTTTTTTTTTTTTTTTTACCCAAGATGATCTCCAGTGAACCATGGCAGCGGGGAAGCGTTTTAATCAAACGAGTAAATGGAATAGCTCTATCAGCCAATTTGGTCTCGTCTGTATTTTTTACATGGGTGATTAACCGCGTTAGCAATTGTTGAACCGGCTGGATGGATTAGCCGGATTAGATGTCGGTGTGTGTTGTTTTATGTGTGTTTGTGCCAGCTGATGATGATTTGGCAGGCTGAGTGTCAATCAGTGGCGTAAACGCGCTGACCGGCGCTGACCTCCTGAATAAGAAGCGTTGCTCCGATCCTGCCCGCACGTTTGCAGGTTCATTTAGCGTCTGCAGCAGCCGACAGAGCTGAGGCAAGCAGCTGTGACGGCCAGCGGTCGGGGCCTTATCTATCGCTGAGGTGATGGAATGATGACAAGCTGCTCTTCTGGTGAATTTTAAAATGATGGCATGAAGGCAGTGCATGAAAAAGGAACAAAAACACCGGTGCAGAGATTTTGGCAGATTAAGAGATCAGGAGTCTCAATAAAATTTTCCCACAACTTTTATCAATCTGCAAAAACCAAACTTTAGCGTATTTCACAGAATTCATGCGTCAGCCAGCTTTTTATTCCAAAGAGTGATTCTTGAAGTCAATCTATACGTTATCAGCGTTTGGAGCCACAGAACCTTTGACGTTTTGGGAAAGTGACATCTTATGTGTCATACAATCAAAATACATTTTATTTATTGATTTTTGTACTATATGACCTTTATTTACAAGAGAGATTAGATTTTAGTGCAGAGAAAAAATCTTAGTTTTACAGAGGAGGAAAAAAGATTTTGTTTTGTATGACAAAGCCAGTTAAATTGCTTTTATTTTTATCAGTAGTAAGGAAAAGAAAAGGCCCATTTAGCAACAATAAGGACATTGTTACTGGTTGAACAACACAGCACTGAAAAAGTACTAAAAATATATTTTCTGCTGATATTGCTCAAACACATACATAAGGACTGCTTCCCTACATGAGGAAATTTGTAGAAAATTTAAAATGTAACTTCTTATGGGCAGCAGTGTTTTTATGTCCAACTCCTCTATAAAGGCCAGTTTTATAATATTTGTCTATTCGACAACCTGAGTTGTGGATCTCAGCAGCTCCTCCATAGTTACTATGATTGTTGCTTCCCTTGTCCAGCCTGTTAGCTTACGTGAACAGCCGTGTCTTGGTAGGTTTGCAGTTCTGCCACACTTATCCCACCGTCAGATGATTGAACGATGACCTTTGACCCTTGTTCTCTATAACTTTCTCCCCCGACCTGTCTTCTGTGTTCCTTGGATTTCATGAGACTGTTTTCTCACTAATGTTCTCCATCAAACCTCTGAGGCTCTCGTGGAACGGCTGGATTTATACTGAGATTACATTTCTGCTGCTCAGGTGTCTTCTGAATGCATTTGGTTAGACAGGATTGTTTGTGTTTAAGGGTATTGGTGTAAAAGGAGAGCTAAATCATCTTCCACATCAAGCATTGCTTTGTGATGATTTATCACATAAAATCCAAATGAAGCACAATGAAGTTTGTAACAAAAATAAAAAAAGTTCACATGGTAAAGCGACTTTTGCAAATGACTGTAGATACATCCATAAAAGCTGCTAATACAAAAACTTAGCATCGCTTTCAAAGAACCAGTGGACGGGTTTTCATGTTCTCCAACATGGAGACGGCGCAGACATGACGAATCATCGCGATCATGCAGAAACCGCAGAGAAGTGAGTTTATGTCACTGTGTTGTTTTTTCTTTCTTTTTTTTTTGACTCATCGTGCTCTTACCGCTGTGTCTTTTTTTCCCGACAAATATGACAGATGCATATCAAGATGTGCAGTCTGCTCAGGGGAGATAAGGACCAGTTAGGTGCCGGGGTTGCAACATCCCACCGAGCCAATGAGTGAGCACAACGTCTTTTTCATACCGATCCTCCAAAGATAGCCCTTCAGTCCGTGAGCGAGCGCTTGCGTCTGCGATGCCCCTGATAAGTTCTGTCTCCACTGGAGGTTGCACACATGTCCGATCCTGAAACTTGTCTGAAGTTAAGCAGAAGTTGAATGGGAGACATTCGGAGAACCTACTGCGTTAAGGTCTCGCAGACTGGGTCGATACTGTTTATCAACTTGAATTAACCAATCACATTAAAAAAAAAAAACAATTACAGCCAGTCCTGTCTAAAATCATTGAACTCAACTGCAGAGTTCATTCACAGCACATTGCGTCGCATTAAATTGACAGTTTCTCACGTGTTGTTTCCCTTAAAATTAGCTTAGACACTTATCTGGCTGTTTGTGCATGCCTGTCCATGTTTACTCACCAAGTAAACAGAACACAAGACATAACAAGATGCCATGGTGATGACAAGCACAACAACAAACTGATCTAGGAATGCCCTCATTGCATGTGGTGGCTCTGCATGAGTGGCCAGATGAGCAGAGCTTAAATGAGGCCTGGCCGCCCGGCTCCTGCGAGGGAAGTTTCCTTTCGTTCGTAGTGTTGTGGTTTCCAATAGTGTTTGCTCATGACTGTACATCTACATGAGGAAAACCTTATGACTAACTGCGCAGATGATATTGGGACCTATTAACCAACAAACTTATGCTAAATGACGAAGTTTAGCTGAGCTCACACCTCTCAGAGTCGCTAACCGAGTTGTGAAAAGAGCGAACAGGTGATCAGAGTACAGATGATCTTACCGCCGAGCGTCACTCGCTTTGAGAAACACAGCGATGGTTGTTTAACCCGCCAGTTTATGGTTTCTTATATTGCTAATTCACGTTTTAAAACAAAACGACATCTTTCAAAGCAATGAAATGAAGACCTGCAAAACTGAGTTGCTCAGTTTGACACAATGAAGCTTTTTCTTAAAATTTATTTGAAAACGTGGATTTTTACAGTCAAGTATGTAAATGAGTGGCGTCCAAACGTTTTGCACAGAGAGCCAAAATGATCAAGCTGGAAGCACTCAACAATTTATTTGTTTGTTGTTTTTTTCAGTTAAAAATGCAAAAATAATTTTACTGTGAATTGTTTTCTTTTTACCTTATCGGTAACAAAGAAACAAGTATTCTAATGAAAAGGTTAGACAAGAGTCTTGAAGTTGTTCGAAATATCAATTTTACTTTATTCCCTGCAACAAACAAAAAACTGTCTCTGAAAACCCTGAGCTGCATTTAACCTGGTTTAATTATTTTTGTGTGATTAAATCTGTTTCTTAAGTTGCTGGAGATTTTCAGCCCTGCTTACTTTGACACTAAAGCAAAAAAAAAAAAAGTAAAAAACTTGACTAATAAAACACCTGTTTTGTACCTAAAATGTTATATCTGAGATGTAAATTTCTGATTGAAAATTTCATTTTTACTATCCCTAAGCTGTGTACAGGACCAACACAAATGGCTCTTTGATTAATCTGGTTACATTTTGTAGTCGATTGACAGCCCTACCTAATTTCTAACCTCATCCATAAGAGCCGACAAAATACAATGGATAAATTCAGGGCGTCTTTGTCACTTAATCCACCTCTCGAGCATCTAGGTTCGTCCACAAATAGCCGTGCAGAACAGCTTGGGAGTCTGAGCAAGAACATCAGTCCTCTGTGGGCTCCTACCGTCCTCTATTGCTGTCCATTCTCCTTCTGGTCATCCTCCACCCCACCTCCCCGTCCTCGTCCAGAGGATCAAACCCAGAGTAGGCACTGGGTCTTATCTCTCACTCCATGGCGACCGTCCCAGATGCCCTTGACTCACCCGCTCATGCATGTCTCCTGTTACGTTCCGGTGAAAGCAAGGGAGCAGGTCAGAGGCTGGAATGCTGGGCGACATTATATGGGCGGCGAAGAGGTTGCCAGATCTAAGACGCCCACTCCCAGAGCCTTCCCAGGCATTGGTACTGTATCCCCCCCCCACAGCCTCACTATGTCAGTGGGAGCCTCAACATGAATGGCCCATTTGTCCTCAAACAGCAGAGAAGAATTTGTCTGTCGAGCAGGTGAGCAGGAGGCGCAGAGCCGGGCATGAATGAGACCTGAACACTACCTGTCCCCAGGTGGACATGCTGAATGCTCCCCGTCCCTGGTGAGAGGAGACTGGCCTGGTTTTCAGGGTGAATGGAGGGAGGGAGGTGTGGTGGGGGGGGGAGCATGTCCACACCCTGTGTCCTCACAGCTGCTTCTTTCTGATTGCACATTTTAATTTATCAGTGAAAAAGTTGTGAAAACGTCCAGAACAGGTTAATTGCAACCATTTCAAATCCATTGAGTCTTTCCATGATTTTTGGAAGGAGGTTTATGTCGGGACTTTGTCTGGTAGACCAACACAAAAAAGCATATTGGGAAACAGAAGGACAACAATGTATGTCAATGAATCAGCAACAAAATACTGTGATAAAAACTTGATTAACATCAATAGATAATATGTCAGGTAGAACATTCAGTCAATTCACTGAACTCTGATCCAGAACCGCACTGCATTCTGGGAGATGGAGGCAGAGGAAAGACTTTAGCTGGTCAACCTCTCATGGCCAGCTAAGCTAGGTCAGTGGCATCAGCTACCTCACTCATGGTGCGTTCACAACAAACGCTTCAAGTTCAACGCGTGTGCACTTTGATCGCAGATGCTTGAAATTTTGCTCTATATCTAGCATTTTGCATATCAGCCGTGTCTGGTTTACATTTAATGTCTATGTGGAGGCGTGTTGAGAGCGCATCAGACACATCAAAATTGCTGTAGAGGTTGATCTCCTTTGCCAGCCGTCAAAATGCTCCAAACGGTTCAAATCACGCCGCAATAGGATATAAGTCCAAACTTTGACTTGGCTTTTCTAACATGTAAATGTTTTATCTGAATTTGTCTTTTGCAGCTCTGGCTGCATGTTTTGGGTTATTACCCTTCAAAAACTATGTTCCACTTAGCTCCACCCATCTTCCTGCTAACTCTGACTAGCCACATTATGGGATTTATTGGCCCTAGTGGCCTTTATTTGAGAGTTGTTAGACAGGAAAGTAGGTAATGAGAGGAGGGGATTTGATCCTGTTACATCCACATTGAAGACTTAAGGTCTCCATATGTGGGTTGTGTGTGCCCCTACGCCACCACAGCATCCCAGTGCATTATGTTGCCACCATCATGTTTCAACGTGACTGTTGAGTCTAATGTGTTGTGTTAGTTTTAGTTCAGTCAATCATGTCTTCTTCAACAAATGAGACACAAGTGCAACTTCCTTCTTCACAAAATGTAAACACAAATGGAGAAGCGTCAGATTTGTAGACTTTGTCTTTGCCTAAAGACCACAACCCATTTCTCCCTCTAGAGCTAGACTCATACATTTGTTTTGATTGTACTTACCCAGAATCCCCTGCACTGTAGTGCACTTCCTACTTCAACCAAACCAAGACCTGGGTTTTCAGGCGAACCAGAGTTCACTTTTTTGGTTTGCGTCAGAGTTGGATTACGCATTCTCACCTCAAACGAACTGGACTTTCTAGGCAAACAAACCAGAGCTCGATTGAAGTGGACTAAACAGGGCTGCTGTGAATGCACCCGAAAATACACACTGGTGCTCTCTATTCACAACTTAGCTAACTCCTTCATGCCATTGGTTGCACTGGATTTTACTTTTGCAATATCAGACTAAATATTTAGGCAACATTTTGTCATTATCAAAAAAGAAAAAAAATCTAGGATTGTGAATACTTTTGCATGGTAATGTAAGGTCTAAACTGAGGCATGATTGCTGTCTTGGAGGTGTTGATTCAACAGCAACTATTATGACTCATTTGTTCAGACTGATTTTAACTTTACGAGAGCAGTATGATTATTCCTTTTGCTGTTTTATCTTTACTTTGATGACCTTCTGTTTTCTCTTCCTTTGTAGTTTTTATATATCTTTTCAACGATGAAGCATATTGCGGTTCTGAACCTGATGAAGGCTGCTATTTAAATCAGGTAAACACACTTAAGTTCAGGGTATTGAAGTATTTATTTTACAAGGAAACCCATAAACTTTACCAAATCAGCAGCAGTGCAATCACTACAATGGAGCCAGAGAACACTAAGTGACAGAGGCAGATCGTCGTAAGCGAGAACAACTTGTGTAACTACAAGAATCCTGTGAGTTCATGCACAACTCATAAGCTTCTTTCAGTGTTACTGCACTTTACTGAGAATCCGTTTGAAGACCACAAACCATAGCAAGAAGGTCTAGCTCTGAATGTTTTCATTTTCCCTTTTTCGCTTTTCTACTTCGATGGCAAACCACTGATGTGCCAATATGCAGCAGAAGCACAGAATATTAATCACAGGGACGGCAATGTTTATTCAAAATGTGTCGCCATTTTGAAGGAGGCGACACTCTGTGAAGAGAAAAAAGATGCATTATGACCAAAATGAATATTAAATATTACAGCATAATCAGTGGCGAGCTCTGTGATGACAGAATTGTTCTTAAGTGCTGCACCCACTCCAATCAATCTCCTTTTACTGTCCCTGTCAAACATCTATGGTTTTAATTGGTCCTAATAGCCCCACATAAGTACTTCCTGTTTGAATCTCTCACTTCTTGTTTTTCTTCTCTTTTCTTTTTTTTCCACGTGTTTCAGAGGCCGTCTCTGCAGTCAAGCTTGAGACCCAGCTGTAGGCGGCTCAGAGTCTTCTCAGCGCCGGTTCTGAGGCGGAGAGACATTCAGAAAGGTGTAAAGGTCGACAGAGGTAATTCTGCCTGAACAGAGGCAGAATTACACCAGATCAAGAAACGCTACTTTCGTACAAACTTTCATAATACGGCGATATCGATCATCGATGAGATCTGGCTTATTTTCTTTCTTTCTTTTTCCGGGCGGGTCAGGATGCGCCTCCTTCCTCTCAGCGGGATGCCGATAATCGGCGATGATCAGCGATGATCAGCTCTCACCTCAGAAAGGCTGCGACTGACGTCTATTCCTGTCACGGCTCTGCTGATCACATCATCGCTCCACACGATGCGCTCGGCTAATCTTAGAAGTGCTCAGGGTTATTCAAGTGTCAGTTTTTGGTGTGTCTGCTGAGGTTTCCATGAATAGCCCGGACCAGGTGTTTTACTGAATACACACTCCTTTTTCCTGTAAGACTCTGACTCGGGGTATTTCTATGAATTTCTCTTCATCCGGCAAAAGAGGAAGTTCATTTTTGGGTCTCTTGATAGCAAGAAACCCTATAAATTGATAACCATTACAAGCGGAGCTTTTCATAGATATACTTTGTCATGGTGTTGCTCAAGTTCTTCTTCAGACAGCGTTGTCCAAAGTGCGGCCCCGGGGACCATTTGAGGCCCTTGGACAGATTTTGTGAGGACGTTGTAGTTTAAGAATGATGCAAATGTAACCCATCCAGCATGGATGCCTGATTCAGATAGAAACTTTTTATTTCAGTCAGGGTAAAATCATTACCAACATAATCTTCTTACAGTGGAAAATGTTCATTACAACACAATGTATTCATCTTTTTATATCCGAGCTTCTATAATGAGTAGAACCACGTTTATCCAGACACTTTTACAGAAATGTCGTCCTCGCTGCACCCAAATCAGATTTAACTTAATTTATTAAACATGGCCAAATATATCAAGCATCTCAAAAGAAAGTAACCCAAATCCCGTTTTACGACAAAGAATAAATTTGCTCAGTCGAGCCCAAAAGAAATAGAAAACCAGATTCCTTTTTATTTTTATTGGCACAGTAAACGTGCAAAGTTCTGTTAAAGTTCTTTATCTGTGATGAATAAAATCCATTTTGTGGGGGGGATGGGAGGGGCTTTAAGTACTTTTAATGAAATGATTTCGGTCCACCTGACAAAAGGTTTGGATACCCCTACCTTAAGGCCACATGGGTTTAGAACTTCTAATGGCACAGATCGGTTCCTCCAGTCCACGTTTTATCTAAATTCTTTCTTGTCCTGCGGCTTTAATATCCTTCTATGGGTCTGAGGAAGGAGGGATGCTTTACCAGCAAGGCCCAGGCAAAGGTCAAATCCCCCTCCGTCCCTTCCACCCCAGCCCGTTTTTACAGCACACGCTCTACGAGACCTGCGTTTGAACCGCATTGCACTTCCTTTCATCTTCTACGTCTCCTTCTCCCTAACTCAACTCTGTGAGGGGATGTTCGGAATACCTTTTGATTCCGCTAATTCAATTTGATGGAAAAACAAATACTCCGGGGGAGAGACGGGGGATGAGGAGAGAGTGGGAGTAGCAAATGGGTGGGGGGGGGTGGATGAATGGCGAGGAGGACGAGGAGATCGGACACTCGCGTCGAGCCCTGGGAGGGGGGGAGGGAGGCGGCGGTGGCGGCGAGGGAAGTCGGTGAGTATAAACAGAAGAGAGCGGAGGGGAGAAAGAGAAGGAGGCAGGGAGTGGGAGATGAGCTAAAACATCCAGTTCCAGGTTGAAGTCGTAAAACCTCCCGGTGCTCTGATCTAGGTGGCCACCATGTTCACCCCACTGACGCACCGAAGATCTCTCCTCTTCATCTCTCCTCAGGAATGCCACTCTGATAGTCGAGATAAGTAACTTCCTACTTTATGTTTTTCTGTGTCACATAATTCAGGAGGAGAGTCGAGAGGGGACGCCTCCGCGCTCAGCGCAGCCGTCGGCCCAGAAAGGCAGAAAAAACATACAACGTTCTCGCTTTACCAAAATAAAAGGCCAAGAAATCTGAACGGCTGGACAGTGGTGAAAATAGTGTTCGGTATTCAAAATATAAAACTCATTCCAAGTGTGAATGTTAATGCCTCATCTTCGGGTCCATCAGCGTTTCCACACCAGTTAGTTTTGTTACATTTTTACCTTGAACGATTTTATGCAGTAGACCAGCACGAAGTAGTGCCAACTTACGATGCAGAAGGGAAAAGATGTGGCTTTCTGAAAAATTATTGTTTTGTACTCACCTACTTTTACTCTGATAACCCTAAATAAAAGGGTTTTCAGAAATAAAATGACTTCTGGATGCCGTCAGACGTAATTTTAGAAGAAGTTTAGTCAAGTAGTCATGAAGATCAACAAACACACCAGACAGCTCTGGGAGAAGCTTGTGGCGAAAGAATAAAAACAATAAATCCCAAAAATCAACATTTTTGGATGAACTCTGGTGGAGCTGCAGAAATCCACAGCTTAAGTGGGAGACAGTGTCAATATGATAAATAGAAGATGTGCTACTGAAAAATCAGAAAAGTAAAAAAAACAAATGAAGCCTTGTTTGCAGTTTGTGATGTAAGGGTGGTGGAACGAGGCGCTCTGCTCACCAAGAGACCAATTCTGAAGAGGTTTGAGCTGCATGCACGATGTGTCAGCAATATTATGTCATCAGCCGATATTATTGTGATTTTTTTACATATCGGTATCAGTATGAAACATAAAACTTTGCAGCTAATAACATCTAATTTTATTTCCATCTTTTTGTCATTTGTGTGCATGTTTTGGGCTGAAGAGGGTTAAATTGGTCATGAGTTGTTTGTTTGATCGACCAAACAAACAGCGAGTTAATCAGCCAGAATCTGTGGCAAAATGTCAGAAATTACTCACAGATTCTCCTCATCTAGTCTTAGAAGCAAAACGTAGAAGCAAAACTAAGTCTAGATGCATAAAGCTGATGGAGACAATGAGACAAGGACTACAAAGTATTGAATACAGCTGACCACTTCAAGCTCCTTTTATTTTTAAGATCTGCTTTAAACCTTGTTTAATTTTTTTCCATCTCAAGTATGGTGAGGTTTGTGAGTAGTACGTGGCAAAATGTGGAGAAGATTCAAGGGTCATTTTAATATGGCAAGCCACTGTAGCAATCGTGTTTGTCACATGACTGATCACATTTACGATAATCAGCTTCTTTTACAATTTTATAAAGACCATTTTAAGATAATTTTGTTTAAAATGAAGACCTACATAAAGTACCAACAACCTAGGAAATGAATAGAAGAGCTTTAACTTACCTAATAACTCAACCAGGTTAAATATAGCTCTGATGTTTCTTAACTCTGCCATGTGATTCCAGTGCTTCAACACTTCATCACAGTGTGCAGGTGCCTTCACCGCCATGGGTCACCATGGAGACCTTGTATTAGTATATCAGGTTTACTTGCGTGCTTTGGTTCCTCTGAATTGTGCTAAGGGATACCAGAGCAGTCAGATTCTTCTTTGTAACGGTTTAATTCTACTTTGTTGTGGTCTGTCTCCCATTAAAATATGTTATTTATGGTTGTAATACGCAAAAGTGAGGCTAAATTAACGGGTGGAAATAGGTGACCAAATATAGTTTCCTGCATGTCTTTTTAAAACATTTCAAGGCCTAAAATATGTATTTATAGATAAAATACTTTTTTAAACAGCAGATCAACAAACTAAAAGGACCCAGAAGTCCGTACTCTTTAAAGCTTGACAAAGAACTTTCTCATACTCCTATCAAAGGTTTATTTCCCAATCTTGATTATCGCTGACATGAAAAATTCACAGCCTTCTACCACCACATTAAAACATTGCAACCATGAATATGTGCATGGTGACACATTTTATTGCCCTGGCAACAAAAATGTGTTAAAGTCAGCAGCATAATCTCCTAGTAAAGCTTTAGAAAAATATCATGTTTAATTTAAAAAATATCCATTTGAAATTATTTTCTGCTTTCCTCTCAATCGCCAGTTGCACGGTTACGGCATGCCTCTTATCAGTGCTCTGTTGGTTAATTTTGTGTCTGTTGAACCATTTCCTTGTCGATTTCGAAATGTTTTTTATCATTATCTCGCTTTAAGATCTATAAGCCATTTTAGCTTTCTGGCACCTTTTTTTTTTAATTCTTCCTGCTATTTCAAAGAGCTCATAAACTCTAACAAGGTTACCGGCTGCCACAGTCTGTGGGGGAGAAAGCATGACATCTCCTCCACCATGCTTATTTTTTCCTCATATTTATCTTTTGCTTTGTGCATCACCTTCTTTTAGCTAAATTTTAGTCTCATCTAATCAGTCTAGTTAAAGACTCTGCCTCCAAAAGAACTGATTGCCAGGAAGACAATACGTAATGGCTATTAGAGAGCCTTGACCCCAGGAGGCCACTCGTTTCAGAAGTTATCTAACAAAAAGTTTTGATTTTTGTCTTCCCCTCACTTAGCATCCTGCTCTCTGAACATGGAGGTAAAACTAATCTGCATTGTCGTTCAGCCGAGCGGCCAGGCCCTCTGTATCGTGTCATTATTACACAACATTATGGATTATTAATTGGAAGATCAGAGAACAGTTGGTTAACTTGGAAAAAAAAATATCGACTAAAAATGCTTCAGCTACATTTGTTGTTATTGTTCTGTTATCAGATTCATTATTTGTGACACCAGCAGTGGAACCTTCAGGGAAGAGTCCGGGGGGGCCACAGCCCTGTCTTAAAAATGCTGCCAGAGAATAATGTTCATGTCACAGAAAAGGACACAGATACATTTTTTTAAAACTGTGCCCCCATACATTTATAAATAAATAAATACATTTAGAGCTTAACATGGAGTTTTTTTTTTCTTTTATTTCACATAATAGATGTCCAATTGAAAGTTTTCTCTAATCTTTAATTTTGCTTCTGACACTCAAAGCGAAAATATTCTAAGGTTTTTTTTTACTTCTTTGCTAGACTGATAAATTTGTCCGCATCTGTGCGTGCACTTGCATGTTCATGTGTGATGTGAGTGTCTCTGGTGTTTCAGACCGCTGTATTATTTTTGGGAGCGCTGCTCCTTCCCTCCAGAGGGCCTCCCTGAAGAGTCCTTGCTCTCTGGGAGCCTGGCCAAAGCCCAGCCGAGCGGACCCCTCGGCTGCGGCTGGCTCACAGCCCATTGGAGTCGCGGCCCTCGGCGCTCGGCCCGGCTCCCACAGAGCCGCGCTGCACACAGATGGCCAGGCCGCTCGCTGCCAGTCGTGCGTTGCATTTTTCACCGGTATTCAGCTGTTGAATCAAGAGGATCCCTTCCTCTCTCAGATGGTTGGATGCAGCCACCCGGTCCTGCGTACTGTCAGGGTTTCTGAAGCGGACAGCTGCGTACGACGCAGCATTTTGCCTACACTGGATAACAAAAACAGTACCTATAAAAGTCCCTGGACAAATCTTTTCTTTTTTTTCACGATTTAAACAGCCCAGACCTCTGGAAAACCCCAGCAGATGTCAACAGGGCGGAGGGTTCAGGAAGGGGTAGCTGTCCGCTTTTAGCTTAGACCATTTAATCGGACGGTTTGTGCTGTGGGCGTGTGAGGGCATGTTGAACTCGGCAATGATGACCTAAAATTGGCCCTAATCGAGCAGACTCATTAGTCGCTTGGCGGTGTTCAAAGTTTCTCCAATCCGTCCCCTCGCCCCCTCCGGTTTACTGTAATCGTCCAAATGGGAGGCAGAGACGGGGCAAGCGAAACAGAAAGGAGGAGACGACAAGGCAAACAGAAAGCATGGGAGAGCAGAGAGGGAGAGAGAGAGAGCACACAAAAAATAAATAAAGAGAAAGAAAAAGAGGGAGAAAAAGAGTCGACGCCTGCTTCCTGGCAGCCTCAGCTGCGAGCACATCTGTGTGTGAAGGGGTTTGAGCAGACCCCCACGTGTTTGCTCAGGTCGCCTGATTGCCTTTCCTTCCTCTTCGCTCTCCCACCAAAGACCCCGCTGTCCTTCCTCTCACTCCAGTCGCCACGGCCAAAAGAGAGAGAAAGGGGGGCTACTCTCTGACAGACGCTGGGAGTGAGAAAAACACGGCTCTCGTGACTCAGTAGTTTTCACACACACGCAAGTTCACACCGAACGTTTGGGACTTCTGAACGTCAAAAACTTGGGACGCCTGCGCGCGTTGTTTCGTCAAACGAAGGGGTGTGAATATCGTGGCTGCATGTACGTAAGCATGAGGGTGCGCGCATATGCATGACTGTGTGTGACTCCGGAGCCCTTCGCTGGAGCCTGCTGTCTGGGCACAATGGTCCAGCCTGGGGCCTTCGCTCCACAAAGAGGCCTTCTCTTAACAACGAGCCATCACAGATAGAGGAGGAGCCTGACCAAAGCATTACCACGCTTTAGGGATCAGAGAGCTTCTCTTGATGCATCTGATACCGCTTATGATTTTAATGACCAACCACTCTTTGTGAAAGGGGAACTTCAGCGTAATAGCCGTATGTACCGTCCCACACAAACATTTTAGAATAACATGCTTGCTTTCGTAAAGAAAAAAAAAAAAATTAGCTCAACATGGAAGCAGACTCATTAGGAGACGCATCCGAAAGTAAGATTGTGCGAGGAGGCAAAAGGCAGCGACTTGTAAAGGTTTTTATAGCAAGTAATCTTTTTACTGCAAGCTTCTCTGTAACGTATTAGGATTTTATCTGATAGGCCAATAACAGTGTTGGTTCAAACAGTGAAGATGAAACATTAAAATTCTGGAAAATGTGAGTCGTTTTTGCATTTAAATAAAACCCAGTGCAACCAGTTGCCTTCAGAAGATGAAGATAATTTGTAAATGAACTTTATCCCCCCGTGTGTAATTTAATCCCAGCATAAATCCAGCTGCTCTGTGAAGGACTCGAAAGGTTTTTAGAGAACAAACAGCACCACGAAGACCAAGTGACACTGCAAGCAGGTCAGGGAAGAAAAATGTTTAAAACAACATCCCAGGCTTTGAACATCTCACAGAGCCCAGTCCACAGCATCGTCTGAAAATGGAGTGAAACCTACCGATAGACTTCCAACCTAAACTGAGATCGAGAGCTTGGAGATTTTAGTCAACTTTTAGTCATGGAGTCCACGAATCTGTCCTTCGTTGAAAAAGTAGCAAAAAGAAACACGTGGAAGAACTTTTGGTCTTCTGTCAGAGGTCTGTATGATTAACACACACTGCACAAAAGCCTGAACCATCACCCTGGTGAGACATGGTGGGAGCTGCCTAGTTATGTGAGGACGCTTTTCTTTTGCAGGGACAGGGAAAGCGGTCAGAGTTGATGGGAAGATGGATGGAGCGAAGCACAGGAAACTCTTGGAAGTATGCCTGTTCGATCCTGCAAAAGACTTGAGACCCGATCGGATGTTCATTTTTCAGCATTACGACCTTTAACAGCCAAAACTACGATGGACTGAATGTATACTCATAAGTCATAATGGCCTTGTCAAAGTTTAGACCTGAATCCAATTGAGAAATTTAGACAGTTTAGACAACACATAAGAATTGTTGCTGATAGGTGTCTCCATTCAAAGCTTGTACCGTCACAACACAAGTATGGACAGAATACAAATACGCTCTACAGTGTTCACTCTTTCCTTTGTTATAATATTGGAAATACATTTATGTATTTACCTTCCAGTTTAAAAATGCGTCCTTCATCGCTTTGCTTTTTGCACATGCAATCACACCAAATCACTTTCAAAAGGTGTGAATACTTTTGCAAAGTGACCCAACTGAAAATCTCAACCTCTTTAAACAAACCATGTGAAATTCCTTCAGTTTTTTTTTCTTTTTTTTGGTCCTCATCTTTGCTCTCCTCTCCACTCAGATTCGTAGGACCTACATTTGTAAGAATTCATAGAGACATACGTTACTTCAGTATTAAACTTTATTTTCTCTTCTTTGTGAGATGGAAAAAAATGATAAAAACGTACAGCTCAGGGACTTTTATTCGTCCAAGACAGGTCAGTGTTTTTCTTTACGTAATAACCATGTAATTAAAATCATACGTTTCCATGTGTGTCCGGTAAAAGTTTAAAGAGTGAAAATAAATTATCGTAGCAATAATTATAACATCAAATATAACAACAATAATAGCAATTAAGCATTTATAAACACTCTATTTACTGTGTTGGGGTGTGTTTTTATTCTTCTTTTTTCTTTTTCCCATAAAACAGTTATGAAAAACAGGTGAGCACTGTGGTGCACAATCCAGCATGTGAAGAGAGCACTGGTTGGTTGTTGCCTTTCAGCAGTTCTGCCTGTAAGACAGCTTCCAGCACCAAGGAGTCCGTCTCTGTGTGTGTGTGCGCATGTGTGTGTGTGATGGCAGCAGTTCTGAACAACAGCGCAGGGATGGACGAGGTGCACGTATCTCGGAGTATGACGGTATGATCATGAGGTGAGAAACAGCGGTTGTTTTCAGGCCCTCTCTGGAGTCTCCTGTTACAGGGTCAGGGAGAGGTGGGTACCAAAGTGACTTAGTAAAAATAAGCAAAACAAAAAAGAATGACAAGCTTCTCCATTCACTCCTCTCCTGTCAGCCCCCCTCGCCTCGGGGGACGGAGGAGGTGGGTGGAACGGACAAACCCCCTCGTCGCATTAGCTCTTCACACAGTCCGCAAAAGTTCGCGACGGCCACCCCCCGTCTCGGCGAGGCCGTGGCCTGACGAGGCCCTCGGTCATTCAGTCCAACTGAAAGCCGCTGCGCTCCGATCAACCGCTGTACAGGACACAAGTCCACCCTTTAGTGTCTGTGGAGATGCGGCGGGTCCTGCGTCCCGTGGGGCGGACAGGGACGACCTCAGTGAGGCTCGGCCCAGACCGGCGACCGATTGGAGTGGTGTGGGTGACCGAATGACGGGTGAATGGGCGTGGGGGTGGGCAGCATGTGTCCCGAGTGGCTGAAGGGCGGAAGGTGACCCATGTGGGTCATGTGGCTGGTGAGGCCCGGTGCGGCTCCAAAGGGCGAGGCCTTGTCCTGCATGCACTTGGAGAGCTCGTCAAAGCCGTCCCCCGCCCGCTTGTTCCTCTTGGACTTGCTGGACATCTTGCGGTTGCGTGTCTGGATGCCTTCCTTCTTCATGGTCAAGGGTCTGTTGACCTGTTGAGGAGCGGGCACATTAGCTCAAGGCACGCCAAACAAAAGCCGCTCTGACAGTGTGAATGCTACATCATTGTGCTTCAAGGTTGTTTTTTGCCTCCCAACTTCGGCCGAAAATGTCAGCCGGAATTTCTCACTTGCCGCCAATTATCATGTACACGGCGTTTCTGTCATGGCAGTTGCCCTTCATGAATCGTACCAGTGTAAAGTAAACCCCATAAATAATGAGCAGCTGCTTTGCATGTCCACTGGCTGAATTCTGGGGCCAGTCAGGGGCGTTTTATCTTAGCTTTTGTCTAATTGTTTGAGCCATACAGAACCTTCCCGGTCAATATGAATTCATGGGGACGAGGACAGGCTGGGTGTGAAAGGAGCAGCCTCAGACAAATCCTCATCAGTGTAACCGACGCCGTTACACTGAATGACAGTCCCACCCGGCAGCCTCTCCGGGGAGTAACGCCCCCCATTGAAACAACGACGGATTAATAAAAAGAGACGACCGGTGTGGGTTCTGCACGACAGGGTGAGCAGGCTCTGCTCGCACACTCCTAAATCGATACACGCTGTCCGCCCACTTAACCGGTTAAGCACCACCTTCGCCTCCCCCCGCAAAACTCCACACTTGGGTGAAAGTCTTTGTGTGTGGGTGTGTGTGTCCACTCTCTAAGCTTACTTACGTTGTGTAGTTTGAAGTAGAGGCCGCAGGCATTACACACCGGGTCTCCGTTCCCGTTGCGCCTCCACAGGGTGGTGGTGGTGGTCTGGCAGTTCGCACAGCAGGTGCCTGCACGTCTCGCAGCAGACTGAGGAGAGCAGACAGAGGGAACGTAAACATTGTAAATAATGCTCCATTATGTCGTTCTGAACAGGTCGGTTTGGGCGCAACACACCTGGGCAGCATGTGGTTAAGACGACAGTGTTCTCGAAAGTGGTTCCAACTTGCAAAATGACTGTAAACCTCTGACCCTGTCGGCTGACTGCGAAAGTGTAAATAGTATCTCTACACATCACCACTGTAAATATATTTTTTATCTATTTGCATGCACTGCTTTCATCTCTTTTGAAGGTGGGTTTTAAACTAATTGCCCCCGTTTACTTTGACTCACGAAGAGGATCCAAGGACCTCACATTTGTTGATTTGTGACCCCGGATGAGGTCCTGACTCCAATTTTAGAAACAGAAAGATGTCTGGTTAAAAACACCACTTTTAACATCGAAATGTGGTTGGAGTTGATCAATCCAACGTCTTTGTTTTGCTAAATTTGGATGGAAGCAACAATGTGAACTAAATTTTATGTTTTCGAGATAACTTTTTGTTTTAAATAAAAATGAAGGAGACACAAATCCTTAAATAACAACAATAAAATAAATAAATACATAAATTACAAATGTTACGTGTTTTGAGGGCATGCTCCAAAACAACCTGTGGTCATCATTTCCCATATAGACACTGCATCAGTTAAGCCATAATATTCTAATTTATTAATATTATATTATTATTATTATTTTAATTATATAATTGAAGTTTCTCCCATTCAAGCCCACTTTTTGTACACACCTTGTCATTTCTTCCTATTGAATTTTGGTCACTTTCATGCTCATGTACCAATTAAACCATTTTAAGCATTTTTGTTGTTACATTAATTTTCATGTATTATGAAGCAACACCTGCATAAAAGTCATTTAAATGTATATAATTTTCTGCGACCTGTATTACAACCAGTTTCCATGTTTGGCGGTTCAGATCCCCCTGCTTTGGGTGCTGATCATGTTTGACACCCCTCGTATTTTTGCGGTGTTCATGCTTTCATATTGACTTTGCGACAACAAGCAGAGATTGAAATTGATTTTCTGCATGAAGTTTACTGCACTGAAATGTTGGTATGTGACCTCAAAAAATACTTATTCCGTCTCTTGGAGTTCCGATTAGTTTGTGAGGTGAGAATGTCAGCGGGCCCAAAAAAGATCTAGAATCACTATTAGTGGAAAATACGACAATTATGAAAATAACATGCAGCATTAAGATTAATATGTTTGTGACGGTCATTCATCTTTATCTCCAGAGAAGCCAACTTATATGTGGTGGCCACATAAAAGGGTACGAAGTGGCTTTTTTTAAGCTATTACATATAAGTTTGATAGGAGGAAATGTCTCCACACATTCTTGCAATGATGTATAAAAATATTTATATATTTTGCTCCGCAAATATCTGCCCGTTTACTCGCTCATTCTAATTTTTCCAGCGTGTCGCTGCAGGTAATTTCTGCGTTGCATTACGTAACCGGTTATTACCGGTTTGTAATGGAGGACCCGGTTGGGTCCCAGTGCGCGCGCACTGATCCTGGAGAAGCTGCGCTACAGGTTGCGTAAGCGGAGCCGGTGCGCTCCCGCATCCATTGCGGATCAATTCTCCACGCATAATGAGAAACATTAAGCGAACACGCACGAACCCCTCCAGTTCTCTTTTTTCTCTTCTCTCTCTCTCTCTCTCTCTCTCTCTCTCTCTCCTCTCTCTCTCTCCTTCTCTTGTCTGTCTCTCTCTCTCTCTCTCTATCTTTTTTTTAATACACGCAGCATTCAGGTTTTTCCCTTTTAAATCAATTTCAGGTGAGTTGGTGGTTCACTAACATCTATGCGCGCTCTTTTTTAAATTCCACAAAATACGCGTTTCTGTTGTTGTTTGTTTTTTTCTATAAACAAATAGAGAACAAAAACAACAACCGCGCATTAACATTTTACCTCTGTCCGCACAGAATGACAAACAGGAGGAGGACCATAAATCCATTTATTTTTCCAATGGCCGCCCCTCTCGGCCCGTCTCTTCACACATAAGCGGCTCCTTCAGTGTTGTGATAATCTCTTTTACAGTATATGTCAGCCGCGGCCGCAGAGAATGCTGCGCGCCGGGTGAAGGCGGAAACAGCCGGGAGCCTGACTTCCTTATCTGGCCCGGCCAGATATCCGGATAGGAAACAACTGGATGCCCCTTTGAACACAACTCTGAAAAACACTTGAGCTGAAAATGCAAAAATGCAGCACGGCCACATGGGCAGTGGAAAATGCGGGCTAATGGAGCTTTCATGGAGAAGGAACAGCGTGGAGGTGATGGAGGCCGAGTGGGGGAAAAATAAATAGAAAAAGAGCCGATCAGAAGTATCTTCAGAGATTGTCTCATGGCGAGACTAATTACCAGCTAATGTTTATGAGAACATTTTGATCAGGACTAGCTTTTGGAATAATCTGATGCAACAACATTGACCTGCTGATGTTATTTGTAGTAGTGATGCTAGTGGTATGGGTAATTTATTAATTTGAGCCAACCATAGCAGTAAAATAAGAGGTGACAGACACGTGATCATTAGTAAACGGTCCTGTTCTCCAGCAGAACATTCGATTCATACCCAACAGGAAGACATTTTGTACCCAATTTCCTTTATCTCCTCTTAGTCTACTGTAAGGAGCCTGACCACTAAATACTGTCATAAATAACATTGTCCATCACCAGGAGGTTGGTTAGTGTTATTTTAGTTTGGTCAGAGTTTAAAATCTGTCATATTTTAATTGAGGTTTTTTTTTTGACCCAAACAAGAATCAGAACCAAAACAAACAGTGTAATGTAAATGTTGCACACTGTAAAATGCAAATAAATTAAGATACACATGAGATTTGATCATTTTCATGACAATTTAGTGCCATAATTCATAGACAAGTAGGAAAGGATGATAAAGCAGCATGTACGTAAGGCACAATGATAGATAGATAGATAGATAGATAGATAGATAGATAGATAGATAGATAGATAGATAGATAGATAGATAGATAGATAGATAGATAGATAGATAGATAGATAGATAGATAGATAGATAGATAGATAGATAGATAGATAGATAGATAGATAGATAGATGTGAGCATCCTCCTCCCACCGCTCCATTGACTCCATCATGGTGTTAACTCAAGCAGTTTGGGCATCAGTATCAGTAACAGTATCAGAAGTACCAGCAATAACGATAGCAGGAACAATGGCAATAGTAGCAGTATTGTAACAGGCCGCGAAGGCGGATCGTCGGGGGGCGAGAGGGACAAACAATTCCAGGAAGATCATAGGGAAAATATAACTTTCCTGGAATTGTGCTGCCGGCATCTGCTTTGTGCTCATATTTGGGTAGCCGGCTCTCGGAGCACACAACTTCGGGGCGTAGAGCAAGAGTCGAGAGACTCACCAGTCTCCGCTTGGGCTTGATGAGCGGTCGGTTCTGGCCGTTCATCTTGTGGTACAGTCCACAGGCGTTGCACAGGTAGTGTCCGGTGCCGTCCCGCCGCCACAGAGGGGTGGACGTGGCGCCGCAGTTCACGCACTCTCGACCCTCTGCATATAGTTCAAGAGGAAGACAAGAGAAGGAAATTTTATATAATTAAAAAGTTCACCTTCTGTCAGAGGTGGCACATGTGGCAGCTGTCCGGCGCTAACGGGCAGCCGTCCCGCGCCGGGTGACCCCAGATGGCACTGTAACATGAAGAGAAAATCCGCCCGGCTTCGGGGACAATGTCCGCATTGGCGTGCAGGTGTAGCAAAGTGTGAGCGGTTGTCACGGACACAAACGGCTCCGTGTAAACCGATCCAGAGGCGGCGAGAGCATGTCCAGAGGTGTCCAACAAGAAGAATGAGACACACCATCAAATTAGAACTACATTATTTATCAACTCAGTGGGCACCCATGAGAGGAAGCATTAGTGCGAGTTGGGGGTATTAAATGTGGCAGACAGTGTCGCAGGGCTTGACGAAAGGCTTGCATGTCACTTGGCTGCTAATAATGACTTTGAGCTGGTTTCAAACCACAAATGCTCATTCTTTGTGGGTAAAAAAGAGAGAGAGAGAGAAAAATCTGCTTTTTTAATCTTCCGTCCATGCCCTCGTCTCTCCCTTACAGGTTTGACTTCAAACAGCCTATTGCTAAACCGACAATTCACTTCAAGAATCCCTATTTTTCCCCAGAGCACCATCTCATTATTCCTGTTATAAAGCCAGCGACACCCAGAGTCCCACCCTTTGCTCCACAATGGAATCTGACCTGAGTACAAAGCTAGGCTCTCCTTTTGAAATGCATCATTCTTAGACCTCCCTTCTCCTTCCTCTTAAGTGTTTCACAAGTCCGGCGACCAGACTGAAGAGGCCCTCATTAAAGCTGCAAATATTCATCAACCATGACTTCTATGTTCTGTTTTATGCAACGCATTGTGTCGAAATAAGAAAAGAAAATGGGAAGGGTGAAGAAGCACCGAGCACAAGAAAGTCAGATGGGGGAAGAGCTCTCGGTTTGAGGTCAGTTCGAAAGGAAGCCGCAGGACTGCAAGGTGTTCGTGCTGACAGCTGAAATGTCATTGTGGCATTTTGTACAACAGTCAATCAACATTACGGGCACCGGGCAGAGAATTTGACAGATAAGAGGTCTTTTTTTTTTTGAATGCCGTACAGCAGATATGTTTGTGTTACTGACTCGGGCACAGACTGACCGGTTTGTTTTAAATGTCACACTATAGCATTTCTCCTGCCACAACAGCTCATATTCACTCCCAATTGTCAGGCGGCCAGCATTTTCCCAGGTGTAGTTTAGAGAGATGACAGCGCTGATAAATTACACAACTGCATCCGGAACAATTTGTTAACAGCAGAGACGCACCGATCGAGCTTCTCCTTTGCTGATGCCTATTGCCAATTTTCTTTGAAATCTGACTTGCCAGTTCTGATGGTTTGTTTTTTTTTTAGTAAAAAATAAAACATAAAACCTGATCTGAAATTTCTTTGATAGAGAAAACAGGATACTGCTAGATTGTGTCCGTTTACGTGTCAAATCTTGCGTCCCTTTAGCCTTTATCTGATTTTTATAAAGCTGAAAATTTTTTTATTAAAATACATATTTTTTTGTTGAGTAGTTTACTGTATTTGCAGAAAACCTTGTTGGTCTTTAGGTTTGATGCACTAAACAAATAGCAACAAAAAAACAAAACAATATTTGACGTTTTGATCACTTATTAAAAACAGATGAAGAAAAAAATCAGCCAGTTCTGATCTCTAGCTCAGTGCAAAGTGAATGTTGCAGGTTTAGGCATTTATGGACTAAAAATTGTAATTTTTAATACATTTAATGAATAGATTTTTTTTTGTATAAATTTTCTTTACTGAACCAGCCAAACATCTATTAGAAACAATCAAGAGAAAATTTACCAATTTCTGGACGACTGATTATCACAAAACTAAAGAGATTTTTCCAACTGCAGAAATGATCGAGTCAGAGATGGAAATTACTAAGGTGGACCTTTTATTTTTTTACTTTTTTATTAGAATTTAATTATGCCATTTATTAAGGAACCTGTAGCACATTTTCTGCATTATATTCATTATTCCTTGGAGTAAAAATAGTGGAAAAGGTCAAAGTTAGAATCAGATTGTCATAACTCAAAGGAATATGAAAAGTTGTCCCACAGTGCATCTCTTTTTTGATGCATGCAACTATTGGCAAAAAATATATAAGATTTGCCAGAATTTGACCTACAAATGAGCGTAGTCATATCTGACTTCTAGCTGACTGGTGTATTAGTAGTTAACAAGCTGCTAACGCTGCAAGGCATTCTTTGTCTGTTAATTCAATGGAAAGCAAGTGAAACAATGTGGGGAAATTACTGACTCATTACAAGAGTTGTTTTTTTTCTATCACTATTTTCACTTGGTTTCCCATTAGTGGAGAGCACACAGAGTTGTACAATTCCCCTAAACCAAAAACATGTAAGTAAAAAAAAAAATTATTAATACCATGAGACTTTTAAGTGCAAGAATGAAAAAAAAAAACAAAACAGCACCGATGATGATTACTCAAGGCTCTGCAAAATGCATTCTCTTCTTCACAGAGAAGCGGGTCCACCACTGTGGACGTACTGGGCCAAGGCCATGCTTAAAAACACAAACAGCAGGACTCTGTCGCCTGGGCTTTGTTAGGACTGTGGAGAGCGGTGGGCGGGGGGGGGGGGGGGGGGGGGGGGGGGGGGGGGGAGGTCGTGATTTGTTCACTTGGAGGTATACAGGATATGGCAGGAGTCAGGGCGTCGTGACTGCTTTATTTTCAAAGAGCAGTAAAAGGCCACGTTTAAAAGGCAAGAAGAACATAGTCTGTGGCACGAAGGAGAAGAAGAAGAAGAAGAAGAGAAGCAGCAATTAGGCGGTTTGTGGTGACGGAGGGTAACCAAAAGAACAGGATGAGTCGCTGCAAAGTTCTGTCAGTTGCGTCTAATAATTGCACAATGATTTGTTCCATTGAAAACACGCAGAGGTATCTGAGATGTTCACGAATAATCGATTAGTTGAACAATTAAAGCGCATCCAAGTTCCTTTTTTTTATCTTAAATCACCGTGATTGGATTGAAAGCTTTCATGCTGAAGTGGATTGCTTCTTGAACTGACCCACACACACACACACACACACACACACACACACACACACACACACACACACACACACACACACACACCATCCTCCCACTCCACCCCCGTTAAAGTTAAGTTGCAAAGAGTGAGACGGAACAAAGATAAGAGGTGTCAGAGAGGAAATGTTGCATAGAAATGAAATTTTTTCTTCTTCTTTTTTCCCCTCTTTTTTTTTTTGACAGAGCGGCAAACAAATGTAAAAAACTGCACAGGGAGGGATTTTAGGTCCAAATCTGAGCTCAGGCAAAAATATGCAAATACCCTCAAGGCAATGCATGCACAATTATATCCGCATGTTTAACAACAACAACAA
The DNA here is from genome assembly GCA_033032245.1 of Poecilia picta. Classification (NCBI taxonomy): domain Eukaryota; kingdom Metazoa; phylum Chordata; class Actinopteri; order Cyprinodontiformes; family Poeciliidae; genus Poecilia; species Poecilia picta. The sequence goes on along the minus strand of CM065357.1, from coordinate 8,367,110 downwards.
CAACAACAACTCTAACATTATTACCGTGCCAGATAAAACACGCATTCGCTCCGTAACAGGAACATAAGTCGTTTTAATTGGCTTAATAATCTGCTAATAATGCGAAGGAGCGAAAACATCAGAGACTCACCTGAGCTCGACCTGGCTTTGCTCTTGCATTTGGGCGTGAAGCTGGAGGAAGACCCGCCGAGCAGGCTGCCCGGGTGGAAGAGGCTGCCGCTGTATTCGTGGGGCGTGGGGAGCGAGTAGGCCGGGTAGGTCGGGATGGGGTGATGCGTGGCCGCGGCCTGGCCGTTCATGGAGGCCAGGCCGCCGCGGAGCGGGCTGCAGCTCTCCATCTTCATGCCGTCCGTCAGCGGCACCTGGTACTTGATCGAGTCCTTCTCGTCCATCCTGGTGGAGGTCGGGGAGGTGGGGCCCGGGTCAGGGGAGACGTCCTTCGGAGGGGTCGGGGGGAAGCTGTAGAGGTGCGGGCTGGAGTGGGACGCCGGGGTGAGCGAGGACACGGAGGCCGTGCCGGCGCCGCTGCTGCACGGGTATCCGGAGCTGGCGGGGTGGAGGCCGGGCTTGCTGAAGTGGCTGACCGCCCATGCGTTGTGGTGGTGCGCGGCGGACAGGGCGGCTTTCCGGGGTCCAGCCAGGGGATGCCGGGGCTGTGGATGAGGTGTGGCCGGCAAACCTGGTTTCCAGTGAGGCGAGCTGAAAATACACGTTTGTTTTTGTTTGTTTTTGGTTTTGGTTTTTTTTTTTACAAAATTATTATTGGATTCTTTGTAATACAATCAGCATATATGTCGCATTTTATTCCACGGCTTTAAGAGCACAACAACCCTGAGGCAAGTTGTAAAAGTTAAAGTTAAAGATCTCACCAGCTAAAGCCTCAAAGTGACTCAAATCCGACATTTAGTTCCAGACGTAAATAAAACGTTCAAGGCCGGTTTTAAATTGTATATCTATTTACTATCTACTTATATAGGCCTCGTTTCACTAAAATGACAACAGGCCCATTGTTGGTAAAACAATAAAGTCCCGCTGATCGCAGATAAAAGCAGCTCCAGGTCTGGACAGCTTCTACAGGCTGGCTATCTTTTCCTCCCCGCTGCAGCTCTCGGACTAAACATTGTTATTAGTAAATTTGCGGTTTTTATTTTATATCCGGGAAGTGCCTCTCTCTCTCTTTCTCTCTTTGCAGAACCCCTGCCCCAACACGGAGGGGTTAAGTGACATACTTCCCTTTCCTCTCGCTGTCATTTGCTAGAAATCCCTTTTATGTCAGTGAATTGGCCCAGAAATGTAAGGAGGAGCTTTTGACAATTTTATCACAATTTTTTAAAAATATATATTATTATTGAATTCATTTTAATGAAATAAATTTTATTATTATTATTATTATTATTATTATTATTATTATTATTATTATTATTTATTATATTGAGTGACACCCATACTACTGTATATAGTTTATTTTTGTGATGATCCCTACGTCCCCATTGCTCTATAAACCCGCCGTGTTTAGAGGTCCTCACCGTGTGCCTGGCTGTACGTCACCCTGGCCCGGGAGTTGGTGTAGTAAGGATTCCCTTGGGAGTCCAAGTGGTTCAGAAACATGTCAACCTCGTCCTGGGGCAGCAAAGGCGCCATCGGCTCCATGTAGTTGTGGCTCAGACTGTGATGATGGGAATCCGGGTGCTGGCCGTTCAGCACCGCGTGATGATGCGCCATCCACCGCGACTGATCCGCCGCCGCGACCTCCATGGCTAGGCTCTCTCTCTCTCTCTGTCTGTCTCTCTCTCTGTCTGTCTCTCTCTCTCTCTCTCTGCCTCTCTCTCTCTCTGTCTCTCTCTCTCTCTGTCTCTCTTCTTTTTCCTGACCCCTAACCCCCCTCCGATTCCGTCTCCTGATCGGTCAGTTCGCTCTCCTCTTTGCAGTGTATAGTTCCCAGCTGTTTGTCGGCTTTAGAAATAGAATCCTTAAATAGCGCCGCGTCCCTCCTTCTCCTTCAGCGATGACCTGCAAAGTGATGAGAGCAAAGCGTTAACTTTTCACCTCTGCATCCCTCCGTCCACGGAAAACAAGGAGCGTCCTGCGTGTTTTATCTACTCGTATCGAGTGATACGTGAAGTGAGCTGAGCTTTAGCGGGTCCTCGCAGCTTTGGCAAAGTAAAGAGCACCGCGTGTGTGTGTGGTGTGTGTGTGTGTGTGTGTGTGGTGTGGTAAAAGATGGTGAAGGAGGTGAGGGTGGACAGAGGAGGAGGAGAAGGAGGAGAGAGAGAGAGAGAGAGGAGGGGAGAGAGAGAGAGGAGAGGAGAGAGAGAGAGAGAGAGAGAGAGGTCTTAAAGCACATCCCGTGTCTGCAAAAAGAAAACGCAACAAAAACAACAAAAAAGAATAAACGCAGGGAAAAGTTCTGTCCGGTTTGCGGCTACCTGTTGAGGTTCCGATCAGCTGACGGCACACACACACACACACACACACACACACACACACACACGCACGCTCTCTCTCTCTCTCTGTCTCTCTCTCTCTGTCTCTCTCTCCACACACACACACACACACATACATACATGCACAACACTCAGGCTGGATGTGCTAAACCTCTTGATCCGTGCAGAGCTCGGGCGCTCATTAATGAGATGTGGCGCAGACTGATGCGGCTGGCGCCAGTAAATTCCCATATCAAGCCTGGACGGGGTGGAGCGTCGCTCTGCGCCAATCACGGAGCGCGCTGCCACAATTGGCTCGTCGCATCCTCGCTCTCTCTTCTCCCTGCTTTTAAATTTCTCTATTTCTCCTCAACCCCCACAAAACTAAACGACTTATCAATCAGCAGCCCACTTTATGTTGTCTCTCTCTCTCTCTCTCTCTCTCTCTCTCTCTCTCTCTCTCTCTCTCTCTCTCTCTCTCTCTCGTCAGAAGCTCAAACGGAGTGAACTTTTTTTTTAAAAAAAATAACCAATAAGCGTTTTTAAGAGCTTAAAGACAGACGTCAAACGTAGGGAGGAAATTCTGCTTGTACAGTATTATTATGATTTCAAATAAAAAGAACAATTCCCTTTTCCTGCATTAAGCAGACGAGAGGACAGAGACCTTGTTTTACTCGTTACCTATCCGGATGCAAGATGCGATGAATTGGGTGTGTTGTAGCTCTCTAATCATAATCATAATAATAAGTAAGTGCTATTGTTTGTATAGGGGTGTTATGTAAATAAACAGCTATTTTAGCACCTCTTAAACCAACAGAGGAGGAGTGAATTTATGACCCCCTTAAACCGGGTTTCTTTGCATTGTGCGGGCAGCGGCCTAATTGTCTTTAATTAGGAGCGGGACATTCCTCCTGAGAAGACCGGGTTGGGCCAGACGGAGCCACTCTGCATATGCGCCGCAGGGCGCCGCAGAAGACGTGCGCGAGGCCTCACCTGCGCGAGGACTCCAAACTACTCAGAACTAATAAAAAAAAAAAAAAAAATGGCGATTTACGTTAACCCGGATAGACGTGTTTAGCTTCTTTTTCTTTCTCCGGTTCGATAAAACTTGAAATGCGCAACATGCGGTTGTTTGCTCGCGACTATGGTTGACACGTACAACAAAAAAAAAAAAAAAAAGAAAAAAAAAACATGGAGGTTGCCCGGGGCATTTACTATCCGACACACAGACGCCTTGATCTGACGTCAGAAAATGTTCAGTGGACTGAGTGACGTGAGACTTTAGGTACCTGTGGACATTCTGGCAGGTAGAAGTCCCTCCATTAAACGACGCCTCTGTTCAGGTCATTAGAGCGGCCATCATACACTCCTGGTTCATTGTGTGTGTGTGTACGTGTGTGTGTCAATCAGCAGTCATTAAATCACTGGCATGTTGCCAGGGGCAAGGGGCCGATGAGGTTGGCCCCTTTGAGCATGTTAGCTCTTAAAATCAACAAATTAGTCTGGGTGTGTGCAATGGCAGCAATAGAAGGAAGATTACACTATAAAAAAGAATTTTCTAGGGTATTAAATATTAATTATTAGAATTTTAGTTGAGCATAAGTTTTTGTTCAATAATGGTTGAATAACATCAGTTTATTTTTGTAACTCTTAAAGCTTTAAAATGACTTTAACTTAAAGGTAAACCACATTCTGACTTGCACTACAATCAGTTTTGGTGCCATAACAAACAAGATTCGTTTACATATAAATTATAATGGGTTCATAGTTTCACAACTATAAGGTTTTTTTTTTCCATATCTATGTCAAAATAGAGTTTTTAATAATACATTGCTTGCCCTTTTGAGTGTTGATCATTTGTTTGTTTTGTACCCAATGTTTCAGGTAAGAACTCACAACACCTGGATGTTTCGTACCAACCCAGTGGACGTTTTTCTACCTGTTAGAGAAGTAGCTTCAAAAGCTGGGGTCGAGGCCCCACTTGAAGTCACAAAAACATAACTTTGGGGTCAGGAGATACTCTTACGAAATACCAAAAATGGCAATTAGAGAGTATATGGATATTAGAAATGTTGTAAAGATGAAGAACAGGACAAACATGGTGGTTAATGACAGCTGTTGATGCTTATTGTTTTATTGTATTTTATGACCATCTTGGTAAAAATGCCTTTATGTTCAAACAAGAGATGGGGTCATGATCTCCTTACATTTTTATTTTGCTTGAAATTTGGGGAATCACTGTGTCAGAGGACTTCCTGTTCTTACATTTAATATACCATATAGTTCCTATCTGCTTGTCTAAATCTTGAAATTTAAATTTTAAAATGGTAAAATATGAGAATGAAGATAGAGTATTTTCTCAAGAATGTTTCTGTGTCAAAGCAAGAACATAGGTTTTTATATAGCTAGCAAGCCTTGGCTTGTTTTGTATTGTCGATAAATTAGCTAAACTAGTTAAACTCGCTGCAGCTTTCTAACAAGCTGAGCTGAAGTAATAATCTTGGCATGATCGCTTTTGCTTTTGATGTCAGGACTCCTTACAGTTACACTAATGTTTTACAACTTAATCTTAAACCACTTATCTGTTTCTTTTTAAGATGGGAGAACAAACCAAAGGAGAAAAATGAACAAAATAATTAGTAGAAATGTAGCAAATTTAACCTAGCAAGTTGGAATTGTTGTTTGGAGTTTGACTCAATGTGTTTTTGTTTAAAAGACATTTAAAAAATGTACCCAAAAATATATCCAATTCAAATGTTTCCATCAGCATTATCAGTTTAATCCAACAGTCTCTGTTTCATCAGTCTATGGTAACTTGTATTACAGAATAGGGAGGAAAATAAAGGGGGCAAAATTAGGCAGGTGTGAGTATAAGAACATTCTTACCCTCATATTCTGTCCTGTAGCTGAATGTATTTCATAGATTATCAGTTATCAGTCAGTCAGTCAATCAGTAAAGCATTGCTTACAGGAATTTAACGTCCCTGAGTTTAGGCTAATCGCTGAGCCTGTAGGATCTAATGGCTCGCCTCAGTTTGAGCCTGGATCCTGAGTGGCTGCTGATTCTGTTGGTCTTGCGGTTTTGCAGTGAAAGGACACTTTATATGGATACTGTAAGGTGTCACCGAGCCAAGTGGTCAGCCTGTGTTGTCTAGGCTGCGTTAAACACCGCAGGCTCAGGCTCAGGAGAGCGGCTGCCGCATGCCCATTGTTGTTTGTGTGTTTGCCAAATGGATTACTCAGCAGGATTTAGCTCTCTGTAATTCATACCTTCATTAATCCCATTTGTATATGCACCCCAACAAAAGATGGGGGAGTGTGTCGGAGGTGAGGGTGTGGAGTGAGTGGAGGGGAGGGACACGCTGCTGCTTTCCGTCTCTCTCAAGGACACGGCATTATTGTTTTCACCCAAGGATGCTACCCTGTCCAACGCCTTCGCCGGAGGACACTTCCTCCTCATAACGCCTCCTGCACAAGCGGCGGCGAGGGGGATTCCGCGGAGGCCGCGTCGCCGTGCAGCCGCAGCGGCTAATGAACAACAAGATTATCATTCCGATCCACAGCGTTATTAAATGGGATTGGCTTTATCTACCTGTTTGTTCCCATTGGGCACGGCCATCCATCATTATCCGGACTGGAGGTGTGTGTGACTGCAGCGCCCGGCTCTGCGTGCTGCTTGGAGAGGTGTGTGTGTATGTGTGTGTGTGTGTGTGTGTATCTTTATGTGAAGACCCACAGTGGGGCTTGTGAAGATAAGCAGAGGCAGAGAGAAGAGAATGACACAAACCAGCTGAAGCATTATTGTCTCCTTTACTCACGGCTAATTAGATTGAGCCAGGGCGCTGGGGAGGGCTTTATAGACACAAGCACCCAGACACAAGGCCATAAAACCGTTATGAGAGGGGGCCTGGATGCTGCTTGGAGGGCACCACTCCACTCCCTTTTTCAAGAATGAGCAAAACAATAAACAACATTTCGGAGAAAGCAAAGGTCGCGGAGGGTGCAGAAAAGAAAGCGCAGAAAAGTTCTGCAACAATTTTTTTTGCAAAACGTTCTATACAATGCAGGATGTTTCACTGGTCACCGGTGAAGTCAGGGATGCCTCCAGAGAGTTTTCAAAAGGAGTGACTATATTATTATTATATTATTATTATTATTATTATTATTATTATTATTATTATTATTATTATTATTATGCTGTTGCCATTTGGAGGTTATACATATGTAAAAATACTCCGTTATAGTTAAGGATTTGCCTGCTTACAGATTCAATCTTTGATTTCCTACCTTAGAAACCACAGACATGATAAACTGTTCATATTTTTGCTTTTTGCAACAATCTGTATTTAATGAACAAAGAAAGCAATATATCTCCTCACCTTGGTTTTTGTATACACTTCTAAATCTATACTCATAAAAAATATTGTACTTATAAGATTGCATGGATCAGGGCTGTAATGTACCAATTTACAGTGGTGGCCTTTTGCGCCCCTCACACCTCCCTTGGTGGCGCCATTGCATGTTGCTTGAATAATATACACAAATCAGCCATCAGGTATTTGAAAAGGGTATAACAAGGTGTCAGTCTTCGCATGTGTGTGGTGTGTGTGTGTGTGTGTGTGTGTGTGTGTGTGTGTGTGTGTGTGTGTGTGTGTGTGTGTGTGTGTGTGTGTGTGTGTGTGCGCGCGCGCTCCTTGCTCCATGCATGCCTGCGGAGACCCCCAGCCCGCCCCCTGCCTCGGCTCCACCATTGTACGGGTGTGATTGCTCTGTCTGCTGATGAAAGAGGACCGCCGCAGTCATTATGCGTTTCAAATGCGTGACAATTGAATACTTATGTCGCCGCTAATACAATGCTGATGACACACTAACTGGACCATTTTCGCGATCGAGGGGGTTTGTTCCAGGAGCGCAGCACCTTCTCGCTTCCCGCAGGCGACGCGGGGCGCGCCGCATCAAAAAAGAAAATAGCGCCGTTATTGGCCGCATGTGCTGCACGATAATACAGCGAAATATTAGAAAGTGCGCGCTCCGGCCAGGCGCGTCATTGTTGCGGTGAGCGGAGTTAGCAGTTGGGTCATATTTACAATTTCAAGTGCATTTTTTTTTCTTATTTTGTTAAATTGTATTGCTTGCATTTATTAAAAACGCCAAATGCGAAGAAGAGAAAGATGCAGTCCCTTCTTTCCCTTCATTGTCTAAAATAAAAAATTGATTTTAATGTACTTGTCAGTAAGTGTTGGAATTTTTACGACAGTAGGTCTTAAGGGTAAATTTATTTAAAAAGAAATAATAATAAAAAAACATGCAACCTGCCAACCTAATTCATTACAGTTATTTGTTTCTCCTTTATAAATAATTATCACCAAACTTTATCTTTAGTTATCATTATTATTATTATTATTATTTACTCCTTTTAATTGTTGAAAACGCAGCCTTGCGGTGTTAAAACACATCTCTTACCTTTTCCACTGGTAAGAGAGAAAACGTGGAGCTGCTGTTTTGAAGTCACAGCGCGTCCAGTGAAAGCGGCTCCTTCTGGTTCACTCTCCAAAAAATAATAACGCTGAGAGTAAAAAAAAAAAAAAATAATAATGATAAATTTAAAAAAAAAAAAAAGAGAGAGAGAGAAGTGTCCACACCTGTCCGGTTGGTTGAGGGAATTTAATGAAGTTATCGGTCTCCGAACAGGCTGTAGGATCCGCCGGGCAGAGAGCGGTGCTGCGCTCTGACTCTCCTCCTGTCTGCTCTCTCAGCCTCTCTGTGCTCAGAGCTGAAAACTTGTGTGGCTGGATGAGAGAGAGAGACTACGGGCTCACAACCCGACGTAATGGCACGTCAGCCAGCCAGCGGCTTGTCTTCCGGGTCCCGGTTAAATACAGACAGTGACAGCGGATGGTTATACCTGATCCATGAGAGGAGAGCCAACAGAGTCACATCGATTCACAATGAAGAATCCTGCTTTTTTTTTTTTCTTTTTTCTTTTTCCCGTACATGCGCACTAGTTGTCATCCTACCTTTGACTTTAGAGGAAATCGTGTGTTTAAGATGACGAATAAATGTAAATGTAAACTGAGTTTGTACCGTGTAGAACACAGCACCATCACGATGCCACTACACTGTTAAAACGGTTAGAATTTGATCTAATGGATCGATGCAACAATGTCCATCTAATTTATTACAGTCGTGTCAAATTCTGTGTAGTTATTCAGATCATTTTTTTTGTTTTTCCTGACTGACGGTCAGGGCATGAAATGTTACTGAAACAGTGGTAAACTTTGAAAATCTGTTCTAACAAGATGGCATTTAAATGACTGTTTTTCACAACCACAGCTATGTGCTACGGCACATCTGGCTAAAGTTGCTTACTTGCTTTCTTCCTCAAACGGAGAAATATCATTAACGATAAGTCTTATGATGACTCTTAGCCTTTACCAAGTTGTTTTACTTAAAAAAAAACAACATAAACATAAGAGTCTCACCATTCTTTGCTGGATGCCTTACAACTCACTGAAGCCAGGTCTTAAGTTAAATGTTAATTAAAATGTTCAGGATGATTTTCTTATCAAAATAAAGAAGCCAATGTTAGATTTTAACCTATTATTGATTATTAGGATTGAATAAAATGCTGATAATTTTACTGACTAGTATTCATCACTCTCCAAAGCTCCTTTTTATAGTGTGTGACTTGTTTGTACAAAGGCCTGTCAGAGACAATACCCCTTTAAAATCTCATTAAGCTAAAGGAAGCTACAAGGAAACCATAATGGCTGAACAACTATTACATGATGCGTAAATTATTTGGCACACTTTTAAAAATTGTTTTTATTGCAGCTGCAGAAATAGATTATTTAAATAAAAAAAAAAAACGATTGTGCCACCCAGCAGTCGTTCATTAGGCCCTCTAGCTAGTTATTCTTTACACTATAAAAATGTACTTCTGAGGTATTAAATATGAGGCAATTAACTGTTTGTTGTACATTTTTATAACTCATAGTTTCCTATGCTTTTTTAATAGGCTATATTTAATTGATGAAAGCAATCGTCAATGTGCTTGAGAAAGTTCAGGAAGTCTCCGTTTGTATTGTGCTTTAGCTAAACCAGACTAGCTACAGCTAGTCTAGCTTCTTACCCATGGGAAAGTCATTTGCTGTTGTTACAGTTTCAGCAACATTTTTGCGACAAAATCAATCCACGTTTCTTTTGAACACGGGATTTCAATTAGGAAAGTTTTGCTAACAATTAACTGAATGTTGCCCATTTCTCTTATATATCTTAAACTGGCATATTTCTACCCAGAAATAGTGGTTGAAATCGACCTAAATAAAAGACATGCTAACTATTGCACCGGTTCTGTAGGTTGAATTCTCACTGGTCGCTTTATCCGCGTATGTTTGATCTCATTTCTCAGTTTGACGGTCACCCAAATTGAGAGAACTCTGACAGCTCCCTGCGCCTTAATTAACTCACTGAGATTTGGCTCTGTGTGGTTTCAGCCTCTGCCTCCCCCACAAAACCCCTCCGACCCACTTTGTTCAATGTGTTAAAGGAGAAAAATGCGCCCCGCTCCTTCCCTCCCTCCCACCTCACCCCTCTCCTTTTGGTGCTTTGCGCCCCCCAAACACAGCAGAAGAGCAGCAGCAAACTTTGTAAAACATGCAAAGCTCCTAAAATCTCCTGCACGCGACCTGGACTCGTGCGCGGCGCCGCAGCCAGGCAGGTGCAAGAGGCGCGAGGGCCTCTGTTACTCGGGCCTCGCGCTCCCCAGAGTGCACACGCGCACAAAAAGGAGACGATTTACAATAAAAAAGAAGAAAGGAAGAAAAGAAAAAAAAAAGTGGAGCCTGCCGGAATCACCGTGAAATGCTTAAAAGCAGCAGAGCGAAGATGTGACTTACTAATAGATTTTTGTTTAGTGTAAATATAACACACACAATTCATCATCACAATCATGAAATTCACTTATAAAAGTTAAAGATGTGGGCTAGGTGTGATGTCGTTTATAGTTTATGGTGACCCGCGGGAATCCGATTTATTTGTTTATGTCCTTTTTTTTCTTTCTTTCTTTCTTTCCCTGAATTCAACATGAATCTAATTATCCCGGAAGCAATAGTTCAGTTTAGCGTTGATGCCTCTAACATTACCACCTTAATTAGAATCTTATTAGATTGAAAATACAACTGTGGGCTCTTTGTGGTCTGACTTTTAGGCAGCAAATATCAACGACGCCTGCCTCAGATTATATTTAAAAGAAAAAAAATTTGTGCAAACTTTTTACATCAGCAAAAACATTATTATTATTATTATTATTATTATTATTATTATTATTATTATTATTATTATTATATTTTAAGGATTAATTTGAGTGCTTCTTGTAGTGTGCATGCGCGCACGGTGTTTATATATTATTTATATATATTATATGCACACCGCATTATGGATGCCGGGGCCCTTCTCCTTCTGATTATTACCAGGGGTAATATTTCATCGGCACCACGCAATCTTTGTTCTCCGTGAAGATAATAAATGGCCTAATCGTTATCAGCAAACTGCTGGGGGTTGTCAGCGCCGACCGAGGCTGGAAGCAGGGTCCAAAGTGCTGCTGAATAAATTGGTGTTCCTTATCTCTCCCTCCCAGATTATCGCCGCCTTTTCAAACTCGCACAACAAATACATTCAATGCATCTAATGCATCATTTGGTGGAGGGGGGCTGGTGGGGTGTGGGGGTGGGGGGGGGGGGAGAGATGCCGCAGGTTGATCAGACAGATAGGCGTGTAAGGAAAGAGACATATTTGCACGTTTTTTTTTCCTTTCTTTTTTTTTTTTACACCAATAGACTCTACTTGGCGTCACACGGGGAGTTTATTGGCCAGACGCACTTTGCACATCAATACAATATTAACCACGCGTCACTATAATGCGAAGCCTATCTGCCTGATTGATCTTATTTAGGTTAGATGAAGTTCTTTGATTTCTTCAGGTCACCTTTTGGGATGCTTATTGTGTTGCTAGGCAATATATGATGACGCCTTGTTAATTTGGCCTGTAATGATTTATAAACTTTTCATTTATCCAACACCGAGGTGTGGCGGGGGGAGAGGGGGAGGGGGGGGGGGGCAGATAACATGATAAGGCCTAATTTCCTAGTTGATTCCTCACTAATAAACACATCTAATTATGATAGCACCACCTTCACCTCCACCACAGGACGGAGGCGTTATTAACAAGCACCAGCCCTGTTATCTGAAGGCCAAATTAACCTGACTTTTTCTTTTATTTTTCTCTCTTTCTTTCTTGGTATCTTTCTAACAAACTGCAGTGGCATTTTGTGCCAATTTCAGCTCGCATTTAAATCATATCAGACCTTTTAAAAAAATTATAATTGATGTCAGGTGAGTGAGTTTTCATTTTTAAAGGAATAATGACAAAACCCCATTGACGTACGGGGGCTGCGAACCTTTTTCTTTGCTATTCTGAATTTAAAGCTAAAGAAACAAAAATGAGGGGATAAAATAAGCATTTCCGGGTTTATAAGATGTGATTCAGCATATTTGAGCGACACTTTTAGAAGAAAAAAAAGAAGGGGGGAAATAAAACACGAAAATATTTTTCCAAGAGACACACACACACACACACACACACACACGCTTCTCTTTTAATACCGCCGCATCTCCACCGGCTCCGGTGCTCTGATGGTCTCCTAGACAACCGAGATAACGGGCCTGCAGTTTTCCATATCGGTCCCGGAGTCTATTATAGCTCGGGATTAGCTCTCTTTCCGAAAAGGTCATACGCAAAGTCACCAAACCTGCTCTTTCCCTCCGCCATATGGGGCCCCCGGTGTCAGGGCGCATTCATAAGCATGCCTGTGCCATTTTCATTTCATGCCATTAGACTAATAGCCCCGAAAACATTTCCCGGCTATCACACAAAGTCGAGCACGTAGAAACGAGGAGGCTCGGAAAGGTAGGAACCTTTGGGATTGAAGCTGCGAGACTCGAGTTGCAGGGGGAAGGGAATGCGCTGTTATGTAGCGACACCTGGCGAGAAAGACATGAACTTCAGCTGCGGGCCTCGGTCAGGAGACGTTACTACGTGACTGAACTGACTGACTCGTTTTTTGAGATATGGTACGTAGAAAAATATTTGTACGCAAACCTTTCGTTGGGACTCGATGTGGTGGACCAACACAAGTAGTAATCCTGCAGTGAAAGGAAAGGGACTCATCATTTTCAAAGTATTATATGAATACATTTCTGAAAAGTTTGCTGAGTGGACAATACCGCTGCCACCAACTTTGCACTTCAGAATTCTGAAATGCTTGTTCAGGCTTCATTTCACATCAGCTCCAGCTGGACCATTTGGATGGAAATTATCTGGGAAATTTGAATTCAAAGTCCATCCATCCATCCATCCATCCATTTTCCTACACCCTTGTCCCTTAATGGGGTCGGGAGGTGCTGGTGCCTATCTCCAGCTGGCGTTCCGGGCGAGAGGCGGGGTACGCCCTGGACAGGTCGCCAGTCTGTCGCAGGGCAACACAGAGACACACACAGGACAAACAACCATGCGCACACACACACCTAGGGGCAATTTAGACAGACCAATTAACCTGACAGTCATGTTTTTGGACTGTGGGAGGAAACCGGAGTACCCGGGAGAAAACCCACCATGCACAGGGAGAACATGCAAACTCCATGCAGAAAGGCTGGGGCCGGGAATCGAACCCAGAACCTTCTTGCTGCAAGGCAACAGCTCTACCAACTGCGCCACTGTGCAGCTTGAATTCAAAGTCTTGTAACAGATATTGAATTGTTCTTAAGTCTGGACTTTGACTAGGTCATTCTAAGATGTTAATGTGCTTCAATCTAAACTGGAGAACTGTAGCTTTGGCGTTATGTTTGGATTTGTTGTCTTGCTGAAAGGTGAACCTCCACTCTGCTTTCTAGCCGTTTGCCTCTCCATCCTCCCTGCTGAACAGAAAACCGGCTTCATCTGCCGCCATCTTATGTGAGATGGTGTTTTCAGGGTGTAGTGCTGCTTTAAAGTTTATTCATGCATACGTTTAAATGAAGGCCAACAACAATGGTCTCATTTGACAGGACGGCCGTCTGCCAGATGTTTTCTGTGGCCCACTGCAAACAGGACTTCTGACTTCTTTGAACAGCATTGTTCTCTTCCCTCCACTTTCCCATAAAGGCCAGATATCTGGAGTGCACAACCTTTAAAGATAGTTCAGGAACCTTCTGTGAATTCTTAAGGATTTTTTTCCTTTACACCGTTTGAACTCTGAGCTTTAAGATCAGTCATACTCGGATTATTCTCAGAGATTATTAATAAAGATGTATCCATCTGTCCCCATACAACTGCCATTGGTACTTTCTCAATTTCACTGTTCCTCATCTTTTTTAAAGGTTTTTTTTTGGCTGTAGTGGCCTTTATTGGAAAGTGCTAAGACAGGAAAGTGGTAAAAAGAGAGAGAGTGTAGACATGCGGCAAAGGTCACCAGGCCAGGAATCAAACCTGCAACAGCCGTGGAGAGGACTAAAGCCTCCTTATGTGGGTTGTGCTTAACCACCACAGCACCCCCCGATGTTTATCATATTTTTTGCTGAACAACCAGATTCCATAACTGTTTCATCCATCGTGTTATGAAACTGCTAAACTCCCACTAATCTTTTTTTATGTGAAATGTCATATGTATTGTTCATTTTATGGAATAAATAAGATGTCATCATGGTGGCGCAGATGGTAGTAGCACTGCTACCTTACAGCTAAAAGGTCCAGGGTTTGAATCCCCATCTTTCTGCAGAGTTTGCATTGTCATCAGGTACTCTAACTTCCTCCCACAGTCCAAAAACTTGACTGTTAGATTTTATGGCCTCTCTAAATTGTCCTTGTGGGTAGTACTGTAGTTTGCCTCTAATCAAATGACCCTGGAGTTTGGCAACACCTGTGAGGATTAGTGGGTATTGACAACAGATGGATAGAATAAAACTAGCTACAAAGGCTACTGTTTTTACTCAGCTAGAAAAGGCAGTTTTGTGTTGATAGCTGATTTCACTTTTCTGATTCTGTCTTACCACTCAGATTCACATTACCTGGTTCTATTCACAGATTCAGGTCTTCCTATTGCTGACTTGCTCTGCTTCTATTCCTACCCAAACTTTCTCTGTTTGTTTTATTCTCCCTTGGAATGTGATTTTTTTCTTGTCTTATTTTGTTTGTTTAACCGTCCAGACTGCAATGTAAAAATTGCGAATGGGAGATTTGAGTTTTTCACCTTGATTTCTTCCTGATTTGCAATAAATGCGAGTGGATATTTCCAATGAACTCAGTAACAAAGAAACTGGATGAAGAGGGAGGGAGGAGGAGGGCGCACAGCTGGAATGTTCCAGCTGGGATTCCCGGTGGCTGGACAGGAAGTTTGACGAGTCTTGACAGGAAGTGTGTTCTCATGGAGCGCCAGCTTCGGGTGGAGGGAGAAAGGGAGAGATGTTTCCTGTTCACCCCACCTACCCACGTTCAGAAGCCTCTCTAAGCGTGACCCAATCTTTAATCCATGCTTGTTTCACTTCACACCCAACAAGACCATGATACTGTTCTGCATGCGGCAGGATTGCAAATGTATCTCATCAAGGAATGCTATCAGTGGACGGTGGTTAGCCAACAGAGTAAATCATGCACAGGGGGTAGGATTTTGTCACAGGATGCAGATGTCACCACATGAAGTGAAACTTCCTGCCCATCAAAGTAGTCAGTGCCTGTTTAATGGACTCACCATCTGCAGCCCGCAACAGAAAGTCGCTATAGCTTCATAGAAATACGCCCAGAAAGTCTAAGAAGGAGAGATGGTGGAGGGAAAGAGGAAAAGGCAAGTGAAGAGGGGAGTGGGGGTATTGTAGGCAGAGATGTGATGGAGCGATATGTGGATTGCAGGAGGAAAAATCTCTTTGTCTCTCCTGAGCTGAGTGGACAATCAAAGTTTCCTATCAGCTCTGGAGTAGGGGAAATTGGCTGCCCTGGAAAGGAGAGGGCCACTCTCACAGCCAATGGGAAGTGCCCCTGTCACTCTAATCAGGTCCGATAGAGAAAGTAGGAAGCGAGCACGGGCGTGTGTCTGTTTCAACACAGAGCAGCCTTGTTTCACTCCGTCTTCGCGTGATCCAGGATGATACAAAGTCTGGCGTGGCGTTAGAGACCTTCATCTGTGGCTTATCCTCCGTGCCGAGGGACCGTGTGAGAGCCACTCGGCGCATGTTTGGCAAAACGTGCTCCGAGAGGCATGACCGTCGATGCTTTGATGGGGCGCCATGTGGCAGAGATTAGTGGGCCTTAGTGGGAGCTGTGGACAGTTTCACACAAGGGCAGCTAGGGGAGAGGATTACTGTCTCATCAATACAAATCCATACAGAGAGAGTGGTTGACATCAGTATGCACGCTGACAGAGACAAGAGGCTTTGAGGGGAAAGTGCATGGTGCAGTAACATCCGCACAGGAGGAATACGTCTGTAGACTTGGGGTTGGTTCACCCAAGCCTTACTTTTGACCCCCCCCCCACCCATTCATGTCCTTACCTTCTCTGTGCCAGACAAGAATGTGTCTCTCTACACCCACAAACCCAATCCTCCGTTTGAAGTTCCATCTCCATCTCCGCGCTCACCGGGGCCATCCTCTCCCCTTCCTCTCTCCTGTCGGACCGTCTCGTCTGTCAGCCCCTGCTCCTCCCCTCCTCCTGCAGCTGCGCCGAGGGTCACAGACGCCTTCATTGTCCTCCTCTTCCTCGCCCTCGCGCTTCTGCACCCGGCCGCATCACACCTGCCACCTGCACAAGGCTGCCGAGCCGCGGAGGCTTTCATCCACTCCTCACCCTCACCCTCGCCCTTCAGAGCCTCTCATCCCCCTCGTCCCGGCACCCTGTCACTGAGGAATGGCCGGTTGCAGAAGGCCGCGGTGGGTTCGGGGCAAACAGGGCCGCCGTTGTGATGGTGTGCACTTTGAGCGTAGCCAGAGGGAATCAGTGCAGGTGAGGAAGGTTTTTTTTTTTTTTTTTTGTATGTGTGTGTGTGTTCAGATTGAACTCGTATTTCTTCTTTTTTTTCATGACGTGCGTTCATGGCAGAGGAGTAGGATTGGGGGAATTGAATGAATTTATATTGTGAAGAATGCAGACCTGAGAGTGGGCGCATAATAACATGCTGACAGTCAGGGTGGTGGCTCTGTCTCAGTGATTTATGAGAGTGTGCTGTGAAGGGTCTTCTAAGCAGGATATTGTTCCCTGACTGGTGACTTCTGCCTCTCTCTTTGTGTGTGTCGGTGTGTGATTGTGTGTGTGTCTACCATAGAGCAAGAAAGATTAAGAGGAAGAGCATCTCAGGTGAGCCCCGAATGTAATCAATCACCACCGCGTCACTGGGCCCAGAAGTTGTGTGGCGCACACTCACCTGATGTCTAGTTTAAACCCTGTCCATATTTTCTTTTTCATTTTGCATATTCATGATTTCTAGCAGATAAAAGGCAAAACACAGGCTGCATCAACACCATGTTTCAGGAAAGGAAGATAATAATCAAGCCCGTGCCTGAGGGGGATCATGAGCAGCTCAACCACATGGCCCAAACCAGTCCCAAACACGCCCAGCACAAACCCAGCATCCACCTCAGACTCGCACACACGCTCGGTTGGCCACATCAGGATACAGTGCTGCACACGAATTCCGGTTTAAACTGTATTCTGCTCAGTTTACAGCAACAGATAAACCGCAGTGCTTGTGCGACCGGTAATCATATCCTGGGCTAAGAACTGAAAGGACTGCAAGGCCTCCAGTCAGCCACAACATGACAGTGGCCTGTCAGGGATGCAGGGAGCCATCTGAGGTGGCTTCAGCAAAGTAGCACAACCCCGAAATACTCCCCGACATTCAGCCGGGTCTCTTTATGGTGCAGGTGCTTTTCATTTTCTATTTTTATTAACCCCATTAACTCTGATGTCCTTAAATAGGACCTAGTGAGCATTTGCCTTCATATGTTACCTGATTGTCCACTCCCTTTACTCTCAGTATAAATGCAGAGATTTGTCAGTGAACATTAGAAAACAAACAGCATCATGAACACCAAGGAACACAGCAGACATGTCAGGTTGAGGGAATGTGTCAAGCAGGATTATGTTACAAAACAATATCCCAAGATTTAAACAGCTTTTCCATCCGTCAGTTGTCTAGGGTCACAAAGAAGCTGGTACCCATCTCCAGCGGTCACGCGTGACCGCTGGAGATATTGGAGGCACCCTAGGCCAGTCGCCAGTCCATCACAGACTACACAGGACAAACAACATGGGACAGTCATGTTCGGGGCAAATAGAGCCCAGGCTGGTATCAAAGCCAGGACCTTAAGGAAACAGTGCTACCCACTGAGCCACCATGCAGCTACTTTCTGTTGGTTTGTTTTATAAAATATCATTAGAATGAGAAAAGGTTTGTGGTTGTAATGTGACAACAGAGCTTTTAAGGTTATGCATACTTTTAGCACATAAGATAGCTTTCATCTTCCCCACAGTCCTTTCTTTTTTATGTTTGTTTTAGATGTTTTGACTTTGGTCGATCCATTTTCATTTTGCATCTCATTTAACTAGTTTTGTTTTTTTGACTGTATTTTCTTTTGGTTGTTTCACATTTGTCTTGGTTAAATTACGTCAGACGGGTCAGTTTCTATTGTATTTTTGCAGGACTTTTTAGTACCGTTATGCATCATAATGGTGTTGTTACAGTATAAATGGTCCCCTAAGTCATGAGGCACCATTTCCATGTCTGCAACCTTTAAGGATGTTGGAGACATGGAATGTGAAGGTGGCAAGTTGTCATTCTCTCTCAGACCTGAACTTTTCTTAATAAATTGACCAATCTATCTTACAGACATTTGACTATGTCATGCTAGAGAGCAGATGTGATCCAAACAGCTTGTGAAAGTAGAAGTCATTTCTGACTCAGAGAAAGCTCCACTCCAGTCCAAAGACACAAACAAAAATTCCATTGTGTGACCTTTTGCCACCACTAAGCGTCTGTGCTGACGGACATTGTCTGTGGTTTCTCACCGCCGTGTTTTGAGAATGATTATTGTACAGCGCACACAATGCGTGAGCGCCATCATTGTGAGAGAAGCCAGGCTGTTATTATGGAGCAGGAAATGACCTGTTGGGACCCCTGGTGACCTTGGAGGGAAAGCTTTGACCTTCAGCTGACCCTCTTTGCACTTGTCCTCACCCCAGACTTTTTTTACCAAACTATTTGGTGGGGTTGGAGTTTGAAAGTTGCAGGAACTTCACCATGACAGCCAGAAGCCGCCACGAAAATGTGGATTCATCTTTTCTGAAGCTGTTAAAGAAAAAAAAATGAAACTGACATTTTTAAAGATGGTTTTTAGCTTTTCAAAAAGGCGGTTCTTTGCACCAGAATGCCCTCTTGTGGAGAATGAAGGGTGCTGTGTTTCTAGAAAGAATAAAAAAGGCTGACAAAGGTGAGTTTCTCCAAACTTTATTTCCAAATTTAACTGAGATCCATATCAATGCCCCCTTTCCAAAATAAAAGCTTCCATGTCTTGTCTTCCACACAATCTAATCTCCTTTAGTCTTTAATCTCGAAGAGTCAAAAAAGAAAAATCATACAAAATATAGAAAATATGAGTCGGGAACATCAAAAGCAAGCGCTGGCCTTGATGCAGATTCAGAGCTTCAAATTTTAAAACATCAGTCCGGGGGCAAAAACTGCAGCTGAGGTCAGCATAGAACAAAAAGCATCCTCTTCAACAACGCTTACAATCTTTAGTTTCAGGATACAGTATGAGTGAGTAAAGATGTGAGGACATTTCAAAAACCTTAAACCATGCAATGCTTCAGAGGGAAAGACCAGAACAGGAAATTTGAGGCAAGTGGAACAAAGATTAAGGGCTAGCTCAAAAAAAAAAAAAGAAAAAAAAAAAGATCAGAAACAAACATCGTTATGTAGCTGCTCCGAACCCGAGCTAACAGTGAACCACAAGTTTATCACCAGGCACATAGGTACATGTCCAGATAAACTCGTCACTTGCATAAAATGAGATGTTGATAGTCCATGTCTGGATGCAATGACGGTTAAAAAAACAAAACAAAAAAAAAACGTGTAAAACGTGTTACATTTCATGTCATTTTCATACCAATACTTGATGAAAGCAGCATGTTGGTGGGTTTGAAGCTTAGAGGGCGTCCAGCAGGCTGTCGATACGGCTGATGAGCTCTTGTCTCCTGCCGGTCAGACTCTTCTCGCTCTCAATGTAAGTCTCCTTTTTGACCTTGCCACCCACCAGCCGCTCCGCCTCCGAGCAGGAGCGGCACACCAGCTCCTTCACCTGGCCGTCCAGCTTCTGAATCTCTCCGACCTGAGGGGGAAAAAAAAAAAAAAAACACAGTCTGGTGAGCGACGCGGTGGTTCGACTGTCTTCCCAATTGTCAACAGCCGACCCGCGCACCTTCTCGGCCAGGTCGGAGCCCTCCGTCTTGAGGCGGGCCTGCAGCGAGCTGATTTCACTGGTCAGGGTGCGGTGGTCGGCCTCCAGGGTCTTGCGGCCGCTGTTGAGCGCGCCCGTGTCGCGGGACTGTTTGTAGCGGTTCACCACCTCGTCCATGTGGCGGTACAGACCCAGACGCCTGTTGACCAGAGTGAGCACCTGCTCCGTGATGGAGGCCACCTTCATCCGCACCTCGGCCGCTGGATCCTGAACAAATGGCAGACACCGCTGGAATGATGGGGCTCTTTTTATTTAGCTGGTAGGAACGCCGAGGCGCCATATGGCGATGCCTCGAGTCTTCAGAAGAGTAAAACGAACGAAGTGAACAAAGAAATTACACAAACATAACTCGTAATGACATTAGGTTTTTTATACCTTTGTGATGGCGAAGTCCAGCCGAACGTAGATGATCACAGTGAAGAAGAGGATGTAGAAGGCCCCAACCACCAACAGAGGCTCCTGCAGCATCAGGATCTTGTTGAAGGTATAATGAACCTGCAGATGATAAGAGGGAACGGCGAGTTAATCAGACAGGAGGATGAATAATTACACATTCAAAGGGGTAAGGTTAGGGTTAGAGTACAACCACTGACATCTTAGTCTAGTTTTGTTAAACACTACAGCTACTTTAACTGTAGCTGTAGTGCATGTGCAATCATGCATGTGATTGTTGCATGCATCAAGTCAAAGTACAGCTAAAAATGGAAGGTTTTCGTCTGCAACAGAAAAAACTAAAAAACAACTAATGCTTCATAACCAGATCACTAATTCAGTTGTGTCCATCATTTTACCACAAAGTCCTGAATATGCTGCTCCACCAGGTTGTTCTTAGTTGCTACCAACACCGGTCTGCCAAACGTGTCCAGGTACGTGAAGTGCAGCTGGTTTGGCATGCGGTCGATTTTGTAAGGCGTGTCCACGTGGATGTTTCTGAATCATACAAAAGAAGAAAAAAAACACATTAACGTCGACCAAAGTGTCATTTTCATCTCATCGACCTACCGGACAGATTTGACTCGGGGGGTGTGGGGGTGGGAACCTACTTTGCGCCTTCTGGCAGAATTATCTTCACAGTCATGTAGTCGATGACCTGGTCATCATAGACATGGTCAACTAGTCTCATTTTCAGTGCATACTGGTCGCCTAGAATAGAAAATGATGCAAATAAATAAATAAATAAATAAAGTTAGCATCTCAGTTTTATGCAGTGCAGCGACTAAGTATTTCCAGAACTCACCGAGGGTGTACAGGTATTCGTAGCTGGGCAGATTGTAGCCGATGATGTAGTGAGTCTTCCAGCCTCCAAACAGGGGGAACCGCGGTCTGACCTCCACTTCCACAGAGTCATCCAGAACCTGCAGGTGGGAGGTGGAGATGTTGCCGATCTCGTCCCGGTAGTAGACGTCTTGAGCCGAGGCAGGAAGGATGGTCTGTGGGGGAGAAAAGACGGGAGTCACCGTATGCCATCAGCAAACCAGAGAAAACAAGAGAAACAGAGAATTTGAATCAGATGGTTTTCAATCTAAGAAATAATAATCACCAGACCAGAACTACATTGTTTTGACTTTATGCCCGTAGAAAGACCTGAGCTTTTCATGTGTTGATGTTTGAAGGATTTCCTTTGCTTGTATGTTGGTATTTATACCTTGAAGGACTTGACGGAGGAGATGCCGCTGTCCGACTGACGCTGGTAGTCGTAACGCGAGAAAGGGCCCTTCAAAATGGCCCCCGTGTGCCTCAGATCGATGGTTTCCTCAACGGCGATGTTCCCCCAGTGAGACACCTCAATGGTGCGAGTGATGCTGGTGATGGTGAGGAAGGGTGTGTTGTTTTCATAATGGATCTTCAACGCATCCTGACGGGTTGAGAAAACAAAAACCAAACCTAAGTCGCCGGCATTGCTGGCACCTTTTTAGGCGCGCTGACCAAACGTGGGCGGAACCATACCTCGCTGAATGGAGCGATGTCGCGGAACGGTCCGTACTCGATGATCTCATCGGTCTTGCTGGGGTTGCCCAGCTTGGTGTAGCTCTCCACCGTCTTCGAGGCCAGACGGACGCGGGTGGTCTGGCTGTGGGTGGGATACGGGGAGTACAGATAGTGGTTGCCCTGGAAAACCACCAGCTGACGCTCGGCCTGCGTGATCTGTGTAGGGAACGGCTTCAGGACGTGGCTAAACATCATCTCGGTCTTCACTTTCAGCTGAGCACCGGCGGCCAGAGTGGAGGGCAGCAGCACTTTGTAGAACTCCCCTCTGACACGGGACAGAAGAAGAAAAAATTGGATTAGTTACCAGACAGAAGCTTGCTTTCAGTCATCATGAATTTCAATCCTATTTTTTTTTTTTTTTTTTTTTTTACTGATGTGGAAGTTTGAATTTACTGTGAATTTTCTCCAATCAACAGATTGGTAAAGTTACACACGCTCAAATATATTGATGCAACCCCCACTGAGAAAGTCTTAAAAAATATCCATAACCAAGTTGCACCTCAAAAACGTGTATCCATCAAACATTTGGAACCATTTTAACGACATATTACAGACCAATTTGACCTTTTTCTAGAACAAAAGCTGATTGAAATTTGCTGTTTGAAATTATGGAAATTTGCTTCCATAATTCACATATTTTCATTAAGCTTGAGGTTGGGGCCAGTGAACAACCGAAATGCCTTCTGGAGAAGAGCTTTATTCTCAACGTAAAAAGGTAAAAAAAAAAAACTGTTGTTTGGTCAAAATGACAGGAGCAATGTTTAGAGGAGTCAAGGTAAAGTTTTCATATTTAAAAACACTATCAAGCATAATGATAGGAACATCCGATTCTGTTTTTATTTGAAATATTTGAAATTAATAATCCATTCTTTTTGATTAGGAGCGTGTGTAAACTGTTTACTTGGCATTTTAATTACGATTGAAAACAATGGATTTCAGGAGATCAAATGACCTTTGTCCCTGGATTGATGTCTGTTGAAGTTCGAGTGTGCCATCCTCCTCTTCATCGCCCTTCACCTGTAATAAAATTTAAGATACAAAACGTAAGAGAATGTCGAGCTTGATGTCACGGTGTCCAGTCAGAAAACAGATCCTTGCAACTAGGCCTGTCGAAATAAACAATAAATCAATGATTAACCAAATCAAGGTCAATAAATTCCATATTCATGATTTATTGTTTTTTCTCTTTCTGCCAAAAACTGGATGACAAAGATCTTCAGTCTGCTTCAATGCTTTGGTCTCAACTGTTTGCAGAGACTTTATAATTGTTTGGCTTATTTATTTTGGATATTGAAATTCATTAGAATTTAAAATTCAATGACCTTTGATAATTTAGTCTTGCATTATTATACCATTACCATTATATTACTTGAAAATGGTCTCAAAATAACAGTATCGTCGTTCACCGCAATAACGTCTGGCACAATTTATCGTCCAACAAAATGAGTTATCGTGACGGTCATTCACAGGAAAAGGGGGCAGAGCTGTGCGGAGTCACACACGGAAGTGACCTGCCCAGCGCATACGTGTCATTCAGCCACTGACAGAGCGCGGAGCCCTGCGGAAGTTAGAGGCTATTTGCTAGCATTGTTAGCCTCTTTAGCTTCCATTGATTCTCTCGGCGTTTCGTTATTACACTACAGTCTGTGAACTGATGTAAAAGTCATGCATTTATTAGTACACAACTGTTAACATTTGCAACCACTCGCCATTTATGGTGAACTGACTTCCTGGCTTGCAGAATAATAACCAAACAGGGTTGTCTTTTTTTTTTTTTTTTTTTTTGCTTTGCTTTCATGCCCATTATAAAAACACACTTCCATGATATGAGCGCATACTTGTGCAGTTGAAACCTAAGTAATAAAACAGTAGCGACCTGCTTTTTGTGGCGGTTTTTGATGCCAGTGATCTGCGCTTACAAAAGATCACAAGCTAACGCTAGCTAGCGGGTGACATGATGCGGTGTCGGTACTGTTTCTTTAACAAACGCTGGACTCACCGAAGCTCCAATATATGCCATGTGAGGTGCCAGATCTGCATCTACGGCCAATATAAAGCTCTGGACGGAGGACTGCCCATGGTTGGACAGCACAATCTCTGCGGTGATCTTAGCCAGATGAGTGCTCAGGTCCACAGTCCTCTTCACATCCTCATTCACCAAACCGTCCGCTGAAACCTCCGAGCTCAAAGCGGCCACAAACAGCAAGCACACTGCGACGAACGCCGACCTTCGTGTCATTGTTAATGGGGAAATAAGAACTAAAATGCTGAAGATGGAGTAGAGGGTTTGCAGTGGAAAACGGAGCGCAGCTGAAAAAAGGCCGCCGCGCCGCTCTCTACATCAGAAAGGATGACGCTTCATTCAGTCTAACGTGATGGCGTCACTGCGCACTCAACAGCGTGCTGGGAGTTAGGAGTAAATAAACCGGATAACAAACCAGATAAGCCAACTATATCGCCAGAGAGTCATATCAGGCGTATTTTATAATATGAAAAAACATTTGCAAAACTAATTCCATACAGACGTATTATTATTTCATGAAAATTGCTGTGCGTGAACACGTAATTACTCGCGCCGAAATAGCTCAGTTGGGAGAGCGTTAGACTGAAGATCTAAAGGTCCCTGGTTCGATCCCGGGTTTCGGCAGTGAATGGTGAATGATATTTTTCCCGATGAGAGTTCAGTTAAATCTAATAACATATGGCGTATTCATATAGAATGCGTCCTATGGTCTAAATAATGTACAACACTACCTTTTCTTTCAACTTATTACTATATTTATATACCACAAGTTGCAATCTACAGTTGGAACTGTCACAGTTTAAAGTAACAGTTATTAATAAAGTAACAGTTATTAACATTAGAGTTAATAACAGTAAAGTTATTAACTTGACGCCATAACTGTTATTAACTTGACACCAAGTTAATAACTGTATTATTAACCTAACTGTGTTATTCATTGCCCGGACTGAGGAGCAGTTAAGACTATTTTTATTCTATGCTATTCTTGACACTAAACGTAACACTATTGTTTCTTTAAATCTGTTTTTTGTCATTAAATTGGAAAGTATGGGTTTAAAAAAAACCACAACCAATCTCATAGATTGGTAGTCATAGACATTTTTTTGCAAAAGATGTATGTGTCTCTTAGAAACATAAATAAAATAGTAGGTCTTCAAAAATGACACCAAGTTTTCTACATGAGATACGTTCTCCAAAATTATGAGTGATCTTTTCTCTAAAATGTTATGTAACACTTGCGGCTCTGAACAAGTTTTATTTAGGCTGTAAAGGTTTTAGACGGTACCTTGGACTATACAGTTTACACCAACGTTCTAGATGCATTAAAACATTTTTATATTATTTTCTAGTTTTTCTTCAAATGTTTAGAGATTTGTTTAACTTGCTGATAATTAATAGGTTTACATGTCCACGTTTTTATTTATTTATTTTATGAAAATTACGGACCTTTTTGTGTCTGGAATAAATATATGATTGATTGATTGGTTGATTGATTGATTGATTGATTGATTGAGTTATTGAGTCTGGGTTGCTCGCGCTGTGATTTGCTTGCAACATGTGCGTTTTCTATTGGCTCTTGTGCAACAAGGCGTGACCAGCGCGCGACGTCAGACCTCACGAGCGCAGCTTGTTTTGGAGGAAGTGAAGAGAGCTCCGTTCAGCTAGCAGCTAGCCGCTTAGCCTGACAGGAAAAGTGAGTACCTAAATCGGCCGTCATATTTAGTCATTTGCCTCCTACATTAAAAGTATTGATTTTAATATATGGGCTTAGTGGAGAGCCTAACTTTCGGACAGCTGTCGTCGCTCTAAACGTGCTGTTTTGTCTCGTATTTGTCGGAGCTGTTAGCCGTCCTGCGCGTTAAGCTAGGTCTTCCATCACAGGCGAAACAAAAAGTCCACCTTTGATTTTTGTAAAAAAAAAAAAAAAAAATTGAAAATAAAAGAAAATCTTTTAATCTGACGGCTCGTCGCCCAGGTTGGTTTGTAGTGACTCAGTCTGTTTCTTACTGACAATATATCATTGCTGCCGTTTTCTAATTATCATAAATATTTACATTCCCCTGCTTTACCCAGCGGTATGTTACCTACTTGTTTACTAGATGGTTATGTCGTGCTGTAAAATCGACCATGAAACAGTTTCAAGCAGGTTTCTTTATTACGCATAACTAATAGAACAGATTAAAAGTTGTCTCTGGTGTTTCTCTTTCTGGTCATATGCTCACCATAGTCATTTGCAGTGTAGCTTTGTCAGTTGTTTGCAATGCTAACTATCTGAAAGTGTGTCGCAAGTCTTACATTCCCGTGTTTATAACCTTTAGATACGTGATGCAGAGGATCATCATATGAAAAACATATAGAACCAAATAGGTCAGTTGTGAATGATGCCGGTTGTAACCCATTATGTTCCAGTTAACAGCCAGACTTGTGCTAACGCTGCCTGCCAAGTCATGGTTCCGTTAGTCGCTGTGTTTAAAGCCATGTGATCAGTTCCTGACACCGTGTCATGGGGTTCTGATTATGCGAGCTGCTCTATGCTAGTTTTGCCTTTCGGCTGAACGCGGACAACTTTTAGTATATCAAAGTTTAGGACACGGGTTGTTGGGAGTCCTTGACTCGGTTCGGGCTTCCTAAATGCGTCACCTGACAGCAGTGATGGCTTTAACCTCACTGTAATAATAGAGTAATGGAGTTTGGACTTTGAGAATTACAGCTTTATGAGGAGGTTAGTATTGCGCAACAGGGCCAGACTGAAGTCAGAAGTCTAATGCAGCGTCTCCCTGAGACTCGTTGCTTTGTTACCATAGCAGCTCTTCTGCCATGATTGGATGATTTGTTTACTATAAAATTTTAGACGAATTGTAAGTCGGGGAGCTCATGTATTACATTTTAAAATGAAACATTTGGGTTGCATTTTATTTACTGGACTTACTAAAACAAATCATCCTGCTGCTCTAGGAGCTTTCTAATTTTAATCGTACAAACTTTGTACATATTTAACTGTATTGTTTGGCATGAGCCACTGTGTTTGGGTGTGATTACAGTTAGATCAGAATAAGCAAGTTTTATAAAATAAATAAATTAATAGAAAAAAGAGAAAGATGTGCTTTGATAAGTGTGGATTATCTTGAAATTCTTATTTTTTCTGGTTGATTTAAAACTTTTTTTATGTGTGTTATTGTTAGGAGAAAAATCTGAATCTGCAGGTGAAATCCCAAAGAAAACCATGACTCTGATACATGACTCTTTGGCTGGGAAAGACCTGATTTCAGTGCATTTATTATTACAATATATTGGTGTTATTACACTAAAATGCTGAAAACTTCACTTAAAATCTGAGTTGTTTTGTGTTCCTGTTGTTTTACGTACTATTTATCATCAGGTTTTTTGGGTTTTTTTTTAAAGTTACAGGTATGAAAAGGTTTGTGTCTTTGGCATTTGTCAAAAGTGTCCAACGCACAATCAGAATAACCATCAACATCATATTGTAAGGGCTGCACAGTGGTGCAGTTGGTAGAGCTGTTGCGTTGCAGCAGATTCTGGGTTCGATTCCCAGTCCTGGTCTTTCTGAATGGAGTTTGCATGTTCTCCCTGTGCATGGCGGGTTTTCTCCAGGGTCTCCAGTTTCCTCCCACAGTCCAGAAACATGAATGTCAGGTTAATTGGCCTCTCCAAATTGCCCCTAGGTGTGAGTGTGTGTGTGTGCATGGTTGTGTGTCCTGTGTGTCTCTGTGTTGCCCTGCGACAGTCTGGCGACCTGTCCAGGGTGACCCCACCTCTTGCCCAGAACGTTAGCTGGAGATAGACACCAGCAACCCTCCCGACCCCACTAGGGACAAGGGTGTTAGAAAATGAATGGATGGATGGATCATATTGTAATTATTTATACCTTTATTATTACTAAAGGTTTTGAGTTATAACTGGAAAACAACAGTACTGAAATACATATCTTCACAGAGAAGATTTGTTGTGCTTTTTAGCGATGCCAGTTTCTGGTTTCTTTGAGGTCGAACCTGCTGATTCAGTTTAATTTTTTTTCTAAGGACTAAACACAGAATGAAATCAGCTTTGAATTTTTTTGACAGAGTTCATTTTTTATTACAACGCAAAGTGGAAGAATAGTTTACTAAATTAATCCCATTAATGTTCCTTGGTATCTGTTCTGAACTTTAACCTTAAAGTCTCTTGCGGTTGTTTTTCCTGGAGTAGAGCTGAAGAGGCCTGAGACGGATCCTTCATTGTTCAAGGACCAGAGTTTTGTAGAGTTACGCATCGGTTTAGGGATCACTTTTAGTTTTTTTTCTTGCTTTTGGTGGAGAAACTGTTGTTCTCTGTGTCTGTATGAACCTTCATATGTGATATGTGTTTCAGTGTTTCCAGTTAAAGCGTTCTTTGCATTTCCAGTCCAGTTAGTTACTCGGATATTTTTAGCATCACGTTAGTAACTCAGCTAAAGTATGTTAGTTTACTTATGTTTGTATTTCAATACTTTTTTTTTTTTAAAGAAGAGGTACAGTGTTTAGCCCAAATTCAAACACTGACTGCCTGTGTTCAGGTTTGGGTAGCACAGTATATGATGATTCCTAACATTACTGATCAGGATCCAAACTGGAGTGCAGTAATTGCTGGGCTGATCTATTTCAAGTGTTATGAACTTGCATTTTACATGCTAATGTGATTTTTAGTCAGCTAGAGTCTCCCAACAACAACTGTCTCGCTGCCCATCCCAAGTTAAAAAATGAACCAACTTATAGTCTTAAGATTTAAGTCTTAAAAGTCAAAACTTTGTCAAGGAGAACATGTAGGAACTCTAGTTACTTCTCTTGTTTTTAGTTTTCCTCTCATTTTTATGTCTTTACAGCTGTGAAATCATGACATCAAGGAAGAAAGTTCTACTCAAAGTCATCATCCTGGGAGACTCTGGGTAAGCAGTTATTACAGATTTACGTTGGTTCTAAAAACGACTCTTCCTGGTGGCTGAAAAGCCACTTCCTGGTTTCAGCAATCCTGGCGTTATGGTGACTTTTCTTTTCCTAATGTTTTTAATATGGGCTTCATATTTGTTTTGTTGTTGTAGAGTTGGGAAGACTTCTCTAATGAACCAGTATGTGAATAAGAAGTTCAGCAACCAGTACAAAGCCACGATTGGTGCCGATTTCCTGACGAAAGAAGTCATGGTGGATGACAGACTTGTCACAATGCAGGTACTGAAGCTACTTCTGGCTCTCTACATCTATTTGGTGCATACAAGCTTTAAGAAACCGTAACTGTTCTGCCTTTCAGATTTGGGACACGGCAGGTCAGGAGAGGTTCCAGTCTTTGGGTGTAGCCTTCTACCGTGGAGCAGACTGCTGTGTGCTGGTGTTCGATGTGACCGCACCAAACACCTTCAAGACCCTAGACAGCTGGAGAGACGAGTTCTTGATCCAGGCCAGCCCACGAGACCCAGAGAATTTCCCTTTTGTGGTGCTGGGCAACAAGATTGACCTGGAGAACAGACAGGTAAAATATTTCTAGGCTACAATATTTGATTAAAATTAGTTCTTTGAAAAAGTGCATTGGGATAAGTTGGAAAGGACCCATGACTAGAGGAGCATCTCTCAAAGATTTGTAGCCTTTAATTCCAAATCCAGCATGTTCCATGATAGGACAGAGAAAGTTGGGTATTTTTTTGTCTAACTGGACTTTTCTGTTAGATTCTTTATTGCTCTCTGTGACTTGAGGTGGTTGAAATACCCTTGCTGTCTGGCTAGCTTTTTTTGCGAGTATTGCCAGTTGGATGGAGAACATTTCTGTGAAGATATTTGTTTTAAATCCCATTCATAATGATTCAGAAGTCTTGAATTTGAGTTGGTGAAACCTGCCGAAACCCTGATTGTAGCTCGTGTGACACTATTCACATAAAGATCAGATTTTTGGCGTTCCAATAGATTGACCACCACCCTATTTTATTTATTAATTTTATTTTTTAGCCAATAATAGTAGCTGCTGTTGCGTTTCAGGTACCAACCAAGCGGGCACAGCTTTGGTGTCAGAGCAAGAACAACATCCCGTATTTCGAGACCAGCGCCAAGGAGGCAATCAACGTGGAGCAGGCCTTCCAACTATCGCACGCAACGCTCTTAAACAGGTAACAGGACGGTGACCTGAGCATCATTGTGAAGCATCAGCTTTTTTGTGTTGTTGAAGTTTAATTAATGTTCCCTCCACTCGTTGTGGCTCTGATCTCAGGAAACCGAAGTGGAGTTGTACAATGAGTTCCCCGAGCCAATAAAGCTGGACAGGAACGAGCGAGCCAGGCCTTCAGCAGAGACCTGCAGCTGCTGAGGCCTCTGAGGGTCATCAGGGGCTCGTCATCGCCCGCATCACCCTGTCTTGCCTTGTCTATTTATCCCCTGCCCCGTGGCCCCGCTGTGTTACGCCCTGACGTCCAACATACAAGCAGCGTTCCCGCACATAAGAGTATATTACTACACACAAACATGCTGCACCCACCTCCTTATATAAATATATATATACAAAATACATTTTCTATAAAATAGTCTTTTAGTCCAAAGAACACTTTAATTAAAGAATTGGGTGTCTATTTGTTTGAAGCTTGTTTCCTCCCCAGTCTTTGCCCCTCTTACTCGTCCTTGGTGGTTTGGGGCTGAATTTCCTTCCGTTTCATATATTTCCCGCCTTCACTCCCAGTGTGCTCCCAACTGCTTGTATTTTGATACTTAAAGTGGGAAATCAAAGCATTACTTCTGTATGTATTTTGAATTTCTGACTTGGACAAATATTGTTGTGTTTTTTTTCTTCTTTTTTTTTAATAATCAAAATGTCTGTAATTGTGGTGGTTATTTTCTCTCGGTCCACCACTGCTGCACGAACAGAGGAAACACTGCTGCTCCATATTTTCTCTAATACTTGTTACAGTGATATATACATCTACAGCCTGGACCGCATAAAAGAAATCCCCCTACTTCAGCAGGGCTTTTGTGTGAAACTAAACAAGTGAATTAGATGAAAATAATGGTGGCTGACTCTTTAAAAAAATTGGCATATAATTGAGAAGTGTGGGAGGGGGGGGTGAGTAAATCTGACAAATATGTAGTTATTTTCTCTCATTTTCCAACCATGCTGTCATACCCAGTAGCTTAAATTTATGGAGACGACTCATTTCGAGCCACACAATAAATGTGATTGTAGCTTAGGTTGGGACTTTTGATCTAAGCGCTGCTCCTCTGTTGGGAAAATGAAGGTTCATCTTGTAATATTTTACCGTTCTCACATCATTTGACATGGAAACCAGCTGCATCAATACAGCATGCCAGATAAACCGGGAGGAGAGCGTTTTTTTTTGTTTTCTTGAAATAACTCCTATTATTAAATATGTTTCTTTTACAAGACTTTGTGTATAATTGCGAATTTCTCAATCATGGTTTAGGGAAGGCAAAGAAAGCTGTTGTAAATCTCCATATCCGACTCTGCCAACTCGCCTGTGAACAGTTCAAGTGCTTCTCATCTTATTTTAACTGATTGGATCTTTAACTGTTGGTTTGTATTATACTGAGCTAGAAATTCATCGTAGAGTCTAAAATAGCACACATACTGTAACTCTGACTCTTAAAAAGACACATGGAAGTCTTTGGCATTCATCATTATTAGAATATGGTAATGCACAACGTCTACATTGTTTCAAAATGTCTGCGTTTCAAGTAATATGGATAATAAAAAAATCTTGACTTAAGCGTAAAGAGTTCTCTGTATTTATTATTAAATCTTGGGCAGTCAAAAAAAACATAAAAGGCATCAACATAAGAAATACACAAAGATTTTCATCGACAAAAATTGAAGACTGAAATTATCTCTTCACAGCTACATTTCTTGTGTTTATTTTGTTCTCGGTTTCTTATTGGCTCCCTGAAGCCACAGCTGAAGTCCTCCGGCGGGTTTGCATCGACTCTTAGCCTTGCTGTCTTGCTCTCCTTTGGT
The DNA here is from genome assembly GCA_033032245.1 of Poecilia picta. Taxonomy (NCBI): domain Eukaryota; kingdom Metazoa; phylum Chordata; class Actinopteri; order Cyprinodontiformes; family Poeciliidae; genus Poecilia; species Poecilia picta. Next base: position 8,335,162 of record CM065357.1, on the reverse strand, counting down.
TTCGTTCGTCTCGGGCTCCTTCCTTTTAGCCGGGCTGCCACTCGACAGCCAGCTCATCATCATCTTACTGCTAGCTGTGGCTTTGATCGCCTGGAAAACCAGGAGGCAAATCAGTCCGATGAGGGGGGAGAAACTCTCAAAATTCAAATTTCTATAAATGTTTTACAGCATTTATATATATATATATATCAGATTATGTTGCTCATCCATATAATACGTATGTTTCACTTTGAATTAAACAACTGAGATTAATTCACTTTTTAATAATAGTCTAATTTACTGAGATGCTCTTGTCTGACTGTATGGCTGTTATTCAAAGACAGTCACTTGTTGGTCTGTCTACCTTTTTGCTGCTGAGGTCCACCGGTTGGAGGCACTCTGGGGAGTTGTTGCGCGAGTTGTTGACAAAAGACGAGACGGGGTGAAAGGTCAAAATGTCTTTGGACTGAAGCAGCTTGATGGCGTCCAGAGACTTCACCTCCCCAAAATCGAGCCATCTTCTCACTTCGTCTTCTCCGTCCAGGATGGCTGGCATCCTGACAAAAATAACATTAAACACCTAGTTGTTTAAATTTTATTATTCAGGTTATACAATTAAAATGTCCGTTTTCAATTAATTTTTTTTACTTAATGAATTGATTTGGGTGTGTTTAAAAAGAAAGACTAACATCTGCCGATACCAATGTTGACGCCGATATATCGGACGTCTCTAACAATAAGTTATTTTGATCAGAATTTTCAACACAAATTTTCAAATCAAAAAATAAATTGTGTTGCGTATAAAAACAACTATTTATAGTGATGGAATAGAAAGATCTGTTTTTGACCAGGTATAAAATCCAATCGGAGAGGGTGCATCTGTAAACATGATGAAGAAAACTCAACTCCTTACCTGTAATTTTGAAAGCTTATTTTTTTGACAGTATCAAAGATAGTTAATAGTTAATGTTTGACAATACCAACTTATCAAGCATGAACTAGTATATGATTTGATTCGTTAAAGTACGTTTCTAACTACATTTTTAAATTTCTAAATTTTACATTTAAGTTTGTTTTAAGCAAAAACACTGATGTGTACTGAAAACAAGTCATTTATTTTATGGAAATCCAAATCTCCCATCTTTTTGATATAAAATGAAGACTCTGAAACCCAAATGATTTTCTATCCTCTAATCTATCATTTTTGCTCTTCAAAACACTAAAAAAAACAATCTTTTACTTTTCAAGACACTATAGGAACCTTTTTTTTGTTGCATACAAAAAAGAGAAAAACTGCAGCCACTACTAACCTGTCGTGAATGCTTTGGAGAGTTGGTGAAGCGCTCACAGTGATGACACTGTAGGTGTAAAGAGCTTCTCCACCGCCTGGTGGCGTCCAGCAGTCAAACACTCCGGCCATCGTCAGCAACCTCCACCCAGTCCACTCAGCAGGAGCGTCACTTTCCTTTCAAATGACATTTTGTTTCCAAAATGAACACCTATCTGCCTCACACTATGATTTCCAACGATTTCTGCAATTTTATTCTGGACGAATAAATATTTTGAAGTACTTTTACTCCATCAGAAGATAATGCAAACCTCTGCCAGGTCATGCGAGATTTCCCCTTTCTCTGACACGACTGTGTTGCGAGTTGAAGACGTGACGTCCTGCTGCTGGTCCTCTTTCCGCTCCTGGCTCGGGCCGTTTTTCTGAGGAAAGTAGATGAAGAAAGGCTGCTTCTCCTTTTCCACCCTCCGCCACTCATAAAATCCGTCAGCCATGATGACGCAGCGCTGTCCCTTCAACAGGGGGTCCTTTGAAAAGAGGTCAGGATGACAAGCTCAAAGAAATTAAAAGGATGACAAAACCCAGGAAAGGATGACTTCCACTGAAGTGCTCACCTTGTAGGACTTTTTCTCGAGAATGTTTTCGCTGCGGCAGTTGCTGGTGCTGTACTGCATCTTGCTGGGGTCACTCTCCTTGAACCAGGCGGGTATGAGACCCCAACGCATTGAGGCCAAAACACATTCATCCACAGGAGCAGCCTAGGGACCACATAAATCAGCAACTTCTGGTAAAACAGTCCTCTACAGGGATGGCTTAGCATATTCAAAGCATAGAAAAGAAATGCCTGAATAGATACTGACAGACCTTGAGCTAATTTGTAAAGAGGAATGGTTATAAAAATGCATATATCTCTAGATGTATTCAACTTAAGTGAGTTGAATGTATGTCACTTTTTTTTAGCTTTAACATTTAAAATATATACAAATATATATATGCTTCACACTTTCCAATTATCCACCACTTTGTGATGGTGTACCACATAAAATCCAAAAAAAAAAACAACAACAACAACAAAGTACTCACAAATCTAAAGGTCAGAAATATTTCTGGACACATTACATCTAAAACTAAAACTTTCAAGAAAATGTTCCTTCAGACTTATTCGAATATGCTTTGGAGGCTCATTTATATACAACTTGATTAGAATTTGTACTGAAGTTTGCAAACAATAAATTATCACAAAACGCAGTCTATTCAACCTTTAAAAGAAAAACCCAAATAACAGCACAGCTCGGAATCATCTAAAGGTGAGAACCAAAGGTTATCTGGCTCGGTACCGTTCAGCTGAGGGCAGTGGCGCAAAAAGTGGGTATGCAGCGTATGCAAGCATAGGGGCGCAGCACCAGAGGGGGGCGCCAAAACCGATGATGTTCTCCCATACACTTCAGCGCGCCTTTCGAGCACATAACGAGGTAAATGTAGCCCTCACGCATTGTCTTCTGGGGGAGGGGGGGGGAGTGAGCGAGTGGCTCCTTCACCCTGACAATAACATTTTTGGACTACAATTTAATTTAGCTTAGCATCGATGCTAATATTAAGCATCAGAATATTTTTCTTAGTTATTAGCAACATTTTGTATAATGAATGGAGTAATGACAGACAACATGCTAGTGATGCAAAACATGATACTGATAGCATTCATGCCAACATTAGCATTTTGACTAATTTCACCTTATGCATTAATTTTTACTAAATTAATGGTGCAAGTGCAGCTTCATCAACATGTTTCTGACTCTCCACAGGTTTTTGACTACAATTTAGCTCAGGTTAGCATTGATGCTATTAAGCATCAGAATATTTTTCTTAGTTATTAGCAACATTTTGTATAATGACTGGAGTAAGTAATGACAGACAACATGCTAGTGATGCAAAACATGATACTGATAGTATTCATGCCAACATTAGCATTTTGGCTAATTTTAGCTTATGCAACATACTAAATGGTACGAGAAGAGCTTAGTCAACATGCTTCTGACTCCCCGCAGGTTATTGACTACATTGCAGCTTTCTTTAGCATTATTGCTAATTTTTACCATCAGAACGATTTATTAATCCGAAGGGCACACTTTGGCATGGCCCCTCAAAATTTCTGCAGGAATTTTCTATTTTCTAATAATAATCACCTGTTGTGTCAAATAATGTTCATGTCATTCTGTAATCCCTTTGTTTCTTACTCACCAGGAGTAAAAAACAAGTAACTAGGAGTGACTACTGACTCCTCACTCAAGATACTGTATAAAAAGTATATGTGCTTGTAAGATTTGGCTGTTTGGCTGTTAAAGTAGAAACAGCCAGGAGACTGGAAAGTGAGCTGGCTTTGCTGTTGCCTAGCAACATAGCATACATTACATTGTTCCACTGATGGAATCTGATGATGTCAAAGTGTTGTGATGTCATAAAAAACAGATGCCTTGAATGTCCTGCATCTGAATCAAATTTACAAGAAGCTCAAGAAGCAGTACGGACGTTGGATTTCCATATAGGATTTAACATTGCATTTTTTGTAGCTTTTCTGATACATTTCTGATACAGTCAAAATGAGAGAAATTGACCCCGATTCATTAACCAAGTCCCAAATTGGAGAAATGACAAGAGATGAATTGGCTTTTGTGGTTTTGGATTTTTTGCATAGGATTAAAGAAAAATCTGCGGTGCTGATTAAGGAGAACATGCTGGAGGAGGAATTGGAAAAAGCTCACCAACAAAATGAGCTTCTGAATGAGAATATCAAATCACTCACCAAAGACCTGAACTGGTCTCTCAGGCAAAATAAACACCTGGAAAGTCTGCAAATTCCTAAGTTACAACAAGAGTTAGAGAACCAGAATTCCCACAGGACTCAGTTACTGTCTGAGATAAAAGACTACAAAAACAAAGTTAAAGAACTTCAAGCCTCTTTAAAAAACCAGGAGAGGGATTCAAGACTACAAATTGAGAAGGTTGAGGCAGAAAAACAGCAAATAACATCTGTAATCACAGCATTCCAAACAAAGCTTGAAAAGCAACAACATGAAGTGAGGAAACTTGAGGCTGAGGTGTTCCGAAAAATTGATGAAATTGGCATTAAGAATAATGAGATTTCAAAAGAAAAAGACAAGTCCAAAGTTCTTGAGGCCAGGGTAACAACTCTGGAAAAGCTTTTGAAAGAGGCAGAGAAGGAATATAAAACTCTCGAGAAGAAACTTCCCAGAACCCCAATGGAGGAAGCCATAGAGAGAACAAAGCAAGAGTTTAAAGCAAGGGTGGGTTTATCTTCTTGTGCATTAACTCAGGAAAAAAAGCGAAACAGGGCACTAAAAGAATGTCTGGCAAAAAAAGAACAGGAGGTGAGTAAACTCATAGAGCAGCAGGCTGAGACTTCCAAGCTCTTAGCTTTACAGGAAAAGAAAGAGGCTTTCGCTGTGAAACAAAGTTTGGCACACACAGAATACGATTGGAGAGACCTTAAGAAAGAAAATAAATCCTTAAATTTACAGATACACATATTAAGTGAAACCAGGGACAGAGATCAACAACACATTAAACAAGTCACCAACCAACTACAAAAGATGACAGAAATGTTCATGAGAGAGAAAAAGCAACATGATGATTTGAAGGAAACTATAAAGAGCAAAGGGGCTAAGGTGGAAGGTGATATTGATCAAAGCAAAGTTGAAACACAACTTTGCTTTGATCAACTCAAACCTCTACCTCCAATCAAGGGAAAAAAACCCGAGCTGCCCAAAACAAAATCAAGAGGCAATCGAAGAATTCTGGTTCTGAGGGAAGGAAAGATAGAGCCAGAATTTATTGATGAAACCATCAAAACAGAACCAAAGCTGAAGCCAACACCTCCCAGCCAAAGGAAGCCTGATATGCGGCCTTTTACACCTCAAGGCAGGAAGGTTTGCCCCAGAGAAGCCGACCAGAGACAAATGAGCAGAGACCCCAAGACCAAATGAATCAGGTCGCGGGGTTGAACCCGAGACCTGACGGACATAGGGGTGGGTTGTAGTATCAAAAGGATGGCAGCTGAAGGTGGGGGACCTTGATGATCGTGAGCTACAGAGGCTCTGGAATCAGAGTCTGGTCCTCATTCCCGGCAGTAACTCGGGCTCGTTTCCAGTGAGAGTTGGACTCCACCAAGGCTGCTTAGTCACTAATTCTGTTCAATACTTTTATTGACAGAATTTTTAGGCACAGCCAAGGTGTTGAGGGGATCTAATTTGGTGGCTTTAAGATTGCATCCTCTGCTTTTTGCAGAAGATGTGGTCCTACTGCGTTCATCAGGTTGTGATCTACAGCTCTCACTGGAGCGATTCGCAGCCGAGTGAGAAGTGGCCGGGATGAGTATCAGTGCCTTCAAATCCAACGCCATGGTCTTGAGCCATAAAATCTGGTTGGGATGCCTCCTGGACACCTCCCTGGTGAGTGAGGTGTTTCAGGCACGTCCCACCAGGAGACGGCTAAGGGGAAGACCCAGAAAACGATGGAGGAACTATGTTTATCTGCTGATCTGGGAACTCCAGGACCAAATGGCTGGGGAGAGGGAAATCTGGGCCTCCTTACTTAGGCTGCTATCCCTGCGATACGAAGCGGATGGAGAAGCGGAAGAAAATGGGTGGACGGATGGAAGGAAGGAATGAAGGAAGGACAGACAAACGGAAGGAACGAAGGAAGGACAGAAGGAACGAACGAACGAAGGATGGATGGACAGTTCCAATCATTAAGTGATACTCCACCAACCCAGCTCCAGCATCTCCAGCGTCCACCTCAGTTCCGTCCACATCTTCTGCATCTGCATCTGCTCCAGCTCCGGCCACGTCTTCTGCGTCTGCCTAGTCTCTGGTCACATCTCTAGCTGGAGCTTCAGCCATGCCTCCGGTCACCGTTGCTACAGCCTTTTCATCATCTTCGGGACCAGAACCACTTCCAGTCACTGCTGCTGCAGACTTTGCACCCCTCACCTCAACTAGTGGTCTCCCTGAGTCCCCTAGTGCTTCATCTGAGACCTAACCTCTTAGTGCTCCCCTGAGTTTTGTAGTGCTCCCTCTGAGTTTCCTAGTGCTCCCCTTAGTCTCCTTGTGCTCCCCCTGAGTCTCCTAGTGACTGAAGCCAACACCTCCCAGCAAAATGAAGCCTGAAATGCGGCCTTTTACATTTCAAATCAGGAAGGTTTATCCCACAGAAACCGATCGGAGAAAACTGAACAGTAGATAACGGTATAGGGGTTAAACCCGGGACCTGATTCCCTCTTCAAATGGGTTCACCACCTGTGGGAGGGACAGTACCAAAAGGATGGCAGCCGAAGGTGGGGAACCTTGATGATCTGATCGTGAGCTACAGACGCTCCGGAATCAGAGTCTGGTCCTCATTCCCGGCAGTAACTCGGGCTCGTTTCTGGTGAGAGTTGGACTCCACCAAGGCTGCTTAGTCACTAATTCTGTTCAATACTTTTATTGACAGAATTTTTAGGCACAGTCAAGGTGTTGAGGGGATCCGATTTGGTGGCCTTAAGATTGCATCCTCTGCTTTTTGCAGAAGATGTGGTCCTACTGCATTCATCAGGTTGTGATCTACAGCTCTCACTAGAGCGATTCGCAGCCGAGTGCGAAGTGGCCGGGATGAGTATCAGTGCCTTCAAATCCAACGCCATGGTCTTGAGCCGGAAAATCTGGTTAGGATGCCTCCTGGACGCCTCCCTGGTGAGTGAGGTGTTTCAGGCACGTCCCACCAGGAGACGGCCAAGGGGAACGAAGGAACGAAAGAAGGACAGACAGACGGAAGGAACGAAAGAAGGACAAACGAACGGACGGATGGATGGACGGAAGGAAGGAAGGAAGGATAGACAGAAGGAACGAAAGGACGGAAGGACAGTTCCAATCATTAAATAATACTCCACCAACCTAGTTCCGGCATCTCCAGCGGAAGGAAGAAAGGAACGATAAAAGGACGGACGGACGGAAGGAAAGACGGAGGGAAGGAGTTTTCCTTTTCGAAAAAAAGTGATTAGGATAATTGATCTCTTAATCTTACTTCTGTGTCTCACTCACTGACTGTTCACAAAGAATATGAACTTGTCTATTTCAGATTCTTAATGTGTTTCTTTTTAGCAGACACTCCTTAAATGGCCTCATACAATGTCTTCCACCCCTAGTGTTTCTTTATTTTCTGTCTTCATAGTTGTCTTAATTTTTAACTGGTCATAGAATATGACCAGTCTCTCTAAGCTGGAGAGTCTTCTTGTTAAAAGGAAGTTGTTTAAGTGTTTAGGCTATTTTGTATCTTAATTTTACCTCTCTCTCTCTCTCACTCATAACTATTGGACATACAAAAAACCTGAACTGAATAAAACTTTCTTTCTAGCACACACTCATTAATGGCCTCATACAATATCCTCCAGCCCTCCATTTCTGTTTGAAATAGGCTTCTTCAAGACGCCATTAACTAAACAAAAAAGTGTGATTATATCACCAAGCTGAACACTACGGAGGACCAAAACTGACATAATAATAAATAAAATAATAAATATATATTCAACATAATAATAAATGAAAGAATATAAAAATAGAAATAAATAAAATAATCGATTTTCTACTGCCAAGTGTACAACCACAGGAAACCAAAGTATAAGAAACTTAACCTTCAAATCATAACATTTGATATTCATTGGAGAAATGTGAAGTTAATGAGCCAATATATATATATATATATATATATATATATATATATATAGAGAGAGAGAGAGAGAGAGAGAGAGAGAGAGAGAGAGAGAGAGAGAGAGAGAGAGATAATCACATTACTCCAATGAAACTCTTATCTAATCTATCTATCTCAGAGTCTTCCTCCTCATGTCTCTTGATCGTAGCAAGAGTTTAACTTCTCGGGACGTGACTTTTTGGACTTGTGGCTACAGGTAATGTCGCTACTGAGCAGGAGGTGAAACTAGCATAAGTGAGGAGGGTTTAATACTCCACGCATTTTACATGACGGGTGGCAACCCCAGTCTATACTATAAAAATCTGATTAAGATTAGAGCCTTAATCTTACTTAGCTGTACACCACCATTATGGTGCTGTTACCTAAGATCATGGCATGTCAGGCAGGCGGTGCCGCAGTCCCACTTGGACAACTCTTTAGCCCTCTCACTCATCTCTAGACAATCTGCTTCAGCTGTGAATTGTTGCTTCCAATCCACATATGTTCTATTTCATAAATATGTAAGGACCCGTCCTATCGAGATAATTTTAATTATCGTCTTTGGGGTTTCTTCCTGCCTTTTTTTCTATGATGACACTGAATGAAAAAAGGCTCAGCTCCGGTGCTCTCCACTGACCCTCCCTTCTTCATTTCCTTAGTCTAATGTCCAGCGCACATTACACTAGTTGTTCGCCCATTTTCAAACCCTGAGACAGTGGCGCAAAAAGTGGCTATGCAGCGTATGCAACGCATAGGGGCGCAGCACCAGAGGGGCGACGCGCCGATGATGTTTTCCCAAACACTTCAGGGCGTCACCGCGCGTACATAACGAGGTAAATGTAGCGAGTTTTACCCTTCACATATGTCGCCTCTGGAGGGGGTGCGGCGGGGGAGGCGTTGCTCCTTCGCCCTGACGTTCCTTCCCTGGGGGGGGCGCCTATTTATGTTTTTGCATCCACCTGAATAATGTGTAGTTGCGCCACTGGCTGAGGGAAACAATGGACCAGCTTGTTCGAAGAAGTCGGCGTAACGTTTAGCGCAAATGTAAATGTTACACGAATATTCACTTTCACTGAAGCTGAAGTCACCTTGTCGAAATGTCTCTGCGACACCAGAACCGGACTCATGGACTGGGGACTCTTGTTGTAGGAGGGTCTGTACTTGTCCGCGTCTCCATCCCTCCAGCCCGGCTGTCTCCGCTGTCCGCCCCGGTTTCTGTACGAGCAGGCTCGGCTCACCTCGTCCGGAGCTAGAGTGCACGCAGTTCTTCCACACATCTCTGAACGCTACAACTGGCTTTGCTTCCAAGCTAAAAGCAAACAAAAACAATGAGTGACTTTTTTTAAACAAAAGGTCTTCCTCGCGGCCTATTAAGACCATTAAAAAAAACTTACCAGTTTTTCAGTATTGACGTATAATGCTAAATGTCAAACTCAAGGTGCTGGGAGTCACTGTGTGTTTAGAAATACTGCGCGGATTTTGTCCCCGCCCCGGATCCAATATGGCGGCTGTAAACCACATCAGGGTGTTTCGTAAACCCTCCGCTGCTGGTTGCTATGGTAATTTATGAGCCTGTCTAACGTACAGCACTATAACCAGCTGTAATCTATGGCGATCCTCCATATACAGTATATGACGACTTTGTTATTATTATGCACTTTGAAGAAAAACTGCGACAATAAAAACACAGTGTTAAGCAGAACATATAAATATAATATCAGACAATATAAATATATCAGAAACAATTTATAATGTCAGATTATAATATGCGTCTTTTTCTGCTAATTTACACAATATATATATTTGTATATTATAGTATAATATATTATATTCAAAATTATAATACGATATAATATAATATAAGAAACAAAATACCAGTAATTAGCTGGTATTTGCTGGCTTTGCTTCTAAGCTAAAAACAAACAAAAGAACGAGTGGCTTTTTTAAAACAAAAGGTTAACTCACAATTGAATATCTTTTATTTTATTATAATAAAAAATAAATGAATAATATATAAACCTGAAAACATCCTTTGACCCCATAAAAAATGATTTTAAAAGTATGACAAAAAATGTTTTTACGCCAAAAGTTTTTTCCACTATACTTTTATTCAAATCCTTTCACCTGTTCTGTAGCACCACAGCAAGGGGAATTATCAGTACAGATATTAAGCTTTTATAAACTGTAAACTGTAAATCAATTATATACACTCACGATTTTCATAAAACAGGGCAGAAAGTTGACTTGAACAATTGTTTCCAATGAGAGTACTGAATGTATAAAATGTGTTTCGCTTTCGTAATAAATTAATGGAAAATAAACTTTTTAGTGATATTGTAAATTATTGAACCTGAATACGAAAAATGTATTTTATATTTATAAATTGATAGGTAGAATGAATGAATCATATAGGTGTTAATAGTTCTGTGTATACATGTTGTAGGATGAAACAGTACTAGGAATCGACATTCGCTTCCTTCACTCTTAACAGGAAATGGCTGAATTTTGGTATTTTATTTTTCTTTATTTCATTATATTCATATGAAAGTTTTTTTTTTTTTTTAAAAAAACGTTTATTTGCTTTAAATAACAATTTCGTCTAATCAGATATAATTAATTCCGTGTAATGTTTTACGGCCTTTTTTCCTTTTTAACAATGGTCAGCTCTTCGTCGCCATAGACATTAATACGTAGAGCCCTCATGGAGCGGGTCGGCCCGTTGCTGCGATACGTAACAGCGTCCGCCATATTGAATGTGGCATATGTGCCAGTAAGCTAATACAAGTGAATGGACCGGACTTTATAAAGTGCCGTTTTACAAAGTATTTTAAGTTAATAATTGCCATTGACACATTTTCTCACCCACATTAATATATTTGGCATTCAAAGAAATGACTATTAATATTAATATATTTGGCATTCAAAGAAATGACTAAAGACAGAGTTTCTAACTTTTGATGTGATTATTTAATTGTTTTGGGGCATTTCTGAATAAAGAGCACAATGTTTAATTTGATAGAAATGATTCTGATTGTTTTTATATTGAAATTGATGAACAGACACACTTTTACAGTGTTTTATTTAACAATATATTTACATAATTACATAATTTAATGTACATTTAACATTTCAAGACAACAAATAATTTTCCTGTATTTAGTTTTTATACGTTGAGAAATTACTTGATTTATAAATCAGTCATTGTCAAACATTAACTACATATTTTTCTTACTTTTTTCCCAGATAAATATTTATTACAGTATTTCAACTCTGCTATTGACGGCAGAGTGAAAATAATTCTAACAGAGTAATTAAATTTTATTTCATTACATAAGCTACATTAATAAATTAATACTTCAGATTGAGATATTTAAAAATACACAAAAAGTGAAAGAATAGAACATTTATTTATTATACTGAGAACACTGGTCACAGGCTTCAGTCTGCTGGTCACATTGGGAGAAATCAATGACTCTGAGACGTCCTGGTTCACAGGCTAAAGCCAAGAGTAACAGAGAAATTATACAAAAGTGTAATAGAAAATAGATTTTTCCTTCACATTCAGAAAAAGACATTTTCAGCTTGTTGGGCTCTGACCATGTTTAGCATCTTAATAGCTAAATACCGACATGCTGAAGCTGAGCTGTGAAACAGAGACTGAAGACCAGCAGCTCTGATCCTGACTGATCTATCCTCACTAAATCCTCTGGTTTTTAATCAACTTCTCCTCTAACAGCGGTTTCTCATCACCTCTCTCTCATTAGAAAACAGTATGAAAACGTTAGCTGCTATGCTAACAATCAGCGGTTATTTCGGACCACTTTAGCTACATAGGACATATTTTCCGGTTGTTTAGAAGCGAATTTCTGGCTGCAAAGTCAAGTAATTCTGATCTTTCATCCTTACCTGGGGAAGGTAATCCTAATGAATCCAGTTTGTTTCGTAAGACGGTTGAAACAAGTCCACACAGCACAGAACTTAAGGAGCTCCGATCGCCCTGCTGCCACATGCAAGATGGCGGACGCTTTTACGTACGACTCAGCGCTCCATGAGGCGTCTATGTATTAATGTCTATGTTCGTCGCCATGTCTAGCAAGCAACCGTAAGGAGGTTGCCATAGTAACAGTAAACAAGTTAACACCGGCGCATCGGGGATTCCTGTGGTGAAACTCGGTACAAGGTTAATAAAGCAGGTGAGAAGAACATCTCTGAATGAACTACTAGTGTTTGGTAAACACCACGGAACATCCTACTGACAGCGGCAGGTGGAGTTTTTAAAAGTTTTTACAGCAAAGGGTTAGAAGCGGCTCAGCATATGCTCTGTTTCAACAGACAATTTAGGGAAGCCCTGGCGGTTTCATAGCTTATGTAAAAAAAATAATAATAAGTACACACGTAACAAAAGTCTCATAAACACACTGGTAATTAGGTTTGCTTTCCTTTTATTGCCGTAGTTTAATGAAAGTTTCACACAATTGAAATGTTGTGGGTGGAGCCAAGCTGTCAACAAAGCAGTTTGACCCACTTAATGCTGCACGAGGATATAAGGAGGGGGCTTATCATCTTCACCGGCTGAGAGAGAGAGAGAGAGGGAGAGAGGGAGAGAGAGAGAGAGAGAGAGAGAGAGAGAGAGAGAGAGGAAGAGAGAGAGAGAGGGAGAGAGAGAGAGAGAGAGAGAGAGAGAGAGGAGAGAGAGAGAGAGAGAGAGAGAGAGAGAGGAGAGAGAGAGAGAGAGAGAGAGAGAGAGAGAGAGAGGAAGAGAGAGAGAGAGGGAGAGAGGGAGAGAGAGAGAGAGAGAGAGAGAGAGAGAGAGGAAGAGAGAGAGAGCTTTAAATGTATAAATATGTGTTATTGTATTTGACCTTTATGCTGTCTGGTTCAGCCCCAAAGCTGCAAGATAGTGGGAGCTAATGAAACACATGAAATGGTTTCCCTGAGGACGAAGAGTTGATGTCAACATGAAGGCCACCGACTCTGTCAAGGATGTAATCCTGAGCCTAGAGAAACTGCAGAATGGCAAGGAACACAGACGACCGTGTCCATGCAGTAAGTGGACAATCAAAATGTCAAGCGAGCAAAAATGATCGGCATTTAATTTTTTTTGTGACTGACATTCAGAATACAAAACTCTGCAAAATAAAAATATTTCTTTACATTGTTCACAGTCTTTAATTTAAAAGGGATTTAATAAACCAATGCCAAAGTAATGCCTCAATGTGAAGTGGAGGGAAAGTGATACATGGATTTCAGCAAATTTCAAAGAACAAAATTGCCAATAAATAAATAAGTAAACAAAAGATCTAAATCTAATTGGGCTTGACCAGTAAGATTAAAACTCAAGTGTTCAGTGGCTAGTATGCACCAAAAGACTAAGGTACACACTCAGAGGTCCTGAATACAAATGTATGCCGCACTTTTCAGATTTTATTCCTGAAAAAAGAAAAACATCAAGCACCATTCACCTTAAAATGATAAATTACTTTGGTCTGGTTTATGGTACTACAAGGACCTTTTTCAACTTGAAACATCAGATTTTAAATTATGTTTTTTTACATCTCTAAGCAACAGCTCAACAGTTCTGAATTAATCATATGGTCATGACCAGGACTTGGAGTCAAATGTTTGAACGTAGAAGCTGTGAATTAATAATTCATCTTTTTTTTTTTGGGTCCACGCCTTTAGAAATATTATGAAACATGAACACATTTTCTATTTCCGAAAATACTTATGGAGATTTCTTCCATTTAACTAGCAAAACTGTCTGTATTTTCTAGATGGCTTTGCACAATTAGATCTTTGTCCCAAATTCTACAAAAAAATAAGTGCGTGCATGTGTTTGTGTGTCAACAGATCCTCCTGAAATCAAAATGGAATTACCCAGCATCAACCCAGGCAGAGTGAAGTTAGCCAAGAGTTTGGTGGAGAAGGCAGTTAAGGTCAGCCGCCACTTCTTCGAGACCAAAACTCTCATTGCTCCAAAAAGGAAACCACAACTTTTGATCCCGCTGTTTCAGATGCACAAGATATTCACCATCCAAGGCCCGTATCCTGTCATCAGGGCAGCTTTGAAGGCCAGAGGCTGGGTTGAACAACGCCTGCCGCAGCAGGTCCAGCAGCGTCTGAACAGTGACAGATCGAATGATGCGGAAGAAGGTGAGCCGAAAGCATCTGATCAAAACATCCTTTTATGGTGAATGGTTGTTTGAAATGTTGGGCCTCCTCCTCAGACAACTCAGAGGAAACTGAAAAAGAAAAGGAGCCAGATAGACTGCACAGTCTCATGGTAAATGCAGAATTGGTCACTAAAAGTGGCAGAACTCACTTTAGTGGTACAAGCAATACCTCTCTTTTTTTTTATTTTTTTAAATTATTTTCTATTTTTTCAGTCTCGCCTTGTGCGGAACGAGATGGTTTATTTCTACTGGACGAACCGTAGAGACGTAATCAGCACAAACAACTTGCAAAAAGAACAGATTATCAATCATTTTGCTAAAGCAGGCAGTTTCACCACAAAGGTAGATTTACAACACGTTTCTTTTCATGTTCTTTTTACTTGAGTATGTTATTTTTGTGCTCTTTCCACCTCTGCCCTTCATGCTCAACTTCATCACCAACCTTTTTACTCCAACAGGCAGGGTTGTGTGTGAACTTAAGGAACCTCCACTGGTTTGACACGGCTGACCCAGACAGCTTCTTCCCCCGCTGTTACAAACTCGCAGCCCGGGATGAGAAGCAAGCTTTCATTGGTCAGATCTGGTTTTGCATTCGAGCTAACAATTATTGTAACAATCGTTTATTTGTTTGCAATTTCTTCATGTAGACTTGTCTTTCTGGGTTGTTCTCTGCAGAGGACTACAGGCGGACTGCGTGCACCAGTCTACTGAAATATGTCGTGGGAAAGGACCTGAACATTCAGTGGGACGAAATATATCAGAACTTTCAGGATGTTCAGTGTATGATCCATTGATAACTGTGAACACTTTTACATTTTGGCACATTACAACTACAAGCTTCGATGTAGTTTGTTGGGATTTTATGCTATAGAAGAAAGCATATGATAATGAATTATCAGACAACCACCTTTTTATTGCAACTATAGGTGCAAACATGATTGGTTTTACACATTGGAATGTTATTTTTATTTGCAAAATAACTCAAGCTAGCTCAGATTTCAATGGAGTCTAATCACAGATTCCTAATTGGATTTATGAAATCTAACACCATTATGCGTTGATCTAAACCAATCTAAGGTTGTTTTGAAAACTGTGCAGTATTCTCCTTCCACTGCAAGATAATGTACAACTTTGTGTTGATATTCCACGTACATTTTCAATCATACACAGGTTTGGGTGTTGTAAAGTGACATTTTGTAAATGTTTAAGGGTTAAGCTCACATTTTGCAAGGCACTGACCTAATCTTCTGCCTGAAGATCCAGTTTCTCCCTCCACATTCAGGGCTGAAGAAACAGAACAAACTCCGCTGTAAACGACTGGTCCCTTCCGAAACGGTTACTACTGCGCTCAAAGTATGCCAGGAATACCTGGAGAGTCTGGAGCACGGAGACATTGACAAAAGCCTGGAAACACTACTGACACAGGAGCAGTGGGATGGGTTTCTTAACAGTTATTATCTTGTTGCTCAGTGAGTGATCATCAAGCTTGAGAGATTTTTTTTTTTTTGTCTGGGAAAACGTGCCCTTCAGGATCTCTATATGCTTTTTGTTTCTCTGCTTCCTCCACAGTGGCGGAGCACGTATCGAGGAAAGGGAAATTTTTGTTAGCTCCTGCAAGGACATGCTGCAGAAACTTGAGACGGTTAGCCCACAGCTGGGCATAGATGGCACACAAAACATCTGGATCATCAAACCCGGGGCAAAGTCCAGGGGCAGAGGTAGGACACCGAGGCCGTCAGACACACACACATCATATTTGAAACGTCCCGTTTGATCTGTTGAATTTGTCTTTAAGGTATCAAATGTGAAAAGCGTCTTGATCAGATCCTCAGGCTAGTGAACATGGACCCAACGCTTATCAAGGAGAGCAAGTGGGTGGTGCAAAAGTACATCGAGAAACCCTTTCTGATCCACAACACCAAGTTTGACGTTCGCCAGTGGTTTCTGGTCACTGACTGGAACCCTCTGACTGTGTGGTTCTACAAAAAGTGCTATTTGCGCTTTTCCACCCAGCCATACTCATTAGACACTCTGGACAGGTAAGACAGTAAATTCAATACTGGGGGAAACAAACTATGCCTTAATTTCTCTATTAATTTTGAAAAAGAGAAACAGGAAGTGAAATTCAGAAAAGGCGTGTCTCCTTTGTCTATCACTGTTGGAGGGAGATTTGGTTTAGCATCTGTGTGTAACCTAAAGCTGTTTCACCAAATGGTATATTTAAGGGTGGGTTATTATTATCTGTGACATCTGTAGCAGCAAAATTCAAATAGAACTAAAAGCAGCTTCTGAAACTTTAATCTAATAATGTCTGAATTTTCATGGATTCCAAAGGGAGCAGAGAAAGCTGCTCATGTGTTAGAAAGAGACACATCATCAGAAATCAGAAATAGTTGGGTTTTCTTTATAGAATTTCCTTTGAACCTTTTTGTAAGAGAGCAACACAATGTATCACAAAGGAATCACGTTTAAAACTGTATTTCTAAATCAATAGAAGGTTTTACACGATTCAGCAGATTAACAGTCAAATCATTAATCACCCCGATTTTCTTCAAAGTAAAAATCATTGGAGTTCCATATTGTCTCACACTGTGCGTGAATGTAGTCTAAATAATTATGATTTATAAGATTTGTGACACATTTTTAGAATACAAAGATCAGCTTGTCTCTTCTTATCTATTCTTATGTCCTGTTATATTTCTGAAATGGTATAAGTATTTGTCACTGAGTCTAAGAGTAAGGCATAGTCTACATGTAGACACATATCTAGGAAAATAGATACACTTTATACGTTTTGGCATTTCGCCCACATAACACTATTTAATATCACAAATGAAAAAAAACTCTGACTTTTATAAAATTGTGAGAAAACTTCATATTTGTGTTTGCATGTGTACGTGGGAAGATGGATATTTAGGTCCCACACATTACAATCTGCGACAAGTAATGCACCAATATATTCACATACTTGATGAAAACATTGCTGTGTGTTTTATCAACTTGTAATACCAATAAGCTATTTAAAAGTAGTTCAACCTATGTACCTATCCACACAAATGAGCCGCCTTACTTTTGAAGCAATCTGATTGGCTGTCATATGTTTTAGCTTTGCCCTACACTGCCCCCTATGGACGTGGAATGTTTAGAACAACACTGAGGAGAGATTTGTGTGCTAAAAACTTTTGGAAAACAGATCCTGCATGTACAATATTATTTTTTTTAAACAATTCGGCAAAAATATTTGTTTTTATAGAAACATTTGTACAAGGTCTGAAGCGGTTTACAAACCCTGGCGTAGCTTTGTGTGCTTGCCACTGTTTAGGTTCATTTTGTTGCCAACCCCTTTTCATCTGATTTCTCTTTTCTTTCTTCAGCTCGGTGCACTTGTGCAATAACTCCATCCAGAAGCACCTGAGGCCCTCTCATCAGCGCCATCACTGCATTCCACCACACAACATGTGGTTGGATGACCAGTTCCAGGCCTTTCTGGCCTGCCAGGGCAAGGATGCTCTTTGGGAGACTGTTGTAGTCCCAGGAATGAAGACAGCTGTGATCCACGCACTGCAGACAGCACAGGATCTGATAGAGTCACGCAAGAACACATTTGAGCTTTATGGCGCTGATTTTATGTTAGGTATGATGCACTCGATTTATGTATTACAGATGACAAGAAAGCAAGGTAGCACTTCTCCTGAAATACAAAATTGATTTCGCTCCTTTTGGGATTTATAAAGTTGTTTTTATGTAAAGAATCAAAGCAGGTTACTCAGCTTTGATGTTTTGACGGGACAATAGTGGTGACGATGGTAAAAGTTTGTCCCGCACTCGTTGGCCTGCGCGCTTCTGTCACTGTGTCCTTGGTAAAGACACTTCAGGTGGTCACAGAGCCCAGTGGAACCTCACTCCTGTCAGACTCCTCCAGACTACAGTCCAGTAGCTTGGCACTATCAGCTTGTGAATAGGTGAATGATTGAATGTAGGAGCATTTTGGGGTCTTCTAGATTTGATAAAGTGCTGTACAAGTACAGACCATTTACCATTTCTGTTAAATGGCACAGCAGTAACTATGGATTCAACAGTTTAGAATGACATACAACTTTTTATGAGCTGTGCAATGTTGTGAGCTGCACATAGTCTGAAACCCCCTTACCCCCAAAAACAACCCATCATCCTCCTACTACTTCCTGTCATCTTCTTTGTCATTTTTGCCAGTAGTAACATCGGCTGTTGATCACATGACTCTTGTGATGTGACAAAAGCGCTTTGATATGGCTGACAAAAATACCATCTCTTTGTAGCGCACAAAGTTTAGTGCAATGGTCTGATCCAACAGGTGAGCTACTGTAGCTCACCTGATGAGGTGGTGCACATGTTAACCCTTGACATCTTCGGGATAGATATTACAGCACAACTTTGGAGGTGTAGTAGAATCTCCACAATTCAAAGCTATTTTGGTAGCAGCCACAATTTACAGCATGTGGCCATAATATAATGGTTGTTTCGTGTCCAACTATGTTTTCGTGCCACACAATACCTATTAAAATTTACATCCCAAGAAACAGTTTTGTTTGTGTTTTGACCAGACCTCAGCCTGCACCCATGGTTAATAGAAATCAACGCTAGCCCCACAATGGCACCCTCAACCTGTGTGACCGCCCAGCTCTGCACTGCTGTGCAGGAGGACACATTACGAGTGGTTCTGGACCGCAGAGTGGACCGTTCCGCAAACACTGGGGACTTTCAGCTCATATATAGGCAGGTAAGGTTGAGGTCAAAGCATAATATGCGTAATAAACCCTGTCTATGTGTGTCAGCAGTCTTTCAGATGTCATTCCTCATCTCCAGGCGGCGGTAGAAGTCCCACAGTACTTAGGGATCAACCTGGTTGTTGAGGGCGTTGCTGTTAAACACCCATGTGTTCTTCCTCCACTGAAATCTTCCCAATTGTCATCTTCAAAACGGTGGGGTGCACTCAAAGAAAAGGAATCTGCACCAGAGAAGGTTCAGCCTCTGCCAAAGGTTATTCAAAAGACACAAGAGAACAAGACCAACAGCAGCGAAGCATCTCATGCTCTTCCTCCTGAACCATCAATCTCCAGAGTCGCAATTCATCTGCCAGTGGCAGTTCTGTCAGTTGATGGAGGCTCTAACTTTGAGCATTTCTCAAAGAAACATGCTGAGGTATTAAACGTTCAGCCAACAACAGCAACAGAGAAAAAGCAAGCTTCTTTGCGCCTGGTGATGTTCAATCCAAGCAGCCCAGTAAAATAGCCAGCAGCCCCATAAGTGCCTAAAATATCTTCCATTAAGGGATTTTATTTCCCTTAAAATAAAATCTGGGATTTGGCATGCATTATGTGTTTTATTTAAATGCTTCTAACTTGAATCTCTCCTACAGTGACTAAGCAGTTTATTAACATTTTCAGTTGTAACTGAAAGGAGGCAATCACTTTAAATAATTTATTTTACTGAAAGATTTGATAAAACTGACAGTAAGTGAATCACATTAAAAGTTCACAGTACAGTTCACAGTTAAGATTTCTCCCTCATCCTCATCCTCCATATTTTGTCAGTACGGATAAAGTATACTGTAAAAAGTAAAAGAGCTCAGGGGTTTAATGAAACAACGTTGGAATTTTTGTGTAGGGGATTTTAATAAACTTTAACTTTTTGGAGCAGTAGCGCTGATCTCGGTATCAGCACTAAAAGAATTGCAATTTTAAGGAATATTAAATTTTTTTAGGTTCAGTACCACACACTGGACATGTGGTGGCAGCAACTCGAAAAGTTGAAGATCACTTTCTTTCAGCCGAAAGAAGAAGAGTGAAGCGGCGACAGCCTTCTCACCGAGTTTAGAAATGGCGGCGTCCGTGTGCCGAGTAGGGAGCACCGTGGGGCGAGTCCTCGCCAAAACCCGCAGCGTGAGTGTTTCGGCAGACTTTTAATTAGTAGGTGTTTTAGCTGAGCAGTGTTGCTAGTGCTGAAGTAAATAACCGGAAATGTAACGGCCACACCAGTGTGGTGGTCGAGCTAGCTGTGCCGAGTTGCTAACCGGTTAGCATCGTTTAGCTAACAGTGAATGCAAGGTCAATTACCAAATGGAGCTGCACGACTTTTAACTTCTTATTATAACGCAATGTCCAGTTTATACAATAGGGATACCGGTTGTTTTCGTTGTTTGTTGTCCTCCATGAAGTCAGTTATTGTAATAACTTCTGTTTGTCCTCCCCTGTCCTCAGAGCTTCCTGGGTGGCAGCGTTAGCATTGTGACTCGTAAAAGGCAAATTCTAACTCTTTGCTCTGTACGTTTTGTTTGGACAGCAACTTTGAAAAAAAAAGAACAAAATGACCAAGAATGTGATTGAATCTCACTCATGATTACGCCGAAACTAATGGAGCAGCGTCTACTTTTGATGCACCGTTACATTTCTGTAATTAAAATAAGTGACTGTACTTACATGGCAAAGGCAGCACATGAAATCGAGATCGAAAACCGCAGAGATTGAAAATATGTTTTCTACTTTGGACTGTTTTTTTGTGAATAGTAATTGGTTAGATCGTGTCTTGTATCAAACATTTTTGCGACATGTTCGTAAAACTTTCAGATAAGTTGTTCGTCAACACATCCATATGATCATACCTTTCGGTTAACTATTATTTCCTGGGTTTTTTTATGTCCCTCATTTACATTGAAAACCGGAAGGTTTTAACCCGTAATCATAACAGTTTTCTTAAGGTAGTACCATAACTCACTTACTTGGTGGCAAGAATAAACGTCCCTTAATTGTTGCGTAATTAACAACAATTAATTGTTGTTAATTACGCAACAATTAATTGTTGTAATTAACAATTAATTTTTAATTACAACAACTATTAAAATAGTTGCTATTTTAATAATTGAAAATAGCAACTAGAAATACTGACAGATATTTAGCCTGTAGACAAAAATATATCATTCCAACATTGTTAAATCTACATTTTAGGTATAAGTGATGTGTTTTTGTCATGCTTTTGATGGAATATGGATTTGAGCTGGTCAATCAAACCTAAACTCGCACATCTAATCAGTTGATATTCAGTAGATAAATAGTTAAAAACAAAATTAGGTTTGTTTTAGGTTGTCTTCATCTATAAGTAAATAGAGTAAGTGAAAATAAAATTTTCAAAATTACTCTCAGCTATTTCCCTAACTAGAATGAAAAAAAATGTTAGAATATTCTGGGTATGTTTATGTTTTCAGTGGGGTATTTCTAAACTGCAACCAGTAACACCCAGAAAAGAGATGAGTCGAAAATATCATTTTGAACATATTTCAAAAATACAATTAATATTTATGTTTTTTTGTTGTTGTTGTTCTTTTTTTTTTTTTGCAAACTATAGCCCATCCTGCTGTCTTTGAGACGTGGACAGGCGTCGGTCAGCTATGCCCAGAGCCTGGCAGGAGCCCCTGAAACCCACGTCTCTGTTCTGGACAACGGTCTGAGAATTGCATCTGAGGATACAGGACATTCAACTTGCACCGTAAGAGCATATTTATTTGTCCTTTTAGTCCCCTGTCCCAGCCGAGACAGTATTAATGTACATAATGGACATCAACAACCTAACCTCTGACCTCATCTCACCTTCACAGGTTGGAGTTTGGATCAGCGCTGGCAGCCGCTATGAGAGCGAGAAGAACAACGGAGCGGGCTTTTTCCTGGAGCACATGGCTTTCAAGGTGGAGTCATCACTCAACGGTTAAAATAAGACTTTTTGGCCAAATTAAGTAAAATATATGTTTGTTGCATGTAAATATACTGTATGTATTTATTCATTTGACTCCTTTTAATGACATTTGGTTGTCTGAAACAGCCCTGCAACAGCAGTAAAGTTGGATATGAGGTCAAACATCACAATTTACCTTTCCTTGACTGCATTTATGCTGCAATTTAAATAAATGTGTAAACTTGGATCAGAATCGGAAATAAGAGAATAAGATTTTAGGGACCTGTTAATTTTGTTCTGATTTCTGGGTAAGAAAAATAAAATGACAAACTATAAGAGCAGCATTCAGAATATTTTTATGTAGTTGTTACTGTCATGAGCATGATATGAGTGTATTGTGAGACCTGTTGCTGTAAAATGTTGTCTTAATATTTTAAAACAAAGAGAAAATGATAATGGAATTAACAGTTATTAGCATTTGTTAGTGATTAGCATGGTTAGCATCATGCACTCTCTAGAGAATGAACAGTAGATTCTTAGTTTAACTCTAAGATGTCTAAAAGGCTGCCAACTTTTCCAAATCCAGCTAAAAAGTGTGAACGTCCCGTGATACATTAAGCTGAAGCTGTCCCACTCTCTTGCATCATCAGTGAACTACTGGCATGTGTTGACACGTCGTGGAAATTTCAGTTCTGATCTGACTTCATTTTTAAATGACTTATCAATGCTGAAAGTTACTTAGATTTATTTATTAACTCAGTCACACTTTCCACACTGAAGAGTGTCTTTATCGCTGAGTTTTAGTGTGTTCAGTGTCCAATTAGTGAAATTCTGTTACATTTTTTTTTCTGTTTTACACTTAGGCCATATTGTATGTCAGGAAAAAAAAGAAGACGTTACATTTTCCTCTATTAAAATCTGTCTTTATCAAAAATCATAGTCCTATTCTTGCTAGGTCAAGTACTTGCACCTCCTCTAGATGTTGGTGGCTTCTCCTGATTCTTTTAGGCTCCATCAGTTCCCATCTACAAGGTTCAGAGTTTTCCTTTAGCCTGTGATGTTAAACTAAGTGACAGTAGGGGGAGCCAAAGACCAAGCATCAGCCAAGATGCAGCGATTCCAACTAAAAGTGTACAAATGGATTTTCTGCAGGGAACAAAGAAGCACCCCCAAACCGCCCTGGAGCAGCAGGTGGAGTCTATGGGTGCTCACCTGAGTGCCTACACCTCCAGGGAGCACACCGCTTTCTACATGAAGACCTTCACCAAAGACCTTCCGAAAGGTGAGAAAACCTAGAAGCCATGAAATGTTTTAGCGATTCGGAACGATCACATTAAGTCATCGCCTCAAATCCCGACCACTAACTGACCCGTGGTCTCCAGCTTTGGAGCTGCTGTCAGACGTGGTGCAGAGCTGCTCGCTGAACGAGGCGGACATCGAGCAGCAGAGGAGCGTGGTGCTGCGGGAGATGGAGGAGGTGGAGGGCAACCTGCAGGAAGTCTGTCTGGACCTGCTGCACGCCACAGCCTACCAGGGGACGCCGCTAGGACAGAGCGTGCTGGGGCCGTCCAGCAACGCCAGGTAGGAGGGACGGGACGCTCTCTGCTCACGTAGTCAGGGTTTACAGTGTTCGTATGGCTGGAAGTCCCTAAAAACGCTTGAATTTCATTTAGGTTTTTTTCAAGGTTAGGAAAGTGCTTGAATTCTGGATAAAGTCCTTGAAAGTGCTTGATATTCAAACTGCACAGTGTGAATATCAAGCTTGGAATCAATCTAAAAGCCTAAAGCGGATTACAGTTACAGACAAAGCCAGATTTATTTTCCACTTCATAAAGAGATACATTTCTTTTCTCAGTCTGAAGTTAAATCAGACTAAACTTTCTATGCTTTAGGTTTGTTAGGATGAACTAAATTATTTTTATTTGCTAAATGTTTGAAAACTTTGTGAAAAGGTTTACAGAGTTTTTTGTAACTTTGAATATTTAGTATTTAATTTGAGCAGAAAGGTCCTTTATCTTAACACAGTTTGCTTAGATTGTTTCAATGTCATTCACATGTATTATTCCTAATGATTTATTGATTATGTTGTATTTTGTACCATATACAACATTATTGAAATGGGGAGATTTTTTAAGTCAGTATTGTGTTAATGTGCCTACAGGATGTGTGAGAGAAACATTCCAAACAGAAAACTATATTGTAGTTTACCTCGTTCCTGCTGTAGAACGTAGAATACTACCACAAAACATTTTTAATAATGGTAGTAAACGATGTCATATAATGGTGAAATTATTATTATTATTATTTTTTACTTCACCTGTATTGTTTGTATCTCCAAATCATGGTGCTGGAAGCATTTGAAAACACGGTAAACGTGAAAAGTGTTCAGACCCTGGTATTAATCTTTCCACCAGAACAACGCCACCACTGAAACTGCTCTGTTTGTGGATGTAGCTCATTATTGAGTCCAGCTGCTACATTATTCATTGTAACATGGCTAAAAACACTGATGACA
This sequence comes from Poecilia picta, assembly GCA_033032245.1. Classification (NCBI taxonomy): domain Eukaryota; kingdom Metazoa; phylum Chordata; class Actinopteri; order Cyprinodontiformes; family Poeciliidae; genus Poecilia; species Poecilia picta. The sequence continues at coordinate 8,310,765 of CM065357.1, read as the reverse complement.
GAGACAACATGGCTGCCAAAATGAACGCTGCATCTTGTGTTGATCGCTGTCAGGAACCTGACCCGTCAGGACCTGGTGGATTACGTCAGCAGCCATTACAAAGGCCCCCGGATGGTGCTGGCGGCCGCAGGAGGTGGGTCCGCAGCTCCCGTCTCCTGTTTGATGGCGGTGGGACCCATCGTTTTAATGTTTGTAACGTACGGCTCATCTACAGGTGTGAACCACGACGAGCTGGTGGGCATGGCCAAGTCTCATTTTAGTGGACTGTCCTTTCAGTATGAGGGAGACGCCGTCCCCGTCTTGTCTCCCTGCCGGTTCACTGGCAGCGAGGTGAGACACCGAACCCCCTCCAGCCCCCCCCCCAAAATAAAATCCTCAAGTATATTCAGTTAGACTATTGTGATAATACTAAGCACAGAATTATTCATATCTGTGAGATATTTAGGTTGACGCATGTTTCATCTGACTGAATTATTAGATTATTTCCACATTAGAGTTTTTGGTTGTAGCGAAAGCATAATGTATAAATGTTCAGTGGGTGTGAATACTGTAGCAGGGCGCCGTCACAGACTGACAGCAGCTGTGTGGCTCTTTGCTCGTCAGACTTTGATGAGAAATATCGGTGAAGTATCTTTACATCCTTATTGACTGGAAGGTTTACAGTAACATCTTTGCCTTGTTCAGATCCGCATGCGGGATGACGGTCTTCCACTGGCGCACATCGCCATCGCCGTGGAGGGTGCCAGTGTTTCCAGCCCCGACATTGTTCCCCTTATGGTCGCCAACGCCATCGTTGGCAGCTATGACCTCACCTACGGGGGTGGAAAGGTGGGTGAACATCTGTTTTCTTTCTTTCTTTCCTCTGGTAGTGAGAACAGTAACATCTCATGACTTGGTGGGGAAAAAAAGAAAATCCCCTTTAAGCTTTGCCCACTCGGGTCTCTCCATGTCCTGAGTGGCCATTAAGGAGGGGTAAAGCATTGCCTGTCTAAAAACCTGAGTCAGGGGTCTTCCCTTTGCCTCCGGACCTGTCGGGAGGAACACACCTGCTGACCATCGTTTACGTCATGGATTGTTGGGTATCATCAATTTCTTTGCATGTCTTTGTTCTGACATGCGTCTCTCTCTCTCTCTCTCAGCACCTGAGCAGCCGCCTGGCTCGCCTGGCGGTGGATGAAAACCTGTGCCACAGCTTCCAGGCCTTCCACTCTGCCTACAGCGACACCGGCCTGCTGGGCATCCACTTTGTGAGCGACAAGCACCACATCGACGACATGATGCACTGGACCCAGAACGCCTGGTGAGGAACCCATCCCAGATCGTTTAGTCCAGAGTCGGAGAGGTGGATTAACCCTGCTGGTTATATGATGAGTGCTTGTGCTTCATGTGGTTCCTGCCTTGTTTTGTCCCTGCAGGATGAACCTTTGCACCACAGTCACAGACAGTGATGTCATAAGAGCCCAAAATGCTCTGAAGGCCAGTCTGATTGCACAGCTCAATGGTACTGTGGTCTCTCTCCTGCTGCCTTTACTATCTAAACAGTGATTTTTGGTTCACTTACTGTTAAAAAATAGACTTGAGCTGCGAAACCTTCATGAATCTTCAAATTAGAAACAACGTAACACCACATAACTAGTATTTAATTTATTGTTCTAAAGCAAACAAAAACATAAAACCTTTATGAGAAATGAAACACATTTTTATATGATAAAATAATAAAAATGCTTCAGCCTAGTCTCACACACAGACACAACTTTGTGCTTCTACCTGTATGAGGACAACAAAAACAAAATCCAACCAAGTATCTGTGGTCTAGGTTTTACTGCAGATACCTCAGTACTCTTGAAATTAGATAAAACTAACTTACTAGTAACTATATATATGAGTGTGTAAATAATTTCTTAATATTAATGAAACAGTATTATAAGATTAATAATGTGCCAGTGGAACAAGAGATTTTAACTTGTTATATGGGGAAAATGTCTTGTTTAACTGGCAGATTATTTATCCTGTAGCTAGTACTTTCATTAACATTAAGGAATTATTGACTTAAAACAAGTTTCTTTGTCCTGCTGAGTGTTTACTTGTTAGTTTTTTGTCTAATTTCAAGTATACTAGGATATTTGCAGTAGAAACTAGACCACACGTACTTGGTAGGATGTTTTATTTCAGCATATGTATTGACTTCCATTCTTACCCTAATGAGTAGCAGCACATTCCAAACTTTAGCCGAAGGTTAGTTCACACCAAACCTCCAGTCCTAATCCATAGCCTTATAGAAGGAGGTCCACAACATTAGAGCAGAGCTTTGACCCTCTTAAGGCCCGTTAGTAATCAGAATATGCTAGAGAAAGTCCTAAATAGAAAGCTAAACTCACACACACTAACTGTGGCCCCAGAGCTACAGGTTTGCTATTGTGGATGTCTACAATTCAGTCTACAGGCCGCGCATCAATCTAAGCTAACAGCCACTCAATCTCGTAGGCACAACACCGATTTGTGACGACATCGGCAGACACATCCTGAACTACGGACGTCGTATTCCTCTAGCAGAGTGGAACGCCCGGATCGATGTGAGTCGTCTTTCCACATCACGCTGCGGTGCCTTTTTTTTTTTTTTTTTTTAACAAATCAAAACTTTCCGGTCTGAAGTGTTTTCTCTTCCTCCTCTCGTCTTCCAGGCTGTAACTCCCAGGATAGTGCGCGACATCTGCTCCAAATACATCTACGATAAGTGTCCTGCCGTGGCTGCTGTCGGTGAGCTCTCCACCCTTCCTGTTCCTGTAGGATCAGAACCGGGTACCGCCGCACGCGCTCTAACCCGTCCCGTCCTCGTCTCCACCAGGTCCCATTGAGCAGCTACCGGACTACAACAGGATGCGCAGCGCCATGTACTGGCTCCGGTTCTAGGAAAACATCCGCTGCTCTTCATTTCGTCCTCCTCCTACCTTTTCTTCTGCCACTCGAGGGTCCTCCTCTCATCTCACCCATTCTGTTGCCCGTCGAGGAAACAGTCGGTCGGGTCTCTGAAATATTCTCCGTGTGTTGATTGTACTTTGCAGGCACTTGTCATCTGAAACGTTAAGAAAGTTGCAGCGAGGACAAACGTAAATTCTTGATTATTAACTTCGTAACGCAATTCAGCCAGTATCCAAGTTGGGGCAACGAGAGAATATTTATACATTCTGTAAACATTTGTTTTCTGTCCACTATTGTACATACCAGAAGTTGTTGTTAAGACACAAATAAAAACAATAAAGCTTTAGTGAATTGTTTTATTCCTTGACCTCAATTCAAAAATGGCAAACTCAACCGGTGTGCAGCTGGAGAATTTTATTTTTCTTTATTTTGGACAATTATGTTTTTTGGTTGTATTTTTTTTTTTACAACTGGGAGCGTCTGATTAACATCTCAAAAGTTCAGATAATACTTGAAGTACTTCCCAGATCAGCCTGGCTTTCTAATCATACGGCCGACAGATTTGAAGATGAAGCAGATCAGCAGAACTTGACAGCAACTGACTGTGTCCTGCTGGAGACGTTGAACTGGAATATTGTTTCTGCCTGGAAATTGAGCTGTTAGCATGTAGCGAACCATCATTTTAGCAGCAGTCTTCGGTCAGAGGCTTCTTCAGTCTCTGCAAGACTGACTGCTACAGTAAATCCTTCTTGCGCCCAGTTTCACCATCCATGATGACGGTTGGGAAATTCTTGGAGAACGTATGTTTAAGTTAACATGTTTTATATATAGATATAGATATTGGTATAAATTATTTTTGAATTGTCACTGGAGGTTATTTTGATACTAGAGGATTCATCACTGCTAGTTGCTGCTTTTATGTCCTGCTGTTCCCTCGTGGTATTTTTTTAATTTCATTTTCATTAACGATGGTAGATTGAGCAGCATGGAGGTTATTTTTCCTTTTCTAATTCAAGCTAGTCTCCTAATCATTGCTATTTCCTAAACAACCAGATTAAAGTGAATCTTCTGTAGCGTAAAAATGTTAGAAGCAGTTGTGAATGAAAGTTATTCAGCAATAAAGCTGAATAACTTTCATTCACATTCTCTCCCACTAAGAACAGTCATTAGAACACAGTCATTCATAGCAATAATTAACATTAAAATCTCTCGATAAAACCCGGTGCTCCAAACTTCGTCCTCCAGATGATGGTGGAGTTTCCTCAGGTTGTGATGGATCGATGGCAGCAGACATGTTGCTGGTCGGACCCACTGCGTTTATTCACCGCACTGATGTCACTGAGATCTTCACCCCGGCGCTGCGGGGTTTGGATGTTGTTTCCGTTCTGTATCATTAGTGGGATGAGGAGAAGGCCTTTGATGGGGTGGAGGTCAGATGAGGTCAGGTGACTCGAGACACTCTGGGTTTCTGTTCTGGGCCTGCAGCCTCTTCCGTCTCCTTCTTCTCGTCGGGAGTTAATCTCTGAAGCTGCATTTTTGTTTTATCCTCCGTCTGTTTCTGGCTTTTCTTACTTAGAAATTCTAAAATTAGCGCCCGCGGATGTTTATGAACTTGAGCTTTTTCACGTTTTGTGACGTTGTAATTACGCACTAATGTATTCCATCGCTTTTTGAACGCAATAAACAGCGCAAAACAATAAAAGCAGTGCGTTTTTTCTTTCGTTTTTTGAACTTGAAAAGTGAGGCGTGCAGCTCCGAGTCTGTTCTGGTAAACCAATTTTACATATCTATAGCTCAAACTATAATCAGCATTTATTACGTTTTGCTAAAGATAAACCTTTGGATTGAGGTCTAGACTTTGACTAGGCCATGGGAATAGGAGATGTTATTTACTATCGAGGTCACTTCCAGAAGCAATTAGATTATTTTTGTAATATTATTTAAGTGTATCACCGTAAGAAGGGGAGAGAATACAAACGCTTTTCTGATTTTTAACAGAAAATTCCAGCAAAAAAAAACATGAAAAGAAATCTGCAAAAAGTTACAATTTTGTAGTTGATGTTGGGACACTGGCACGATGCAACTCCCCACATTCAAGAATCCCCAAAGTGATCAGACACGTATTTATTTCAAATCTGCTTCCCCACACCCTTTTCCCTCCAGTTATATAACCCACATCAGAAATCACACCCTCTGCATCTCTCTGCCCGCAATCAGCTGTCAAATCAACATCTCGCATGAAACATGTGCAATCTGACGTGGCTATGCGCTCCGACTCCAAACCCGAGCGGATATCCAACTAATTAAAAGCAAAGCCACTCTGCGATTAGCATCATGTTATTTTTAGAAAGAGAAAGACGGCGGGGAAGTGAAAAGAGGGGCGGGCGCCCGGGTGTGAGAGATAAACAGAGAGGGGATGGACACACCGGCTCAGAGGAAGAGCAGAGAGGCTGAGGACGAGCAAGAGGAGAGGAAGATCTGACAGGCCGGAAGAAGAAGAACAAGAAGAAGAAGAAGAAAAAGGAGGAGGAAGAAGAACAAGAAGAAGAAGAAGAAGAAGGAGGAGAAGAAGGAGGAGGAGAAGGACCCTGCAGATTCACTGGGAGGTGATCTGATCACCGCAAGAGGAGCAACAGGTGCCTCCTGGTCACGCCGTCAGCCTTTCCCTCCTGAGTGAGTGATGAGTGTCCTCTGCTTTCATGACCTTTGTGGATGTGAAGTTGGATAAGAGCTGAAGATGTTGTTGTTTTTTTTTGTCACATGTTTGCATTTTTCGAAAGTTTTCTGAACCTGGAAGATCCAGCATCCTGCTCTGATTCGATACGGAACAAAAAGCTTGTCATAGAAAAAAATATGTATTTACATATTCGGTGTTTTTTTTTTTTAAATGAATTGGATCATTTAAAAGTGTCAATAACTTTTAAGAAGTGTTTGCCTTTTATATTGCAGTTCAAAATCCAAAAACAACAACAACAAAAAGTTTTTTCCCTGCTATCTTTATATAAACAAATTTTTCAAAAACTTTGGAGAAACACTGATTGTGGTCTGTTTCCAGGAGTTGTTTGTTTGTGTGTGTGTGTGTGTGTGTGTGTGTGTGTGTGTGTGTGTGTGTGTGTGTGTGCAAATTAATTAAAAACTGTCATGAAGTGGAATTTATTTCCTTTGTAATGTTTAAAACTTGGTACATTTACGGTATGTAGAAAAAAATAGGAGGAAAGAAATTTCAGCAAAAATTGTTATTTATATAAAAAGCAACACAAATTAGATTCCAACAGTACAACATTTTAAAAAAAAAAAAAAATCTATTTTGAATTGGAGTCACTTGCCCAAAAAGCACAGAAGGGACGGAGCTGCTGCTGCGCTTATGAAGGACTTGAAAGAGCAAAGTTCTGGTCAAATGTGAAAAAAAAGTTAAAACCGCCTCGTGTGTGTGTGTGTGTGGTGTGTGTGTGTGGTGTGTGTGTCTCTCTCTCTCTCTCTCTCTTTTGCAGACGTGCTCACCATGAGGAGTGTGTGTGTGTGTCTCTGCCTGACTCTGCTGCTGCCCTGCTGCGTTCAGGACCAGGTCAGCCGCCCGGCCCTCGCCCGGCTCGACCAGGACACGCAGAGAGACGTCCTGGCCGTCGACTTCCTGCACCGCGACGGCGTGTTGAACTCACTGCTCCGCTCCGAGCATCACCTGGTGCTGCGGCAGGCCCGCGCCCCGCGCCCTGCGCCCCGGGTGCCGAAGAGAGCCCAGCAGGGCTCCCGCTTCGCCCTGTCCCTGGATGTCCCCACCAGCATCCTCAGTGTCCTCATAGACCTCGCCAAGAACCAGGACATGAGGACCAAGGCAGCGGCCAACGCGGAACTCATGGCGAGGATCGGCAAGAGGAAATGAAAGCAGCCGGAGGGACGGAAACCCAGAGCCGGACCGAGGCATAAGCGAAGCAAGGCGCAGCTGAGGCTTTGAAACCACTGAAGGAATGCTGTCAGTTTTCAAAGATTAAATCTTTTAGTACTTAGAGTTACTGTGTAGAGAATGTTTAAAATAAAATGTAAGCACATTTTAAGTTTAAAACACAAAATGGAATTTCCAGAATGATTAAACTTTTAAAAATGGAATGGTTTTGTTTGAAAAATAATTAGGGAATGTTCAAGTTCAGAATGAGCCGGAATAATCAAGTTTAATGTATCGGCATGTATAAAATTATTATTTTTTTTGTTGTTGTATTTATTTATTTATTTATTTATTTCAAACAGACAAAAACGTAAAAATAAAAAAAAGAAACAGAATAATTTCTATTGTAAAAAAACTATAAAAAATATCTGAGTGAAATGCACTTAGAATAAGAGCAACAAAAGTTTTTTTAAAAAAAACAAAACAACATTATTGGTGTCGTAAATGTTTCCATTTCAAAAAGACCTTAATATGTCAGGTTTCTGAAGGAGGTGGGTTTGACAGGAAGCTTGGCCCCCAAATCACATTCTGCTCAAGGCCTCGTTCAACCTTGGACCGAAAAATCACTAAAACGAGACTTTGTTTCAAACTAACTCAGTTTGAGGTTGAATCCTGTCGATCCGTGTTTTATTCTGTGCAACGTTTTCTACTTATACTAAATAACTTAAACTCCACCTCATTTACTGACTGTGGAGTCGAAATAACCAGACAGAGTGACGTGCGCGTGCCACGTACCCGCGCGATGCTGTGAACTTTGGTGGCTTTACGTTTTGTTTGCACTGTGGTGTGAAACGACGTCTCTCGTGTTTGCATGTGTGATCTTAAATTGAAAGAAAAAAAAACAAACTTCAATTAAATCCAATGTGACGACCACGCTTCCTCCTCATTTCAGTGATATCAGCCGTGCTCAGCGTAATTACAGGCATCAGCAGCCCGTAATAAGCCCGGCTGAGTGAGTCTGCGTCACCCGACGGCGGGATCTGATTGTGGGACAGCGGGACAAAGAGGGCAGGATATTGACCTCTGAGGGAAGAACAGATCCTTTCTGCGGACCCTTTGTTCACTTAATACTTAATAAATTTGGCTAACATGCCGCAGCTATTTTAAGTTAGATGCATTATCTGCTCTTGATTAGGCGAATATCTGCGCGGATGAGTCATCTGCGCTCCTGCCTCCCAGAGGAAGATCTGAAGCAGCGGGAGGGAAAACAAGCTGCTCGCCTGATTTACGTCCAGCTTGTTCTGTTTTGCGCTGAGCACGGAATTGGATTATTTCATGTCAGAGTACTGTAGCTTTAATTAATTATGGAGAAACAGGATGTAAATGTAATGGATTATGCATGCAGGGAGATTTGTAGATTACGCAACTAATAGTAAAAGGGGGCTGGATATAAATGCACGCCACACTTCTCAGATGTTTATATCTATTTATATTTAGTTATGTAACATTATACTTTCACTACGGAGTTATGAGCTACTTCTTGATGGTTTGTCCACACAGGAAAGGAATCCTGAGTGCACAATTAGCTGCTGTAATGACTTTGGACAACAAAAGAAAGAAATCTCAAATGGTAATATTTTTGTTTTGCTTTGTCAATATAGCAACGCAAGAACGTACTGTAAAAATACTGCTGGTTAAAAAAGGGTATTAGTTTTTATTTGGAGTATGGTACCTATATGCAATATGACTTTACATATTTCAGTAGCTCCGATTAAGTGAAAAAACTGAGCCAAATAGTTTTAAAAGCATGACCCCATGTCCTCAGGATCCAGAGTTCTGCAGTTCATCACCAACTTTGATGGATCTGAAAATATTCTATCAGTTTAGTTTTATTGTTTCAGATCATTACATCATGTTATTGTTATTGCGCATGTGCTGGACTTTAATTCCGTACGGCTCAAAAGTTCCCTCCGATTAAATACAATGTTGCCATTTGGCCAGCAGATGTCGCCCTTCATACACGAGCTCGGTAACGTCCAGATTTAATTCCTTCATTTTCAACACAAAAGTGTTGAAATCCCCTCGAATTGCTAAGATATTTATTCATGTCTTCAACTGACGAAATCACTAATCCACAGCTTAGTACCATGGTAAAAAAATCCTTTATTTAAAACTCTATGAACATACCATCAAGTTATTAATGTAGTGATATCAATGAAACCCAACAGCCTTACAGAAATGTACTGTGAGTGGTCAATGTGGAGGTCAGACTGGAGGAGTTACATCATCACAATCCCAATTAAAAAAAAGAGCGACCACATAAAAACGAACCGCTCACAGATTAAAGCTTCAATGTACAAAACAACCAAAATGCTACAGGGCAGAATTACAGGTTAATACATTTTTGTTCCAGAAAAAAAATTCTAATGTAATATTTAACATGTTTTCTGCAAGGCCTGAAAACAATCCTAAAAGTTTTAGAACAAGCAAAACTGGTGACATTTATCACACCTTAAGTGTCAACGGTTTGACACTTTGAACAAAGAAAAAAAGAAAGAAAGGTTGAAATCTAACAATGTTGCCCAGGAGCCAAACCGCCACATTAGCTGCTCAGGCCATGTCTTCTTCCTCCTCTTCAAACTCGCCCTCCTCCTCGGCCGTGGCGTCCTGGTACTGCTGGTACTCAGACACCAGGTCGTTCATGTTGCTCTCCGCCTCGGTGAACTCCATCTCATCCATGCCCTCGCCGGTGTACCTGTGACGAGACGACATTAGCATCTATGCCTTGCACTAGAACACCGCTGTGTTTTAATACACCTGTTAGCCTGATAAACTCCTTAGATTGAGGATCAAAGTTGCAACATTTGTTACATTTTCAGATGGTGTGGTTCACTTTCACACTGTACTGTGTCAAACAGACCAAACCTGTTTCTCTCCTTGGATCAAGAAAGGAAAACAAAAAACACTGAAGGAAACTTGAGAAGCAGATACAGAGGGCTACTTCCTTGTTCATGAAAAGTAAACAAATGGAGTGACGTCAGGTTTATTGGATGTAGGATTTAGCTTGTCTTTGACCATGAGCCATTTCTTCTGCAACGCGTTTGTTTTGGATGCATTTACCCAGAATACCCTGCGTTAAAGTTGGCTTCCTGCTTTTGGACAGGTCTCTGGGACACTTGCATTCACATATCAATTTGAACTGCATCAGAGTTCATTCAACCAGACTGAGACCTAGGTTTATTGGAGGACCAGAGTTTGCTTTATTGGTCGACATCAGTTGGATAGCACATTCACATCTCCCCAAACAAACTCTCTAGGCAAACAGACTAGCGTTTGATTAACCCTAACTCACCAGTGAAGGAAGGCCTTGCGGCGGAACATGGCGGTGAACTGCTCTGAGATGCGCTTGAACAGCTCCTGGATGGCCGTGCTGTTTCCGATGAAGGTGGCGGACATCTTGAGGCCGCGCGGCGGGATGTCGCACACGGCCGTCTTCACGTTGTTGGGGATCCACTCCACGAAGTAGCTGCTGTTCTTGTTCTGAACGTTCAGCATCTGCTCGTCCACCTCCTTCATGGACATGCGGCCGCGGAAGATGGCGGCCACCGTCAGGTAGCGGCCGTGGCGCGGGTCGCACGCCGCCATCATGTTCTTGGCGTCAAACATCTGCATGGTGAGTTCAGGGACGGTCAGGGACCTTGGAAAAGAGAAGATATCCAGTTGGAATTAAGTATGTAAAGAAGTGGGGGATAATTCTAAACTAATGGCGGACTGAGCGTCTTCACCGGTACTGCTGGCTGCCGCGGCTCGTCAGCGGCGCGAAGCCTGGCATGAAGAAGTGCAGTCTGGGAAACGGCACCATGTTGACGGCCAACTTCCTCAGGTCGGCGTTCAGCTGGCCAGGGAAGCGCAGGCAGGTGGTGACACCGCTCATGGTGGCCGACACCAGGTGGTTCAGATCGCCGTAGGTGGGCGTGGTCAGCTTCAGCGTACGGAAGCAGATGTCGTACAGAGCCTCGTTGTCGATGCAGAAGGTCTCGTCAGTGTTCTCCACCAGCTGGTGGACGGACAGGGTGGCGTTGTAGGGCTCCACCACGGTGTCCGACACCTGCCAGCAGGGGAATACCGACAGAACAATGGAACCTAGTTTAAGGCTGGGAGGAGAAGGACTTCTGAAGGTTTCACCAACCCAAATATAAGACTTTTTAAGATGACTATGAATGAAATTTAAGACCCGTATCACAATAGAAATGTACAAAAGAAATTTGCAGCTTTGTGCTTCTCGTACTACAAACAGCTGACAACAGTCTGTTTTTGTACACAGCACACATAGAATCTTATGGGTTGGCAACATAAGACGAATATTGTCCACCCAAATGGCAACAAATTTACACTTACCCACCAAGGACCAAAAAAAAAAAAAAATAAAAAAAAAATAAAAAAGTTAGCAAGTAATGGAACTGGTAAGCTTAACACCCACAAGTTAATGGTTATTTTTAGGTGAATTTAGGACATTGAGACACATGAATTTAAGTCTTAAGTATGTGTGGACGCCTTGAGGAAGCAGAGCATCATATCTGAACAGAAGTGAACATCATCACCTCCCTAAAATTATGACCTAAATCATTTTTTTTATATACAAGAACGATCTTGGCAAAAACATAAATAAAATAATAAGAAATAAAAAAAACATCACCACCTCTTTATTGCAAATAAGATGAGTAAAGCAATATAAATAAATAAAACCATTTTGGGACAGGAGGGGACCCATTTGGGCCATTATTTAAGAAAGGTGACGATATAAACCTTGGGTGACGGCACCACGCTGAACGTGTTCATGATGCGGTCTGGGTACTCCTCTCGGATCTTGCTGATGAGGAGCGTTCCCATGCCGGAGCCGGTGCCTCCTCCCAGGGAGTGGGTGAGCTGGAAGCCCTGCAGACAGTCGCAGCCCTCAGCCTCCTTCCTCACCACATCCAGGACCGAGTCCACCAGCTCAGCTCCTTCAGTGTAGTGGCCCTTAGCCCAGTTATTACCAGCACCGCTCTGACCTGTTACAGATAAAAGTATTTAATTTTTTTTTTTGATTTTTAAAAAGTCAGTTTACTATAAAAAAATCCTGACAAACTAAATATCCAGTTTCATTCATTTATATGGGAAAACATTCGAGAAAGTAAACCATTAACACTCCAGTTTTGTTTGGCACCCCAATATGTTAGCTTCATTTTTTTAATCAAAACTAAATACTTACAGAAATATACATACCAAAAACAAAATTATCAGGTCTAAACACTTGGCCAAAGGGTCCGGACCTCACAGAGTCCATGGTGCCTGGCTCCAGGTCGACCAGCACAGCGCGAGGGACGTATTTCCCCCCTGGTGGAGGAGAGGAGAGACGATATCGCGTGAGGAGAGACGATATCGCGTGAGGGTTCGGAGGGTCGTCGGGCGGGACTCGAGCCCGTGGCGGGCCGCCTCCTTGTGTTTGGTCGCGCGCTCTACCCCATCGCCACGGCAACGCCTCATAGTTTGGACTTGTGTGCATCAGTAAAAAAAAAAAAATCTAATTCCGGCCCCCTGTGGTAACGGTACTAAACCGCTTCCTCCACTGTGAAGCAAAGTGTGAACAAACCTGATGCCTCGTTGTAATAAACGTTGATCCGGTCGAGCTGCAGGTCGCTGTCTCCGTGGTAAACCCCGGTTGGGTCAATGCCATGTTCATCACTAATTACCTCCCAGAACTATAACCGAAGAGAGAAGAAAAATTAGCTTAAATTAACGGGTTGAGCGGCTGGCGGTTAGCCGTTGGCGGCTGTAAATTTTCAGACGGTGAAACAATTAAACAATGTAAAATGGACTAATGACAAGCTATTTCATTTTGCATGGCTATATATTGTCTTTTAGCTAGTAGGCTACTTACCTGTATTTTCTTTTCTTTTCTTTTTTTTTTGCTAAGCTAGCTAACGCTAATGTAGAAGCCCGCCCAAACTAAATGTAACTTTTCAGTTATGGTGTCCCAAAGAATTTAGGTATCATTTTTAAAAATGAATGTTTACTTACTTTAGCACCAATCTGGTTGCCACATTGACCAGCTTGAAGATGGAGAATTTCCCTCATTTTTATCGAAATACAACTTTCTAATAATCCAAAGAGTAAAGTTGAGTCTGACGCACTTCTTCTTCTTCCTCGCGTTTTGACGGGTGAAAACGTTGTGCGGATTGATACTGCAATATCTATTCGTCCATATCAGACCTTTATGCTTTAACATCGATTCTCAAAGTCAGGTATAAATACTTTCAATACTTCAGTGACTTTTGATAATGTATCTTAATGAGTGCACCTTAAAAAGTAACTAAATTAATATGATTTTTCTAAAGACGGATTTGATTGGAACTACTTTTTACTCCGCCTGCAAGCGTGTAAGGGCTTAATGCGCAGACTCGAAAGAAAAAAATCAGTCACGCGTGAAGCTATTCCAGCTTTCATTTTATAGTTCTTAATTAAACAAGGATTTATTTCAATAGGGTTACTACGACAAGCATATTAGGGTCATTGTAGAAAAAAAGGAGACGTAAACATCCGCCAAAAATATTGTGAACAAACCCAGCTCAAATACAACAATCAAACTATCAGTACTTTGCACTTTTACAAAGTAAACTTCCCTATTACATCCTAAGTGTACTATTTTTTTAAATTCTCTGTTGAATGCATTAAATAAAATTTAATAGCATTGTAGTTTTCAATAAATGACTGCTACAGGTTTAGATATATGGTCTGTGTTACAATTCAACCATCTATAGGGCCCCTGAATGCCTGGAGGGCCCTACCAGCAGCTTGATATCACTGTCTTACAGTTCTAGATCTCTGAGGTGCTAACATCAAGAAATGATGTAGCTAACCTGTCTTAGCTTTTTTGATCTTTAAAGCAGGCACAGCCAAGTTGTTACAGGTTAAACAGAAGTAGTAGGGCTTATGTAGCAAAATAGCATAACATTTGCTTATTTCATAACCAGCCAACTTTTCTCCTATGGTCTGTTTAACAACTACAGTCTCAGATCAACGCAGCCCTCCAGTTGTCAGCAGCAGAAACAGCAACATTATGCCTGTCGGGGAAACTAGACTACATTTGCTTTGCATTGTCTCCACATGATGACTATGATAGAGCATGACCCGATTAAATGTTAGATTCTTGATTAATATAGGTTGTTGCTATGCTGTTGCTAGGTGTTTTAAGATCTTTTCCAATGTGCCCCTTTTTAACTTTGAGCCCCTGACTTTCCAAAGGTCTCTGCACGGCCATGCTTTAAAATGTATTTTTGTTGTATCTGCTTTAAAATGTATTTTTGTTGTATCTGCTTTAAAATGTATTTTTGTTGTATCTGCTTTAAAATGTATTTTTGTTGTATCTACTTTAAAATGTATTTTTGCTTTAAAATACATTTGTATAAAACACTATTTTATACATTTTATGTATAAAATGCACTTTATAATAAGCACAAATCCTATGTTTTAATACGCAACTTAAAAAAACATAAGAATCTGCAGAAAACCGCAGACTGGAAACATATCCTTTAATTGACGCTGTCCAGGTGTTAATCAGACATGAGGTCAGCTCCTACGTCTGAGTCCCGACACAGAAACCAGCCGTAAGCGGTGAAGGCGGTTCCAGAGGGAGATGGTGTGGAAACGGAGAGAACGTCTCAGAGCAAATAAGAAACTTTGTGTCCTCACTTGTCAACAAAAAAAAGTGCAACCCCCCAAAAATAACATGAAATAATGAAATAAACAGATACCTAACCTGAATGACTACAAGCTAAAATACTCGAGAGCTTTCCAATCTTTCTTTACTTTTTTCTTCTATTTTGCGGAGCATAGGGTTTTGTTTTTGCAACCTTAACTTGGCGGATGCTGGCGGTTTGCGCTATGTCAGGCAGCTGACGTGCCAATTTAAGAGGGACTGCTGACTCCGCCTACTTCGTCTGTCGCAAACCTGCGCCGGCGTGTAAATGGTGCGGACCTAGACTCAGCCTCGTTTGGAAGAACTTCGCGTGAGCAACACAGGAAAGGTAAGTTTCTGTGTTTTTCCGACCTTTTAAAGGTATTTTTAATAACATTCTATTGGAGTTTCTGGATTCTCTCATGGTCAAGTCTACTTCTTGCTTTTGTCATTATCCTGCTCTGCCTAAATGTTTTAATTATCATGTCAAATATCCATAATTTGTGATTCGTTTGTCAATATCTCGGCAGAGTACCCTGCACGTAGACCCATGTTTCTTTTAATAATAATTACCCACCGTTTCCAGGTGAACCATGATAATTAACCAGGTGTTCTGAACACACCTTGTCTGATTTTTATTGACACAGCGGTGATGTGGACATCCATGACCTAATGCGGGGAATTGATCAGTCCCATCGTAATCACTGTTAAAGTCAGCGTGACCTCTGACACAGTAGATAATCAGCACCATAAATCTCAAGTTGAAGTCCATCAGCGAAAAATGACTCCAGGTTTCTTACCTCGTCATTGGAACTGAAGTACAACGGTGAACTACTTGCTTAATTTGTCGATCCCACGTTTTGAAATCAGAGTTTCTAAATTAATTTAGACTCGACACTAGCGTTGTTTCGCTGAGTCAATATGACATCAGTGAAACTGAACAGTGTCGGATTTGTACAGCACTTACATTTTAGTCATAGACTAGAGGTTTAAATTAAAGCATGTGAACATTCACAAAACGCTAAACTAAGTATAATGACTGGACTTTTTCTTCTTCTTCTGTTGCAATAAACCTACATTTTTGCCCCATTTGCCTTTTTCTGGGCTTTAGGATCTTGATCACAAATATTTAAAAGTCCACCAAAGCTACCAAGTTATCATTTAATTTATTTTAGGATTAAATTAAACATAGTATTGAACTCTTATGAATGCATTAGGATAAAATTGAAGTCGTTTTCTGTCTGGGTGTTGGTAAGCTCTGCAGTTTGTGCTACTGGGTCAAAGTGTGGTCCAAAGTCAGTGGGAGTGTCCGTGGAGAGTTTCTCAATAAAGGTGATGACTTGCCACCAGCTCAGCAGTCATCAGCACAAAGTTCACTGACCGAGTGTTGCAAGAAGAAGAGACAAGAGAACAGGGAGAGCATCCATGTTGGTGGTTGAGGAGTCTAACTGAGCTTGGATCAGTATTGGAGGAAGAAAGTGTGAGGATTTCTCTTGAGAAAAAAACTGAGGACAGCTGCTGGGGATTAGTCACGTTTTTCAAAATGTAAGACTGTTTTAACTTGCTGTTTTGGGCTTCATGGTCAAACAATGTTCTGAGGAATAGATTCCATTTTGCTTGGGTTTTGTTTGAAGTACCAAGTTACCAAGTTGAGCCGTCGCCATTAGCTTATAGAAAAATGTCAACCAACGCTGCTTGTAATTGCAGGTCTGCATCCGCTCACATGGATTATGCCATGAAGTCTCTCAGCCTTCTGACTCCATCCTCCCTGTCAAAGTAAGGCCTGTCCTCCATTAGCCTGCACAATCAAGGCATTACTAAGTTGAAGCAGCAGGTTTCCACTCAAACCATTTGTTTTTTCTTCAGGGCTGTGACGTCCAGCGTCTCGGCCAGCGCCTCCATGACCTCCCAGCTGCTGTCGGGTCGAACGCTTCGACCAAAACCCTTCAGGGTAACTAATGTGGACCGCAGCGTGAAGAAAGGAATCATGGCAGAGACGCTTCTAGAACTGATGAATAAGGTGAGAAGATGGAAAAACTATATATAAGCTGAAGATTTGGCAGTGGCAAGGATAGCCTGGTGCTGAGTTAGTGGTAGAGTCCATGAGGGATTTGTTTGGTCATATGATGGTGATTCAGATCAAGACTGTTGGGTGTTTAACTGAAATGGAGAATCAGTCATGTGGTTGTATTTTCATGGGTATCAGGGTAGAAATCTTTACAGTATATTGTTTATTGGCATTTAAATGGCAATACTAATATCAGATATCTGCCCAAATCTTTCAAATGGTTCCATTTCTTTCCTAAACCCTTCCATTGTACCTCTGGTTTAAGTGTAGGTTTTGATACGTTTGTCAGACTCTCTCTCTCAAAGCCCACCTGGATTTTAATATCCTGTGATGCATCTAAATTCAGTTTTGCTGCCCATTTTTAGCATATTTATGAAGTCTATCATGTATATATTTTTAACTGTGCTGACTGTCTTTGCTTTTCTCTGCTGGCTCCAGGTCAGTGACTCTTTCAGTCTGCAGTGCGTCAGCGCCTTGGTTCTGGACGAGGACGGCACCGGCGTGGAAACCGAGGAGTTCTTCCAAACGCTGCCGGAGAACACGGTTCTGATGGTTCTGGAGAAGGAACAAAAGTGGAGTCTACATCCCGTAAGAGTCTTGTTCACTGCAACAGCCACTAGATGACACTCTTCAGCAGTCTGTCCATGCCTCAAAATGCCAGTTTATTTGGTAGGGAAACGTCAGGCGTTGCGATCCAGCTGCATGCATGTTGGATATTTAACCTAAAGAATAAAACCAGTTTTAATTATGTGGTTTGCCCTTTTAAACTGAGATAATAAACATAAGGTGTCTTCATAATATAAAATAATTAAAGGGAAAGGTTGAATTCTTCCTTATGAATGTTTACTGGGGTTTCCATTCCAGAAATGCCAACAAAATGTTCTTCCAATCACACGATGTCTCTTCTGTCTCTCCTTCTCCTTACAGAACTGTCTGTCCAGACTTCAGACCATCGAGCGCCTACAGAAGCCCCGCACAGATGTGGCCAAACTGACCTTGGACCTATACAAAAACAACCCCAAGGATTTCATTGGCTGCCTCAATGTGAAGGCGACATTCTACGGCGCTTACACTGTGTCCTACGACCTGCGATGCTACGCAGCCAAAAAGATGCTCAAGTGAGTAGGAGTCTTAAATGTAAATCAGAGATTTTACTTTATTTGAATAATGCAGGCAAAACCAGGATTTATGATCGACAAACTATCTGTAGTTCCTTTATAAACAAGCATGGAGTTCATGTGACACATGGGTGATGCTAGGTGATTGGCTAACGAGGGTTTCATTAGGAGTTCCTAGTCAGTCCCTCCAGGATGTTGCCATGTCTTTTTGCTTGTTGCAGCATAAAATTACTGATGACTGCAGCACTTTTTTTTTCTTCAAAATGTCAGTTTTTAACAAAATATATTTTGTGTAAAGTTTAGGTTTTCTATAACATAAACCTTTTTTTGCAAAATCTATGGGATTTTACAAGAAAGTTGAAATTGCTCTATATAATCGTGTCAAAAAAAGACAGGATTTTTTGCTCCATTGATGATTATAGTGCAAATAAAGTTTTTTAAGGCCTTTTTGAAATGGTGTCCGAAAACCTAAACTCTGGTGAAAATTAAATGGAGTTGCAGTGATTGAGCTCCACACCATGATGCTGCCATCACCCTGCTTCACCATAAGAGTGGTGTGCTGATTGCGATATGGCGTTGGTTTGCAGTGTACTCTCAAATCGGCTTTGTCTGCATGTTTCCTGTGCTTCCTATGTGGCAAACTGAAACAGGAAGTTGTATTTCTTGTGCCATTTTCTAGTTTTAATGGATGGATTCAATGGTGCTTCATGAGCTCAAAACTTGGGATGTTCTCTGAGGCCTTTTCAGAACGGCTGTCTAATATTTTACTTTAACTTAAAGATAAGCTGCTGTGTCCCATCTAAGGAATTGAACTTTTCAAATGAATTCCTGTAGAACTGAGTCGATATAACGTTTGGGCTTGTTTTTAAAAAAACAAAAAGGTTGAGTTGACATCTACAAACCGCAAAGTTATCTTTAAATTGCTTTTGTGGAGCCAGTTCCCCTCTTTCCAGATGTTTTAGTGACTTTTTAAATTATTTTTCTGAGCACCAATTTCCAGGATTATTGAATGCACCTTAAATGGACAAAACATGAATTTATCTGCTCATTTTCTATTGGTGGCAATACAGAGAGCTGACAGAAGAACAAAGGTCAGATTTTAGTGAGATTAATTTT
Organism: Poecilia picta; assembly: GCA_033032245.1. Taxonomy (NCBI): domain Eukaryota; kingdom Metazoa; phylum Chordata; class Actinopteri; order Cyprinodontiformes; family Poeciliidae; genus Poecilia; species Poecilia picta. Next base: position 8,291,947 of record CM065357.1, on the reverse strand, counting down.
CCGAGGTGTTATGTCACCACTGCCTGGATCGGCTGGTTTCCAGCTTTGATACGGAGCCTCGGCCAAAGAGGATTACGGTTTGCAGACTTGTCAAATGTGATACTCGCTCTGCTGTTGAAAGGACATGAGGTCTTGGAGAGCAGGTTGAGGAAGCAAGGCTAAAAATGGCTTTGGGCTGCTTTTTTGTTTTCTTTTTTTAAAACACTACAAACACTTTTAAGTGTACTGTAGTTTATTGGGCTCTTATGTGGAAGGTGAGCACAAAACAGAGGACAAAATATTTACAAATTCAAATCTGAAAAGTGGAACATTTTCTGTTGGGCTCTCTTTACTCTCATGACCCTAAACAAAATCCAGAAAATGACAAACTTTCACCACATCTGGTGTTCCGAGGCACCAGACCTGGAAACAAAACATGGTGGAGATGCTTTTTTAAATTTTTTAATGCATTTTCTTTCAGCAGTGATGAGGTAGTTGATCAAAGACGACTGAAAGAAAACCAGTCAGATGATTATCTGAAACATGCAGCTGGAGCTTCATTGGACTGGTTTAAAGTAAAGCATTCATGTCAGAATGGACCAGTCAAATTTAGAAATACTTCCAAGATTTTGAAGTTGTAATAGGTTTAATCCTGAATTTAGAGAACCTGTCGCAATACGCAATTATAGTTTAATTTCATAAGTTAACATGGGCTTGATATCATTTAATTTTTTTTTTTTTTCAAGGTGTGATTGATTTTAGATCCATTTTATTTGATTTTGGTTGTGTGTAGTTTTTTTTTTTATGTTTTAATTTGTATCTATTTTTTTTATTTTTTCTATACAGTATTCAAAATGTTGTCCAGTTCCACCCTGGAGTGTTCAGTACAAAGTTAGTTTCTTTGAGAGGGAAAACTTCCATTATTATACCATTATAATACTAATTTAAAATGGTCTCAAAACATTATTTATCACAACAATTTCTAGGACTCTTCATCATCCACCAAAACGTATTGCGACAGTTTTATCCAGGATGAGTTTGAACTATTTAGCAAAGAACTGACAACAGAATGTCTTTACCTGCTCTAAAGCTGGTAGAAGTGCGCCTCTACTGGTTTCCAGCTGTAATTGCAGAGTCAGCTGATTGTGCAATGTATTGATGACGCAGCTGTTTGCTTGATACGATCAGATGACGAACTTCAGATTTGTGAAACATCAACTTCACATTTACCCAGTACCTTGTTGGTCTCTGATGAAACCCATTAGTTTACCGTCGTAATGTGACAAACATGGAGATGTTTAAATGGTGCGAATGCTTGTGCGACCCTCTGTACCAGGTCCCTTTTGGTTGTTGCTCTGAATGTTTATTACTCTGCACACAACCGATCCAAATGGTGTACATGTGTTTCCAAATGTATGTCAGAGCTGTGCATTTCTGCTGCTGCACAAGGAACGGTCCCATTTCCACCTGCTCTCCTCCTCACTCTGCCTGTGCTCTGTGCCGTAGGGAGGCTCTGCGATGGACCATCTTCTCCATGCAGGCCACAGGCCACATCCTGCTGGGCTCCTCCTGCTACATCGAGCAGCTGCTGGAGGAAGAGGAGCGTGCCGAGAAGAGGCTGGCGCTGCCGCAGGAGAGCCGGATTCGGCAGCTTCAGAGCATGCTGCTTAGGAAGAGCTCCGACTGATGACGCCGATGATGCGCTGAAGTCGCAGGCAGACATGCCGTCTCCTCCTTGATTTAGGTCACAGTGTAGATTTCACACACTCTGAACAGTTCCGGTTAGATTTGTGTCATACCTTTAAAACTTCACTTTCTTTTTTTGCTGTTACATTTTGTTTTTGAATATTGGAGTTAAGTTGCTCCTTTGAATGCACTTTTTTTTTTATTTCTGTGTATAACTTGTTCCCACGGAAACGTAATAAATAAAAGCACCTTGTTTTATCTCCGTGCCTGACGGTGGAGCTGGGTGAGCTGTGGAGCGAGTTGCGCCGCGCTCTGGGAGCCCATTAATCCGGCTTTATGTGCCGTTCCAGATCATGGTCGCCGTAATTGGCAACAGGTTCGGCTGTCTCTCCCACGCTTCCCTAATTGTCGCCCGGTCCGCACCGTCCTGTCAGCTGCAGCCTGCAGCTCTGCCTCAGAAAACCAGAGGAAGATGAGGACGGAGGAATACAGGGAACAACCAGCGGGTTGGGGGTGCTGGATAAAACTGGGAACGGAAGCAACATTTTTTCAGGAAGGCAGCAAAGGAAGCAGGACTGATTCTCACAAAATTGGTTGTCTGTGTCCCGAAGAAGATAAATGTCAGATTCATTAGGGTTTGAGCAAATGCGGCACCCTTTCATGTCAACTTGGTTTCTTTTTTTTCCCAGTCTTACCTGTATTTTAAAACAATGTTTCCTCTTTTTTATATATATGGGGAAGAATTGATACTTGAGTGTAAATGTGTGAAGTACAATAAATGCTATGTATATTATCTCATGGTCTAATTAATGTAGAGAACTTAATTTACAATTTAAAACATGTTTATCAAGTTTTTGAATGAAAAGTGGCTGTAAGAAAAAAGATCTTAAAGTCAATTTGCTGTGCTACGTGTTTTTTTTTTTTTTTGGCTAAAATGAGCTTTTTCTTTCACTGGTAAAGTAACTAGAGGCTTGTAGAGAATCGTTACTTGGGTAAAAAAAATAGTGCTGTAAAACTACTCAGTGTTGCATTTGTTTAATAAGGTTCCTCAAGTAAATCTACTCTAACTGGTTGTAATGCATTCAGCCTTCCTGTTATCTGCTGAAACTCTTTCTTTCTCTGAAGGAACTTTAGATTTCTTAAAATGTTCAAATGCAGTTTCCTTTTGAATGGCTTTAAACTTTTAAGCACTGAAAAAAGCTGACTTTAAAGTATGGGCAGAGTGGCTTAATGTTTTATTGCTTTGTGAAGGAAGGAACTTTAAGAGCGTTTATAATTACCTTTTCTGAAAAGGACTATCAAACATTAGTTTTCATCTCGGTTACCATTTAGGAGTCTCTGCCTGTAGCTCACCTCAGGGACTTCATTCTCCCGTGGTTATTCCACGTCTAAATTATGAGGATTTCTTTTAAAAACCTGGTATAATACAATTAGTTCAGACACACAGAAGAAATTCCAGATAAAAGCTCAGACTCTTGAGTCTAAATGAGTTGCAAATGTGGTTTGGCCTTCATAACAACATAGATGTGGTGTAGCCCTCTTCCTCCTCCTCTTCCTCCACCAGCCAGTCAGTGAGCGTCATGCTGACAGCGGAGTCCTCGGAGGATCCAGCAGGAGCCTGAGCTCTGCCTGCGGACGATGCTGCAGCTCTTCTGTCTCTCATTGGGTCGCTTGGCTGCTGTTTGTTCTGCTGCTGCTGATCCACAGAGGGGGAAGAAAAAAACACACACACACCACAGGACCGAGGCGGGATCCAGCTTCACATCATCTCTCCCAGCCTGGCAGCCCACAGGTTGCAGACATCATCCATCACTGAGCGCGCGGTCCGGACGCGGGAGGTGAGATGGTTTTCATCCCTAAGCAGATGTTTCATGCTTTGTTTGCGATTTCTTTTTAAAACGAGAACAAGTGGCATGGTGATAGTTGGCATCAATCTTCGTAAAAACATTTAAAACTGCGATTTCTGTGTTATGATTCTATAATTGTGGTCGAGCTCTTTCTTCCATATTGTATTTGGTGAACTTTTACGCAGTCCGGACTTTTGCTTTCAAGCGTCTAAGACGTGAACAAACGGCGCTTTCAACATTTTGCGTGCAGCTCCGCACAGAGCGTGTTGATTTTTTTTTTTTTTTTTGCAGAGGAATCTGTGTTTTATTGGGAACCTCGGACTGTGTCTGTGGGAGTGGGGCGCCTGACACGGGCTGTGCTTCTCCACGCTCCTCCGGGAGCCTCCGCTGCTGCTGATGGGAACATCTCGCTGCTGCGCTCACCGGAGTTGCGCACCGGCCGCTTGGATGCGTTTGTGTCTCACCGCGCGCAAACCAACAGGACTTAAAAACGCCGTTTCAAATCGGCTACAAGTGAGGTTTATGTGTGGTAATTACTGTGGATTTTATACCGTGTTAATCAACAAGTAGTTGGTTACGAGTAATTGCTTCCAGCGGCGAGCACAGACATTTTGGGGGGGCAGGTGATCAAGTGTGTGTGTGTGTGGGGGGGGGGGGGGGGGGGGAGGGAACTGCCAGCTGAGATACTAAAGTCGGATTTTTAAAAAGGCTTATATACCTATTTCATGTCTATAGTCATATATGCTGTCTTGGGCCACACACAGTTAAAAAAAAAGAAGAAGAAGGATTTTTCTTTAATGTTTTCTTCACTTCCTATGCATTTAAGTAATTGAAAAAAAGTTCACACCACTTTTTGTAATTTTATACTTAAAAACACAAACCTCAGTGCATTTTATTTGCTACAGAATCTGATGCACCAACAGAAGTAGAATAATTACAAGGCAAAAAGAGAACACCTGATTTTGAAACACCTGGATACAATTTTATGTGCAACTTATTGTCTTACTGCAATTACAACCGAGGTTAACATTAGTGAGCAATTAGCATCATGGACATCAAGGAGATCTTGAGAGTTTGTGGAGAAGTTTAAAGAAGAGTTTGGTTAGAGATACATGTTGCATATCTCACAGGGAAAAAAATACAAAGAGTGGTACAACTGCAAACTCGTGAACACGGTCACTAGAAGAACCGTACAGATCAGGTTTGAGAGTCTGGTAACAGGACAGCTTCTTTTTGTTCGGCAGAGAAGAAGAACAGTCAAAGGTTTCAGTCTCTAGATGTGCAAAACTGGTGACCCTGAGGCATTTTCCACCAAAAGGAGTTGTTTTAATTTTAGTGATTTATTTATTTGGAAAGACAAACATTTTCAGTCAGTCAAAGTGATCATAGGTGAGGATGAAAGCAGAAAGTTCAATGGTTTATAGCGACAGCAAAGTTGAACAAACACCAAAAGCAGTTCTAGTTGATTCAGACATGAATTTACAAATCCAATCAAAATCTATAAAAAATCTTGTTTGTAGAATAATAAGAATATTCTACTTTATTGTCTTTGCACAAAGACACATTTGTGAATTTGTGTACAAAATGTCATTGCTTGGCTATCGGATTGCACAGGACCCGGTACACAACTCTTCAGTGTTGGATCTAATTACCCAGAATCCCAATAAAATGCATATAATTTGTGACTAAATGTGGAAAAAGTTTAGAGGGCATCATATAACCTTATGGGAACAATCTGTAAACGAAATTGGATTTTAGGTGGAGCTGGGATGTTTCCACCGCTGCTTATTATTCACCCTCAGGCTGAAAATGACACTGACATCAGAGCCAGTCGAACATGACGCCTATGGTGCGGTTTTTGACACGAAACAATTTGCGAAAACAAGAAAATGGTGAGGAAAAAAAAAAAGAACTAAAGAGATGGATGTACAGAAGCCGAAGAGAAACTACATGAGAAGGAGCAAGAGGAGCGACTGAGCAGAGAGGCGTTGCTGGCAACGGTGTGGAGGTGGAGATAAGCAAAGAAAGAAAAAGGGAGAAGCCTTGATGAAAGTGCGTGGTAGGAGCTCTGTTCTGCTGCAGAGAGCTTTGATTGCAACATTAAGGAGGGAAACACTGAAGACAGAAAGCCTGTGTGTGTGTGTGTGTGTGTGTGTATGACTGATTCCAGTCGGCCAGATTGATTAGCTGACCTCTAATCCTCATTCAGTTGACTTGCCTCATCAATTTGTTGCTGGACAACTTTCTGTCCACCTTCTCTCTCTCTTGCCTTTCAGCGGCCGGCTGTTTCGGCTCCATATTTCATGCGTGTGATGAATAATTTAGGCGGCATGTGAAGCAACACTTAGAGCTCATGCTCTCCCCTCAAACCTGAAGCTAGTATTTGGAAAATCTACCTGAATAATGGCTCTGGCTTCATTCGGTGCAAAGTGGCTGCAGGTAGACGCGACAAATGTAACCAAATAATCTTCTCTTGTTTATCGTCAGTTGAACATTTATGCAAATAAGATGTGAAAATGAGAGCGATGAGAGATGTTTTCTTAAAAACTTAGTAAAAAATGCTTTTATTAGATCTTCCTCTCCCTTAAGGTGCTTTCTAGTGTTTTTTAAAGCTTTATGCCTCTGAATATTATTTTTTTCCAGCTTCTCACTACCTGTGGCAGAAAATGACATATTTTTTACTCAGCTGAACTGCTAATAAAAAGATAAACTGGGTTAGTACTTTCAGACTTAACCCAGTTTATTAGGCTTGTATGTTGGACAGTTACATCCGTCCTTGCTTAAGGCCACATTGTACTTAAAGATTATTGTTAATACATATAAAACACATTGCATAAATAATGCTTGCATCAAGATGTAACTCTGTAGACTGATAACGTAGGTGCTGCATACTTTTTATAGCTGCAACTGGCGCTGCGTTTTCATATTTTATATTCCGCTGTTGCACTTTCAGTTGAAGTTTCTGCCTTGACGAGCAAGAAAAAGCAAAATCATGGGATCACATTCATATCCCAGAATGCATTGCAAATTCAGTGAGTCATTAATGTCAGTTGGTAAAAAAAACCCAAAAAGAACAACAAAATATCAAAATAAGGATTTGCCTAAGCAAGCCCAGCCTGCTGCATGGAGTCATTTGTTTCAGAACAAATTCCTCGGATTAAACAAGCAAGTGGCAACAGTGGAAATAAACCTTTCCTTTTTATTAGGAACCAAAAACAAACAAACAAACAAACAAAAGCACTTGTTCAGGCATACTTTCTACTCAAAACACACAGTACACAGAGTAAATTAAATCTCTTTCAGTGGCTCAGTTCAACCAAAGACTACAGCACTGAGCCAGGAGAACTTTCTTTGGGACAGTCCAGATGATGATGTCATGGCTTTGTAGGCTTCTGATAAGTTGATCCACAACTTTTGTGTTGATTGTAGGTACGTCTGAGGACAGGTATAAGGGCAACACCTCAACACAGTGAGTCAGTGATTGACTTTCTGTAAAAATCAAAATATATCACACATAAAAATTGTCTGGACAGTATATTATGAGACAATCTGTGAACAGATGCTGATGTGAATACTAAGGCTAGCTAGCACGACCACCAATGACGGTGGATAAACTGTTTTCCCATAATGGTAAGTTGTTTCTCAGCACACTGAGCAGAGCGTAAACGAGGATGATTGACAGCACTAAGTCCCACCCCCTGACTCCAATTGGTCGTTTTTTTATCGGAAGCGGTGAATTTCTTCAGACAGCAGTGTAGTAGCTCAAGAAGGAGGTGGAAGAGTTAGATTTTTTTTCACACAGATTACTTGTCTCATGCTATCACAACATGATGACAGTTTTAACAAATATGTAAAAATCTACTTTTATAAAAGTTGCATAATGCAACTTTCAATACAAAGTGTAAGCACCATGGTAATGTGCAGCCATCTTGCAATTCAGGAAGGAGCTGTGTCCCAGAGATTATTGTTTTGTGTGCAAAGTGCTGATGAACTAATATGGAAATTAGTTTATTTGTTTTGTTGTGCAAACAAACAAATCTGTAAGGTGGTAAATACTTTTTCTCGTTATTGTATCGTTTTCCTATAGTCTATTTTGTGTTGGTCTATCTCATGAAATCCAATAAAACACAGAGACACTTTTTGGTAATGTAAAGAAAAGGAAAAAGGCTTAAGGGGCATGAATACTTTTTAAAGTACCGTTTTACTGGGAAATTCACAATCACAAATCGTCCAAGGACTGCAGTCTGTCCCTCAGGAGGAGCGTTGACCGCTCTGTGTGAGCAGGACAGAAATAGAGCTGACCGACCCGAGGACCCTGTGGCTGATTTGTTAGACGCGTTTCATCTCCTGGTATCAAACATTCACAGCTCGGTGTTACACTCCTGACTTTCATCATCTCTGCTTTCAGCCTCACCACAAAACCATTTAGTGTGGACTATAAGCAGGAGTCTTTAGAGAGCAACTTACTCAGTGCATGCGTTGCTGTGTGTATGGTGTGGTTGAAGGTGTGTGTGTGTGTTTTTTTTCTCTCAGGCCAATTGAGCTGAGGATGAGCAGTGGCCTGCAAATATCTATCTGACATTTTGTCTCCATCATGGTGGCTGATCTGGAGAGAGTTCTCCAATAACAGCTTGATTTCTCTGTTGCACAAGCACTTCTTGCTGTATATTCTCATGTTGCCTTTATTTATTTATTTTTGTTGTTGTTGCTCATCCATTTTTGCAGCTGCTTCTCAGGTTTGATCCAAGTAATGTGATGAGAGTATTAAGGTATTTTTCATGAAAAAAGATTTGTGCCTTGTACCTGAGAAGTTGAAGCCAGAGAGAAAAATCGTAGAGGGGTTTTGCAATTTTACATTTGACACGCAGCAGTTGCACCTCTTCAAATTTTTAAGTAAAAAGTGCACAAATTGTATTTATTCTAAAAAAAAAGTTACACTTTTACCGCCCTCTCCCCAAATGGCCCAGAACAAATGACACATGCCTATGTTGGGGGGGAAAAAACAAAGTAAATTGTGATTATTTATCACTCACAGACACAAAACTACTGTTAGACCTTCACAGATAAACTACAGGAAATTAAAGATCTTAAGCGTAGTAAAAACTTAAGTGTATTTTTCACTGCACCAAAGTATTTCCACCAAAAATACCTTCATATGAGACTCATTGCTCTACTTGCTTTGTGCCCACCCTGCTGCAGCAGGTGATGGAGGTCAACTTTTGGTTTCTTTACACAAAAAAAAATGAACTTGAGGTCAGGTTTGACCAGGCCAAACACGCAAACAAGAGACCACGTGTTCTGATTTATTCATAATCCACACGTTGCACCTGGAACCTTCTTTAATTACATCTGACCATTAAATTAAACCCCGCGAATCATGCCACATTGGACGCTTCCAGCAACAAAAGATGACAGAAACCTCATTCTCATGACAGCTTCCTTTGATTGATTTGACAGCCTGATAGGATTTTAGGGAGCCTCTTTGAATAACTTTGCATCATAATGAAGTATTTGTACATAAACACGGCATGTCAGCCCTCGGATGAAGAGAAAAGTGGAGGTATTTAATGAATGCCTCCTTGTTTACTTAACATTTCGTACAGCAGGAGTGACTGTGCTAATGAGGGGAGGTTTATGACACTTAAACTCCTACTAATGTGGAGGATTATTGTACTAAACAGTTAAAGTGGCTATTTATTATTAAAGTTGGTTTGTTTTTCTATATGCAATAAAAAACAAAAAGAAAACATCAGTTCAGACATTTAAATACATTTGTGGTTGTATTTTTAATGTGGAGAAGAGTGTAGATTTTAGAAGCAGTAGAAATATGTCAAACATATTTTCTGTCTCCCTGGACAACAGACTGTATTGATGAAGTTTAATGTGGGGTTCCATTAGTGTCAATAATGTAAATGTAAACATCTATCTATGTAGCGTGCTTATGTAATGTAACGTGTCTCTGTACATAAGTAAGCTGTGCATGCAACAGGCTTGTGTGTGAAATAATGGCGCAAGTCATTTTTGCCAAAAAGAAATTTTGGCAAAAAATTTTTTTTTTAAAAAAAATTTAAAAATCACCGCCTCTTTTTTTTTGTAAAAAGATGAAGAAAAAAAGCTTGGAAAAAAATATTTAGGTCATTATTTTAGGAAAGTGAAGCTTTAAGGGGCATAAGTATTGGTAGGGATTCCATTAGTGCCAAAAATATGTTAATGTGTTAATGTAAGATGTGTATGTTGCCTGCTTAGCTTATGTCCTTAAATCTTTATATTTTAAAAGTCTGCTGTTTAGAGTGTAATCTCCTCTGACGTCATCAGCTAGCATAGCAACATGGGACCCAGTGACTAAAAAGGCTTAAAAAGCTCAGGAGAGAGCCGAGCTCTGATCTGATCACTGTTCAAGAGCTAATTGTGGGGAGAAGAATAAAATTAAAAACAGACTGAACAACCTTCATAATACAGTAACTCAACAACACAGCGTCTTCAGTCAGAGGTGTCGATGATCATAAGGGGATTCTTATTGTAAAACTTTAAACTATGCAATTTTGATTCTTCCTTTGTTCTTTGGTCCCGGTTTTCTTGTCCGCGGTCTGATAACTCTCGCGAGACACAGAAGAGACGTAAGCAGCGTGGTGGCGTCACAGAAGTTCAGAATTTAATCCAATCAGAAGAAAGTATCAGACACACAGAAAGTTAAAGGAAAACACATTCACCGATTAGTCACCTGATATAACAAAAACAGATAGAGGAAAGACGAAGACGTCGGAGACGTCCCCGGAGAAACAGTCAGCCCATGGTGCTAAGAATTGACTATTTTCTGCCTTATTTTCCTGCGCAAGAGGTTTTGTACTAGTAGGTGTGTTCTATTCAAATAAGGGGCAACACCTCTCGACCAATTAGAAGCCGCCTCCGAGCACCCCTGAAAACGGCACTCCCTACCATCTGCCGAGACATCAAAGAGACTTTTACCTCCTTGATGTTATTTGAGGTTAACCAGAACTCTAAAAATCCTGCTGACTTTTACAACTTACAAATGCCTCAGGAGACTTAGCTGTATTATTTTAGACCAAATTGTCTTTAAGGTGAACTGCAGGTCAATAGTTTACCCCACCAGATAAGACTGCTTGTCTCCTGTGGTTTTACGACCCCAGTGGTTTCAAGTAAACGATAGAGCTAACTCAAACACTAAAAATGGTTATATTTCCTTAACAGAGGCTACTGCTGACCACTGCAGCACACCCCTCTACAGGAGATCCTTCCTTTTCACAGTTGTTTCCATCTGTAAAGACTCTTTAGAGACATGCATGATGAGAACGCCTTCTCTTTTCTACTTAACGTTAAGAGATGCAGTGACATCTGTTGACCGCTTTTGGACGGTTTTTAGCTGGACTAAAATAAAAGAGACAATTAAAAAACCAATAAAAACATTCTGATCAGTGAATGCTGGGTTGGAAGTTGTTACCATGTGAAGTGAGCACAAAGTTAGCTATTTTCAGTACCAGCGAGGTCTTTAAAACAAAGTCAGAGGAATCACAGGAACCATTAGAGGCTTTGTAAAATGTATTTTAGTTGGCTGGTTATTCAGCTGCTACAGCAGAGAGAGACTTCGGTGGGTGCTGCGCTTTTCACGCTTTCATCATCTTGGACTTTTGCTACTTTGCTTGGTTCATAGTTAAAGCTTAGTTTATTTTCTAAATCAATTGAAGCTGTTTTAGAGTTTTGCTTCCTGGCATTTTTGCTGAGTTTTTTTTGTGGATTTTAAGCTCCGTCTTAGACCAACACGTGTCTGAGCCACTAATAATAGAGTTTTTATTGACTCGTGTATAAACAAGGTCTGCATGTAGCTTTAATGTGTAAATCACTGCTTTTCTTTATGGACCAGTGTTACGAAGGGACACGTCTAAAACAAATCGTTCCTCAAGAAACAGCACACATTTCATTTGTGCATAAAACAGCATGTGGTTGACAATGAAAGCTGTTTAAATCACTGTCTCCAATAAACATACAGTCTCGAGCAGCTTGCTCAGCCTCTATATGCAGAAGGTTTACTTTACTGGTGCAGCTGTACCCCGCAGGGCTCTGTAGGAATTAGTTTTTGTGATTTATGCGGTAATTGGCATAAAAATGGGCAGATCACACGCTTGTGTGTATTTTTTTGTTGGTGATTTAACTGTGTTTTAGTTCTGTGATGACAGAATTTTTGGGGAAGGGTCTAACTAGATTAAGAAAAAAAACTGATTTGGAAAAGTGGAACTTGGCCTCATTTTGTGTAAACTACAGTATTACAGACAGGTTTTCTAGGATCATTCAGAATAAATTGTTTAATAATGCCTCTGAGGATTTGACAGGCAGAAGAAATCCTCCTAAAGATGCTCATTAAATCTTGTTTTTTTTTTCTGTTTTCATTTGCAATACAGTGGAAAAAAAGGAGAAAAAACACAATTTCTCGCCAAACTCACTGTCCAGAAGTCAAGTGTCAGGCTGGTTTTTAGTGTTTTATTTATGTGGCCAGACCGAAGCTGTTCCTTATCAAAAGGCACATGGCAGTCCGTATGAAGCTCACCGGACTGGAGTGGCCAAGACTTGAATCCAATTGAACAATCACTGAAAAGATCTGAAAATGTCTGAAATATGTTTCCCTTCCAACCTGACGGAGCTGGAGGAGAAATAGAAAGAAAATCTGGACAAACTGCATAAAGTTAGGTGACTGGAAGCTGGTGGCTCCATGTTCAAAAAGATTTGAGCCTCTAATTGCTGCCATCAACAAAGTATGAAGCAACAGCTGATTTACTGGTTCTTTGTTTTGATAAATTAGCAAACCTCTAAAAAAGCATTGTCGGTATTGTCAAAGTGTTTATAACGTTGAGGAAAGAAAATAATTTGATAAGACTTGGAATAACGCAGTAATATAAGAAAATGTTAAACTGTTGATAAACTGCACTGTAGATTTGTTGGTTTATGGAAAAGTTAAAGGGATGTAAATACTTTGCACGACGCTGCATGTTTGATCTATCGCAGTACAGTATGTTGTCTGCCTCATTCATCACACGTTTCGGTCTGAAGTTCTTGCAGCGATCCTGTAAGATACACAGATGATGAAAAACTTTCCATGCTCCAAAAGCAACCTCAGGGAAAGAATACGCTTTCTGATGCAAAAATTGTCTGTATTTTTTAAGATATTCAAGTCAGAATGAACAGAAACATGAGGATATGATCGGCTCAGTTGTCACTTTACACATCCCATATTGTTGACGTTGTTATTCAGTCGTGACCTTTTTGTTCTGTGATTCGCAGTGTTTCTATTTCCAACCAAATTCCTCAAATTAACCCCACTCCTTGATGGATCCTCCATTCATGTATCCCCTCTTTATCTCTTATTACTAGCTCTGTCATTTTGACAACCTGTTACATCAGCATGTCACGCAGGAATAGCGAGATTATCTCCGCTGCCATTCATCTTTTTTAATCTTTGAGCTGCTGCCTCTGGGAGAAGCCGATGTGTCCAAAGCTGTTCAATTATACATGCCAGGCATTCTCTTGTCTCACACTTTCTGGTTCCACACACTGGAGGGGAAAAGCACTGCGCATCAGATGTGTGTGGAAAGTGGTGCTACTCTACATTTGTGATTTTATCCGTAAGTCTGAGTCTCTGGTGGTGTGTGTGTATTGAACTGAATGAACTATACTGTCACGTTACTGTGACTGTGTCAGAAGTTTATTTGGGGTTTATTTGGGGTGGCGTATTTTTAGATAATGAACATGACACGTTCAAATGTTGTTCAGATTCCAATAAAAACAGTAAAATGTCCCTTTAATAGAGCCAAGCTGGAACCTCTCAATCAGATACCAACTTCAGCATCAATAAGCAGAACAGAACTTGTTCAGGTGGCAGCTTTACGCTGCCACCTGAACAGAGAGCAGAGAGCAGGCTAATGTTGCTCTCTGAAATGATGTCGCCCAGGGTGGAAAGCCACATTGATCATATCTAACTGTAGACACACTTCCCCAGCATATGAGCAATGACATAATTAGTTCCTAAACAGCCTGATCATTTACAGACTATACTTGTTCTCATTATTGGATTCTTCAAATCGTGGAAATCTTCCCGGTTGGTGATTGTCGTTGGTGATCTTCTTCCTCTGGTGGCGACTTCAGTAGATAAATTATGTCCAGAAATGCAACGACTTGTACATTTTCCTGCCTTTGACACTCAGCTAGTTAGCAAGAGTGGCCATGCTGTTCTCTGCCAAGACTTTTATCTGCATTTAGAAAATGATCTGTCCGTGGAGAGCTAACCTCAAAGATTCAGTCTAATTGGAGTTTGGTTTTTTTTAAAGATGGAGAACATTCAAAGCTCTTTCCTCTCCAGGGTCAGGCTTTTCAGCAACCATCACACGGACTGATGTGTGTGTGCCACATGAGCAGCCCTTTAATTAGACGGTGGTGCTTTTAAAAATAGTAACTGATCTGTACTTTTGCCTAAAGAGCAGCGGGTTGAGATCACACTAGAGCTACAAATCTCCTAGAAATAATCTTTAAAAAATAAACCTGGAACAGTCAATCCAACGATCTCTTCAGGGAAACCAACGTGTCACAACGTCACCTTTCTACAGTGATTTCACATTTGGCAAAAAAAGAAAAAAAAGACTGAGGCCATTATTGTAGGAAGGTGAAAATGAGTAGGATTCAGCGTAATCCTTCGGTGATCAGATTGTTCTGCTGCTGTGATTTTGAGATTGGGAATATCTTTCCACCTTTGCTCCTTAATGTACCCTGAGTGCGTAGCCGGTAATCATGCAGCATTTCACTCAGGCAATCATGAGCGGAGCCTTTAGAGAGCGAAGGAGCCTTCTGGGGCCGCTGGCAACCAGGAAACCGTGAGCCTGTTGTAGAGGAAGGCTGATGTAAGACTTTAGAGTGGAAAAAACTGCCACCTCTGCTCTCTGGGACAGCTTGTTTACCAGCACTTCTTGGCTTCCTGCCTTCATTCTGCATCTTTTACTCCCCGTCCTTGTCTAAAATTTCCTCTCCGGCAGGTGTCTCGGGTAGCCTACTTTCAGGTGCCCCTTTTCCAAATGAGAATCCTCTGCTTCACCGATGGTGAGCATTTCCATTTCTGTCCTGTGTTCATCTGAAGCCTCTGGTGGCAATCAGCCTGCTCCCCATCACGCCGGCTGGGAGTGGCGAGGCCTGCTGCGGGGTTGACTTCTGCACATCGTCATTTCTGAGCGAGCCCGTCTCATCTCACCCCTCAGTGTTTTTTCGTCTGTTCCTTCATCAGTTTTTCTCTCTCTTTGATTTGCCATGGCTTATTTCTCGCCATTAAACTCAAAACTTAGTCTGCACTGCTCTTTTAATTTATCGTGATAAATTTTTTATCAAGATAAGAAATGGGATTTATTGTTCTCACGATAAATTCCAATTAATTATGTATTGTCGGAATTAATAAATATAAAATTTGATTAAAGACAATTACTGTTAGCGGTTTAATAATACAAATCACACTTCTTTATGACTGGTGACCTAGTGGAACGTATTACAAATGGGAATGTTTTTCAAGAGCAACCTTTGTGCTTGTGGAGCTAAAATTGTACCATGTAGTCAGTTAAACTATTACTACTAAAATAAAGAAGTAATAAATAGTTCTTATTGTCATTTTAACTGTTAACACCAAAGTGCAACAAAATATTGTGGTAAAATTTGAAATCCATTTTAGGTGTTAAACCTTTAAACTTCAAATATGTACCTCTCAATCGATTCTGTGAAGAGCGTTATTTTACTTTCCACATAATAAAAACAGTTCTGGACCTTTTCTTTTTTCTTTTTGTTAAGACGCAGAAGCAAGCATGTTGTCATGACAAAACTCACTGCCAGTGTCATATCACCTTTGTTCTCGTTAGTGAGATTTCCGGTGTGGTTGCTGGAGCAACAAAGAACGGCTGAAAACCGAGTCCATCTGTCGACTGAACATCTCGCTGCTGTTCTGCAGATGAGTGAAGAGGTGAACGTTAGGGACTTTATGCTTTTCTGTGGTGTTTTGTCATCGGTGTTTTAAGCACTTGATTTAGAAACTTTCACTCGCCAGCTCAGATGAAAAGAGGCCGCGATTGCAATTGCTCTAAATCACAGCTTCCTGCGGGTGCAATTAGTCACCACCCCCCTAATCAGCGATGAGTATATTTTAAACGTTGGCTTTTAGCCTGTTCTCATTGAGTTGAGCTGCTGCACTCTCAGAATTAGATAACTTTGAAGAAAAAGTCATCAAGGAAGCACTTTACTTAGCATTTTACACTAGTTTTAGCTGTTTGGATTCAAATCCCTGGACAACCTCAGTCACTTTTGTAATAAAATAAAGCCTGTGTATTTCTGAGGGATTGTTATAAATTTGGTCATTATAATTATTGATTATCTGTCCTGTCCATCCACACACTGAGCAAACAGCCTATTTTGGATGAAACATTTGATTTTGCCATCATATATCATATAAAAATAAATGTATCCCTCAACTAGATTCAGGATTATTATTCAACATAACTTTACCTATAATATCTGATTTCTATTTTCTCACTTTAGACCTATACGCAAAAATAAGCAAATCAAGATTACGAGAGAATTTATGTTTGTTCTCCTATAATTTGCAAACATTAACATTGTGCTGTTTTGGAATGTAAAAATGTAAAACTTAACGTTAAAATGTTGTAATACTAGATACAAATAATTTCCACCAAAACATGGATGTTTATATCTTGTCAGGTACTACTTCCTGTACATTGATGCGCAAACTTATGCAGAGAGCTCCACCAGTGATATGTATTCTCAGTGACCCAAATCCATATTGTGAGTTTCACATGACTATTCCTAATTTTCCAAATAGTCACTTCCAGAGTTTCTAATAAGTAATCCGGAGTTCCAAATAGTTATCCCCATTTTCAAATAGTTATTCCTAAAATTCCAAATGATCAAAGTTCAAGATAGTCAATCCTAGAGGTCAAAATATATATTCCCAATATTGTTCTCCATGTTCCAAATAAATATTCCTAAAGTACCAAATCACTGTTCTGACAGTTCCACAAAGCTAATTCTTGAATTTTAAATAACTTACAAATGTTTTAATTACCTGAATTTTAATGCATATTTGCAAAGGTTTGCAGAAACCCGTTCCTGGGGATTGAAAAAGGTTTTGTCAGAGTTGCAAATTACTCTTCCCAGATTCCAGAATAGCTACCAAAGTTAAAAAAATAAAGCCAATGTGACAAGAGGTAAGACTGAGATGTAGCAAGCTATATGATGTTTCAAACAATATATGATTTGTCCTGTTTCTGTTAGCATGCCTGTCGATGCCATTCCAATTTTATGTTCACATAAATACGTTTGTGGAACCACATTGAAATAGCCAAACCTCCTGTTAGCCTCAAAGAAACACAAAGCGGTTTCAATCTGCTCTTCCTTTAGGGATGCTGACAGCAGCACTCCTGGTGACCTGGTTTTTCTTTGGATGGTTTCGAAAACAAAATGCAATTTGATTTGATTTGATCGTGCTGACATGATCCTATTTACTCAATGCAACTAACAACACAAATGGTTCAAAAACAAATTCCCACAGAAGTCAATGTCAAAAAGCGGGAGAAATTTATTTGAATAAACATGATTTCCAAGCATTTTACTGCCATTGATCTGTACGAACGACCAAAAACCATCACCGATGCTTTAAAGCCACTTCCTCCTCTGTGGAGAGTGACTCTGTAGAGCAGACACGTTTCCCTTTGCAACAGAAACAAGCCTCCAGCAGAAAGCAGCTCCCGGAAAATGACCCGGCTGTTTGCGGCTGCAAACAAACCCGACAGTGGACGAAATAGAAAGAGACAGCGTTCAAAATTGTAATCTTGGAGGCTCACAAGAGTGCGTGCTGATGGGGTTATGGTAATGGAGAGGAGCCGGGGCAGTGACGCGCAGGACTTTATTAGAGATGATCATCGTTTATATCACAGGTGAGCAGGCTGTCATGAAGTATCAATATATGATGGATCATGAGCAGGAGAGGAATTATTGCTTCACAGTTGGAGGGAATATTCCTACAGACTATCGCTGCAGGGCAGGTTAGGAAACCTGTCATGAAATGAAGGAGCTCATTTCATTTTGTGGTTTTATTCTCAGTGAGTTTGGATCAACTGACATTCAGATCCTGAATTCTACTGAGTTTAGTAGGAAAATCTTTTACCTTAGAACAATGGAGTCAAAGCAGCGTTTTCTTGAAGTTGAAACATCAAGCGGTAAGACTTTTAATGCAAAGTTGCTCTAAAAGTCGCATTAAAAGTGTCAACCTTGCATAATTTTGGAAATTATGATAATTTAATGTAAAGTTGCCATTCTTAATGGACTTTCAATGCAACTTTTAGAGCAACTTTGCATTAAAAGTGTCATTATTTACCAAATGACACTTCATGACAACTGTCATAAACATTCATAAAGACTTCTTTATGTTCATGACAGATGTTATGTCATATTTATGACGGTGTCATGACAGTCTTATGTACACTGGGAAAATACAGAAATGCACCAAAGGATGTTGCTTACTTCTACGTGGTACAGCATATGTCACCTTAACTGCTCAATCATGTTTAATAACTCTCTATGATTGGGTAAGTTTTGCCTATCTGTTTTGCCATAAAGTTTCTAGGGTGCCGCCTTAAACAAACTGAAGACTGCAAATCTGCATTTTAACTAGTCATCCTTTGTTCTTCTTCCAACTACTCCTTGGCTTTTTCATCCTTCAAGTGAATCAGGTTTTCAGTTGTTGATGCGTTGATGAGATAACGCCTGTTGCTATAGCTATAGCAAGGACCTAGCTCCTCTTAAGATTCAGATGGCTTTAAATAACCATGTTGTTTTCCACAAGCAGCATAGCTCAGATCATTGCTAATTTTATATCTTATGCTCAAAGTGTTGTTAGTGTTGATGAACTGAGTGCAGCTAATAACTTCCCTTTGTTCAGTTTGGTTGTGCCCCTGAGCTCCAGTGCAGCGTGTTGCGGCAGCCTGTGGATCTAGCAGCTAACACGCTTCCAATATCCCATCTGTGGCTAAGACAAAATGCTAATCAGTGACACTAATTGACAGCATGTTGATTGATGCATAACTCAGAACTTGTTCTGTGCAGGAGACGGGGCTTATCAGTGTGCATATGCATGAGATTGACATATCTTAGCCAACATGCAGGGGTGTCTTGTGACATTTGAGTCCATAGCCACGCTCAGACCCTTTGGGAACGATAATTAGATTCTGTCCCATGCAGTCCATTTTTCATCGGTCTATTTTGTGTTCTCATCTCTCCAGAACTGTCGCCACGCTGTTTTTCACCACCTCACCATGGAGGATCGGGCCGGTGCATCATGGGAACTAATCTGCTGGGGAACAGGCGCAACACACGACAAGGACTGAAGGGTCGTCATGGAGACTGACAGCTACACCGCAGGCCCGACCACCACTGACTGGATGGGGATGCCAGGAGGCCTGGAGGTTACGGAGGCCCATCAGGATCAGGGAGGAGATGCCTCACCAGGCAGTGGTGTGACATGGCACATGCCGTACTCACTGGGCTTCCAGGTGTCGCTCACCGCCTTCCTCATGCTCGAGCTGGTGCTGGGGTTCAGCAGCAACCTGACGGTGCTGGTGCTCTACTGCTCACAGTCTAATTTGGTGGACTCTGTGAGCAACATGGTGACGGTCAATCTGCACGTGTTGGACGTAGCGGTGTGCTTGTTGTGTGTGCCGCTCACTCTGGTGGTGGTGCTGCTGCCACCAGGACCCAACCTGGCCTTGCTCTGCTGCTTCCACGAGGCTTGTGTCACATTCGCCAGCATCGCCACGGCCATCAACATCCTGGTCATCAGCCTGGACCGCTACGACATCTCGGTGCGTCCAGCCAACAGGCTGCTGACAACACGGAGAGCGGCGCTGCTTCTTACTGCCGTCTGGATCACGTCGATCGCAGTGTTTTTCATGCCTTTCTTGGAGGTCCAGTGGTCCAGTGCATCAGAAGTAGAGGAAACAAGTCAGGTGACCTCCTCAGTTAGTATTGGGGGAACAGCTGTGCCAGCATGGCGGAACAGGACCCTTCTATGTGTCGGTGGTCAGGGCTACTACACAGGTCTGGGAATGTATTATCATCTCATACTTCAGGTGCCCATCTTCTTCGTCACTGTGGTGGTCATGTTGTTCACCTACTCCAGAATACTGAGGGCTCTGAACATCCGCATCGGCTCCCATATGAGGAAGAGCCAGCGGAGAAGGGGGCGCCACAAGAGGCAGAAAGAGAGGAAGGTGGGACTCAGGAGGAACGACGAAGAGGCAGGAGGGGAACAGTGCACCACAGATGGTACCAAACAGCTCAGCCACC
Source organism: Poecilia picta (assembly GCA_033032245.1). Taxonomy (NCBI): domain Eukaryota; kingdom Metazoa; phylum Chordata; class Actinopteri; order Cyprinodontiformes; family Poeciliidae; genus Poecilia; species Poecilia picta. The sequence continues at coordinate 8,272,043 of CM065357.1, read as the reverse complement.
CACCACTCATTCCTTCCCAGTCTCCAACCCCAACAGCTACCTCTCCCCCCGCCCAGTCTTCTGCCGCTCCTCTCATCGCCTCAGAGGCGGGCGCTGCCACTGCCCTGCCGGCCACCATGGGCGTCCAGGCCTCTGTCTCGGCGATAATAGCGCTGCGTCGGGCAGTGAGACGCCATCGAGATCGTCGAGAACGACAAAAACGGGTGTTCAAGATGTCCCTCATCATCATCACGACCTTCCTGGGCTGTTGGGCTCCTCTTTCCGTGACCAACGTACTCATACTAAGCACCGGCCCCAGTGACGTCCTGGTCAGCCTGCGGCTATGGTTCCTGGCCCTCGCTTATGGCACCACTGTCTCCCACCCGTTGCTCTATGCCTTCACCCGACAGAAACTGCGCCGTGCCCTTCGTGCCAAAGTGAAGAAGAGGGTGGTGTCTCTGCTTCAGGTGGACCCGTCTCCAGGGGGAACGGTGATCCACAACTCCTGGGTGGAGACCAGAAAGACCAGCCGACAGGTGCGGCTGGAAGCAAGCGAAGGCACAGATCGTCACCTGGCCGAGGCCCTTTGAGGCCGAGGCCCTTGGGTCCAGCTGGAATAATTAAAAAGCAGAATAAGGTCGCAGGTGCGTTCCATCATGAACTTCACTGAAGCGAGGAGATGCTGTAAAAAATGTGAAGAGCACATTTTTTTCACTTTTGGGAGACGATTAAATGTTACCACCAGCAAGGCTCGGCTGAACACGGCTCCGCTCACCTCAGGCACAGGTTGAAACGGGACGCCGTCATCAGAGAGGAGCACACATATAAATGAGGCTGTATCATTTGTACCTACTTTGTCAAATACTGAGGTTTATTTACACACAAAGAGTCTTTATGTAACTGTAACCAAGAATGGGTTTCTCCAGAGAATGATCTGATCTGCTCTCCCACTCAAATGATCTTATGTTCATTCACTTTGAATACATGGATATTCTTCGAATCTAATCAATACCAGCCCTGCTTTCTATTTTGCAGAAGAAACATTTAGCAAGGAAAAAAAACTTGAATACATCTAAATAAGGAAGGCTAAAGGATTCGGTCTAGAGATGAAGATCATGTCTCAAGACAGTAAAAGTTTAAAATAAGCTTTGCAGTTTTGCATGGACATAACAGGGTTATATAAAAATTTGCATCATCAGTTGATATCACTTCAGCTTTTTTTCTTCCCAGTTTTTAACTAATGGTGTAACATCTTGCAGAAACTTGCAGATTAGCTGATCATTGCTTCTTTTTACTCTCGGTGTTCTGTCTAATACAGTGCCTTGCATAGACCAACAAAAAAGTAGGGCCAAATCGTAAAAGCAAAAATAATACATGGTTAGAATGTTTTACAAACAGATCCAGTTGTTTGAGCCGGAGAATGAAGGAAAAACAACTAACATCCTCTAAATTAACCATCCGCATGATGGAACACGGTTTGTGGGTTTGTTTGTTCTGTTTTTTGGCAGATTCTTATTTGTAGAAAATTCTAAAAAACCATGCAACATTTTTGTTTCAGTTCACAATCATGCATTACTTCGTCGTTCTGTGGAGTAAAATCCACAATGAAACACGAAAATGGTCTTAAGTTGTAACAAAACAAAAGATGAGAAGGTTCAACAAGTATGCAAGGCACAACTGGTTATAGAATAATATACATTATGTTTTGTTTTTTTACCTATTCATAGTAAGCTCAAAAGAAAGACCAAATATTGACAGAAATGTGGGCGATGACTGAGAAAATGAGTCAAACTAACTGTAAAATGGATAGAAATACCAAAAAAAAGTTCTTAATGTGAACTTTTTATGAAGCAACAGTGGAGCTGAGACCTTCTCAAATGATATCTGGATAGCATTGAGTAGATGTCTGTAGCTCATTGGTGGAGTGAACTTTTAAGAAACATGTATATACATGTTGTAAATATCACCCAGATGTGATTTATTACATGTGATTCTTCAAACAAGCAACTTGCTCTGAACGAGCTTTTTGGCCGACTTTTCTAGATTAGAGGAGTATTTCACACGAGACGGCAACCGGCTCCTGTTCAATGGGATCAATGGGACTATTGTTAATATTATTATTATTTTATTATTATTAGGACATATGGTTGCTGTTGACTTCCTGCTTGTGTGCTCACTGTTCTGAAGATGTGCCCACACTGCATCCGTGTGAGCTGTCGCAATGCATTTTTGAATGTCAACACGTAGAAAATGCAAAACGATGTTGTTTCACACTTAGAATATGTGATATTTATGTGTTCTCTATGGTGTTGTTTTATAGTGAATGTACCAGAAACCAGTGGATTACTTTAATAAATTTAAAAAACCATTAGGTACTAATTTGCTTTCTTTGATAATGTATGTTATATATTTTTTCAATCAGAAAATTAGGAACTGAGTTGATTTTAGAACAGGTTTGCTGAACCTCCTCTCTACTGACCTATTTGAGCTCCATCATGACGCCATATTGTTTCAGTATCCATGTCCAGCTTTGGATCCCTGAGTGGGCACCGATTGCGTCCACTTGGCACGGTTCAGCATATGCTCCTCCATGTGGATCCTCCTGCACACACACACACACACACACACACACACGCACACACACACTAGCTCTAGAGCTGGCAAAATTAAAAAAAATAAAAAAATAAAGAAATCAACTTTGCGTGGGTTCTGTGCTGTGTGGGAAGGAGGAGCTGCAGGCCTCAACAGGAAAGTAAAAAAAAAAAAAAAAAAAGAGGGTCATCTATGTGGGATGAGGCCTGCAGGGCAAAGTAGGCTAATTCAGCAGAGAGAACAAGTAGGCCACTGATACCTCAGATGATTTTTATCTGCCAGTTAAGAATAAATAACCAACATTACAGGTTTTGGGATAAAATGAAAACAATGGTTTAATGTATGCTATTTTATTTCAGCCAATCATTGCTCTTGACCCAGAAATTGTGTTGCAAATCAGACTTTTTTTAGCCTTTAAGTCCTGCCCAAATACAACCAAAACCAAAATGAGGATGATGAGGATGATGATGATGATGATGATGGTTAGGTAGGGCTGAACTGTCTTTTAGATGCTAATTTGGGCCACAAGAGCTAACATTTAAATCACATTTAGATATTAGTTCATTTCTTCATTTGGTAATTTCTACATTATGAATGCGACAATTAATTCATATTCTACTGTATCTTTTCACCTTTCACCAGCAGCAGTTATTTTAAATGATGTTAGTGTGATAATTAAAGATTAAAAGCAATCTGATGAACTTTAGGAGTTTATTGATTGATTTTGATTACATAAGAAGAAACAGGAGCTTTTCACTACAATCCTTTAAGTATTTCTCTCTATTTTATCTCTTTAACCAGATAAAATAAGACATAGAACATTTATCATTCATTCCTATTGGATGTTGAACTTAAAGTTCCTTGGAGATCCTTAAAACTCTCAAACTTCAGGGGCTTCTTTGGTTTATTTCCAACTAAGAACTTAGAAATCAGAGACAAAGATGCAGGACACTGGCCACTAACACCTACTGGACAACTATTAAACACAGAAAGTAAAGCCATTTTTTTCTTTACATTCAAATCAGTTTTTGCTCAGTGGGGATACAGTTAGACTGAGTTAATATATAAATCCTGGACATGGAAGTATGCTGACTAGGACAGCAGCAGAAGATAGAAATAAACACATGACATGATCTTTTACCTGAGCGAGAAGATGGATGTAATTTGGTAAAAATAAAGTGCTTTTCAGATGACGCAGCTTTGTTAGTCACAATACCTGCGCACAAGAGAGTCACCTGATGTAAGAGGACAGAGCTCAACATCCCACTTACACAATGACTCACATTACATGGGTACAATTAATGAGGAAACTGACATATTTATTTTTATATACCAACATGAAGATGAGATGGAAAGACTATTTGTATCTTGGATTGGCGTTAGTTTGCACGTCAGGCACATTAAAATAGTATGAAGAAAAAAATCCAAATAAGATTATAAACGCGTGAAAAGAAAAAGTTAAATCAATTATTAACAACTCAAATCAAAAAATCTAGACCTGACATACGGAGACTATTGTCAAATGTTGATGATCACCCAGCTAAAACAACTAACCAAACAAAAAAACCACACTGTGACTATGTTTCTTTAAAAACAAACACAATAATTTAAAAAACTACATAATATGGCTAAAATATGTATTTAAGGATAACATAGATGAGTTGGACAGGAACACATTTTAAGATAGGCATTCAGTGGGTCAGGTAAGTAATTTTAAACTTAGCATAAAATGCTAAGTTTTATAAATCAAATAATTAATGCCTGAAGACATCAAAGCTCATTCAAACGAGGGCTTAAAAAACAAAGTTCTTCCAAAACAATTGCTGTTTAAATTACAACATAAAATGGCGTCATTATCTTACACTAAGAAACTTACCAGTCATTTGAGTGGTAGAAAAACGGCATCTACACAACTTTGTCTTGTTGCTTGGAGAAAAGTAGGTGGGCGGAGCTTTCCAGAGGCAAATTGATGACGTCTACCGAGTCTAGAAATTTCCACTAACACCAGGGGGCATTGTACTCAATCTGTTGTTGCAATTCGCTACTGCAGTAATTTCAAGTTGGATATTGGATTTTCTAATATCCGCCAAGCAAGCAGCGTTTAGCACAAGGTTGATTTGATTTATGAACGCTAATTTTGACCAGCCGTTTTCTGGCTCCCTCCTCAAGCGCTCAGAGGTTCACTTCACTGCATTCGGTAACACAATAAAACCACCAGGATAAAGTTTGTTTACGTCTGTGGCCTGCAAAGATGGCACCGAGCGACTGCACCTAAACGCCCCACAACGTCTGACGCAGTGACGTTTTATTTCCAAAGCTCTATTGGCCAATAGTAGACATAGAAGGCAGCTCTCCTCATTAACATAACGATGAAGCAGAAAAACAAAGAAACGGAAAAAACAGCAAGCAGAAATACAGCGAAAAGAAAAAGACAAAGCAAAATATCTATTTTTTTGACAAAAACGCATTTTTAGGGGAAAAAAATCTATCGATCCATCAATCCATCCATCCATCTATCGACACACACACACATATATATGCACACATATATACACATGCATATAATGCACACATATATACACACACACACACACACACACACACACACACACACACACATATATATATATATATATATATATATATATATATATATATATATATATATATATATATATATATATATAGACTGTATGTATATATATATATATATATATATATATATATATATATATATATATATATATATATATATATATATATATATATATATATATATATATATATATATATATACATAGCATTTTTTTGTCATAGTACCCCCAAGAATTTAAAACTACTGTCAGCCCTGACTACAGTGACAAATAATTTTTGGAGGAGTTAAGCTGAAGCTTTGAACCAACAAGTATAAGTATGTGTTCTGCTTTCCTATATGTCAAGTGCAACAAAAAAGAAGGATAATCCCCAAATTCTTCATGGCAAATAGATGTCTAGATTGCTTAAACACAGAAAGAACTGACTTTGAAATAAATGAAGCTGACTAATACGGAGTTCCTGGAACCACAAATACCTAAACTTTATTGAAAAGGTCAACATTGTGGGTTTCTGTTGAGAAGTTGCTGGTTTGACATTTGTCAAAATTGAGAGAGTACCATTTTGATGACAATATGGTTTCCAAACATTAGTGTGGCTATATATATATATATATATATATATATATATATATATATATATATATATATATATATATATATATATATATATATATACTGTATATCGGAGCAAATATAAACATTACCATAGAACGAAATTAAAGCTAATAATAAACAATAAATCAAGTCTAAACCTCACAAACTAAAATAATACAGTTTCACTGATAGATGCCCCATTAAATTTTTAATTAACACTCAGAGAGGGTCATGAATTATGGGTCATTGTTGCACACAAAACTAAACAAAAAAATAATTAGTGTATGAGTGGAAATTTAACTGTGAAGAGATTATTGGGGAACAGTAAAAAATAATTTGTTAATTCAATCTAAAGGTCTCAGTCAGACTTACTTTATTACATTTTAGAGCTACAAATAGAAATTTGACCATCATTTAAAAAAAAAGAATAAAAAAGGTGAGTTGTTCACAGGGTTTTTGTTGGAGGAATACAAAACAGTTAGAGCAGAAAAATAGACAGGTAACATGCAAACCCAGAGGTTCCTCCTTAAATCATCAAGACATAATCTTCATAGAAATCTGTCTTGTAAATTGAAAACAATGAGGTAACAGAAGAAGAAATAAATGTTTGAAAACTACAAATTGAGTGAATATCTTCAAAAGCCAATTGTGCCAAACCCGATCATCAAACATAAACTCAAAGTGACTCACGGTGAGGAATGAATGAATGTTTCACCTTTAATCCTTTTCATTTTTCACTCAGATCCTACAAGCCATGCATTGAGAGAACAAAGAGTAATTTTCTCAACTTGCCTGCAAAGCCTGATCAATGCAGAATGCTGATTTTTATTAGAGAAGCTCTTGACTCACAGAAATCCAACTGTGTTAAAAACCAGAGGAGGTGCAAAGAAATGAAGCTTATAATTTTCTGCTTCATGACTTCTTCACATTTTCACCATGAGTGAGCTAATATTTTTTCCTTCCACTAGCTAATTTGGAAACACGACACAAATATTAACCGCTTTCAAGATTGTCTTTCAGAACCAGAACATTCAGCTTTGTGTCAAAGCTCTGGTTTCCCTAATTTGATGATTCCTATTAAAGGCACTGATCAAGATTCTGTGGCCAATTTCAGAACTCAGTTTTTTTGTAAAGCTTTACTCTGCTGATGCAAATTTTGTCAAGTTCCAGTTTCTCTTAAATAACTATATGACAAACAAGAATAGAAGAACAGCATTAAAAAGAATTAGGTGCATCTATGCAGAAGTAACATCACCGTACCTGTGTGATGAAGCAGAAAACAGAGTTTTATTAATATTTATAAACAAAGGCAAAATGATTGCAAAGTTCCTGTTTTAAACTTTCTTTAGTCTAATATCAGCACAACTAACATCACATCTCTGTGTCTATTACCCAGAAAATTTGGATAAAACAGAACTGTTGCTATATAGAAATACAAGCAGCCATCCTGTTATCTGTTGAAATCTTTGATCTCTCTTGCTCAGTTGGAACCTGAATGAGCCACAGACGTCTCAAACTGTAGTAAATACAGTTTCCTTTATAATAGCTTCTTACAGCGGTGTAGGGTTAGACTCCTCAGACTTCATTTCACCGACGTCAAAGGTAATGGAAAAGGCTAACCTTGAGTCACTGAAAAGTGTTGTCATTGCAACCTTCTTAGGTATGATGTGTTTCCTGATTGCCAAGAAATTGGATTCCTGAGTTTCCAATTACACGGTTGCCAGCAGGACCGATCGAGTTGAAAATTGGCCAATTCCAGTCACCAGTCATTTTCCTCAGATCTTCTTTTAACAAATTTTATTTACAAACTCATTCAAATTTAAAGATTAGGTAAATCATATTCTGCCTTCACAAAACACTTTTCTAACACACCAGCAACATTCACACTGGTTAAAACTAAACTAGATCCAGGTTTGCCTCTGCAGGGCCATGTTTTCTGAAAACTTGTAAAGAGCTGGGCTAATTATCATCACACCCATAAACTGACTTTTCAAGCTACTTTCAACTAAAGTAAAACAACAAATGTAGTGTTGTTTTTCTCTGATTAACACACAAAGTTTTTGTCTTTAATCCTCACCAGATATTTATTAAGAAAATCAGAACAGGGGGGACAGATTCAAGCAAGGGCTAGTCCCAAGAAGCTAAAGGCAATGATCTAACGTTCAGATCTTACTCATGTACCTTAGAATTACGTCATTAGGTTAGTTCCATACCTATTTCCTGCCCCAAAGACATTACATCACTGATACATAGCATGATCCATAATATTCCATTGTATTACAGACAGTTTAATTTGGGGAAATCATAAACACAACTCATTAGTTATAATAAAATTATAGTTGAAAAGTTATTTCAATATATTAGCGGAGAACCAAAGTTTTATGTTTGATCGCCCTCTGGTGGGGACTTTGACACATTGCAGACACGTTTATTGCATCTTATCGAACACGTAAAAAAACTACTGCTCCGATCTTAAATTCTACATTAAAACATTCACATTTTTTCCTGTTATGATAAAATACTTATCCAAAGCATTTGTAATTTCTGGAAAATGTAATGTTTATCAGAGTGTACGAATATGTTCTTAAATATACAGAACAGTACATAGTTTTTTTATTTGTGTCCTACTAAAAATACCAGATTTTCGCCGTCAATCTCAAACCAGACAATCCATAGCTGACCGTTGACGTTGTATAGGATTCCACCTGCAACGTCATCAGGCGCCGAAATAGCTCAGTTGGGAGAGCGTTAGACTGAAGATCTAAAGGTCCCTGGTTCGATCCCGGGTTTCGGCAATGAATGCCATTCAAGTGTTTTTTGTATTAATTTATTTATGTAAGTATACATTTAGAACTGTAAAGACACAGTCTTTGGAAACATATTTTTGTGGCCATCACTTGACATTGATGTCTGAACTGATGGTGCTCACCGGGAAATTAGAGCACAACACTGGAACATAAACCAATTGCTGTTACATGATCAGGAAACATTGTGCCAGGAGGATCTCAGACGGACCGCGGGATGTTTGTTGGAGCTCTCCGGGCACATTGGAGGTTCAGACTGTTTCTCAGCTGTTCTGGCTCATGTGAGTGCCAAGCTGTTGGTGTGTTGAGGCAGCAAGGCCTCAGTCCAAAAGAACATGCCTGGGCCACTGCCCACCAAACAGGTCAGAGATTTGCGTCATTGCCATTGAAACCTGAATGAATGACCGAACGGCTCTCTGTGGGGATGTGCTGATCAGCAGTGCATAGATAATGAACAGAGAGAAAATGTGTTAAATCAAAGGAAATTCACAGTAAGGGATGGAAACGATGCAAATTTCTTAACCATTCAGCAAAATTTTACATGCAAAAATGTATACATTTTAAACAAAAGTACAATAAAAGTCCAGAAAGGAGTGTTAATTTGCAAAACTGGGTTTCAGATAGAAAACGTCTATGTCTGAAACAAGTTTGCTTTCAAAGAATAATGGAAAAAATATTATTATGAAACAGAGAAGACATCAAAAAAGTGCATAGAGCTTGCACAACTAGTGTTCCTGCTAGCCCCATTTTTTCGCTGGAATAATCAAAGTTTGACCGAAAAGAGAGAGCAACAGATTTGACACTGGGACAGAACTTCTCCATCCAGCAGGACAACACCCTTAAACATACAGCCAAGAGGTACTATGGGATTGATTATGTGTTATAATGGCCTATGCAAAGTCCACACTTAATCAAATTGAGAATCTATGACAAGACTTGAAAGTTGATGCTTACAAATGCTTCCAATGTGATTATTTTGGATAAAATCTTAAATAATCCAGCTGAAATTGCATTGCAAGGTGTTTCTACATGATGTTGAAAACATACGTAATGCAAGCCACACTTTCCAGATTCTCATTTGAAAGAAAACTGAAAATATCCTTCATTTGTCCACTCCACCTCTGTGCACTACTTTGTATTGTTCTCTCAAAGGAGAAAACACACAAAAAACATTGAATTGATTGACGTAGTGTAATATTTGTGCAAATATTCAAGGGCTTTGCTGGATTTGTTGATCTCTGTCCACAGTTGTCTTCTGCGTGCAGGGATTTTGTTTTCAATAATCGATCCATCAGAAAGGACAAGTGAAAATATTTAAAATAGTTAAGACGTGTTTTGTTGTTCAGTTTCAGCTGGCAGATGATTAGAAAGAAACATTTCAAACCAAGTTTAGCCCATCGGGGTTTGTTTCTGAGGGTGATCAAGATGCTGAAAAAGACAATAAAAACTCAGTTCTAGACCAATAAACACCATTTCTTCTTAGTTGCAATCTAATTTACCATCATCAAACATCCTGCTCAGAGTGTTACACAACACTTCCCCGCCTCCTCCCCTCTTTTTTTTTTTTTCTTGGCGCTGCTTGCTGTGTTTAGCTCTGTTTCCTGGCAGCTTTGTTCTTCTTGGTCTTGGAAGGTTTCAAAGAATCCATGTAGATGTCGGTCAAGCTCTAAAGCAAGTCTGTCTTTGGTGGTCAAAGAGAACCCTGCGAGTGGCGGGTGGTCCATAAAGCCGGACGGATGCACGGAGAGGGGATGTTATTGCTCCAACTAATCAAAACCCTGTTGAGCGTCGCTCCACTTCCAAGAAGCTCACACAGACGCTCTGGTTAATTTAGTTTCAGGGCTTTACATAACTGGAGCAGCGCTAACGTCGACACAGAGAGCAAGCAGACTCGAAGGCTTTGTCTTCCTGCAAACCAGGTCGACCTCAGGCTGTTCACTTCACGTCTCCAGGCCTTCCTGGAAGTCAGTTTTCCCTGTGAGGATTCTGTAAACGGCTGAATGTTCTCGCTCTCCTGCTTATTAACTTTTACTTTACCTCCGTTCTGCTGTTTCTGTTTTGTACAAATTTTAATCAAGTAAACTTAACACCTTTTTCTGATAGGTTGTCCTAATGATGCAGATATTCAAGATTTTATTCCCGTAAGTTTTACAAGTAGGTTTTATTTGTTGCACATAAAATTTTGTTTTATTCCAAATGAAAAAAAATAGCTTTTAGTTTCTAATTTCTCTATATTAAAAAAAAAGAAAATCACGGATGTGAACTGTTGTATTTACGCTGTTAAAATGTAAAACAACTATAATTTATGTTGTGTGTTTGTAAAAGATGCAACTTTTCTCTATGCAAAGTCCAAAATTGTCTGTTTTCAACAACAAAATACATTATTTATGTTCCCCACTCCAATTTTCACAAAAGACTTGCAATAATCTTTGGTTCAACAGTGTGTTGATTGCCTACTGACGCTCATCCAGTTCAGGTGAATGCTGCAGGGTAATGACTTCATGCAAACTGCTTGATTCTCTTAGAAAACTTTTGTAAAAAAATATACCAAACTTCATTAGGTGTTTGATAACTAGAATAAATTAAAATAAGTGCATTGGACTGAAATAATCTCTCTGTAAGTTTGAGATGAGATGTATATTCAATTTGTGCTATATAAATAAACTGATTAGAATTTTATTGAGAATAAAAACCACACAGAAATGTAAAAAATGGTGATGTAATACTACAGCAGCTGAACATATCCAAAAGAAACAACTGCTTTAAAAAAACAATTGAAGGTTTCTTAGAGGAGTTTTTCTTAGAGGAATCTTAATTGTATTCAAATGATGACACCATAGAAGGTGATGAATGTGACGAGCAGAAATTTCTTGCATTCTTCCTTGTCACGAAAGCCTTTAACGTTTCCAGGAACTACATTCAGTTGATGAATTCAGTGACCAACAATGTTTTCACAGTGGCAATTAATGTGACGACAAAATCCTCATTATTGTAAAAGCCACAGACAAGACGATGAACAAGATGGAAACAAAATCCAAGGAAATGCCTTTGTAAAACATACCATACAGAAATAAAATATACCAGTACATTTGTGTGAGCAAGTTTTGTTACGGAGCTCTTGTTATATAACCCACCACAATGTGACAAAGAAAGGTTGTCCAAGGGAACGAAGCTTGACCTCGCGTTTGTCCTTTGCGACAAAAAGCCGGCTTTGTCTCCCCAGACTGACTGCTTAGAAAGTAACAAACCCACTCCATGTTTCTTGAACGAGGTTCAAGGACATCATGGTGACTTGCTTCTCTGTGTTAATCTGTGGTGTTGTTGTCTCTATTGTTGCTGTTCTTTCGCTGCACTGTGCTGACCTTTGCAAATGCCTGGGTGCTGATCTACGTCACTATATCAAAGCGGCAATTCAGAAGTCTACTCGCAATTTTTGCTGTTGTTCTCCCACGAACATTGCAACCATGGTGCCTGTTGGGCTTCGGAAGCTTATGTAATTTTAAAAAATGAACATGATTCAGCCGTCTGACTTCTTGTTCTTTGGTAAGATTCTGGGGGGGGAATGATAAACATGCTTTACCAATAATCACTCCAATTAACTACAAGATCAATGCTGACTATCTGATTTTTTGAGAGAGCAAACTCTAGATTCCTCTGTTCTCTGATTCCAATCCAGAATCAATTTGCTTGGAGTTCATAAACAGGTCAGAGTTGCAAAAAAGGAATCAGCCTCTTTCACTTCGTCCCCTTGCAAGTTTAAAGCCATATTAAGATGGCTGACCTCAGAGAGTGACGCTACCAGCTGCAGTCATCCAGCCTTCACTGTTTCCAAACTTCAACAGTCTAACACCATAAATGCATCTCATCAATCAGTTGATGTGCTTCTACATTTCACATCCTTGGCGTTGGCTCACATAGGTCACACGGCTTAACGGTTGTTGGCTGGGGATGTTACAGTCACCGTGTGTTAGCAGTGCAGGGACAGTGTGCAATAAAAGTATTGTTTTTCTAGCATGCTGCCATCCTGCCCTGTGTGTATCACTGCCAGGAAGTGTTGGAGCAGGTGCATGTTTTTATTTCTCACATGGGTCCACACAGTCTGTGGTTTCCTCACCATCCGTCAAAGAGATAACAACTCACTTCATTCAAAATAGCAGCTGAGTAATGGTGCCTCAATGGTAATGGCGCCATCAGCCTGTAGATACTACTAGTAGGACGTGGGTTATCGCTAGCATTTGACTAACACAAAATTACTCCATTCAGGATGGTAACATTTGTGTATAAATTGAAATTATACAAAATTCTAAGCTTAGCTTAAGTGATGCAAGCAGTATTAACATGCTAGTGACTCAATTTGCTAATGAAAGTCATCCTTAGCCTTGGACCTAAAATAAGCATTTTACTTAATTTCATATTTCACATCATTTCATATATCACATCATTGGGTATGCTAATATTAGTGTATAAATTAAAATGATCATAAATGCTAAGGTTAGCTTGAATGCTGTCGGTAACATGTGTGGCACCAGCATGTTAATTTACAGTGACTTAATCCATTCAGTATGATAAACATAGCTAATACATATGAAATTATGTAAAATTTTGTAAAATACATGTAAAATACATGTTTTGTATTTTAGATACAAGGCTACTGTTAGCATGAGAGAATGGGGTTGCCACCCGTCCCCTAAAATATGGAATTGTATTTGGCTGTTAAATGTTGCGTGAACAAATACAATTTCTTTTTATTTATTATTTCTTTATACATGCCTATCACACACATATCAACACTAATGACTAAACTAAAACACAGGGAATATTAAGGTCAACTAAATTGTAGTGGCGGGACCATAACAATAAGAAGTTTGGCCGTGACGTAAGTAGCGCCAGTTCGACTGGAATTTACTGGAAGTTGCCTGCGCTGTAAACAACTATCATCCCCTCCAAAGAGAGAAGTGCCAAGGCAGACTAGATGGCTGTTAATGTTAGTTCAGTATTTGGAAGAGTGACCAACACGAACTGAACAGCTTCCTTCAATTTCTCCGCCACCATTTAATTCTAAAACAGCGCAGAATGTCGACGTCATCTTTCACAACTTCTTCTGTCTCAGTTGAAATTCTTCAGGAGGAAGGAATCCACTTCAGTGGAAGAAATATGGGAGAAAGCCCAGACGGAGCAGTGAAGGCGTAGGAAACAATGTCTAGGCTAGGATAATACTTATTGGAAGACTAGGATGAGTTTTCAAGTTTTGATAAGCTGAAATGAAGAAAGGGGCTGATCAATTGTTTTCATGACTTAATACTGTTTAAGGCACAACTACACAATGTTTTGATCCAAGCCTTTAATTTTAAAAAGATTTTTATTGTTGAAGTGAAAATGGCTTTAGGAATGTTCCACAGCTTTAATCAGAACCTAATTCATAAAAGACTGCTAGTCTGATATACAAACATTATCACTTATAAATGTCCCTTCCTGCATTTTAAGCAGTTGCTATGACAACAAGACCACTTCTTTTAATAGAGATATATAACACTGGAGATTGTTAACTTTAAGTCACGGAAACGCCAAGCAGCAAGACAAAGAGGTAAGGATAATTTTTTGCAGTTTTGTCTTTTTTTAAAAAAAAAAAAAGTGCAGCCAGAAAACCTCTAAGGTTTTGGAGATTCTTTAAGCTTATATGGAGCCATTTTTGCCTTCAATCAAATTAAAACAGATTCAAGCTGTTATTTAGCCGACCAGTGTTAATTTAGCTGTAATATAAAGTTCATAGCTGCCATGACTTTGTTTATTGGTAAGTTTCTCTTACAGAGTTTTTATTTCCTCCTACTTATAGCTATCAAAGTAAAGTACATGGCAAAGGGTAAAATAAATAAAGCATGAACAATCACTCTGCTGGTCAAGTTAAAAAAGCAAATGAATATTCCAAACTGCTCCATGTTTGGGGGGGTTTGTGTTTTACTGCCTTTAACAAAAAGAAGGCAGAAAATTGGAATTGGGCAACTCAGGCCTCAAAGAAAACCAGAAAATAGTATTGACCAGGAAGTATATGCAACATAAAATTTTGAAATATCTTCAATATATAATATTTTATATGACCTTTACCCAGTGCTTTCTAATTATTTGCTTATTGTCATTTTAAATCTACATTTTTAAACTCTGATTGTACAAACGAAGGTGTGAACTAGGTCAGTTTTAGTTCTACAGAGTGAACTAAAACTCAGATATTTAATTTCCTATTTAAAATAATATAACTTGGATAAAATTAATTGGACAAAGCTGCAATGTTTTTCATTTTTACAAGATTACCTCAGTTGATGTCATCCTGTAGTTTCAGATTTCCTCATAAAACCGTGTTTCTGCTAAGTCTGTTTTCTTCTGCTAAGTACATAACTCATCATTTATCGTTCAGTTATCGTTCGTTATGCTAAAAGCTTTTGGGATGTCCCTTGATCTGGTTGGTCTATGTATAGAGTTAGATTAGATCAAAGGGATTCCCCCATGTGTGGACGGCCTCTGACTGGTATGCGTGGCCTCCTTCATGCTGTGACAGCGTCGCTGTCTGTGGAAATTTGTCAGGTGGTCTTATCGGCGATGACAAGCTGTCCTCTGACTGAAGATGCATTTTAGCCTGACATATTCCCCATACATGTCTCATTCTATTCTCCCCCCAGTTTGCATGTGCACACTGACATGTGTTGATCAGGATTGGCTTTAATATTACATTTCACCCAGCTGGAAACACGTGGCATAGAAATTTTACATTGGTGGTGACGTTTGGGCTCTATGTGAGCAGATGGGCAGCATTTCTATGAGATTGAACAACTTTATGAAATGCTTTTATTAGACCCCTGTATCTCTCAAAAGTAAGTTGGTGTTTTATATTGCCTGTTTAGATCAGATTTAATTTATTCACATGTATAAACTAAGGCTTACACTCTTGTAAGTTTAAAGGTCTCTTTTAAAGAAAAATTACTGGCGTGACTAATGCTACATTTACATTGACTAATTAGCAAACAATTGCCAAAGAAACCAATTTCCAAAAGCTGTAAGTTGTGTTCCTCTTGTGCTGGGGGAACATGAAGTGAGTTTCCAGGAACTACGTTCATCATTGGTTCCAGTGACTGTAACAAAATATTGGGATCCTCCTTCAACAGTTTCCCCACAAGCATATCCAGCTCTGACCTATGAGACCGTTTTTGGTCCAATAGTTCTCCGACGGCTACAGGAACGGGAGAATTCACTAAAGAGCAACAGACATTTAATTTTTCTCGTTGCAGTTATGTCCTATGGAATAATAATAATGTTAAACTTTTGTAGAAGATGAATGTCTTTGTTGGCTCATTGGGCAAACCTTGTGAAGGTTTAATACATTTTGATTTCTTAGAACTCATCTTTCTCTCAAAATAGATGTGCACAGTTATTTCGGGTATCAAAATGTGAAAAGAGTTTAATTTCTGGAAATGTCTGGAGAATGACCAAAAACTGACTAGTTATACTGTATATGACACATGAATAGGTTTGTTCACGCAATAAGTAAATAAAAAAAAATAAAACATGCCACACCATCATCCCTCTCCCACTTCCTGTTGTTTCCTTCATCTTTTCCACCAGGAGTAACATCCAGATGTTGACCAGGTGACCTGTGTGATGTGAAATTCAATGGAAATGCAGCTCCTGTCAGAACCTGTTTGTCACCTTTGGCCACATTTCACACATATCTGAATGAAAGCAGCATGACAGAACCACATCAGGCAAATTCAGCTCGGATGGTATAGAGTGTTATTATCTGGATCGGACTTTGCCGAGCAACATAGTTGTCAGATCATCAGACAGATAGATCATGCAGTGCGGCTGTTCCTGCTGCGCATGTGCGGATGTCCTCACTTTCTATTGTATCTCTAGGCCATGAAAGGTTTGTGCTGCAGAGAGAAAGTTACCCCATGCTGAAGTCTCGGGCCCAAGTATCAAATAATGATGTAGCCCTGGAGCTGACGGGACCTGTTTGACCTTCCTGAATGATTCAGGCGCTTACCCGGTGCCAGCAGAGCTATAGTTGCCCTTCTCGTCTGGGACTTACCAACCCGTCTCTCAGACATCGAACGTCTGACAGATTCTAATCCTGAGATTGTACATCATAATCTTTTCACCGGCTTATTCTTTCTGCTTAGTCACTCGTTTGAGAGGCGTAAAAAGTGAAGTGCAGTCCTTTAAAGGCCTTTGTCAGGTTGTTTTTGGGAAACCAGATGAAAAGCTAATCAGGCCGTGGTATTTGTCATTGATGGAGCTCCAAAGTGTGAGGATATTACCTGCTCTGGTTGGCTGTCGAGTCATTTTGGACCTGTGCCGTCTACATTCCTCATAGCATGATATCTCATAAAGTGTCCTTTTGTTTGGAGGATTATTGAGCATATACATAGCTCTGCTCTCACCATCACTGGACTCTTGGAGCAGATTCTGGCAGTGCCAACTATTGTGGGCTGGGATCTCTTCATCTCACTACTATTGATACCCATTTTGACCCCCCACTAAGAGGAGCTGTCTCCCTTTTGATATTGAGTCAAAAGCTCCATGATGTATTTTTACTAGTTATGTGCTTTTTCAATTCACGCACATCATCTGAGTACTTTTTCATCATTATCCTGACAATCAGAGCTCTCTTACACTGAAATCGTTGTTTCCGACGGCTTTCTGCGTCTCTCTGCGTGCCTGACTGTCTGATTATCCATACAGCTTTCACTCTTGGTATCAGACAGTTTTGTGTACGTGTGCACTATGCTTAAAGGAACACGCTGTGCTCCGACTGCAGGAGACAAAAGCTAAAGAATCCTTTAAATTGGTCACTGACTCACTGAGAGGGCAGCTGAGGGGTTTGATACTGAGGGAAATGCAGTTTGGCAGCTCTCTCATGGCATTTACACTAATGTACTGTATTAATGCAGACACTACAACGTTACTGAAATAGAAGGAAGAATTTTTTTTTTGTTTCAGTCCAGATCTTTGAGATGTTTATATCCACCTGTTATTGGCCTGAGTGTTGTTTTAATTGTGATTTTAGACTTTTAGTGGTGAGTTTGACACAGTAACTTCAACCAGTTTGGAAAGCAAGAAGTTGGTCAACATCTGTAAATATGTTTAGATGAATTTGTCAATTCTGCACAGGGTCAAAACTATACATACCTGCTCCAGTGCATATGCTTGTGGGAAAATAAGGACACCCTATGCAGAATTGTTCATGTTTTAAAATATTTCACAATACTGGGAAATTCAGCTATGAATAAACAGTAAAGCTGAAGAAAAGACATTTTGAGTTCATCTGTAAAATGTAATTTTAAAAAGAGGACATTTCTGGTAAGAAAGAAATTAGGACACTCACTTTTACTCTAACTTAAAATGGGCAAAATGACACAGGAAGATCACATCAGATGCACAAAGTGTATTTATTTCATCTCTTAAACGTGGTTGGTTGCAATGAGTTTGTCTCATAGACCCCAAAACCTGAACATAGACAAAACTGAAAATCCAACAACAAAGGAAATGACAATTACTGTGTTATGAAGCTTGTAATTATCCTGTTTCTGTTTGGATGCTCTCTACTCAGCTAAGATTTTACAAGGACAGCAACTGAGTTTTACTGCGGCAACACACATGATGCTGCGTTTTTGATTTTTAAACTTTAATCCTGAAAGTGAGAGAGAAAACTGAATCCCAAAAATGACACTAATCTCTAAGACATGTGCACATAGATTAAGCTTAGACATTGCCTTTTTATTAAGGAAAAGGCTCCTACCTGTTTCTGCTATTGACACTATACTGTATAATGATGTTGGAAAACTAACTTTCCAATTTTAACTCTGACATTACATCATGTTGTTACTGAATGCTGCTGAAGGGAAAACAGAAAAACAGCTTTACAATACCGATTTCCTTTTTGGTAAACACTCTCACTGTAATACAATCATCAGAAAATAAAATAGATGTAACCTTTTTTTTGAAAAGTAAGATTTGAAGATTTTTTTTCTTTAGTTTTTTTTCTATATAGTTTGTAAAAGAAAAATTAAGTGAAAAGAGAAAGAAAATCTGATAAACAATGTACATGAGTACAAAATTATTTAATACATGTATGAACATATACATCCGAAAAGATGATTTGACTCAGAGATGTTTTCTGCTAACTTTCTGGTCCTAGTTTAGCTCCATATCCTTCCTTCTCTCTTTGAGCCTCAGGTGTTCTGCAGCCACTCTCTAAAACCTCTGCATGACCCTCCTGATCTATCAGCCAACACTCGTTATGCAGGTACACAGCTCTGTCTTTGGGCGGATTAGGCCCAGGGGACAGGAGGAGAATTAAAATGTTGTCCTTTGGCAGTTTGGAGATTACATTGGGTTCAGCAGATCATACAGTATCCCAAAGAACATCTTTGTCTAAGTCTCAAATCGTAGTTATTGTGTACCAATCGTTGTCTGGAGTGTGTCAGATTAAGAAGAGATGAAGTGCTTGTTCTGATGGATAAATGCTTTTACTGAAGGCTGGATGTTCACTTGACAAATTCATGGGGAGGAACAAAAACCTGCTGGATCAGTGCAGCACAGGATGCATACTCAAGGGGGGGAAGAGTCCTAGGGGACTTTCTCTGTAATCCCCCAACATGTGCGCTCTTCCTCACGTGCTCCCAACGACTACTGCACTGCAGAGTCATCTATCTGGAGAAAAGAAGAAAAAAACAAAAAGTGCTGGCAGTGCACCAGACACTGCTTTACAGCAGCTGACATTTCCTACACATGCTGATCCTAGACCTCTTATAGGTTGCTCACTAAATCAGCATGAGTTTTGCTGCACAACATTGGGAAAGCATACAATCGGAATATTTTTTCCAATTATATCGTTTTAAAAAAAATACTTCCCGTCTTTTTCTCTTTGGCCCTCATCCAGCATCCGTTATTCTACTGCAGGGAGAGTTTGCCTGACTTGCCAAAGCACGCAGAGTCTGAATATTCATCATGGTTTATGATGTACTGTAGTCCAAGCAGTTTTTTCTATAGAAATATTCTGCTGACTGACATGGTGCATGTTTTAAAGCTGACATGCACCATGATTGGAGAATCAGAAAGAGAGCTTTGCATCGTGACCGTTAAAGATGATCGACGTAAGCCGCCATATTGCATGTTAAAATGTCATATTAATGTCTTTTTGTTTTATTTCACTCACTCAACAGTAAATATGAATCGTTCATTTTGCGACTAGAAGAAGTCATGAATGAAAAGGAGCAGAAAGAAGTATAAACTTATGAAATCTGTTCACATTAAACAAAATTAGCTGTTCAGCTCAAAAGACTATTACAAACAGATGACAAACAAAAAAATGCACAAACATCGACTTATTCACTGCCTTTCCTCTTCTTCATAACGATTTTTAAATTTCTTTTAAATGCAAAAGTTTGTTCTGAATCTCCGGTTTTTGAAAAAATCTGTTCCTTTTGACTTGTATTTAGTTTCCTTTTTTTTTTTTTACAAATCTTTTTGGTGAATTCTTTTTGGTTCATTTTTTTTTTCATTGTGATTTTTTTACTCAACATTAAATACACTCCACCTCACCAGATGATACAATACGTCTGTACATTACAGCTTTCCTCCACAGTTAGAAGTCTGCAGACGTGTTGGTCTCAAATCTGTCTGTTGATTTGCTTTCCAGTCCGTTTGTCTGTTTGTGTGATTTAAGGCTTTGACTTCTGTAGAATAACAGCAGTAAACATCTGTATTCACCCATAAAATATGGACAAAAAGGAATTACATGCTTGAAATGTAAGTCTTCAACATAAACAAAGTTTGCAAGATTGTTCATTTCTTAAAATGCTCTGTTTCTGCTGTATTTTGAAGTATTTGACTTGGGTTACAAAACATGTAGGCCAGTGTACATATTTCAAGATAATCAACACCAATTCTGGTAAACAAAAATTGCTTTGCACACATGCAGCCCTGGAGGCTTCAGAGGAAAATAAGCTGGTAAATATAGAATCCAACAGAAGTGGAAGTACATAAAGTATTTGATGCTGATCATGTTCCCCTTCGCCATTTATTCATTTAGGCTTGTCTGTAGGTTGCTTCGAGATATTTCAAAATGATTTTTTTCTCAGTTTACACAATTGTTCATCACAAAGCATTCCCCCCCCATTCCAGATCAGGGGGAAAATGTCTGCAAGCTTTTAATTGAAGCCCATTTATCAGCTGCCAAAAAAACGAGCTCTGCTCCTTCAAAGCACATTTAGTCACCAACAGATATAAACTGAGTTCAACAGAAATGTGGAATCAGCATTCATTTTAACATTCATGCACGATAACAATAAACCCGTAGGGCAAGTTTTGTTGTTTTTGTCTACGGTTCTGCAAATTTCAGGTGGATTTTTAAATAGTCTACAAAACAAAATAAGGAAGTTGTTGTGTGCTTAACCGCTCTTTGTTGCTGCAGTGACACGAGTGTTGCTACATTCTTGGGATGTTTTGTGTCCAGTAGTCTGCAGAGTCACTGTGGAGTATCTTTCTCGGTCATTCGGACTTAGATAAGAAGTTACATTCTGGTACCAAACAGTGACTTGCAAAAACCTTCATATTGGTGGAGCTTTTCCGCTTTTTGTGGAGGAATGTAGGCAAAACAAGTACGTATTTTCCACGTATTTTGTAACACAATCAAGTAACTATGTTATAATGCTGGATATACAAATATGACTTAAAATAAATTTGACTGTATAATTTAAGGCCTTGTAATCGGGCCTCTGTCTCTTTAAGAAGCTTCTGCTCTTTCTGATACTACGCCATCAGGAAGTCGTCCCAACATCGCTCCTCTGTTAACCCTTTAGCAACGTTTTTACCAGTTTTGCATTGCGCAGTTCCCCAGATGTTTGCTAATTGCTGCTGGCTAGTCTGAAGGGAAGGCTGCTCTGTGAGGCAGAGGCCTGGAAACAGCAGCTCTGAGGACAACTTGCGTCTCAAAGGTGGTGCTAGGTCGCTCCAGGCGCTGGGTACAGATGAATGGTTACGTTATGATGTAAAGCTCAAAAAAAGTTGGTTTTTCATAATGCTGCCCCTTTAAGGAAAATGCACACTATTATCAGATGCACTACGTAATTACTAATAACTAAATATGACAAATCAGAGATCAGTTTGCTATCAAAAAGCGTGAAAAGAAAGTTTGTTTCTTGTTTCTTTATGCTCTGCGCAACAGATCATATAACTTTCACTGCAGCCTGTGTTTTAAGCAGAAATAAACCACTCCGCATTCTGTTGGCTGTCACGTTAGTTATGTGGTCTCAGAGTTTTCCATCTCTATTTATGTGCTTTCTTGTGACTTTGCATATAAAGAGTGGCCTTGTGAACTTGAGGAAAGTCAGAACTAGGTCTTCAATTAGCTGTAACTGTACTTCACATCGAGGCCTTGCCTTACTGTATTACCTTTTTTTTTTGCACGTGTGGGGCTATTTTCCAGTGATTAATATTCATCCGGGCATCGGTCACCAGGGTTAAGACGGGGCTTTCTGCACGCTGTGTTGGTTCACGGTATTGGGTGTCTTGGTTGAAACCATTTTTTCTTTTTTTTCCCGCATTGATCATGTTACTTCTAATTTAATGATATGAAGTTTCAAGCCACGGATTTACACAGGCGGTCTGACCTGGAACAGTGTTTTCCAACCACCGACTTCCTTCGCTTCTTGTTGTTCTTTTGGCGTTATCTACTTTATTATTCTTATATTTTTTTTCCCTTCATATCTTTCCAAACTTAATTGTTTAAAGAGAGAGGTTGGTCTCCATCATATCCTTATAAAGACATGAACACGGTTTGACATTGACTGCGTTGACCCGGGCCTTTTCGGGTCAGCGAAAGCAACATCTAATTCATGTTTGGCTGTACACTACTGTTTTATTGTTTGCTTAAAGGCTTTGATGTGGAGTTACACTAATGGGAAGCTGTTGTGTTTATGAGTCCCAAGCTTTTCAAAGTATGCAATCAAGTGTGTGACTGTGGGAGAGGGTGTGTGCGTGTGTGTGTTTATATTTGGTGGGAGAGACGTGCCAACCTGCGAAAGGACGCATAGCCCCTCTCACGTGCCGCTCTGCAGGATGACACACTCAGGACACATCAAGGATATTATTCTGACAAAAACAAGCTGTGTGCTCATGTCCAAAATAGCTCTATAGTATTAGAACTGATATTTATGAAACTCTGCAGTAAAACTGTCACTGGAAACGCACGCGCTCTGGCAGCCTGGTTGTTTTTTTTCCTTTACATTCACATCTTTATGTATTCCCAGTTCCCCTTAAGAGAATATTCCAATCTTGGACTAAAGTTGGAGTAAAGATGCCTTTCAACTTTTGTATGTAACTGAGAATGCTGACCTGGTCAGTTCTCCCAAAAATATTGCTCAACATATTGCATGAAATTGAGCTTTAGGCTTGAAGTTGGGCCAAAGGTGTATTTTATTTCTTGGTAAATTCTTTACTACAGCTTCATTGTATTGTTTCAGGGTTCTAAACAACACAAAGTGCCTTACTGCACCATGAAGAAGTGGAAAGAGAAGGATATACATTTTTTTTTTTTTTTTACAAATGTAAATCTAAACGATCGACTGTGCTTTTTTTATGCAGCCCTACCATGTCAATACTTTGTAGAACCGCCAGCATTACCTCCATCTGCAGCCTGTACTTGTTCATTTGCTCTGTTTAGGTAATGTAAGGAAAATGTAAACTGGAAGGAGGCACACTTTCTGTTACTGGGTCACTGCAGAGTTCATGGAATATCAACGAGAACAACAGTGTGATGTTGTCTTTTATTCTTTATTCTAGTGTTTACTTATCTCCCTTAATGTTTCAGTTTGAAACTCAAGTACATTAATGCCTGGCCCTTGGTTTCTGTGTCACAAATGGTTTCTGCCAATTTTTGCATACTTCGTCCTCAGTGTTGGCTTCATAAAGCAAACGCTGCCCCATCCACCACATGTAAAGCCAAAAGACAGCAAGAGACCATTTAGTGCTGTTGGTTTACAGCTATGCTAAGAGCCCTATCTTTAGAAATACTAGAATGTGTGCTTAACGCCTGTACAGTTAGGAATTGGTTCAGGCACCAGTCTGATATTTCTGCTTCACATGTGTTGACAGATATCATTTGTTTACAGTGTGACACCAATTTTTCTGTCATGCTCTGAGGCTCAAAAGGAGATGCTTTTCGACCAATGAGAGCCTTCCTTTATTCACACTGACCAGTCAATCAAAGGGCAGTGATTTAAAACAACTTGCATGTTCATTTTGTTAGCTTGTTGTTTTATGAAACAGGAAAAACACATTTTGTTGGTATTTTTTTTTTTACCTCATAATCAGTTATTTGTTGTTCCGTTCTTGGGTCAAAGTGTTGATTAATATAATGCTTTCCTTTAGGAGTCAGAATTGTTTCTTTCACCATGACAGATTTTAGGGATTAAGAAGAGACTGTCCTATTCCAACTGTGCTGAAGTTCCAGGAAACCAAAAAGTGTGGGTTAGTGAGTCCCTTCTGACCTCGTCCAGCTGCAGCTTAGAGGCCCAGCCAAGATAAACATAAAATCCGTCCGGTCAAGACATGTATGAGTCTCGAAAACATAAAAACAACCCAGCACAGCAGGGCTCAGTGTCTCGTAGCAAAGCTAACATTGCTGGACTTTTTGTTTTGTTGCTTTATTTTTCATATTCAACATTGTGCTTTCAAGCTTTTCCCAAAAGTAATTCTGTGCCAAACCAAAGCTGATAAACTGCATTGTTTCTGGCCTGCAGCCAATAGGCTCTGATTAACGATGCTCTGCTCTTTTCTGAGTGAGTGTGTGCGTGACTGCAAAAAAAAAAAAAATTGTGCCAACGGATAAATCCTGGACACATGACATCCCCATCCCCGTTTCCTCCACAGTTGTAGGGCTTTACAGCTTTAAAAGTAAATCTTTAGCTGTAAAGACTTTACGGCCCACGACTCACCGTCCAATCATCAGTTCTGGCTGCTGTTGCACACTGGGAGAAAGAGAAAAACAGAGAGGCGATATAGAGCACATGTCTTCCATTGACACTCCTCTTTGAACGTATCCACATCTTATATAATTTTTCTGTAAATAACAGGAGCCATTTTGGGGCCCAAGGAAAGTCATGAAGCAGTAAACGTTGCCTTAATTAGCAAGACTGAAAATATATAAAATGTTATTGTAGTCCCTAATATTTAGATCTCCTTCTACATAACTAAATATTAGGTCTGTATAGGCACGGTCTAACGGACATAACGAAATTAAACATAGCAATATCAATCCCCATTTGCAGTACTAAACATGTTCCTTTCATTTCAGTTGTAGTTAAGGCTGCATTCACACCAGCCCAGTTTGCTCTGATGTAATCAAAATCCAGTTTGCGTGACTGGAAAGTCCGGTTAGCATGGGGAGGTGTGAATGCGTCATCAAACTCTGCTGTCTAAAACAATAAACTCTGGTCCGTCTAAAAACCTAAATCTCACTTTGGTTAACTCTGGTGCAGTTCGAACACATACATGGATGCCAAGTGGACCTGAGCAGGAAGTCGAGTATAGCGCAGGGCATTGTGGGTAGACGCAACCCAAACAAGCGTGTGTGTCAAGTGCCAGCGAGAGAAATGTCTTGTGGTTTTTTCGCCAAATACAAATCCTACAATTGCTAAAAATGTGACGCTACTCCATTATAAGTTGCGCTCAGTGTCTTTTTCAGAGGTTTTTACATTGTTTCCATTTGTGGTTCTTGGTGCAGCGCCATCATAGGTGAGGGGTGGCACTGCACAGCGTGCAGAGTGACCATGTGACAAATGTTGCTGTTTTGTCTACAAAATTATTAGGAGTGAAAAACAGCTTAGGTAAAAACACACTTTGGCCTTGTGTTAATGGTTAAAAAAAACAAAAAAACAACTTCCTGTTACCTTACAATAAATTTGACTGTGTTACTCTGTCACATACAAAAGATATTTTTTGTACTTCATTTTCAGTGAAGATACTTGTACTCACCTCAACCTGCTCATCTTCCCTCTATTCTTTAGTCTTTTATACTTTGCTTTTATTGCTTCATTATCAGGCACAAAAGTTTTGTCTTCATTTATTAACAAAAAGTCAAGTGCATAAAAAAACCCCACATTATAACACTTTACTGAAATGTCATTGCATATGCGACAAAGACATGTTGCCGACACATGACCACCAGATACCTCCGTTGTACCTCGGTGTCTGCACCCCGTTGCCAGAGGATTGTTTCCTTCCCCGTGTAATCCCCGTGTTTATTTGTCTAGTACATTTGGCATGTTGCGGGCTTTCTTTATAAATAGCCTCTCCTCGGCCTGAATTGCCAACAGCAGGTGGTATTTTTAGTGAAGGGAGGATTAGGTGTTTAGTGACCCGTGGGGATTTGGTTAGCAGGTTTATCTGGCTTGATGTGACTTGAGATGATCGGTCTGGAAATGACCCCACAAATATCCATGTAGGTAAGATCAGCCTTTTTCCACTGCAGGCATGCCAGAGATGGGGACAGCGACGGTACGCCGTGTTGCTCTGTGTCCCAGTGTGTTTGTGAAGCGCAGTGTTTCTCCTCTATCGGT